>CM036906.1:46449969-47649969 GCA_020800305.1 Porphyrio hochstetteri | reverse complement strand
ACTAGGTGCTCCAGGAGAAGAGCTCTGTGGAGAAGGACCTGGGGGTCCTGGTTGATGACAGGTTGGCTATGAGCCAGCAGTGTGCCCTGGTGGCTAAGAGGGCCAATGGGATCCTGGGATGCATCAGGAAGAGTGTGGCCAGCAGGTCTAAGGAGGTGATCCTCCCCCTCTACTCTGCCCTGGTCAGGCCCCACCTGGAGTATTGTGTCCAGTTCTGGGCTCCCTGGTATAAAACAGACAGGGATCTCCTGGAGAGAGTCCAGAGAAGGGCTACGAAGATGATTAAGGGCCTGGAACAGCTCCCGTATGAGGAAAGGCTGAGTGAGCTGGGGCTGTTCAGCCTGGAGAAAAGAAGACTGAGGGGGGACCTAATTAATGTTTACAAATATCTTAAGTATGGGATGCAGGGGGAATTGGCCAACCCCTTTTCAGTGGTCTGTGGGGACAGGACAAGGGGCAATGGCTGTAAACTGGAGCACAGGAAGTTCCGCACCAACATGCGGAAGAACTTTTACACAGTGAGGGTGACAGAGCCCTGGGACAGGCTGCCCAGGGAGGTGGTGGAGTCTCCTTCTCTGGAGATATTCAAGACTCGTCTGGACGCCTATCTGTGCAATATGAGCTAGGGAGCTGCTTTGGCAGGGGGGTTGGACCCGATGATCTCTCGAGGTCCCTTCCAACCCCTACGATTCTGTGATTCTGTGGTTTTTAATAACATTAGTACATAAATGTAAAGAATCAGGTCATCCCCCAGCCTGTACAGATATAGATGGTTATTCCTCCCCAGGTGCAAGACTTTACACTTGCTTTTATTAAACCTCATCTGGTTTCTCCCTGCCCAGCTCTCCAGCCTGTCCAGGTCTCGCTGGATGGCAGCGCAGTGTTCCTGCGTGTCAGCCACCCCTCCCAGCTTTGTATCATCGGCAATGATACAAACTAACATATTTCATAACTGTAGGGGATCTCACTTAAAGGAATCACTTGGATTCTGGAAGAATGTTGGCTTTTTGCTGCTGGTTTTCTGCTCTGATCTATCACGTTTCAGGGTCTGCTGGGAATACTGAATGGTAAACCCTTGCCTATCATCTGTAGTGCATCAAATCCAAAGTCCTACAGAAGGTGTGATGCGCAACACTACACAGGACTTGTGCCATGCAGAGCTTTGGTGCCTGTCAATTGCCAACGTGCCAAAAAAATTCAAATGCAGTTTTATATTTAGAAGACAACTGTCAAACAGCTACACCGCCTCGTACATCCTGGTCTCTGGTTGACTGAGCCCCACAGAAAGTCTGTCTCATGAGTCAATGAGAACAGAAGAGGTCAATATCGGTACATCAAACAACTGTCAATTTATAGTGGGCAACATCCATCAGATAAAATGATTAAGAGATCAGCTTTCCAAACCATGACCCCCATTGGCCAACAAAGATGCAGAGCACGAGCACCACTATGACTGCATCTGTCAGGACGTATTAGCTCTGAGAAATCATTACCCACCCTAGGGAGGAAAATTAGCAAAGAAAACCATCCACCCCCTCCCCCAGCATTAGTCTGAACTGTGTAAATGGGACTTGCAACAAGCAGGAGAAGGAAACAGAGCAGAGCTTTGCTGTACTGCCAGGCAGCCATTAACTTTCCAGATCTATTCCTGCCAAAAGGCAAATACAAAAGGCAAATAACTGAGAATAAAGTTTGGGAACAGTGGGGGTTTTTTTTCCATAAGAGATCTTGTCCTGGCCTCCCTAACCTACCTTTTGTGAGAAATGGGTTCAACCTGGGAGTTACTGCTTCCTTTTTGCTTTTGAGGTCATGTTCCCTCAGTGCTGACAGATTTACATTCAAAGGATGTAACAAAACCCTATTTATTCATAAACTAAGAAGGTTTTTTCCATTTTTTGGTGTGCTTTTTGTTGTTGTTTTAATTACTGGTTTAGTTTCCTAGGAAAAGCACTTCTCACACCAGCAGCTGCCTCTGGAAAGGTTGGCACATCCTTAAATCAATCAGTCTTCAAGAAGCGTGATATCTGAGTGAATCCTTGACACTTCTTATTGCCCAGTGTGCTCTCCAGAGGTAAATGAATCAGCAGTGTTATCTCTGTTCCACAGGTAAAGAAGCAGCGGTGCAAAACTTTCACTAATTGTAGATAAGTCAATTATCTTGCTGAACCTCATATTCTCTTTTTCATCCATTTTAGCTTATATCACTTTTTCTTCAGATGATTGTCCCACTCTTTAATATACAGTCATAACTGTTGCATATGATGCACAGAGCTGAGTCATTTGGGGTCATGGGGGGTGGCTTCATTGTGCATTTCCAGGTCTGGTAACATTCTGTGCTCATAGGAGGCGTAAAGTTTTCGGTAAAAAAGATGGAATTTTTGGCACATGAAGTTGACAGACAAATATACATCTTCTTTGGAAAGATTGCGTTAATGTCATTTTCTTTTTAAAAACCAGCATGCTGGTTTGGGAATGCTACTCCTTTTTTTTTCTGAGCAGGCTACATTAGAATAAAAGAGGTAAGGAAAAAAATCTATCCAAGTCACACAGCACAAAGGAGAGTTCCTCTACTTGGTGACAGAAAGCCACCAGTGACAGAAAAAAGTGAGAAGAGAAAAGTCTTTGAAGCTAAAACTTCATTTTTTTACCCTGGTCATGTACCAGGCTGAAGGCAGAAGAAACATGTACCTGTGAAGGCAAAGTGCTGAAGAAAAATCATGAGAAAACATCCTAGGAAAAGATCTTAGCTCTGGCTGGATGAGTTTTGCTGTCAGCTTGGACAAGATGAGGCATTTGCCAGCTTGCCCCAAGCTGCTCTACTGGTCTTGCTGCTGGTGACAGGGAACCCTGGGACCTTACTGCTCAGGAATGGTGGCCCAGGACATAGTGGGCTCTGCCTTGCCAAATGTCTGCAAGCACATCTAGGCTCAAATGCTTAACACAAAGATTAGTACACCTCGTCCTCTTTGCCTACTCTCCTTTTGACTCCTAACTTAATCAAGATCCTCAAAGATATTACACTTTTTAGTAGTTTTCAGAATCTCAGCTGTACTGATGGACTCTACAGGCTGGGCAGGGCTGGTCCTGACCCACAGTCATCTCCCTAGAGAATTGATGTACTGAGGAAGTTAAAAGCATCTGAACAGCCCAAGGTACTTGCAGGCAAAGGTTATTCCCATATTTACTGCAGGTGCCCTGGATGGCTATGGGTACGTCACCAAATCTCCCTGTGCGCCAACTGCCCATCACCACGATGGAGCATTTCACTTTGTTTTCTCTTTTTGCAATGCAATTCAAGTATAATTAATACATGTAATACCTGAAGAGCCTCAGTCATCTCTGTTTTCCACCTTTCCTCTTTTAATCTCTTGGTCCCTGTGCTTTTTACTAACTGTTCTATACTTCAGTCTTTGTACCATGGTGCTCAAACTAGGTTTGAAAAATACAAACACAAAACATCCGTGATTTTTTGCACAATATCACTGTGACCTCTGTTTGCACACTTTGAGAAGTGGTTCTAGGTTCTGCGACAGAAATACAGCTAAAAAAGTCCACCAGGAATTATCAAGGAAGATGCTTAAATCTGAAATGTTGGGGAAAGATCCCCACATGGACACTTGCCTGGTACCTGGTACAGCGGAATTCCAAGCCTAAGTGAAGTCTGGGGTTAAATCACAATGTGAATTTTGATGAGAAAGGCAGATTGTGCTCACTGGGCCTCCTCACCCCATTGGTGGCAAAGGAGAGCGTATTGCTGCGTTTGGAATACGGCCTTGTGCTAGGATCTAACCTGGAGCATCTGCCCTTCAGAAACTGGGGGTGGTTCTGCTGCTTTTATTTTTAGTTTATGTAAAATTCCCAGACAATGATAGTTCTGTAAGTGGGAGAGAATCAATGGAAATGCCTTGAATAAAAGCAGATCAGAAAATAGTCCTGGCATCGCTTCCTTTGGCCTCGGAGCGCTCCTCTAGTCATTCTTCTGAGAATGACTAATGCTGGGTGTGGAAGTTCCCATGTTAGTGAGCCTGTGTTGACTCTGAAAAATCAGAACTGTAGGTTAATCTGAGGCACACAGCAGACTGAATAAACACAGTAGTGGTGGTAGATACCGTGAGAACACCAAGTGAAATTTCAAAGTGAAAGAGAAAAGTTCACCTCAGGGTGACTCAGTTGCTGAGTATTTTCCTTTGCCCAGCATGCAAGTCTGTAAATACTACGGTGTATTAACGCACTGGCATACTTTCAGCCATCCCTGTTTCAGCAAGAAGCACTTACAAGCTGCCCGACATCCGTGTGTTTCCAAAGACAAGGTGCCGTGAGGTGATCTCAGCCCTGGTGTCTCTCCAGGCCTGACTGAAGACAGAGGAGAGTCCCCTCCACTGCCCTCCACAAATGGTAGCTCAAGACCTATGGGCATGCCAACAGGAAACAACAGGCATCTGTCACCTCCAAAGCAGGGAGCTGACAGAAGTGTCAAACAGATCTCACCAGCAGTGTATGGAAGGTGTTGGATTAATGCAAGTCTGTGATTTGGTTTAAAAAATATTCCTTTAGATGCTCCTGCAGCATCCTGGGACTAGAAACATACACAATTTTAGACCTGTTTTTCATTGGATCTCTTCCATTGTAGCATTTTTAGCTCTTTACTGTCTCCCACCAAATAACATATCAAGAGGAACTGTCATCTCACTGCCAAAAAAAGTGTAAATCATGGAGTGCCTGGTCTTTTAGCTGCAGAGTGACTGAAACATCGTGCACAAGGCCATCCCAGCACAGGCAGGGCTATGGACAAGCCCATTTGTTGTGTGTTGTTGCCAGGCATTTCTGTTCTTTAGAGAGTGAGGGGGAGAAACACAACATGAAAATGAAGAGGCTAAGGCTGCTTTGGCTGCTAGCTGATTTTTGTTGGACGGGAACATGAAAACAAAGAGCAGGATCAGCCCAAGGCTGAGATCTTTGGACCAAATTCACCCTGACACAAAGCAGTAGCAGCTCCCTTCAGGAGCTCTACCTGCCTACTTGTTGCCTGGAGACGGCGGGTCCCGGAGGATTTGTTCACAGGTCCTGCCATGCGCTGCTTTCCTGCTCTTTTGGCATCACTCTTGGGGTCCCAGCACATGAAATCTTCTGATCTTCACTACAAAGGAGCAAAATGAGCAAGTGTATGCCTGCAAGTCAGAGGAAGGGGTGAAGACAGTATCACCTTGCCCATTGCTGCATCTCCTCTGGCCAGTGTCTCTCATGGCCAGCAGCCTCCAGCACCCAGGCTGGTTGGGCTGTGCCGGGGCAGTGCCACTGAGGAGCAGCCACGGTGCTGATGCTGCACATCCCCAGGCACAGTGTCGCAGCCGTGCAGCCATGCTGCTGAGCCCGCCGTGGCACAGGCACCGCCGGCTGCTCCTCGGCTGCCTTCGCTCCTGATTTACGACTGTGCAGGGCACGGGGGTGGCTCGGGGACAGCACAAAAATAGGCTGTGCAGACAGAGTGACTTTCTGCAGCAGCGATAGAGGGTCTGTGGAGATAGGGCTTCCTACAGCTTGCCATGCTGCTTTCAATTAGAATACCGTCAGTCACAGAAACCAATCATGGCAAAACTCTGCAAGCATATGTAGGTGCTGAAACAGGGAGTAACATGGAAACGGAAATCCCCAAGGATGACTTAGTGGTCTCAAGGGGAACAACAAATATTTTCCTTATAAAATAATGCATAGGAATATCTTGAGCTGTTGGCAGTGAAAACATTCGTTGTCCATGTTTAACCCTCTTGTCTCTCCATGATTTCTTTACAACTGGACTCAATTGGTTTTGATTTCCCTTCTTAAAGTCATCCATAAAAGCTTCATATGAGCACATTTCAGTCCATGCATGCTCTTGAATGACACATGGCTTTAGCCTTGAGTGTTTGCTTATCCTGATGTGCTCCATGTTCTCTCATTGCTCATCTAAACAACAGAAGTTATTTTTCTTTCGTACTGTACGAGTGAGCCTGCACAGATGGGAAGATCATTTGTTATTAATTTGCTGAGAACATACGAGTGACCACGTAAGAGATCCACGTTTCTGATAAGAGGGAAAGCATTTATTTCCCCAGCAGATTTTTATACTGTTACAAACCTGTTGCCCAAGGAAATCACAGCACACCCTGTATTAAGTTAATTCTCACAGAATTCTAATATGCTACTACCCACATTTTACAAACAAAAAACACCCAAGAAAGAGGACATCAGTGATTTGTCTTGGCTTCCACAGGCAGAAGTTGATGGGAAAACAAAGAACTGAAGATGTATTTTGCTGCAACAAGGTCTTCTTTGGCAATGAAGCCACTCTTCATTTTTCTAAAATGAATAATGATAATTGGTGAAAGAGCACAACCATAAGTTGGGAATTTTCATCTTTGCTATGCTGTCTCTATACTCGAACATCTATAGTGAGATTTAGAGGGAGGTAAAGCAATGAACACTGTGCTTGGTGAATGCATCCAACACTTACCCTTCTGCTTTTCTGAAGGGGAAAAAATACACCCGCCTGTGTGTCTGTGTGTCTGTCTGCTTGTGCTGGCATACACTCTTCATTTTCACGTTCTTCGGAAGTCATTTCTTTGCTCATATTTCGCTAATCGAATATGTTCTATAGATCAATTTTCATTACATTGCATTTCTGCCTCACTGGTTATGAGGAATGAGCCATGAACTGTAGACCATATCTCATCCTGGCCAGGGGAGATAATCAAAGAGATGGTTAAATCTGCTTCCTAAACAGTCTGATAATTTTGAGCAATAATCTCTTTTTTTTTTTTCCTCCTCTCTCCCTTCTGACCCCTGAGAATATGACTTATTAACCAGAGCTTCAAATGAAGGAGGATGGGAAAAATAAAACTACATAGAGTACTGTACTGTGGCTCAAATTAACAACTTCATTCAGCGATCCTCTCTTGGATTCAGAACTGCAGTGGAACAAATTGCATTCTTAATCTTTTAATTAGAATTTTTTAATTTGAGTCATGTGAAGTTACACTTGATAATACAAAGCCACAAACGTGACACTTAGCAGAGGGAGGTCCTGAACAATTTGTTAAAAAAAAAAGACCTGCCAAGGATTTGCAGTGGATTCTTGGTATTTTTTGAAGAAAAATATGTGTGTGGAGAAAAGATCAGGGGTTTATAATGCTGCCAGTGTCTTATCTGAAACCCAGAGATTGCACCAAAACCATGGTGTGATCTGTCCTACTTTAAGATTACCAGGAAACAGCTGTGAACGTGTTTATTATCTATGCTCTATTTTGGACTCTTTTGGCATGTCAGTAAATTCTTGTTGACCATGCAATATAGCCCAGGTATTCATAAATCCCAAATCACTCAAAAATAGTTTTTTTATATTCATAAGATTTAAGTTATTTTTACTTAACTCTGGAAACTGAACATAGAGGCTTCAAAGTTTAAAGGTCCTGAGTACTAAAATGTCCCCCCGTTTTTCTCTCACTGAAAATGAATATAAGATCACAAGAACAGATACATTGGATCAGATTCAAGGTCCAGCTAGCCCAGGATCCTGTCTCTGGCGGTAACAAATATTACCTACTTTGGGAAGAATATAAAAATAGGCATTAATGTAGCGACATCCTCTTAATGTAGTTACCAGCCTTCTGTGACCGCAGCTTGGGGAATGCTGGCACCAGAAATGGCATCTTGGTGTCCAGCAGCCCCTGAGGATTTTTCTTCCACTAATGTATTCGATCAATTTTAACCCTTTTAAGGCCTTCTAGATCTGTAACATCCTATGGCAATGCAATTCACAACTTACACACCTGTTGTGCAAACAAGTTTGTTCTTCTCAGTCTGCCTCCTAGAACCTGTACGTTTTACCCCAAATTCTTTTGTTCTGGAAAAGAGCAGGTAATTACTCCCAAATTACTTTTTCAGGTCCACACAGCACTTCATAGAGGCCTCTGTCACATCCCCTCACCTGCCCTTTCTCTTGGCTGCCGAGCACCTATTAGTCACTCTTTGAGCAGAAGTGGTGGCACACCTTTGGTCTGGCCGATTGCCTTTCCATGTACCTCTTCCCCTGCTATTAGCTTCTTTTAGCAGCGAGTGGGAGAGAGAAGCCAGATCCAGATGTCCCATGGGTTTATATATAATATGGCATAATGATAAATAGCATAATAATGTGAAGCACAATAAAATAGCAAGAGTTAGCAACACTGATAGTGAAGACAGCACTGCTGACCATTAGCAATAGAGAACACGGGAAAGCTAGTTTAGATGGTGCCGTACAACCATTTTAATCACATCTGCAATTTCACTTCCATTAATTTAAAAAGATGCATTTGTTCTTGAATCTTTACACCTGTTCTAGAAATTTCAAGACTTGTGGAAATGGTGACAATGTTAAAAACTCCAATCTGACACGTAAGTTTTAGGTCAAACTGGTCTCATTTTCCAGCTAGGGTTTCAGGCTCCATTTTTCCTTTCAATGCCTCAAACTTTGGTAATATTTTCAAGCTTCTAAAATAAATATTTCTGGTTCTATCTTGATGTAGATCATTTTGATTCAAATGTAAGAACTAGGAAAAATACATATTCTGTTTTTAATAACTTTTCATCATATCTGTACAGCTGAAGTTCTTCCATGCCAAAAGCTGAAATTTATCATGGAATAGCTCCAGTTCCTGGAAAGGGCTTTGAGTGTTTTGGTAGAACTGTTTGTGTGACTGATTTGAATCAACCTGGAGTCCTGTCACTCCATGGTAGTGTTCATTGTGGATAGGCAGTAGAAAAGTGGGGCTAATTTGTCACCACAGAGAGGAGTGCACTGAAGGTACACAGAAGAGAGCCTTGCAGAAATCTTTGATTGGGTGTCCAAGGGTCAAATGCATGCCGGTGTTACCCAGAGCTGCTACCTGCTTTGTAACTCATGATTGATGCAAGACACAGCATCTGTGAGTTTCATATGCTTCAAGTATCCAGGAGTAGTCCACAGGTCACTATGCCAGAGGTGGTCCCCAGGGACAGCAAGCCACAAACCCCTGAACTTGCACACACTGTTTCCTTCTTCTTCCCCGTGCCAACTTCCCTTCAGCTGGTTTCCAGTTCTCTTGGCCATTTGTGGGATGGGTGGAGAATGACGTTGTGTGTACCAAGAGAGACCCAGAGCTCAGTGTTCCAGAACATGATGTGCCACACACTCATGTTGCTTCCTTACATCCACGTTGGACCACAGAGGCCAGGTGCTGGAGGGGCTGGCAAGCGACTGTCCTTGGGACATGGGGCCACCTGAGCCGCACAGGGGAGGACCCCAGCACCGCAATGCAATCCCAGCTTACTTTTGCCTTCGGGGTCTTGCTGCTGTGTCGACAACACTTCTTAATCACAAGGTGCATTGAGAAGCCTGATGATAATGGCCACATATGTAACCTACACTCCTCTCTTAGGTTGTTGTGTATTTGAGAGCCGGAGGGCAAAGGGAGCAGGACTGCTAGACAGATAGCCTGCTCCAGCCCAAACGCAGCCACTCAGGCCAGGACAAATCTTACCTTCCTTACAATATTTACTCGGCAACTCATGAAGCTGAAAGCAGCTTACTTTTGTGGACAGATAATTTTTGAAACATAATAGTGTTGGATGGGGAGGAGTATTTGAGATGTTTTTATTCTGTTTTTATCTGTATATATATAAAATATATATATTTACTTCCACCGAAGCACATGGAGCAGTAAAAAGCAATAGCTATCCTTACTGCGTTTCTTTCCATGGATGCTCGCTAGTATCAGAGCATCTGTACTCCAAAGAATTGTGAGTACTATTTGTTTAACTAAATCATTACAAGCAGCCACTTTCTGGACAATTTGTAACAAAAATGTCTGTGTAGTTTGCTTCTTTCTTCCTCCTACCACTGCTACTCCTGGCTTTCCTCCCAGGCAACTCTCCTCTTCAATGCAGAAAATTCCCTTTATTCCAAGTCAAAAGCAACACACCCCAATAATTAAAAAAAAAAGTTCACTATGCTAATTTTTCTTTGTTCCTGCCTTGTTGGAGTCTATGATGTATATTCTGTGTCTGCTACCACAATTCCTGCTTTCAAATTTCCAGCCTGACAGGTGACACCATGAAAGAGTTACATTTCTTTGCCTGCAAATAAATAATTAAAACCAGAATGGTGGTTCTAAGCGACAAGATTAATGTGACTTTCCTTATTATCATCATCAGAAATTGGAGGCTGTTTGAGAATACAAGCCAATATATTTATGTGTGCCAACCTCTAATAAAATTCTGGAGTTATTTAGGTGTCTCCTTTCATTTCAAGATGTTAGACAACTAATTATTTTTGAAGTAAGCTTAAGCGAGACTGGGAATTAAGTTCTTAGCTATGGGAATTTAGTTCCTGTTGAAACTGCAGCTGTGGGGCATGGTGATTCTCCTCGGCTCATTTGAAAAGCTCTGCTCATCTTTTGCTGTCAGTAGAAGTTGGGAACTCCAGCCCCAGTCAGTAAAAGATGTGTTGACACGACGGTTTTAGTTCACATCAGAAGTGGATTTTTCTACAAGGGACTCACCTGATTGTCCCCATGGGGCTTTGTGTCACACTGTGCAGCAGGTGCAGACGCCACAAAATGGATTAATTTTGGAAGAACCCAAACTGGATGATGCAATGGGTTTACAAATACAAATGCATTTAATGAATGTCAAGTGCTAAAGCCCTTCAGCCCAGAGCTCATCCAGTGTAACTCCTCCCTACCACACTCGTAACATGGCCATCAGGTTCACCAGCACATCCCTCTGCAAAGCCACTGCTTGCTCCCCTAAGCAGAGCCAAACCCGTGCCAAGCATAACAACCTTTCCTAAACAACTGCCAAAATATTCAGCTCATTGCCAAATACAGTCCAGCACAATTTAAATATGTTGTTGCCAGAGTTACTGACACAGCCTGTACCCACAGAAGAAGGGTGTGCAGAAGGGAAATGAGGCAGTGGGGTGGGGCAAGGATGCAGGACCTCTTTTCTTATCATGGCGGATAGGGAAAGCTGCTCTTTTAGCATCAGCAGGGCACTGCAAGGCTGGAACCACTGGAATCTGTCCTTTGCAACTCTCCAGACTTGGGCTTTTCTGTGTTTGTGATGGCATTTCAAAAGAACTCCTTCGCATCCCATCGCAACCGAAGTGCATTCACCATCTCTTACTAATCCATCTTTCTTCAGACATTTCCACTACCTGGTTAAATGTGACCACTTCCCCACGGAAATGACTTTATCTGCTCTGATGTGCATGTTGTCAGTGCTTCTACACAAGTCTCCGTGCTACAGAAGCAGTATGCCTGGGTTTCCAGTCAAACCGTATCGTCTCCAATCAGCAGCCATGCCACCCACCCCTAATTCACTTTCGTGTGCTGTTAAGGTAGTACCATTGTTTATATTTTTATGTAAATGGCAACCAAGGATCTTTCTGAGTTCGACAACTACTGCATTTGCTCAGGAGTCCAGTATTTCTGCCTTAGCTTCTCAGTGTTCCTCACATATGACATTTAACTCAAAAATTTACTGTCTTTGTGGGAGAGAAAGTGGCTTGTGGAGGTAGGCATTGCTTATGCAAATTGTTCGCTCCTCCGGGAAAAGGTTTAGTCACTTGTCATTAGTTTCCTTATTACCTACTGTAATGGATGAAGAGTTATGAGCTTGAATATACATTTTCTAAAGTAATATTTAATAAAAACGCACCTTTTTTATAGAAAAATAATTTGTGAACCACTTGTAGCAAAATCTACACCCTGACAGGAAAAACATGTTAATTTTTGTTCCTTTACTGTTAGTCACTACTACAAGACAAAGCCAACTGTGGGTACAGGGATAGCGTGCAGAATTAATTTCATCGAGAACAAAGAAACACATGGTGGCAGGGTGAACAATGTTAGGGGTTTTCAATGCTCTGCTGACTGGGATATTCAGTCCCCTGGACTCTTCCACCATTGTTAGTTTTATTCCTACAGATTCAGTAAGACCTGATCCAGCTCTGTACACACAGTTCATTTACTTCTTACATGGCTCGTTTCTATGGCAATACTAAAACAGGAGGTTTCTAATTACTCATGCTTCCTTATTTAGAAAAAAAACCCCAATGTCAGATGCCATAAACTGAATCATTTAAACCCATGATACTAGGCAAGTGCATTGCTTTGTGACTGGGCATGGCATGTATCTCGCTGCTATGATTACCCAAAGTGACCTCAGCTTTACAGGACGGGAAAAAATGGCTTTTCTTTTCAGCTGAGATGGTTCCTCACTTTACCCCTCATTTCGATGCTTCCGTTCCTGTCAGTCATGGGAAGAACGGCGTGGCTGTCTGCAGCATCTGTTGCAGTGAGATACACACAATGCTTTCAAAGAAGAATTACCCTCTGAGCTGCAAAGGAAAACCACTGTAAAGGGAAAGTGTGTTCAACACGAGTTTCAGCTCAGCGTCCTAATTATTCCCTCAGGGAGCAGAATGTCTTCCAGTTGTAATCAGGGTAAGTCTGGCCCTACAAAGCAGAAGATTTCCTGAATTTTACATGGTTTGGGGGCCACCTGTAGAGGATGAGGAGACCTTGTACAACAGCACATCACCACTAGTAACTGTTTTGCCAGACCTTTGCTGCTTTCCCTGAGGCTACTCAGGAAGGGCGCTTCCCACGGTGCCTTAGGAGTGCAGGGACAGCTTCACACTTGGTTAGGTACCATCCGTCTGCTCGGTTAGGTGCCACAGACGGTGTCTGCTCAGCCATCTGCTTCCATCCCACTGACATCACTATGATCCCACCTCCGCATAGGTGAAGTTTCCAAGGAAGGGAGCTCTTCAGCCTCACTGCTCTTCACTTTCTCAGTGCATTTCCCCTGATTTATCATCTGGCAGGTCCCAGCAGCTGGGGGCTGCCCCCATCCTCAATGAGGCCATCATATCCTTTCAATAAAAAAAGGAAACTAACCTCCTCTTTATGCTATAACCACCTTCTATACAGCAGTCTGTTGTCAGCTTGTCTGGACCTATGGATAATAATTCTCTGCTTGTTGATGACAGAGATTAAATTAATCTTGAGGGGTTTGCTTCTTTCCCGACTTGTGCAATGATGACCCAATCCAGAATTTCCCCTGGCACCGGGAAAGCAGCCACTAGCTTCACAAACAGCTTTCACACTTCATGGACCCTGAAAGATTTAGCATCACAATTTCAGCCGAAAAGCAACTTAATTAGCCAGGCTCTCACTGGTGAAAACTTCTTCCATCAAATGAAAGAGAATATTCCCAAATCCTGTAACTTGAAGGTTAAAGGTGAATCACAGAATCACAGAATCGTAGGGGTTGGAAGGGACCTCCAGAGATCATCAGGTCCAACCCCCCTGCCAAAGCAGCTCCCTAGCTCATATTGCACAGATAGGTGTCCAGACGAGTCTTGAATATCTCCAGACAAGGAGACTCCACCACCTCCCTGGGCAGCCTGTCCCAGGGCTCTGTCACCCTCACTGTGTAAAAGTTCTTCACCATCTTGGTGCTGAACTTCCTATGCTCTCACTTGCAGCCATTGCCCCTTGTCCTGTCCCCACTGACCACTGAAAAGGGGTTGGCCAATTCCCCCTGCATCCCATACTTAAGATATTTATAAACATTAATTAGGTCCCCCCTCAGTCTTCTTTTCTCCAGGCTGAACAGCACCAGCTCACTCAGCCTTTCCTCATACGGGAGCTGTTCCAGGCCCTTAATCATCTTTGTAGCCCTTCTCTGGACTCTCTCCAGGAGATCCCTGTCTGTTTTATACCAGGGAGCCCAGAACTGGACACAATACTCCAGGTGGGGCCTGATCAGGGCAGAGTAGAGGGGGAGGATCACCTCCTTAGACCTGCTGGCCACACTCTTCCTGATGCATCCCAGGATCCCATTGGCCCTCTTAGCCACCAGGGCACACCGCTGGCTCATAGCCAACCTGTCATCAACCAGGACCCCCAGGTCCTTCTCCACAGAGCTCTTCTCCAGCAGGTCATCCCCCAGCCTGTACTGATACAGACGGTTATTCCTCCCCAGGTGCAAGACTTTACACTTGCTTTTATTAAACCTCATCTGGTTTCTCCCTGCCCAGCTTTCCAGCCTGTCCAGGTCTCTCTGGATGGCAGCGCAGTGTTCCTGCGTGTCAGCCACCCCTCCCAGCTTTGTATCATCGGCACTTGCTGAGGGTGGATGCTATTCCCTCATCAAGGTCGTCGATGAAGATATTAAACAGGACTGGACCCAACACCGAGCCCTGGGGAGCACCGCTAGTCACAGGCCTCCATTCAGATTTTGTTCCACTGATCACGACCCTCTGAGCCCCGTCCGACAGCCAGTTCTCAACCCACCTCACTGTCCACTCATCTATCCCATGATCTCTCAGCTTTTCTATCAGGATGTCATGGGAGACAGTATCGAAAGCCTTGCTGAAGTCAAGGTAGATGACATCCACTGCTCTCCCTCCATCCACCCAGCCGGTGAGGAGATCATAGAAGGCTATGAGATTGGTCGAGCATGATCTCCCCTTGGTGAATCCATGCTGACTACTCCTCATGACCTTCTTCTCTTCCAGTTGCTTGGTAATGGCATCCAGAACAAGCTGTTCCATCACCTTTCCAGGGACAGAAGTGAGGCTGACTGGCCTATAATTGTTAGGGTCCTCCTTCTTGCCCTTTTTGAAGACTGGAGTGATATTGGCTATCCTCCAATCCTCAGGTACTTCTCCTGTTCTCCAAGAGCTGTCGAAGATGATAGCAAGCGGCTCCGCAATCACTTCCGCCAGCTCCCTCAGCACACGTGGATGTATCCCATCCAGGCCCATGGATTTGTTTGCATTAATCCCTTTGAGCCGCTCCTGGACCACCCCTACCTCAACTAGAGGGAAGCTCTTCATTCCCCAAACACTCCTACTTTCATCCAGGATCTGCGGGTCCCGAGGGGCCTTTGGAGTGAAGACTGAGGCAAAGAAGGCATTCAGTATTTCCACCTTCTCATCATCACCCGATACCAGGACACCCGCCTCATTCATCAAGAGACCTACATCATCCCTGATCATCCTCTTAGTATTCACGTATCTGAAAAAACCCTTTTTATTATCCTTTATGTCCCTTGCCAGTTTCATCTCCAAGCGGGCTTTAGCCTTTCTAGTCGTGTCCCTACAGGCCCTGACAACATCCCTATAATCCTCCCAGGTGCACAGACCCAGTTTCTATAGTTCATAAACCCTCTGCTTCCCTTTGAGTTTACACATTAGCTCCCTGGTCATCCACACAGGTCTTCTGCCTCTCTTGCCCGATTTCTTACTCAAAGGGATGCACCTATCCTGTGCTTGGAAGAAGTGCTGTTTAAATGCTAGCCAGCTCTCACAGGCTCCCTTGCCTTCTAACAGCGTAGCCCACGGGATAGCTCCTAACAGGTTGCGGAAGAGATCAAAGTTAGCTCTTCCAAAATTCAGGGTAGCTATCCTGCTTTTTGGCTTGCTTCTTCCACTCAGGATCTTGAACTGAACCATTTCATGGTCGCTTTGCCCTAAGCTGCCCCCGACCTTCACTTCCCTGATGAGCCCATCCTTGTTAGTAAGAACAAGGTCCAGCACCCGCCCTCCCCTTGTAGGTTCCTGCACCATCTGTAGCAGGAAATTGTCCTCAACACACTGCAGAAATTGTCTGGACTGCATACGACTGGCCGTATTGCTTGCCCAGCAAATATCTGGGTAATTGAAGTCCCCCATAAGGACCAGGGCCTGGGATCTCAAGGCTACTTCTAGCTGCTCATAGAAAGCACTATCAGCCCGCTCCTCTTGATCAGGGGGCCTATAGCACACACCCACAACAGTGTCACTCATACTAGCGTGACCCTTGATTCTTACCCACAAGCACTCGACTGATGGGTCATCTTTCCCCAGGTGGAGCTCAATACATTCAAGCTGCTCTCTAACATAAAGAGCAACTCCTCCACCTCACCTCCCTAGCCTGTCTTTCCTGAAAAGCACATAGCCATCCATGACAGCGTGCCAGTCATCCAGGCTGTCCCACCACGTCTCTGTGATCGCAATGAGATCGTGGCCCTGCGACCGCACAAAGATCTCTAACTCTTCCTGCTTGTTTCCCATGCTGCGTGCAGTTGTATAAAGGCATTGTAGTGGGGCAGCAGGTGCAGGTATCCTCAGCAGATCACAGCGAGATTTCCGACAGGGGATGGGTAATAGTGGCTCCACTGAGGAGTCCTCAGGGCAATCCCCAGAATTTTCCCCACTATCACATGGAACAACATCCCCTAGTCCGTCACTGTGCTGCTGGCATTTACCTTCTTCCACTGCCAACTCACGTTGTGTCTCCCAACAATACTCCAGGTGGGGCCTGACCGGGGCAGAGTAGAGGAGGAGGGAATCAGAAGCAATTGCCTAAGATGGGCTTTGGAAATGAGGGATTTGGCATATATTCAAGAAAGCATCCTGGGCAGGAAAATGTTTACATGTGGGCCTGTTTTGAGGCATGTACTTAAAAGGACCTCAGTTAACAGGTACGGAGGTTAACATACCCCCTGGTAAAGAACTTGTGTGTAGCAGCTATTTTTTTTCCCCAAATGTTGCCAATTCCCTTTACATGAATAAATTTTTCACCACTATCTGAACATTTCAGTTAGAAAAAGTCCCCCCTGGAGAGAACCATTTTGAAAGGCCATACTTGGGTCTAACCTCATGATAGTAGCCCTTAAATTAAATGCACTCTTAAAACTCATTCATTCATTCCAGTGATAGGGTATATCAGGGCCACAGAGAGGTTAGATAAGAGGGATTGCTCTCCTGGGATGCTGGTAGAGTGGGTAAATATGTAAATACAGCTAAGAACCCGATTTTTAATGCTGGGACTGGGCTGAAGCAATTACCACTTAACGCTGTCCTTCCCTGAGGCAAGTGAGTTAGGTAAGGAGTAGGGGGGGACTGTGCCAAAAAATCTGGCTTTAGTCCTACTAGAAATAATGTATCAGAACAACAACAGAAGCAAATTATCATATCCTGTATGAGTCAGGAATTGCTCTGTTCAAGCCTGCCTTTGAGTGACAGAATATAGAAGGTGATGCCCTTGAGTAAGACTTTCCAGACTTACCCCCTGATGATTTATATACTTCATTATAAAATATTAAGAATGACAGTTGATATATCACTTCTGTTCCACATGCACGATGTAAAATGGGCTGCGTGTATCCAACCGAACAATTTAATAACCCACTAATGAATTTGCAGGTTGTTTTCTCAAGGCTTTGGTGGGGGAAAGACCTTCCACAAAAATACTGTATGACTTATCTGTCAGGTGACTGTGTTGACAGAACACAAAGCACAGCCTTCTCAGCCTCCTCCTCACGCTCTGCTCACCGCAGCTACTCCAAGAGAGAGGTAGCAGAAGCACTTGTGTACAAAAATGAGACCCCCGTGGTCTTCAAGGTACTGTGCCCTGTGGGACACAGCAGCTTGTAAGGATGCACACCCGTAGCATCATGGCACACTGTATGTTACACTGGAGTTGGTAATTTTTGGGTTATTATTACCTTATAATTGGGTTTTGGATTAACTTTTGCAGGTGTTGGGCATAGTCTACTCCTGTAGACTGAACAGAACCTCCTTGGTGGGAAGGGGTATGAGCTCCAGGCACACTGGGGGCACTCACATCAAAAGATAAATAAATAAATACATCAACAAAGCAAGTAGAGAAATTAATGATAGAATCATAGAATTACCTAGGTTGGAAGAGACCCTTTAGGTCATTGAGATGAACCATAGTTAAAGTTGGTGGTTTTCTAAGGATTTCCTCGAATGTTTCTGGAGATCAGATTGTAAGGTTTGACCAAATGCAGCATTTTGTGGGAAACTTGTGGTTTGGGAGGACAGTTGGTCAGGGAATTAAAAAAAAAAGAAAGAGCAGAAAAGCTTTATTTCAGCTGAGATGGAAATTTTGCACAAGGGGGAAAAAATACTTTCTTCCAGCAGGTTCTGCAAAACATTTTAACCAGTCTAATTGTGACATTTAGGAATTGCTATTACTTATCCTGAAATAAGTTTTATATATTCTCTCAACAAAGGCTGTGGCTATATATTACAATGGGGTCTGTTAATTTGAACTCGTTGGGAAATGTATTGCACATTTTGGCTACTGTAGAAAGAAGTCTCTATTCAGGAATCCCTCCTGTAGTTAATGAAGTGGTAAATGAAGAAACAGAGAAGCATCTGCAAGTGGGAATATTAAGTTTATATTCAAAGAGACGTATTTACACATATTTACTGCTGTCATTCAGCAGGACTTAGGCTGGAGAGTTGGGTGGAGAGAAGTTTAATGAGATTTAACAAGAACAAGTGTCGGGTCCTGCATCTGGGGAAGAACAACCCCAGGTACCAGTCTAGGTTGGGGACTGGCCTGCTGGAGACCAGCATAGGTGAGAGGGACCTGGGGGTCCTGGTGGGCAGCAGGATGACCACGAGCCAGCAATGTGCCCTCATGGCTAAGGTGGCCAATGACATGCTGGGGTGTACTAGAAGGGGTGTGGTTAGTAGGTCAAGATTGGTTCTCTTCCCCCTCTACTATGCCCTGGTGAGACCACACCTGGAATATTGTGTCCAGTTCTGGGCCCCTCAGTTCAAGAAGGACATAGAACTCCTTGAAAGAGTCCAGCGCAGGGCCACCAAGGTGATTAAGGGAGTGGAACACCTTCCTAATGAGGAGAGGCTGAGAGAGCTGGGTCTCTTTAGCTTGGAGGAGACCGAGGGGTGACCTTATTAATGTTTATAAATATGTAAAGGGCGAGAGTCAGGAGGATGGAGCCAGGCTCTTCTCAGTGATGACCAGCCATAGGACAAGGGGCAATGGGTGCAAACTGGAGCATAGGAAGTTCCATGTGAATATAAGGAAAAGCTTTTTCACTGTGAGGGTAACAGAACACTGGAACAGGCTGCCCAGAGAGGTTGTGGAGTCTCCTCTGGAGACATTCAAACCCACCTGGATGCGTTCCTGTGTGATTTAGTCTAGGTGATCCTGCTCTGGCAGGGGGGTTGGAGTAGATGATCTTTCGGGGTCCCTTTCAACTCATGATATTCTGTGATTCTGTGTTTCTGTGCTTCTCTATGCTTTAGTACTTGACTTTGCTCAAAGAGTCAGTTACATACTTTGCTTTTCCTGTGGGTTTGTGTAATGGGTAAGATCAAATGCTGCCAGAAAAGCATCTAAATCAATTGTGCATTAGAGAGATTGACATCCCTTTTGTTCTTCCTCTCTTTAACTGCACTCACTGATGAAGATGATGCAGATAATTAATTACAGCTATGAAGAATGAAAGTGAAAGGGCCATATTCCCTCCTCAGCCATGACCCTGCACTGGATTAACATTAAGCAGGTCAAAGGAGTTCAGGAAAAAAGCCTTCAGTAATAAATTATACTGAGATTATATCCTGTGACCTAAGTGCAACTCTTTGAGCAGCGATTAAAGATCAAGTGTAAAGAGCTCTTAAAAAAACTGAAAGTCATTGTTCCTCCCTGCAAGGAAAGCGTGGCTGAAGATGGATGTGCTTCCCTAAGGGGCAGATTATTCAGGGCAGCCCTGACCAGGTCACTGCTGTGTCCGTAGGTGCTTCTCCTTCTGCGTTTGAGGGAAAGTTAGGACCCAAGTGTATTGTTTTCTGCCCATTGTCAGCTTGGACTAATCTCCTGGTTTTTGACTTGCTAAACAAGTGAGCTCCAGAGCAAGTTTTGTTAAGAAATAACCAGCAAGTGTCCAGTTCTGGAGATGAGAGAAATGTTCATTTTGAAACAGTTTTGGTAGGAAAAGCCAGTTTGCCAGCTCACCCCACCACCAGCTACCTCCAGCATCATTGGTGGAACATAGCAAATGAGAAATGAGTTCCACAAAACCCAACTGGCCACAAACTGGTTAACCCAATACAGGCACCCCATGACATGTGTGACCCAAGTCCTCTCCACTGGGGGAAAAGATATCCATGGCAGAGGGACTATAGCAAGAAGTGGCTGTTTCTGCAGCAATGGTCCTTATGGTGATGCTGGCATTGGGGTAGCATGGGAAGCATGGGAAGTGTCTGAGGGGAAGAAATGCATGTCAGGGTGTCTACGGAGAGGACAGCTTCTATGTTTTGTAGATGATTGATAAATGCCCAGACCATGGACTCTCCAGTGTGACTCTGTCTAGTTTTAAAAGTCCTTGTGTCTAGACATTCGGTACTTGAAGGCTCTGGGCCATGATTTCCACCAGACTGGGCTGTTTCAGCTTAGGAAATCACAGGTATGCAGGTTGCAGAGTGAGCCATGCTGCCCACTGCAGCCGGTGGTAATGGACACGGGAGCACCTGGCTGTAGCAGAGACCCAACACAGCTCTCACCTACAACTCTGAGAGCTTCGAGCAGAAGAGAGGGACCAGCTAGCAGTGACCTGCAGCTAAATCTCCAGACCACAGGTCTCCTGAGTCAGCAGGTCTCCTCGAGGGCCTTTAGGCCAGACATACTCAGAAATGAAGGGATGCTTGTTAGCTTGACTCTGTCTCTCTGCACTGCAGCCTCCCTTCTGTACAATGAAGATAACAATTCCTGTGCCGCTCAGGCACACGCTGATGACAAAATCATCCACCAGCACCTCAAACGCTGCTGTGCAGAGTTCCAGAGAAGACTGTACAAAAATAGCATATCTTTTGATCTTAAAACTCGGTTAAACGCAGCCTGCAGATGCGGTAAAATCCTCAAATTGTTCTGTGAGCACAAAAATAGCTTTCTTGTCACTGTGACACTAAGCAACAGGGTTAGGAAAGAAAAAGGGCAGTTTTCAGACACTACCAAAAATGCCAGAACATTCCTTTGGGTTTGAGTGGCATGTTTTTGAGGGGTTGGCTACTCTGCATTAGCTGACAATGCTGATATTTAGGATTGCTTCTCCCCCTGCCCTTAGAGTGGTGCCTGTGACCTGTGGAAAGCAGCAGAGCTCACAAGTGTGCTTGACCTGCAGGCCCAGTTTCACGGTTTTAGCACCATCTCATCAGCAGTGCAGAGGGGTGCCAGTGGTGTGGCACAAAACATCAAAGCAGGTGGTTCAAACCGAGTTGTTGGTGGCGAACCCCTCCATGCCTCAGCTTCATGCCCAACCTGCTCCCAAGGCTTGTCTTGGGGGGTGGTCTCTCTTCCTAGCCATGGGAAGGGTTGGAAACACGGTGGGTGTCCCCCTTCACCATTTTCAGGCCCCTCCTTCTAACAGAGTTGCTGTGCCAGGCCTGTATAGGCTCTGTGCATCCCTGGGGATGTAGGATCCCATAATCTATACAGTAGGAGAGGTCTTCATAGAAGAAGCTGGGTCTCAGCCCTGCTACTTCCCACAGAGCTGCTCTGAGGGGAGCGTCCCTGTTTCCTCTGACATGCATGATGCTTTCCCAGGTCTAAAACAATGGAGTTACAGCAAACACAAGTTACTTATTTCATAGCTTCGGGGCTTTCCGCCCCCTATTTTTACTTTTCTCTTCATTTAAATGAATCCTAGCATGATGCCTGGGGGGAGGGGGGATATCAAGTTGGATTCAACAGGAGGGAAGGCTCTGCACCATGTCTCTTTTCCCCCCAAGGCCTAGTTGATAGTTACCGCTACAAAAATAGGGACGAGACATCCTCCACAGAGATCACCTCCCCCCAGCATTTATGGCGAGATGACACAGAGCTTAAAAACATAAACCACTAGACTCCACGTGGGCAGGACTTGACTAACAATCCATCTGTGGAGCAAAGTCCTAAAGATAGGGCCCTGACAGCTTCCCTGGGCTAGCTCAGCTTTCCGGAGCAGGTGGGGTGATATTGAAGGGCGGGGTGGGAGCCAAAAAAAGGGTGTGCAGGGTGTGTGTGTGTTTCTGTGTCTGTGTGTGTGTGTCTGTGTGTGTCACTGTGTGTGTATGATTTCTGAGTCTGTGGAAATCAGCACCTCCTTCTGCAGAGCAGGCTCTTGCTCTGTGCCCCTCAAGAGGGTCCATCCAGGCTGCGGAGCCGAGGCGTGGGATTACGCAGGGAGGAAGCCAGCCAAGAGGGGCGATGCTGGGAGTCGCTTCCCAATCCCAGCGCTGTCAGACTGCCCTCGGGCGACTGGGAACCGGCGGCTAGGGGGAAGCCCGCCTGGGACCTCGCTGAGCCTGGGGCTGCCTGCACTCCCTCAGAAGAAAGAAAAAGGAAAGGGGAAAAAAAAGAAGGAAAAAAAATAAATAAAAGGAAAGAGAAAAGACAAGGGGGGGGGAAGGGGAAAGAAAAAGAAAGGGGGGGAAGGAAAAGGGGGAAAAAGAAAAGGGGGAAAAGGAAAAGGGAAATGAAAAATCATAAAAATTAAATTTAAAATATCAATAAATAAAACTCAAAAGAACTTAATCCGGCAGCCAGGCGCGGGATGGGGTACTCGCTGCCCCGTGCGTGGAAACGCCGCCCGGCGGGATGCTCCCACCGGGGCTGGGAAGGCCACTGCCCCGGAGCGCCGGTGCCGTGCCGTGCCGTGCCGTGCCCGGGGAGGTTCCCGTGGCGCCTCCCGCGTGGGGCGGAGCGGAGCGGAGCGGGGCGGGCGGACAAAGCCGGGCTGTCAGCGGGGCGGGCGGGAGAAAGGAAAAGCGGCGGCAGCGGAGCAGGTGAGGCGATCGGCGGGGTTGGTGCCATGTTGGCACCGGGAGCGGGACCCTCGGGGAGAAGCGGGGCCGCGTCACGCGTGGGCGGCATTGCGGGGCGTGGGCGGCTTTGTGCGCCGGGGGCGAGCGGGTGGTGGCCCCCGGCCCGTCCCCCGCGGGGCGCTCCGTTCACCCGCGGGCAGGCCGGGGGTTGCGGGGGGCTGCAGCCAGCGGGGGACGGGCAGCGCTGCCTGGTGCAGCCATTGCCTCTGCCTGAGGGTCCGAAAGTAGTTTGGGAATAGAGCGGAGCGGTTGCTGCTCGTTCTTCGTGGAAAAGGAAGTGAAATTTTACCGCTGTGACGGCGCTGAAACAACCCCTTGACTCGAAACGAGTCCGATGAAGCCAGGAAAACCTCAGGAGCGTTACGATGGGCGGCATCGCTAGAGAGCGATCCCTGTTTAGTTGGGGGGCTTAAGGACAGAGGAGCGTGTTTGCGTGTTTGTTTTGTTGACGCGAGTAGTTGAGGAGCAGGAGAGTTGTTGGCTGGCTCCGCAATGCGCTGTCTCAGAAGCAGGAAGGCGCTTGCTGCCGGGTGAATTTAAACATCCTCCCATCTAAACCAGTTTGCCCGCTGAGTTGCGAGCGTCCAAGGCAGCTTCTGGTAACGGGGACTCGAAAGGAGCTTTCCTTCGGAGTGCTGCGTGGCAGGAAACCTCCGCGGAGAATAAATCCCATTCCAGAGAATGCACCTAAAAGCCTGATGATTCAGTGGGCTGCGTTCACCGGCCGAGCGGGGCAGCTCCTGCGAGGAAGGATGCAGAGCTACGGGCAGATAGGTATTAGTGTTACCTGAAGCTGCGAGCTTCCTATGCGGTAGCTGCACGGGTGAGGTTGTGGGGAAGGGAAAAAAAAAATAATATATATATATATATTTATACATCACCTGATTTTCATCTTAAACAACTTCCTCTAATAATTCAAACAGCCAGTCCTCTGGTGCTTTCTATGCTGGGTGAGTTATTGTCCTTTCTGTACTTGACTTGCTTCCCAAAGGGATATTTGCTTTTTATCTGTGGCCCCAAACTGTGTAGCAAATTAATTGAGGCTAATAATATAAGCTCATAACTTAAGATAACGAGCAATTTAAAGCTGTAAAGAAGGTGAAAACATTTTTACTAGAAATACTGTAGCAATTTTGCTGTGTTTCGAGAGAGGATAAACACTGAGACTGATCACATTTTAGAAGTGGAATAGCAGAGCAGTATTTCAAACAAAGCATCATATGGCTTAAAAGTTCTTTTTTAAGATGCACCTGCTCTTTGGGAGCATGCTGTCTTCTGAAGTCAAATGAACTGTGTAAAAACTTCTACAGGAGCACCATCGCAGGGTAAATCTTTTAGTAAGGGTTCTGGTTGCTTCAGTGAAGAGTTAAGTATTTAGAACTATCATCTCAAGGACATGTGGAGATATTTATTATTCAACAACTGTATGAGCAACTGTATGCACTGTCACATCAGGATGCACAGGTCATGGGCCAAATGCCCTCCAAATCCTTGGTGTACACACGTTTGCTCCATCTCTTTTCCCTGAGATCAGGGACTCCTGCTTTAATCCTTGTTTACGTCTTCTCCCGCACAACTGGATGTGTAGGGCGGGCCTTCACCCAGCGAACAGGAAGATAACAAAGCACACAAAATGCCTTTGTCTCACACAGGGTTTGTCCACAACCACTGCTGAGATTCAGGGGCTGCTTGTTAGTCAAGTCCTTGCAGTGAAAAATCATCCTCAAAGTGGAGGACAGGAGGGTTATGACCCCTTAACTCACCTACTGCTGTATCCTGTGGGTGTACTGTTTGAGTTATGGGAAGCTCACCATCTTCCTAATACGCTCAAGATTTATGGTACTGCTGCCACAGTAGCGAAGTTTCATGCTGTCCCTAGCAGAGAAAGCTGACTGAGGTGCTATATAACCGATTTACATGCAACCAAGGGCTTCAGAAATGACTAGCAGTTGATAAATTTGATTTTTCCTGTGGGAAAGTGTAGTTTCCTTCAGCCTGCCTCAAATTCAGCCTACAGAATCCATGAGCTGCTTCAGCTTTGTAAGGAGAAAAGGATCAGCTTAGTAAGAGAGAGGAGTCAGTGACAGCAGTACACAGGGCAGTTAATATCTTGTGGGCTTGGTGTTTATGTGATACCTATATCTTCTGGAGATGCTTCAGAGACTGGAAAGTATGGATATTTTTCTGTGAGCTCTTTATGTGGGATGTGCTGTGGCAGTTTGGGATAACTTGGCCAATTGCCCTATCAGACTAAATCGGAATGATGCTGAATACAGTTTGGTTGTTTGCGGTGTCTTTTGGCAACCAGCCACTTACCAGGTACCTGTTCCTCAAGGCTAAGTCTTCCTGTAGCATGCCTCTTCCTCTGAGAAACAACAGGGACTCTTGTGCCATCCCTTCTGCTCCTCGGGCAGGAGAAGCTTCCTGCCCATGTGGGCAGCAGGGACAGCTTACTCAGGAGGACACAGAGCCTGGCCAAAATGTGTTGGAAATAGCCTGGTGTTGATGATACTGATGGGTAGTTAAAAAACAAATTACACCCCCTTCACCGACCCACCCCCACACACACTCCAAGATGGACAATCACAAGACTTCATCCTCAGTGAATCTTTGAGGAAAAAAACCAATTTGGGGACCTTCAAATTTACAAAAACTTTTGCTAAAACATGTAATTAAAATTTCCCTTAAAATGGTTTTTATCCTGGCCCTTCTTCTCTTAAGCCTTATGATGCTTTCTGAGGCATCGCTTACAACACCGAAACCGTCATACAGACAAGTTTCTTTTAATAGCTTAATTCCAGAAGAGGGACAAACATTGGACTAACACAGTTAGGTGAGCGAAATGAGCTTCTCCCCCAGGCACCTCTGGAGAGTGATACTGTGTCACACTAGGAACTGTAGGCTGTTGTCTCAGAGTTGGGCTGGGCTGGTGTCCCGCGTGAGGCGCGGGAGGGAGAACTGCGGCTGGTGCAGAAAGGCCCAATAGCATTGCCCTGAGTCACTGGCAGCCCAAACACCAACCAACCAGTGTGTGGTGGCACACGTGTGGTTGTTGGGTGAGGTTTAAATGAGATCTTGGGCCTTTCAGCACCTTTATATATATATATATATATATATACACACACATTTATGCGTGTACAAATATGAAAGTCAGCATTTTGGGTTAGCACCTTTGAGGGTAGCTACAGCTGTCACTGTGAAACCCTCACAGCTTCAGTGGGGCTTGATTTCTCACTGGTGAAAAGGTGAGGTGATTTGGTGAAATCCATGTATGGTTTTTGGGTCCTTTTTTGTCACGGGGTGGATCCTCTCTCGCTGCTGACAGTCTCTGCGATGCACCCCATCACTAGGAGCAGTGAGCTTAAAAAATGAACTCAGGCAGGGCAATGGGTGCTCCAAGGACAGCAAGAGAATGATGGGCTCTAGTCTGTCTGCAGAAAAGGTGGGTGGGGTTTTTTCAAGGGGTTCGAAAAGACACTTCATGGACTGTAAGGAAGAAGCAGGGACTCCTCCATGTTTGGGAAAGTCAGGTGAGGGAAAAGGGGACTGGCTCAGGAGAGGAGAATGCAAAATCTGAACTTCAGGAAAAGGATCCTGAAACCAAGAACCTTCTAGGAAAGCTGTCAGGGCAAGCATTTATCATATTATTATTATCTAACTGGACCTCAGAATAGTTTCACGTTGCATTTGTCTGCCCTGGCGCGCAGTCGCAGGACAGGCAAGGATTAAGGCCCAGGCCTGATCTGGGAGCGCTGCCCAGCGTGGCCAGAAAGCAGCAGGGCTGCCGTCCCCTATTTTTGGTATGGCTGTGTCCAAAACGTATTTTTAAAAAGGCTGAAGGAAAGCAACCCTCCTGTCTAACATAGTCCCTATAGCAAGGACAGGGCATCAAGGAGGGGTGAGTGTGCTCAAATCTGGGCAGCAGCTGCTGCCCTAAAGAAGGGACAGTTCTTCACAGTGGTCTGCTAAAGATTCATGATTCTGAGGAGGACAGATGGTAGAGAAGATGAAAACATGACAAAGCGTGGTGGGGAGAACCCTGGCAATGCCTCCTCAGTCCCGGCAACTTCTCTATCTTGTGCTGAAGAGCTTTGCATTCATCCAGCTTCATTCCACTGAACCTTGAATGACCCCGTATTTCAAATAGCCCTATATAAAGTTTAGGAACAGTTCTAATGCTTTACAGGAGCCCAATCTTTAACCTGGTCTCTTCTGAGAATGGCTCACCACATTCTCACCTTCTAGGAAGAAGCCAGCAGTATTTCTTCAGCAAGGCAATTTCAGATGTTGACATTTACTCGTTTACCCTTTTTTTTTTTTCTTCCTTAAGCGATAAAGTTAGTAAGGTCCTAACACTGAATAATCTACCACACACATAAATGGCAAGCTTTCAGGTTGATCTAATTACCAATGCCAAACCACAAAAAAAAATAACAAGTTGCCAGAAAATACAAATCCTGCCTAGATTTGACAGGTGTGAAGGGAAGAAGGATGTAACATGCAGGACTATCATCGTCATCTGTAAGCTTCAGACACCTAAATTGTTGTAATCTTGTAAATCTTGATAGAATTGTTCCAGTGTGTAAGGGGAGGAGGGGAACCCATCTCTCATTTGACCACACAGTTTGGTTGTGCAACATCTAATGTGAAATGGCTGAATGTCTTTTCAGGCTACTCCTTCCAGAGGAATTTTATTAAAATAGGCTTTGATCTGGTTACAATTTCATGTCTTAATTAATGCTGGGTTAAATATATAGTAGTAGCAATCTCTTCAGTCAGTTTGAATCACACTGCAAGCAAAGTGTGTCACGATTTATCAAAGGAAAACAGTATGGTTTGTTTGGCTTTGCAATACTCAGGCTAAATAGAAACGCCGTGAGTAAACTCATTCTTGAAGCTTCATTGCAATATGGCACTTGAAACTAACCTTGGATCTCATGACTCATCTCTGCTGGGGATGTGGCATCCCTTGACAAGTGAAGCCAGGAATACCTGCAAGCCAGGGGCAAAGACCCAGCCTAAGCGGCAAAACTGAAGCAACAGATGAATGATGCCCCTCTTGATTTCCATCAGAGTCATGAGTTCTTCGTGCCTGATCTTAGCTCAGAAGACAATGTCTTCCAGGAGTACCTGCAAATGCAAGTACTGTTTGGCTTAGTGTAGGTCTTGTGGATATGGCCAAATAAATACATTTCTGAACACCTACAAATACTGTCTGGTTTGGCTTTGTAAAGTTGGAGATAGCTCATTGGCAGATGGCATGAGCACATCATTAGTATTAATAGACCTATACACACAAAGGGAGAGCAGGTGACTTCTGTTTGTAATTAAGCTAATTACAGAGGCAGCAGAGAGTCTTATCAGGATTACTGCTTAAAGTCGAACTACTGGACTGCACCAGCAAAGCAGACACTTGTGCTGGCATTTGGTGGTCCGTACAGTGCCGTGTGCTTTGGGGTTTCCCTGGAGTGGTTAGTGCCAAGGTAGGACATCCCACTCAGGTGGCTTTGCTCCATCTAACAGGTTATCTGCAAGTCTGCTGTAAAACTAAATAATGACTAAACTAAACCTAATGACTGGGTATTTAAAAACTCTGACATAAAGTGGAACCTATACAGACTAACCCTTACAGCTGTAATTTTTTTCCCCTGCTAACTTCTACATCTCTTTCTTGCAGCTCAAGTTCTCTGCTATCATCAATTACAGTACCTTTTCATAGTCAGTTCTACTCTACCCTTTGACTCCCTCATGAGCTTTGGTGTCAATCAGAATCATGAGAAACATCTTGCAAAAATATCAGGAAGTTTGGAGGTAGAAGTGACTAGACATTGGAAACTGGTTGTGAAGACCTTCATGCCTTGTTAGCAAGCCATGGGAAGGTTGCTAGGAGTATACATGTCTGCAGGGGTTGCAAGGTGCACCTGAAAAGAGTCTGGGGAATGTCAGAGGAGAACTGCATTTGCTGGAGTTTTGAATAGCAGTCTCTTGGAAGACGTTTGAAATACAGATTAAATAATTCCAGATGACAAAAAAAAAATGATGTTAAGAAAACAAAAGGTCTGTACTTTCAGCCACTTTGGGGCTGTTGCACCTAGAAAGAAACCTATTCACTGCTGCTGCTTTCTTCCCTTGCTCATACTTTTCTCATGTTCTTCCCCTCAGAAGCTTGCTGACTTCACTATCAGTGAAGTTCACTATAAAATGGGCCATAAATAACTCTGCTCTTTGCTTTCCTCAGGCACAGCCTTTCAGGAGTCATCCTATGGGGTCGTCGTATTCCAACCCCCTACCACAGAGCATGATGAAGGGGAATCGTCCCTGGGTGGGCTCGAACCACCAACCTTTCGGTTAACAGCCGAACGCGCTAACCGATTGCGCCACAGAGACTCCCTCTTCTGCCGCTCGGTGCGCTTTGCTGACGCAGGTTTCTGCTCATGCCTGGCCGTGGCCCTGTAATGCTGACCCTTTAAACACGCTGCGCTATCCAACCCAGCGCCCCGGCTCCGGGCGGCTGCCGAGAGAGAGGGGACTGGGGAACAGGACGGGACTGAAACTCGGTCTAAGTTCCGCCCTGAACCTGAAGTGCCAGCAGGCAGGCTAATTCTGTACTTTAAACGTTGTTGCCTTGCTAAATACAATGTCACTAAGGTGACATCAATAGAGATGGGTGTGACTGAAGTGCCTCCTCAGTGAGGACTAAGGTACTCAGCCCCTTGCTTGCAGATCCATCACTCACCTCCCCTAGGTCCGGCTGCTAAGGGTATGAGCTTGGTCAACTAAGTGTCAGCAGTTTCCTCCGGGTCTAGTAGCAGCGAGAAGTGGGATTGCTCTTTGAGCTGTATAGTGCTGTGTTTGCCATTAGGGCAGTAATAAAGTAGCTCTGTCAGGCAGCACAGCTGTGCCCTCATAATTGTAAGAATCACAGAATCGTAGGGGTTGGAAGGGACCTCCAGAGATCGAGTCCAACCCCCCTGCTAAAGCAGGTTCCCTAGGACAGGTCGCACAGGTAGGTGCCCAGAACTGGACACAATACTCCAGGTGGGCCCTGACCAGGGCAGTGTAGAGGGTGAAGAGGTGCTGGTGACATTCAGAAAATAAGACTTTATTTTCCCTTTTTCTTTTTTCTCCACATGCAGGGTTTCTTGGGAGCGAATCCCAGGCGGTGAGCATTTTCTCCCTTGATTTTTATTTCCTAGCTGCTACGGATGAGACCGTACTCAGTTCAACTGTTTCATGTTTTACTGTTGGGGAATCACTGCTGCCAGCTAAAACAGCAGATCCTTTAAAAGTTAAAGCATCATCTCTGGTCTCTTCCCAGCCTTTTATTTTTAAGCAAAACACAGTTTCAAGCCCCAGCCTGGGAAATGCATCAGTACATCAGTGCATCAGTTGGCTGCACTGAGCACAACACACTTATACTCGTATCCTGATTTCTGATCTTGCCCATCTCCTGAGATATTCCTCCTCCTTTCACCCACAGCTGTGGATTCCCCCCACTATACCTAGGGGGAACATCAAGTCAAAAGAAGTGAGGACTCAAGCAAAGATGTCAGAGCTGACCTGTTTTGTCAGTCACCACTGAAGCGGATAGAGAGGACGCCTGCCCACAACACGCCCCTCTGCTAGAGGACCTCACAGTGGTAGAAAAGAAAATGAGCTCATCTCTGTTTCTCCCAACTGCACATTTAAATAGAACATCTTTCTTTACTCTTGCATGCTATGTTTAATTTGTGAGCTCAGTAAGATGTTATCTTTTCCCCAGAATCATTGGACTTTACTTTAAAGGCTGAAAGGGTTTTATTGCCTTTGGAGAACACTGCAGAATTTTTGCATTCACATGTGGTAGAGCATGAGATTACAAACTTTCAGGCACAGAAAGGGACATGGGTATCAGTCCTTTAAATGTGGGGTTTTAAATAAGAAATGCTTTATATTACCTGCAGAGGTGCAGAAGCAGAGAAAAGTGAATGCTGTGGTTTATTAAACAAAAAGTTGCAATGAAGGTGGCTTTTTTCCCCCTCCATCTGACACGTAGATACATACATTCTAAAGATCAGTTAGTGTTTTCAGATAGAATTGGCCTGGTACTGTGCAAAGCGATTAATGTTCTTCTTGTTTTATTTTTTCAAGTTAAGATTTGGCCCAAGTCACTAATTTTCAAGAAACTACCTCAACTCTTCATATCAAGATGGAGCAATCACTTCAGCTTAAATACAGGAAGTGTTGGGCATAACAGCCATTACTTGCACAGATCTTGTTAACAAGAACATAATTTCCTAATCACTCCCTTGAAAGAGAACCCAAGTGATAGAAACATAGTTGAGCTCCTGCCAAACACCTCAAGAACTCCGATTTCACACCCAAGCTCCTGCAGGAGTGCCAGGATAACCTCAACTATTCAGTGGGGAAAAAAATTCTTAAGCCCTATGCTTATAGTTCTTTAGACTTGTGTTTTTAAACACAGAAACTATCAGTTGGAGTAGCACAAGAACTTGAGTAAGAAACAAGAGTGTGGGTACCTAGATGTGTTTGTATTACAGACTGAGGCAATATATATCTCTGCAGGTAATCTTGTCGGAGTGGCAGCATTCTCTTCCATCTCCTCATCCTCTTGAACCTGGCCTCAAGAAAAAAGAAAGCTATTTTTTATTTTTAAGATACAGAGTAGTTAAGAAGACAAAAGAACATTTTCCTCTAGGTTTTTTTGGCGGTGGACCCTTCACAACAAAGGCATGTGTGTGATTTAACGAGGCATGCAAAGGGCTTTGATCTTGCATCATCTCCATGATGTAAGTGATGAAAACAGGAGCCTTCACTGGTTTTGGAGTCTCCTGATAGGTTGTAGTGCTGTAAGTGGCAATTGCTGCAAGTCCATAGATGTGTTTTGTGGGGTTTTTTAACGCACCTCTAAAAGAAATAAACACTAAAAGCTGTTAGACTTTGCTCAGGTTGTTACAGCAATGCTTTTAAAAGGCAAACAAAGGAGCAAGCTCACCCATTAAGTGTTTGTAGGCCAGATTGCAGGAACTGCATATATTAAGAAACAACTTTCATTTCATTTTTCTTCTTATTAGCTTTTGAAATTATCAACTAGCTTTTCACCTATTTATTTATTTAAGCAGAGCACATGACAAACTAACAAAATTATTACCTTGCCCCAGAGAAGTTTTTTATAGGCTCTGTGAGTTTCGGAGTGGGATGAAGGGTGGAGCTAGTCATTTAGCCACACCCATGGTGAGGTTTATTAAAGGAAGTTTTCGAGGGGGGGAAAAGCTCTTTTCTACTAGTCTATGACAACTGCTAGTTCTATTTAACAGGATTTTATCTTAAAAAAAAAAACCCCAAAAACCATCTGTTACTATGTCAAGGCCTCCTAAAGGTTCCTGTAGCGGGGATGCACCTCTAAACACGTCTTTGAAGCAGCGAGGTGGGGTAAGTCATGGATTCTGCTTTACTACTTTAGTTCATTTTTTTATGTAATACTTCTGTGGCAGAGAGCCTAGTATTACTGTAGTTTCAAAGGTCTGGGTTTTCTCTGCCTTGTATGACTGGAGTTTTGTTCTCCCATGTCTTGCATTCCTCTAACACTAACTCAAATGGAGATAAAAACCCAACCTTGCTAAAACATCCCCAAGCTTCTTAGAGTTTGGAGAGGTTGCTATTTGTTGTGGGGTGGTCAAGCTTTCTAGACCGGTGACTTTGAGGGTTAATTTGCACTGCCTGCCCACAATACTAAGCTTAATGTGGTGGTTGTAAGTGTGCTGCTGTTAGTAAGTTGCACCAGTATTACTTTCTTGAGCATACAAATAAAATGTATGATACTCTTTGTTGCACAATTAGGGTGACTTAGTCATGACTTCTTGATACACCCAAGGATCCTGCCATAATTTTTGGGTGGTATTGTATCGCAGTTTCCTTAAGTGTGTTTATTTATAAGTTATCCTGCTCAGCAGAGATCCCATGAGTTACTGTGGATCTCCCTCAATGAGAGTAGATGCTATAAAAGTTTGTTTGCTGTTGAACACAAGTGTTCATGTTGATACAGTAATTCCATAGACAGGTCAGTATCAGTTTGCAAGATGACTGGGTGAAGGATATCTTTCATAATCGTGAGCTCAAGTCAAGTGCAGAAGGTGATCACAACAATGTAGGGTGTGTAGCATGGATGTGTCAAGAATGCTGATCAGCATAAAAAAATACCTATCTCATTGCACTGGTTACCTGGCTGTGGGCTTGTTGTTGATGTGATGGTAAAGCAGAATTGTAAGGAATTGGGGAGAGGAGAATGAATCTTGACAACACTTCTTAGGAGCTCTTTTTAGGCCTCTGGGAAAATGGAAGAAAGTGTGGACTCCTCTGAAAACTTAATAAGCAACCAGAGACAAGTGTCTTACAGTAATAGGAGGGAAAAGTTAACTTTTATCTGTACATAACTAGATCAGAGAAGAACAGTAAGCTTTCTCTTGGTAGCAATTTAGAAGGAGTAGCATTCACTACTATTCTTTTTATTCGTTGCACTCAAGTATTTGAGGGTCACAACTTTGCTAGTCATTTCCCAGAACATGCTAGTGTAACTACCATGTGCTAGGAAAATAATCACGGCGATGGGTTACACAAAACTGGTGGTGTTGATGGGTTCCCTTTTTCAAGCTGTAAGCAAAACTGTGAATTAATTAGTGGCAAAACGCTGACTGATGGGTGTTTGGGCAGAATGACATAAGCTGGAGAGGCTGGCCAGAGCATTTTGACTTTGTGTGATCAGTAGACATGAGAAAACGAATGCATCTTGCCTGCGAACTGGCATGTTTTCCACGTTGATAAAGCTGCGGGTTTCCTGGCGAGATGTTGCTGTCAGTGGTGAACTTGTAGGGTGCTTAACTTGAGCCGTGTGGTCACTTCTGCCTCTCGCCATATGTTTTTATTGATATGTAACCAATTGTGGTTGTGCTGGGTTGTGGTGAGGGGAGTCTTGTTTGACAGCATAGTCGTGTCCTGCAAGGGAATCTCCTTGGCTTTATCTACCACCATCCTTCCGGGAGGCTGACATGCTCCAGTTCATAGCTATTTTTAACTGTGTGGTACTTAAGTGCCTGATACAGACTAAACTCTTAATATTCTTTCTCTTTTTTTGCTGTTATTTTGTGTTGTATTAGCACAGTAAATGGGAGACTTGATAGTGTCAATACTGGCAGAGAATCTTTGATCTCTCTGCTCTGCAATACTTCTGGCTGGATTTTTCTGACTCAAGGAGAAAGCTTGACCTTTTTCAAACGGGTAATGTAGAGTTACTTACTCCTTGACATGGCTGCACAGCTTAACATGTTTTAGTAAATATGGTCACTTTGCTGAGCAGGGATTAATGTGACTTAAAAAACAATTATTTATGATGGAGTAAAATACTTATCCAGGGTAATTCTGACAACAACACAAATGAGTCAAGGGATGCTGACTGTCCTATGGCTGATTACTTATTGTAATTGATAAATTTAGATAAATCTTCAAAAGGCTACTTTTGAGTAGCCAAACTACACACCTTATGGTGTCATTTTCCTCTCCTGATTTGATTTTTTTTTTTTTTTTTTTTTTTTGGAACTGCATATGTACTAAATGCAGAAAGTCCACAAAGATGACTTTTTCATGGTGAGCCAGATCATTCAGAGTCAGAGTCAATGACAGTCTCTTTGTTGAGGTGGTGTATGAAGACTGACCGTGACAGCTGGATTACCCTGAGGGTGGTATTCTGTTAGTCCCTTCACATTTCAATACTTTTGCACTTGAGTCTTCTGATAGCAAAACTTTAGCTTATTTGGGTGGATGCTGGAATTAAATCTTGCTCTGGGTCCTCCCTCTTTAATTCCTGCATGGCAACACAATTGTGTTCAGACCCAAGCTGGAAGAGGCATGTAGGGACAGCTTGCAGGTTTGACTGGATTAGGTACAGGGGTGGTCATGGAGAAGAGGTTGGCCCGAGAAGGGTCCAAGGGGAGGAAGGAGGTTCCCAGGAGGATGGGGAGAGCAGAGGAGAAGGAGAGGGGTGCTCTCACAACAGCAGCATCCAAGTCTTAGCCCAGCTTTTAAACCTTACTGGCCCTGCAGAGTCGTCAGTGTCTCTCCTTGTTTTCCATCATTGCTTCTGCTAGCACCAAGAAAGTGAGTTTTCTGACTCCTGGGTGAGGACAGAAATGCATTTTTCTCTACATTTCAGTGCCAGTCAAAGTCAGTTTTACCTGTACCACTGAGAAGGCCCAAGCTGACCCTGCTTAGCTGAGTGCCTTACTGTTGTATGCATCAGTACACCACTATGGGTTTTCCTGTTCAGCTGTCACTTATTTAGGCTACAGAATCCTGCAATCTGAAGGGTTTTACAGATCCTAAAATCACTGCAGTTTCTTTAACAAGACTGGATTTCCTTAAATAATAATCTGTTTCAGTCAGTTGTTTTTTGCTGTCCTAATTTAGGTCAGGTCAAACCAGGTTGCTGAGTTTAAACAAGTGTTGTAGACTCGAATTTTTTTCAGGTTTTGTCTACCTGACAATCATACATATAAGCAACAGTTTCTATCACAGGGAAGAATCCTGAAACTCAGCTCCTTTGTGCAAGCTGGAAGGGGAATCACAAAGGATGTGGTCCACAATGAAAACTCCCCTTACATAACTGCCAGTCAGATGTCACTTGGCCTGAGACAAAGTTTGAGGGGCATTTGTAAGAGGCTTGAAGGCCACATCAGGTAAAGGATGTGTTTAGCATCCTGCATATGACTTTAGGATGATATATTGTCTCTGCTGCAACAATGATCCCTCATGGTGATGCAGGGACTACAGGCAACATGTGATCACATTAGAAAACCAGATAGAGAAACCTTACGATGGGCTTGTCAAATGACAGGGAACTTATTATGTAGCTGTGGAACGGGCCAACAAGAAACACTTGTCTGCCTGATGGCAGTGATATCTCTTGTCTTCCTTTGAAAGGAACGCGTAGCTACTGGTACAGTTCTGTGCATTAAAACAATGTGGCACAGAGGAGCTAATGCTGCTTTGTTACAGCATTCACTGTGCACTACTGAAGGACATTTGAGGTGCTGCCTTCCACTGTTTGACCGTGAAGATCTCATTCCATGTTTGAGTTCAGTGATACGCACCCAGGCATAAATAAGATTTGTGTATTATGGAGTAGCTGAAATGCATCCATATTTGGAAGTAATTGATGGGAGCTGGGTATCAGTCTGCGTGCTTGTGGAGTGCTGCAGCAGGGCCTGGGGCTGGCCTGAGCTTTACAGGGGAACCACCCTATTCTTTTTTATTATATGAGCATAATTGAGGCGTTAGAGGCTTCCAGTCCTCAAAGCCGATTTTATTAGACTATAAAAATACATGTTAGAAGAAAAAAGCACTTACCAACAGGAGATAGACCTAGTAGGTGGGATTAAAGGTCTTTAATAATAACCTTCTGTGCCCAATGTATCCTGTGCAGTAGTGTCTTCTCTAGTTCTCTCATTTCTTGGCTTCTGAAGTTGAAGAGATTCTGTACTATCCCCAAGAGAATTTATTTTCACTTTTTGCTGGGCTTGCCTTTTGATTCAAGTCCCTGGCACGAGCCCAGTGCTTTGCTTGGACATCCCTGTCATCTACTTGTGTGTCACATTGACCATGGAGGGGTTTCACTCCCAGTTCCCACCATGATGTGCACTACAGCTAAGCCCCACAACAGTGGCATAGCTTCTCTGTGTGAGCAAACATTAAAAACTCCTTGAGCTGGATTCTCTCATCATGCTACTGGATGCCTTGTCATTGGTATCAAGCAGAGACAGGCCCATCTCTCCTCAGATGCAGGCTGCCAAAATGTGTGGCTTTATTCCAAATTGACTGTAAAAGAAGCAGCAACTTGTGATCTTGAATTTATTGAGTTCTTAGTGTCAGAAGCCTATTACACTGGCTTGCACACCCAGTTTTCCTGAGTGGAACAGGAGGGGAAAGAACACAACACTTCAAACTAGAAAAGGCTGCAAACACCTGTACTGACCGTGGGAAGCAGGAGTATTTCTGGGATTACAAAGTAGCGCAGTTCCCAGTATGACACTGGTGTCACTTGGTTGAAGTAGAGACAGCTTCAGTCGTGTTATTCTTTACACATCTTGTGTGTCAAAATATATTATTTTGGTCATTTTTATACTCTTGGAATTGAATTTCAACATCAATTTGTCATCAAAAAGGAGTAGGGAAGCTGAACCCTGACAGTCTTCCCTGGGATACAGCAGTTTCTCAAAGCTGACACGCTACACCAAGGGAGAAGAGAAGAATGCTGAAGTAAAATGACGTGCTCGTGCTCTTGACAGGCAAAAGGCATTTAGTTTGATAAGCTGCCAAACGGTGTCATTTGAGAGCACTGCAAAGACTTCCAGCTGTCTCGTGTATGCTAACTAAATATCTGGGTGAATTAGAATTTGTCCCTGTGAATATTTCACCAGGAGTGACCTTGCCTGATCTGGTTAGTTCAAGCTCAAGTGCAGCTTGTTGCAGTCTCCTAATAATGTTTTTGACCAAGACTGCATCTCTCTGAGCATCCTGCCTGATGCTGAAGCGAAAGGCTGCTTGCAGAAGCACAGCAGGGCTCTCCTCTTGGCTGCTTCCTAGCTTGCTGCAGGAGATGCTGCCCTGCTTCGCTGACTCATGTGGAAGGTGTGGTGTGTTTTGACCGGGAAGGGAGAGTGTCAGAGAGTCACAGCAGAGTGCAGCAGAGTCTGAGACAGGCCCTGCAGGGAAATCCATCTTATGGGAAAGCGTAGGTTGAATCTTGCATTTTTGTTACATGAGTTAACAAGCAAGCTGGCTACCAAAAAGGGAGGAAAAATTGGACTGGTACCATGAGTGTACATAAACTGCTCATTGGATTGTGAGAAAGACCTGCTTTCAGCTGATGTTGGATACTTTAGCTGGACACTATCCAGCTGCTCATTTCTTCCACAAGCTGCTACCTTGATTCACCTTGGGCATGTTCAGTTCAGTAGTATCTTGTTACAGGGACTTCCAATAGTGACTAATCTAGCAGAAGAGAGAAGGGCTTTAAGTGAGAGTGTGCTTGGGAAATAAGGGTTTCAAGGTTTCTTTTGTGGAAGTTTTACTGAGAGCCCCAAAATGCCTGTTCATCTCTTGCACAAGCATTTTATATCTAATACTACTAATTTAAAGCAGCTATGAATTAAAATAGCTGATAGTTGCTGTCTTGGGAGCTCTGGATATAAAGAGAGTAAACAAGTTCATCCAAGACAGGGATGCCCAGCACTCTATCAGACTCAGCTGAAGGACACAGGATGTGTCCACAAACTATAGCCTTCCAGCCTTCATAGTTTTGTACTTCTGTAAGTGACTGCAGGTAATCCATTCTGCTCTCACAAGAGAGGAGTCCAAGAATCCATCATCTGCTGCACTAGTGCTCTAAAAAGCAACACTTTGGTTTTTGGATGTGTATGTATATCGTATTATAGATGGTTTGGGTTGGGAGAGACCTCAAAGATCAAGATATTAATATAGTTGTATATTTAGATTCTTAAGGATTGGAATAAAATTCAAGATACAAGACTTTAGCTGGTTTTGCCATTGCCATAGATACTGGAATCTATCTCTACATCCTTGAGTTAATCCCACTTTCCTATTCAGGAATTTGATACGGGGAAAGATATGCTGGAATTGTTAAAAGGTCTGAGATGGCAATCCAATACCCTAATTAGGGCTCTGTTTTCTGGGTAAGGAAAGCAGCCTGCAGTTATGATACATGGAATCATTGGAGATGATACATGTTGAAGGATCATCATGCCCAGTCCTTATTCAAAGCCGTTGCAAAAAAGTTGCTCAGGAACTTGTTGAGCTCTGATTGTCTCAAAGATGTTCAGACTTCCCAGCCTCACTAGACTAAATATTCAACCATCCTCATGACAGAAGCACTCTTCCTAACATGTAATCAGGATTTGCCCTGTTGAAACTTGCCTGTTGCCTCTTGCAGTGTCAGTCAGTGCCTTTGAGAAGATCCTGGCTCCATCTTCTCTGCACCCTCCCCTTAGGTAGCTGTGGACTGCAACGTTACATCCCCCTATACCCTGAGTCTTCTCCAGGCTGGACAAACCTAGCTCTCAGCCTCTCCTGCATCATGTGCTCAAACTCCTTAACCATCCTGGTATAGCAGACTGGGCTCCAGTGTGTCTGTCACTGGTTTGTGGCTCTGCTATATACAGGCACTTCACTTTCACAAGTGCTGAATATAGGGGAATAATTACTGCCCTGGAACTGCAAACCCAGCCCAGCATATTGTTGTCCTGCTCTACTACAAGGGCATGCTAGTCTTTTCCAACTTGTTGTCCACCAAGACCCCCAGGTCTCTTTTCTGTGAAGTTGGTCTCCAGCCTGTTGACACCCAGCAAGGTCATTCCCTCCCAGGGGGAAGAATTTGCATGCTTGCTTTTCCAGGCCTGTCCTTGCCTCTTCCCTGGTCTGAAGTAGGCACAGGTAGTGAAAGTTGCACTGTTCTAGAGATTAATTTTGATTTTAAAGAAAGCTATTGAATTCTGTGACTTAGTCTGTAAGTTCAGTAGCTTGCAGGTACAGCTCTGTGCTCACAGCAGAGCAGTGTTAGAACAGGGGGCTGGCAGGAACATTTATTCCCCTCTGTGTGGCCACCTAACTGATTTTTGGTTTTGCTGAAAATTCTCAGATACGCTTAGTTTCTTCACTCACCATAAAGAGAGAGCTGAAAACTAATGCCACAAGAGAGAGGGATCCAGCCCATCTAGTCTCAGGCACCATAAGTGAGCTATGCACGCTTTTCTCAGGCATGTCTAGAAGTGCAAGGGTTACAGTGAAGGGTGCCATTTAAATTGAAGTTGCACCTTGAGTTTAAATGTTTCTCTCTTAAAGCTATTAAATCAAATTGTTCTAAGTGTTTTACTGGCCCCAAAGCTGGAATATCTTAGATCCCTGAAGCAGTTCTGAGAGTCCTGCAGTGTGCTGCAGATGCCTGCAATAACCCTTCGTGGAAGTTATCTTCAGGCTCTTGCTGCCAGGCTTGTTCAGCAGGCTTGTTTTCAAAGAATGTCATATGCCATCAGGACTCTTCATGTCAAACTTCAGGTTTTGTTTTCTTAAAAGAACTTAAAATATGTCTCTGGTCAAAACACAAGCACACTTTTTGGGAGGGGTTAACATTTGAATGTATACTTTATTGCTTCTTCCTTGAATCTTCTTTGCAATTATAAGTTGCTGATCAGCCTATAAAAATCCCACCATAAAATGAAGCCTAGAGCCAGGCACAGGAAGCAATAAATGTCTTGGAAGCTTGGCTGACCTGGACAGAAGCAGTTGCTATGAGGCGGCTACATGTGTTTTACCCCTTTCGTATTGAAGGAAAAGCTGCTATGTGTTCTCCCATAGCTCTGTGTACCTACCAGTCTTCAGGCCATATTTAAGAGGAGTCCATGTCTGCTTTCAAAGCTTAATATTCCAGCCTGCTCCATGGAGTTGTCCTCTGTTTCTGGTCTGCAATACCAGCCAGTGAGTTCCCACCCTCCCAGTTGTCCCCACTCAGCTGTTGGTGGGGCCATGCTGTGTGTTGAAACAGGGAACTGCCCCAGATTGATTTTTATTTTTTTTTTAAATCTGAAGAAAAATACCCCCAGAGAACCTAACTGTGAAATTAGATCCCCTTTTGTGTCTGCTTCAGAGTGGATTGTATTCAGAGTTACTCCAGAAAAACTGAGAGGCAGCCCAGAGATATAAATAAGGAGCAAACAGTTAAGGCTGGAATGCCTTAAGGCAATGTTATTGCCAAATTCTTCATAATGTGAAACCTTAGTCAGTGCTGGCTTTTCTTGCCTCAGCATAAAACATATGCATCACCACAGTATGACCTGATGTTTATGAAGAGGAAAGTATTAAAATGAAATGTGTTAAGTGATTCTAGTGTAGGAAATGAAGCAAGGCACCTGATCAACTCTAGTTATTCTCAAAGCAGGTGTGCTCTGTAAGATGGCATAACACCTAAAGAAAACCATGTCAAAATGCATGACATGTAGTACATACAGAGGTGCATTCATGGTAAACTGCAGCCCAATGTGCAAGCTGCAGGCAGGTGACAAACATCAGTGACCATATTAGATGTAGAAACCAACAGATATAGGAACTGGTGATACAGGTAGAACAGATTTTTAGGTAGTGTGATAGCAATTGAAGTGGAGGCATCAGTGATTCTGAACTGAAGTTTAAGCAAAAGGATGCCCCAAGCAATTGAAGGAAGAGTCCTTTCTCAGAAAGGAGCAGAGATATAAACTTCTTTTGGTTGAAACAGAGCAAAGTGCGATGTGGCAGCCTGCTACTAAATGCAAAGAATGACAAACACATGTTCTTGTCTGTTTGTCCTATTAGGTCTGCTACCCACTGCCTGATACACTGGTTTGGCATTGTTTGTTATGTCAAAAAAAACAAAGAAAAGTTTTTCAAATCTGCCACACTTAAAAAAAAAAAAAAAAGTCCCATGAACTGTGTTCTGTTAGACCCTTTTCATGTTGGAAGGGAATTAGGCATGTTGAAGTTACTGGGCAGGAAGGCAGAGAAGGTATTTGCTGATGGGAGGAGGGCAGGTAGGCTGCTGCGCAGAGGTAGGTGTGACACTATGTGGCTGAGGCTTTGAACTCAGCTTGTCTCCAAGACACTTGCATCTTAGAAACTCCAGTTTATGAAATGTTGAAGGAGGATGGGAGGGGATAGCAGGAATGACAGAAGTCTGCCTACTGTTCTAAGGGCAGAAAAATCCAGTGGCTTCCCAAGTAGGGTTAGAAGAAGTCTTCCTTGGCAAAGGATGCATTTTCTTTCCTACTAAGTTGTTAAGCTCCAAGGACAGACTTGGATTTATATTATATGTAAATGACTAAAAAACCTGGTTGCTTCTAAATGAGAGGGAGGGACAATGTTTACCAAGAAGTCTTTAGGATGGGTTTTGTGCCAATAGATGACTTAAAATCAGAGCACTGGCAGAGAAGCGGATCTGCTGGGCCAAATTCGTGTGAGAAATGGCAAGAGCAAAAGAGGTGGGAAGCTCTGTCACGCGCTCGGTAGCTGCATCCCATCTCTTCTGGGACTGCCTCCCTTGTGAACCACTCTGGGTCAAACTAGGGCATTCGTCATGGTTTTGGGGTTGGAGATTTGTACCAAACTCATCTCTGCTGCTTGATTTGTTTGCTTTGAGTCTTTGTGCCTTCCACGTACTTCTGCAGGGTCGGGTGCTGAGTAGGTTTAGAGGACTTACCCAGGAACAGTGAGACAGCACTGGGTTGGGCTTGTTAGGTTAACAGAACATTGAGAAATCTGCCCAACTGTTGTGTATGGGGTTTTTTGTTTTGGGTTTTGTGATTCATGCACAGCTCATAAAAACAGCAGTTCTTTCCTTGGAGGCTGGAAGCCTTTACCTCAGTGTTTCAGTTCATCTTGTCAGCAGGAAAGCATATGTAAATAGTGATATACGCTGTTTTCTGATTAACACTCTGAGTTTGTCCATTTCTGTAATATGTCAAGCTATTCCCCACTCAGTAAATGCCTGGGTAGCAGCCACAGCGGGTTTGCTTGCATTCTTTCATTTGCTAAAAATAAGTTGGTTTTGAAGTTGTTTTCTGTAACCACTGAGGATATTTGGGGCAATAATAGGTGACTGTCAGCCTATATTACAAATTGTTCTCATGCAACAGCACATTCCCAGCCCTCAGTGGGGGGAGGAAGAGATTTGTGCAGTATGGTGGAAAGCATCCAGCCCACTGGGACACAGTAGCAGAAGACAAGGCTCTGTGGCTACATGGGAAATGCAGCTCCCTACACCAACATTTTGAAAGTATGTTGTCAAATGTCCTAGAAGGCATTTGATTTAAATAGCCTTAACATTCTGTCCTAACTTTTTGTCCTTGGTCCTTCAAGCTAACTGCTATGGGTGCTACTTTTAGTAGTATGACAATATGGTGTGTTTCTAGAAGTTGCTGTACCTTGTTTTCTGCAGATTGCTTTGGCTTTGCTGTTGTCTTTAACTTAGTTTCTGGAAATTTGGCTTGCTTTTTCATATCCTTCTTGCTCGTTCCTTGTTTAGGTTTTCCTTTTTTAATCAGTATTTATTCAGAATTAAATTACTATTTTCAGTGTTTCGAAGGATATTGCCATGGAAGCCCTTTCTGTGTCAGTGGGCTTGGTAGGTAGCTAAGTTTTATGGGTGTAGCAAGAGCTACCAGAAAACAAGTTCACAGGTTGGAAAAGCAGGTACTTGGTTTCTTGACAGATGAAAGCCTCCTGAGACCGGATAGGTCATGGAGTACAGTGGTCCAGTTGAATAGCAAGAACTCGTAAACTCCAAACATCAAGAGTCTGCCAAACCTGGCCAGGGCCACCACCAGCACACACAAGCATCAACAGCAGGCTGTGTAACACAGCTGCATCTGAGAAAGTGGCAAGTGAAGGTGACCGGGCTCTGTATGCACCCGGTGAGGTGAGGGATCCCCCTGAGGGACTTTCTGAATGCCTGCTTGGAAGCCAGTGGCCCATAGTCCAATCCCTCTGGCTAGCCTTGGTCTCCCAACTGTTGCCCCAGCAGGGTGACACAAGGGGTTGCAGGAAGGGATTGTGAGAGGGGGATAACTGAAAGCACTGTGTTGAAGAGTCATTGGCTATTAATAAAATTTGCCAGTTCTGTTAGTAACGTTTTCTAGCAAACATTGGTCTGTTTCCCCCCATGCAATTGCCCAGGGAAACAGATAATGTAATGCAGGGAATTTGCAGCTATGTGTAACTGCAAAACATTGATCAAATAGTAAGTTTCTGTTATGAAAAAATACCTCATCCCATTTTCTTACTAGTTTCACTACACAGGATTTTCTGAGATGCCTCTTTACATTGTGGCTAAAGAAGTATGTTTTAAGGTCTCTTCCATTTTCGAGATCCTCTAGACCTTTGTCATCTTGCTTTTTAACCCCTTGACCTTTGTCCTGGTCCCAGCCAGGTCAGAGCTTACCTCCCCAAGCAGCCAGCACAGGTGGGCTGAGTTAGCCCCTGCTGTTTCCCCACACTGTGTGATGTCATGCCCCCATAGTTGGGGAGGGGTGCTCCTGGGTGCCTCTGGGGCAGTCCAAAGTGGCTGGAGGTCATGCAGCACTCTGTTCTTGTTGGGTAAGGTACTCTGTGTTATCACCTGGTGTGAGTCTAATTGGCTATTATTGTTCCCCTTTCACAGTGATTTTTGTCACCAAAGTGTCCTTATCCCAACCCAGGGAGGCTCTGTCTGCTTCTCCTCTGTGAGTGGTGTGAGGTGCTCAGCCACTGCTTGGGGCTGAACCACTACAGCCTTTTTCCTGTGTTCACCAGTGTGGAAGGAGTAATTTCTTCAGATGCCTTGGTAGGGGACTCTAGATAGGAACCGATTTTTAAAATCCGTGCAGGCTGCGTGTGTTTGGGGAGGTTTGAGGAACTGAATTGTGTTTGCTGGTTTATGTAGAGCAGGGATATGATGCCACTATCATCCAGTGTGGCATCCTTTCCTCCCCCTTGTTGTCACTGCACATCTTTATCCCTCCGCCCTTCCAAAGAAGACAACTTCAATTCCCTGTGGTTTCCCTCCTCACACCCACTAACTAGGACCTCTGCTGCATTCCTTTGTCCACCTAAATTAAATTCCACCTTAATGATATGGTGTTTCCTACCACTCCCTTGCCTGGATGTTGCTCTGGCATCTCAAGCCAGAAGTACAGGTCGAGGTGTTGGCACGGCTTACGGAGCAGGTGGGGACCTGGCAGTGCTACCGCACACAGCAGTGAGTGCCAATTATCTCAACTGGCCAGAGCCATTGCTCCCTGTACCTGTGTGCAGGCAAAAGCTCATGTTTCTGAAACAAATGTACAGGTCAAACCAGAGAGGTATATCATCATCAGTTTTCAAGCTTTAAGAACCTGTGCTAACACTTCTCATTTTTTCATTAAGAATATAGGAATATAAAGTTCAGTGTGGTGGTGTTCAAATCCCCCTCAAACTAAGATACACATACTGAAAACAAATAGCTATTTCTGTCTTCAAAGTGCCATAAATATCATTCTCCTCAAAGTATAGTGTGGAAAATATTCCATGAACAAATAAAGCCTCGCATTTCTAAGGGAATCGACGTGTCTCTCCACTGTTGTTGCACGTTAGAAGTTCAGGTCAACACCTTCTCATGTGATACTACTTCTAACCATCATCTTGAGTGTCCTATCCTTACAAATTATTGGAGTAGTGCTGTTAGATCCCATCTTAAGTTTGGTGGGTTTACTTGAGCAAAAGCCAACATACTGTAATGGATTTGCTGTTCCTTTGTTGATAGGATGCCTGAGGTTTGTCGGCTGTGCTGGAATCACTTTCCACATTAAACAAATGGGGAAAAGGAGTACGTTGAAAAGCGAAGCTTAGGAGACTTGGAGAGATTCAAACAAATGAAACAATAACATGTTTAATAGCTAATTCCCATTCTGGTTTGGCTTTAAGGTAGCTCGAGCCTTCCAGTTTGCTAGCAGCCTTCCTAAGTTCTCTGCCAGGATGAGTCACAACTCCTGGAGCTGGGATCCAGTCTTTTAGACAAGCCATCTTGGTCTGTTTACCTTTCTCAGATGATAATGAATTGGAGTGAGGATTGCTTTGTTTTCCTCCTCTTCAAACAGGGTTTTTGACGAATATAAATTCACCTGTGGGAACTTCTTGCATCCCTCAGTCCTGATTCAATCCAAGCACCCTTGGGATTGTGTTTGGTGCAGTTTCGTGCTGTTATGCAGAGATAGATGCCTTTGGAATACCCCTCCCTGCTGGGCTGTCTCAACTAGTTGACTAGGAATGCAAAACAAGCAATAATCAGAGCCCTGGTCTGACTGTAAACCATTATTTACTTGCTAGGCATGATATTTCCTGCTGACTGAGAAGGCGTGTTAAGAAACTTCGTTGCATCCATGTAACCCTAGGATATAACTCATGGCACAAACTGAAACCCATATATGGTTGTCCCTGCTTATGCTTCTGTAGCCTGTGAGGTAGCACTTGAGAATGGATGTGAAGGTAAGCCGAGCAGTTGTAGGCAATTGCATCTAGGAAGGGAGAAGGGAATGAGCCTTCATGTGGCAGCTATAAGTGGGCAGCATCGTGACTTCACTGCTAAGTGAGACGCTTCAAAGGATGACCAGTGTTTTTGTGTTGTATTGGCAGGAACATGGGCTTTCCTGGCTAACAGTTGATGGGTTTCTCAATGGTAGTTTTTTGCTTTCCTCTGAAAAGCTGTTAGGCAAGCGTGGCAAGGCCCCGGTTGCATGACACAACGGCCATAACTGATTGCCTGTGCTCAGAAGAAGCCTGGTCAGATGAAGAAGCAGCAATGTGCCTGGCAATTATGAATAAACTCTGAATGTAGCACTGCATAAGGGAGCTCATAGACTTCCTACTATATCAGAGGGACATCTGATTGTTGTGCAGATGTGTTGGACACTGAACCATTTGTGAATGCAGCTGAATTAGGGTATTGTAAGGAAGGACTTCTCATTTTGTTTTAGTGTACAGCTATTGCATCACTGCCCAACTGATACAAAGACCACTCAGTCTCTTTTTTTTCTATTTCCCCCTCTCCCCCCCATTTTGCTTGTTGAACTAAAGGTTTTCATGTTTTCTTTCCAGTACCAAATTGCTGCAAGGAACAGTTCAAGCCTGCAATCAGGGAAAGTGTTTGGATGCTCAAAGTAAGTATGTTTGTGGTCTTGTATATGTTTGTTACAGTGGTAGTGACTGAGAGAGTACCCAAGAACTTGCATATGAAGTCTGTAAGGCAGTAGATAGATAAGGCTGGCATCAATAATATGTGATATTCCTTTGCAACATCTTTAGCTCTGTAATTCATGGATTCAAGGCATCAGGAGTTATTTTCTTGTGAAACAGAACTGATGAAAGCTAAACCAGATGCCACAGACCTTTTGGAAATAATTTGGGGTTTTTGGCTGAAGGAAATGCTGATGGAAAGGAAATAATAACTAAATAATTACAAATTTAAAAAACTCAAACCTAAAGGTGAGTGAATGAATGAATTCAATGAATCTAACTTTTCTCTCCTCTTCTGTTGGGGAGCTTTGAGAAATTGTATTCTTTTATGTTGTTAAACGTTAGCTCTTCTGCACCCTTAGCGCTGCCTTCACAGTGTGAAGTAGGGAAAGGGGCAAACTACACAGGGTTAGCAGTTAATGCCAGGCGGAATTTGCAGCGTGTCTTCCTTTCCTTAATCCCCAGCGATGAGGATTTAAATCGCATCCCACCCGAGCTGGGTGTTAATTTTAATCGTCCAGCCTCCAGCTTGGCGTCTGTGACATCTGCGCGGGGAGGCGGTGACCTGCGGGGAGGTGGGTGGCAGCAGGAGGTGGCAGGCCCACAAGGTGGCAATGTTTAGAAAGCCTTCGGAAACCAGCAGGCCGGGGATCTCTGCCGTGGCCATCGCGTGCTCCCTTTGTATCGTTGCTGCTGCATCTGTGCTATTAAACAAGAAATCTTCGCAGCTGTCAAAGCGGAGCGTAGGGGACCCAGTAATAAACCTCCTGTTCGAACAGATTTGCTATTGCCAGCGTTCGCCGGGCCCTGCTGGGTATCGCACGTGCTTTTTCTCTGGGCAAGGAATGTGCTGCAGCATCGGTGTTTTGCACACAGTGTGGGGTTTCTTTACTCATCACAGCTAGTGCTGAGAACGTGGGCTCCCGGTATAAAACAGACAGGGATCTCCTGGAGAGAGTCCAGAGAAGGGCTACGAAGATGATTAAGGGCCTGGAACAGCTCCCCTGTGAGGAAAATCTGAGTGAGCTGGGGCTGCTCAGCCTGGAGAAAAGAAGACTGAGAGGTGATCTGATTAATGTTTATAAGTATCTGAAGTGTGGGACACAGGGGGAAATGTCCAGCCGCTTTTCAGTGGTCTGTGGGGACAGGACAAGGGGCAATGGTCTCAAGTTGGAGCACAGGAAGTTCCGCATCAACATGTGGAAGAACGTTTACACAGTGAGGGTGACAGAGCCCTGGGACAGGCTGCCCAGGGGGGTGGTGGAGTCTCCTCCTCTGGAGAGATATTCAAGACCCATCTGGACGCCTATCTGTGCAACCTGTCCTAGGGAACCTGCTTTGGCAGGGGGGTTGGACCTGATGATCTCTGGAGGTCCTTTCCAACCCCTACGATTCTGTGATGCCAGGGTTGTATGATGAAGAACTTTCCTTTTAAAACATGCCTGGCATTTCTGCTAATGCTCAGAACTCTGTTACAGTGTATACATGCGAACTTTGGACATCATGGGAGTTTGCAGTGATACTTTGTGTTTTGTAGTTAAAAGTAAAAAGGTTTGAGCTGGTCTAAAGACTTGTTTTACAGTGAAACTAGGGATTTGCTCCAAGTTATGTACTGCTCTGAAAAACTACTTTAGTGTGTTTGCTGAAAGATTTCTCCAGATACAAGAGACATGAAAAATAATTTTTGGATAAGTTGTATGAGAAATAAAAGAATCACCTGTGTTCGCTGGCACAGATGCAGGTAAGGAGATGAGACTGACACTGGGAGAGGGAGAGTTAAGTGAGGAGCCTCAGAGTTCAGATTTGTCTGGTTGCAGGAGAAGAGTTACTTTAGCAGCCATTAGAAGATATGCAGGACTCAAGCATACCCGGAGATTCTCAGACGAGCAGACTATGTAGAGCTGCAGGAGGCTTGTATGGCTCAAAACTGAAGCAATAACTCTAGACTACAGGGGGCATCTGAGAACCAGAACTAGAAAATGTAACATCCCTTCCCTGTGGACACACTCCTGCCTGCCACACCTGCAACGGGGTGATGCTCTGTGCTGTGTCACAGAGGGGGTTCATCTCTTGCTTTCTATTCTTGCATGGAGTAGGTGCTGCTGCTTAGAGTCAGCCTTCATTGCTGTGTTTATATTGGTGGTGTCACCAGTACTTTGAAACAATGGGAGATCTAATGAAAACTGTGAATGTTGAGATAGTGCACGGCCACTGAATAGACATTTACAAAAGCAGACTGCATCCTACCTGTCTAATAGAAACTTATCTGACACGTGCAGATTTCCTGCAGTAACTTCCTCTGTGAAGCAAGACAGCTTTCCAGAGTAGTCCCTGAGGAGTGCTGCTTACTATGTAGCCTTTCCTCCCCAAATACCTTAGTTCTTATGGCCTATTATATGTCAAAATAAAGATCTAGCTATTAGCCTTCTAATACCAGAGATTCATTCATTCTAGAGAATTAGCTATTGCAATTGTAAAAGCCAGCGACGTGCTCTCATGTAGTAGTCTTTGCTTGGGAAACCTTCTGGTTGGGTTTCAGTGCCTTTGAGCCTGACAAATGCATGTATTTAATGGAGTTAAGTTATTTGGAAAACAACATGAGGGATGGATGTTGGAATGCCAAGGAATTTTACATTTCTTGTGTGCACGATGCCGATAAGGGGGCTTTTGGCAGTTACGGTTCCTTGCTGGATGCATTATCACCAATACATTTACAGTACACCCTAACTTTGGAAAGGAATTCTGGTTTCTGCTGAACATTAGCTCAGGGATTACATGTTATATTTCAGTAATTTTGATAGGGGAAGAGAAAGTAAATATATTAAAAATATGTTTATATACATGTATCCAAAGTATGTTTGTATGATGAGCTGCTAATTCATTAAGTGCTACAGGGTGATCTGAACAAAAAGGTCTGTATGAGCTTTCTTCTTCCCTATGAAGAAACAAGTGTTCTCTGGTCATTCATGCTAAAGGTACATATAGCTACTTAAATTAGGCAGGCTAAAGAAGTGTCTCCTCTTGCTTCTTTCTCCCTGCCTCCCAGCACCATCACTGGTGCAGAATAAAATCCCAATTTTAGATAGTTGGACTTTCTTTCCCACTCAGTTGTCTGCTGCTTGTTTCTCCAAACCGGTCCAAATGATATTCTGATAGTCTGATAAAGAGGACCTGACTTCCCTAAGGGCTGCTCTCTTCCTCCAGCCAGAAGACTGAAGAAGTAGGTCTAGGCAGAGCAGCAGGGTGTTTTAAAAAGCATTTTCATTCTGTAGAAACACCACAAGATCCCAAAAAAAGTAGTGGAAGAAATCTCTTTAGGAGTCAGTCCTGCGTAAGACACAGCTGCTTTATAGCTGGTTTTGATCCAAGATGAGAAAACTGGAGAACTAAATCCTGAACCTAAGAGAGCAAAGTTAACTGAGGTGGAATGTTTGTTTATGGCTGCGTGCTCACCAGCCCCGTTCCCTTCTGAACTTAGGAATTGGGTAGCTTGGATAGCGTTTTATGGTGCTGTCCGAAAATATTCTGAACTTTGGGGCGATATTTATTTTTTCAGTGTCTGATACTAAAAATTATCCCCCAGGAGCTCGGCAAAGTGGCTGACTCATCAGGAACGTAACTCTGCTTTTCACAGAGATAACGTGTGGTTTTGTTCAGAGTTAATAATGAGATCCTTTCCAACACAGAAGCTGACAACAGCACTGACATACATTCCCAGTTACAAAAACACATAGCCTTGTGGTTGGGGGTTTTTATTAAATAGAAACCTCATTTTCTACTGTTAGGAGGAAAAGACACTGTTTTCATGCCACTGGTACCTTTTGTGCTCAAAAATGTTACAGAAGCCTTTTTTTATTTTGTACACAATTTGACTGTTCAGAGGTTACTTTGTGCTGTGATATACAGTAATATGAAAAAGAATGATCCCCTTATTTCTAGTTGTATTTTGCTGCCTTATGCGTATCAATGGCCCTTCTTTTAAAAGTTGGAGAGCGTTTATTAAAGGATTATTCAAGTGATGAGTGGAGTTTTACTCCAGTAGCAAAATAAAGGTTTTATTTTTTGTAAGGACCTTAAATATTAATCCTTGTCAGATACATCACATATTTGTAATGCATCCAGATGCTATAAAAAAAAAAACCCCAAAAACTCTGTCATTTTTCAAAGCAGTTTCTACAAGTTATAAATGCAACTTTACAAATGTGAGCAGGACCTACCCTGATTCTGTGCAGTCATCCTGAGTCTGCTGTCAGGCTGGATCTGTTAGGAAAGCAGAGGATGTTTTTCTAGTAGTCTGTATCTCTCTGGTCAGTTTGCAATACAGACTGCAAGCGTGATCACTTGTCGATCACTTTAATGTCCAGAAGATGCTAACAGCAAAGTGATGAGTAGCTCTAGATTTCATCTAGGGAAGGAAAGGCAAAGGTAGGAGAGCTGGAGAAAGGAAGGCAGATGGAGGAGTGTAAAAGGAAGGTGGAGAGAGGATTGGTGCCTGGGCACAGTGGTGACCCCCAAGTGCTGTTGAGGAATATGACAAAGAACTGAGCTGCAACCAAAATGCTTTTGTGGGTGTGGTGGGAGGTGTCATGAGTGCCATGGCTGTGTTCCCATCAGTACTTACTTCTCTGTGAAGTACACGTGTCCCTGGTCTGTGGCACAGTAGGTGCTGCATGGCTTACCTGGCCTTCTCTCTAGTGCTGCTGCTAAAATGGTACCTGCACATCAGGCACTGGGCTCCTCAGCACCTCCAGCACCAGAGTAAAATCTGGGGGTGTTGGACAGAGACAGGCACCTAGAAACCTACTCTGCCTGCTAGGAACCCAAGAGTAGAGAAAGGCTTGAAAGACCTGATTCAAATACTGGACTTCTTTTTAAGGAGGGGAGTTTGCGGAGGTTTTTTGGTTGTCATTGGCTTTTCTGGTTGCTGGGTTTTTTCTTAATTCAAGTGTCAACATTTCCTTGTAGTTGTCTGCAATCTCTGGGGCTGGAAACTTTGATTTTCATTAGCTGACTGCTGAAATTCTTCTATAATTAAGTTCCTCCATGATCTGTGGCTTCCAGAAAATCACCCTATACACTGACTCACAGTAAAGTGTGAGTTGCTGGCAGCGTGCAGCACGCTAGTAAGGTCAGGTGGAAACAACAAGCATTTAATTTTATAAGCTGTCCTTAGAGTAAAAATGTTTCTTGTAATAATGGCTTCTTAGAGACCTGTTTAGCCTTAGGTAGAGTGTAGGCAGGCTGCTCTTGTGTGCACTGCTGTTGTGTTACAATACAAGGTGGTAAAATTAGAGCTTTTCAGTGTCTTGGGACCTAGTAATTTGTTGTTCTTGATACATTTCCTGTGGTTAACGCAGGGCTTGCATTCAAGCCCAAATGTTGTAATCATCTCTCTAGTCTTGCACCTTTGCTCCTACCTGAGTCTGGAGTAGGCACGGAAACTGAGATGTGGTGGGAGGCAGCAAAGTCGATGGCTGCTGTCTCAAGCCTGGAGACCCTCAGCTGGAGATCTGTGACCAAAGGGTGCGCAGCTACAACCCCTGTTAAAATCCTCTCTGAGTGGTTAGATAGGGCCAGTACCTGTCACGGGTACCATGTAGTGTGGGGACCCGAGTTTTACTTTGCCATGAGTACCCACCCATTCCTCACAGAGGGAAGCTGGCAGTGCCCCCACGTTGAGATTTGCACAGTGGCTTCCACGAGAGCTTCATCCTCTTACACGAGGCCTGGATTTGGCTCATAACCTGAGCAGGCTGCATGAGATAAACGCCTTCTGAACAGCACTCCAGGAAACACCCTTGCATTGTATTGTATGCTTTAAAAAGTGTAACTGGTCCTCATCTTGTGCCCATGTGAAAGAGCAACGTTGATTGCTCTCAGGTATTTTCAGACTTGGTCTGATTTCGTAGCTAGGATTATATTTTTTTGGGGCCTAATATAAGAGGCTTCATGTGATCGCTCTTTTAAATCTGCGGCTTATGTTTGACAAGTGGGTCATTGGTTAATGGAAGTGAGTAAATCCAGCTGTTTATCTTTTCAGTGAGATTGGGTGCTTTCTGTATGCTCTTGTCTGCTTGGAATGGAGATGTGTACGTTTTTAATGGCACTCCCTCTATTTTAGAGTAAGGGCGTGAGCTTTATATTACATTTCATCTGTTCCCTACAATTAAATAAAGCCTGAGTACTGCTTTACCTGGTATCCGATTACCACATCCAATTTCACAGATTTCTGACTATTAATGTATAGGTGTAGTTTTTAAAAGTTGATAATTTGACTTTTTATAAAGGAAACTTACCGTTGCACATTGCTTCCAAGTTTTCTTGCTGCTTCGTTTCTCCCCCTGAATCCTGATATTTGCATGTGGTGCTGTTAGCAGGCATACCTGCCACTAAAGCAGGCCACCAGTAGCTTTCTCCCAGCTAGCTTTGCCTCTTAACTATTGGGCAGGGGCATTTTTTGGCTAAATTGAAATTTCAGGGTTTCAGAAAGCACTTGGTAAGCTTTCTGCAGGGTGCTAGTGTCTAAATAAAGTTCTTGTAGCAATAGGTTAATAAAGGGCTTAAAGTGTTTGTAGAAATTTGGTCTAAAGCTCTCTTAGGGAATATCTGTCAGTGAGGTAAGTTTCCTGAAACATTTTGCAAATCTTCTTTTTTATTTTTTTTTTTAAATTCAGAGTACTAACATAAGTGTGGCATGGTTAAAGCTGTCTGCAAACTTTATTTTTGCTCTTCATTTGAAAGCTGTTTTATTAGTAAAGGCTTTGGAGCAACACTAAGATGATAATAAACATTGACTTGCCATTGGAAAAAGTCTGGTTTCCATCATCAATGAGGGAAGTAAAACTTTTTAATGATTAGTAATGGTATTGTACTTAGAAGAGTTTCTTGCTCCCAGATGCCCTAGCATTTGTAAACAGTAACTTACAACCCTGTAACAGATCTAAATACTTAACAGCAAGTTAAAAAGCATGTGTGGAAGGAATTATCAAAAAGTAAGGGACAAAGTGCCTCAGATGCTTGCCTTTGGCCTGTGATGAGCATGAAATAACTAAGGGCGAGTCTGCTCGAATATAAAGGCCAATTTCTGTTTTAAAATTGTATGCGATACATATATTCTAGCCCAAAGAGGAAGCACTCCTTGATTTCTCTGAGCTACCAAGGGCAAGCAAATCCTCACAACCTAGTTTTTCAGAGGTGCTGAGGTGCCTTAGGGGTTTCAAGCTCTTTAGTGTGTTAATAGAAGCCAATGGGTCACAGGAGGCCTGCTGAATCCTGGGTGTCAGGCAGCCCTCAAATACAGGTGCCACTTCTCGAGATGGCTGCATGTGAATGTGCATGCACCTTAGCAGACAAGTAAGGTAGCACATTCCTCTCAGCCTGCATGAAATAAGGCATAATTAGCTAATGACAGTATGTTAGTTGGACAATAGGTATGCTGGGGACTTTGAGGGAAGGAAACTAATGTGACCCAGGTTCTCTGCAGGTGGCTGATGAAGGAAAGTGGAAATTGCCCCAGCCTACAAAGGATTATGCCTGACAAAGGGAGGGCAGGAAAGAATGGGAGAAAGAACAATGGAGAAACCTCAGGTGTGGAAGATAGGATTTGTGTAGCTGCAGAGCTGGAAATACTTGCATGGATTGGGAAGCAAACCGTGGAGGGAAGGATGGGGACCCACCATATAGTGGTGCTGAGTTGGGGAGGAAGAGGAAGCTTGCACAGCCTTTTAACCGTGATCTGAAGGGCCTGCTCCTAACAGCGGGACCTGCTTCTGAGGTGGCAACATAAGGAAAGCTGACAAATTAGGTTTTATAAAATGCTGTGAAAGTCACAGATAAACGGCAGTTACCGAGAGAAGGGGCGGGCAGCATGCAAACAAAAAAGTGCACCCCTTTGTGTAACGTTTTGGCATTCAGCGTTTTGATGGGCATGTGAGAGTCATTCACTTGGTGTAAGAGAGATGATTACTAGCATGCTGTAAGGACGTGAGGTAACTATTTGTAGAGTATTTTGCAGCAAAGCACTGGATCCCTGGGCCAGGGCTTGCAACCACGGAAACACTCACACACCGCTGAATGACTTGGCAGTGCGATTTTGATCCCGGTCAGGCATGAATGCTCTCTGTATTTCTTTCACATTAGCTCGTATGTAATAATGTTTATGTTGGCTTTTTGCTGGGTGTTGGAGGACAGACATTTAATTAACAGTTTCCTCGGACAAAGTAACCCCTTCAAATCTTGGGTTGTAGTGGTCCAGCCCTTTCTGTCAGTTGGCTGAAGCATTTTTGATTCAGTAATAGGTATCCAAAAACTTAATTGGCCATCTGCTGGAACCATTACTTTCTTGTGACAGCCTTCTCCCTTCCTTCTGAGCAGTGGTGAATGTCTTGGACGGTCTGGTAAATGTTGATGAATGTAAGGTTCCTTGTGATGGATTAGAAACCCTCTGCAGTTCACATGTGTGGTATCTGTCACGATGATACTAGACAAGGCGCAATGCTGTATGCTGAGCAGATCTTAGCTGATAATCATTCCAGAGCATTTGAACTTCTCCTTGTGTTATATGCAGGTATTGGATAGTCATATGGAGTGTTAAATTACTTGGATAATACACACAAATCAAATGTCTATCAGCTTCAAAACGCTTGTTGTACAATATGGACAAAGAATTATTGATCCCAAGAGCAACTATTAACTATAGTAGAATTCTTAGTATGTCATATCAGTGCCAAGTCAGGTTTTCAGCAGAATAGTGTAATAAGTTATGTTGGGAGTCAGCATCTACCAATAAAGCTGTCGCTTTAGTGTGCGATAGTCATACCTGATTTTCATGTTAGCAACTTCTGCCCTTGACAAATGGTGTTTTAAAGCTTTTCATTTGTCTTCCCCCATGTCTCAATGCTGCTTTCATGAAGCATATCATTAGACTTGAAATGCCTTAAGTATATTGCTAATATTTTCAGTGTAAAACCAAAAGAAGGAACATCAGAGATGCAGATTGTCTACTCATACCTGGTTTTGTTGTCTTTCTACACTTTTTCAGACACCTTCTCTTTAGCACCAAGAAAGCCAAAGATTTCTCAACAGCTGAAAATATATAAATAGATTTTTCTTCTACTGTCTTGCACTTCCAAACCCTTCCAGGCTTTAGCCATTTATAACTTGTTTCATCATTTTTGTTTAGGATACGAGTGTCTGAAACTCTCTTTCCCAGTGCTAAGTCATAAGCTGTACTGTATGGAAACTTCAAAAATCCAAAATCCCTCTCTTCTAGAACAGTAATCTCACTTTTTTTAAATTTATCTGAAAAAGACCTCTAGGAATCCAGGCTACCTGAAAGTTTTTTGAATGTTTTTGGTTTGGCTCTTTGTAGTCTTCGCATCTGAACTCTGACAAAAACAAATCTGGAAAACTAGTTAACACCTCAGCGCAAATGGAAGCGGTGATGGTAAATTTAAAACAGCTCCAGCCAAATAATTCCTATGTAAATGCATGTGAATGGCCTGTGAGTCAACCTCTTGCCTCAATTCCTTTCTGTCAGTATTAAAGGCAAAGAGAGACAGAGGAGTCTCAAGCATTTATTGATCACAGCCTCTGTTTACAGGTTTTTCAGATGAAAGCAGCTCCCCAAGGTGTGCCTGAAGCTCAGCGATACCCTGGTGGGTATCACTGAACACAAACATAACAGCCACCAAAGAATTAAAAAATTTGGTTTGGTCTGGAGTTAGTGGAAGGAAAAACTTCCCCTTGGGACCATCCTTCACTGAGTGTTACCTGCTCTCCCTGGAGCTTTTTGTTATGTAGGGAAGAAGTGTTGGATAAAAATATTTCAGATGTTCAGCGTGAACTTCGTATGTCTTAGGTACATAATCCTTTGATGTATACTGAAGAGTGCTCCTCTCTAAATAGGAATTGGGCTTTTTCTCTAAAGCATCTGGGTGTAGCTAAACCCTGGAAGGGGGAAAGGATGGATTTAATAAACACCCACTAAACCTATTTATTCGTTTTAATCTAACAATATTAGAAGTATATAATTAGTCTTTAAATATCCCTTATTATTCAAAGGTTTCTCTGAAGAAAGGAAATGGTTTCATAGACAGTATTTGAATCTTGAAATAATCCTTTGATTTCTGTTTGATTTCCACAGTAGCTACAAAAGGTAGCCACTGGCTTTTTAAAGAAGAATACCCACAGGCTGTGGCTCTTCAAGACCTCTTTCTTTAGCGAGGAATTCATACGCCAGTGGTCAGATTGGATTTGCAGTTTAACAGGCTAAATTTTTGAGACTGCCCTGCTGACAAAGACCCAAACTTCTATTTTACTCGTTCTTACAGGCACAAAACACTTTTAAAAATATGAAATGTGACCTCTGAAATATAAATATGTCCATACATATAAAAATAGACTTGAATTACCTCATAGGGATGTGGTCCATGCACATTGTGTAATTGGGACAGCCTTCTCTCTCTTTCTCTTTCTCTGTCTCTCTCCAGGGAAGGCAAATAATCAAGACTTTGCTTAAAGTGGCAATGCTATAATCCCCAAGGGTGGGAAGCTCATTCTTTATCTACAGGATGTCTGGAGTGATAAGTAGCTGTTTTATTAAAACTCATGCAGTGTTTCTTTGTCCTGACAAAATTATTTGCTGCTTGGTATGGTGAATTTAAATGCAACACACCCTGAAATTTAAGGCATAGAATGAAGTAACATAATGGAGGTGGGTGAAATTATTCAGTGCCATGTAAGCAAAAGTTCTGTAAAGTTCTAGTTTTGAATTTTCACTTGAAGTGATTTTTATGCCACAGTGGGAACTTTCCTTTGCGCTGATCCAGGTGGTTGGTGGTGTGGCAGTGAAATGGCAAATATGAGTCTTCTGCCTAATCCAGATCAGCTTTGAGCTTAGCATACACCACATTGTATCTGATTTAAGTTTCCTGTGTTAACACTGCTGTTGCTAATTCCTTTATGGATGTCTCTGTGTAATACCTTATCACTGCAGGTTAGAACTGTGCGCTAATTTAGGCTGGCACAAGCCAGTGCTCTCTAACAGACATGCAGTTGCAGATGCCTCATTTGTACTTCCCGTAGATAACATGCAAATCTGGATCTCCTAAGGCTTCTGGTCTTAATTTATTAAATTAATCTTTTGTTCAAGGTGTATATGGTAAAATTAGGCTGATTCTGATGCACCCTGATTAAGTGTGTTTGTGCTTATATCTGTCTTACTGAATCTACTCATGCTGGAAATAAAGCGTGTCTGTGTACATTAATGAACTGGGGCTTCCTTGAGCAAGCAAGATGGGCCCAAGACTTAACAGAATAACTCTTCTTTTTTTTTTTTTTCCCTAGCTCTTCCTGAACTCTCTTCCTGCTCTGCTTTATTCACTTATTTTCAAATCTAAGCACTGTTGTCCGACTCCTTCAGGAAGAGCCTGCTTCTGCACAGGTTTCTAATAAGCACACACTTGAGTGCAAGAAATAACTGGTTTTTTGCACAGTATGCAAATATATTCCTCTGCAGAATTTTGTTAATCATCATCCTGATAAAGGAAGACTATGAGAATAGTTTAATAGAAAAAAATCCTTAAATTATAAAAGCAGACTACATTGATCAGGAACTTACAACTGTTCTGGGGTTTTTTGCCTGATAGTAAATTTTCTCATTCTCTTTCCCAGCGGAAAAACCGCACTTGTGACAGGAGTATTCGTGAAACACATCTGAAAAGTGAAGGACGTTGGCAAAAACAATTAACTTGTGTGGTGTTGTTATAGTTTGCACTTGTAGTGAAGGTGTATTCTAAGCACGGTACAAGGAGCATCACACTGATTCCTTTACAAATGTGAACAGAGATGTCAGAGATGAGGGATGCTTACTGACCACTCTGTTTAAGTGTGTTTTTCCTGATGTCACCCCTTACCCTCCCACCAGTGGGATAACAAAAGTTATCCAAGCAGCTGGGATCTTCTGCAATTATTAATTGAATTTATACTTTGGCTATGTCACATAGAGAGCTCCCTAAAACTGGGTGTGGGTTTTTTACCTTCTGTATCAGCAGAAGCCTCTAGCCTGGCCATCACCTCTGTTTTCAGAGGCTGTGCATTGCTCGCTGCTTAGCAGAGTTTTAAAATACTCATAATTCATCTCCACATTAGCTGCCTGGTATAAAATGCTAGCTCGAACGTGCCTGAGGCCTTTCTAATGCTGCTATCTGAGCTTTTGGGGATTTTACTCTGGGGCATTGTAAGCTATGCTACGTGGCCCTTTTACTGCAGCAAGCAAGGCCTAGAGCAAGTGAGGAGAGAGGAAGTGAAAATGAAAGCTCTGAAGAGGAAGCAGCAGCAGCCAGATTTTGGAGAATGACATTTAGGCCTGTCACGGTGTTCACTGCTGCTCGCTCTAGCTGGCTCACCACAGCAGAAATTGAAGTATTGCAGTGCATATGTTTTTTCATCTTCACATCTGGGATGTGCTGTGTTCTCCAGGAAAGCTTAGGATCACCTGGTAGCCAAAATTGGGTGGGATATGTGGAACAGCAAGCAGGGCTGCCTTGAGAAGGTGTGACATTTCCATCATTGGAAACACTCAAGATTTGCCTAGGCTAAGGTTGTGTCACGACCTGATCTCATGTTGCTGATGATGCTGCTCTGAGTGGGAGACTGGACTGGGTGACCTCCATCAGTGCCTTCTAGCCATTGCTTCTGTGGTTCTCAGTGCTTGAAGATCTATTACATCAGGTTTTGTAATTCCACACTTAGGCATTAATTGCTTTCCTGGCTCTTTACTTTCGCTTAGTCTGCATATCACTTCTGAGTACTAGATTTCGGTACTTTAAATATACCATGGGGGTGGGGTGTTTATCAATGCTGCGATGACCTTTTATTCTTCAAGCTGCTTTTCTACTTGTACACTTACAGCATGTAAAAGCTATAAAGGCAGCACACACGTGCAGGCACACAATAGCAGCAGGTTCCTCTTTCTTGTTCTGTGTCGCTGGATCCATGCCCGAGACCTCTTTGCTCAGAACAATGAAAGTGGGAAGAAGACGCTGGTGGCTTCCTGCACGCAGTCGTGTTTGTGGGCCTCACAGTGCTCGGAGACAGAGATGTGAGTGGAGGGATTGCTGTGTGTATAGAATCCGTATTGCGCCCTGTGCGCCCCAGGCTGTGCTAGATCAACCGAAGCAGCATGTGCTCTCTGAAAACCAGCAACAAACCTCGTTTGCTGAGGCCTGGGTCAGGCTTTACAAAGGTAAGGTACCGTGTTGAGGCAGCGTGTGTTTCCTGGCCTTGCATCACAATGCAAAGGCAAGAAGGGGTCTGAAGTGAGACTGCCACGCTGTCCTCACCTGCACTCCTCTGTAGCTTTGCCAGTACATGTTTTAAAGTTTTGGAGACTTCAATAAAGAAGCTTCTGTTCTTTGCCACTGGTGAAGAAATAAAAATGTTTTTACAAGTTATGGTAGCAGCACGTTTTACTGCTTGCTGCCTGGCAGAGCAGGTAGGGTGATGGCTAGCAGTTGAAGACCTTACATAGATTATTTTTATATGCTGTCACTACGTAGCATTTCTGGCTTTTCCGTGCTCTTGAGCCTTGATAAGAGGCTTATTGGCCTTTTTAGCAGGATGTATTTTGTTGCTGGTTTTGAAAAAGACTCAAAGGCAACTTTCTTCTGTGGGTTTGCTGTTGCCAGATGAATGGAAGGTTTTTCAGTAAAGCATGTCAGCTGCAAATAGCCGTAGGTTGGTAACTGAATGCAAAATTCGAGTATATTTGAAAACTTGGCAGAAACAATAAATAACATCTCCTGTCTTGGTGTTCAGAGGACCATGGCAAGTTGGCAGACTAATGTGAGTTTTATTAGAGATTTCACTCTGGGTGTGTTAGCAGATGCACCTGATTTAAATCCAAGTAGCTTTTTTGGTGATCCAAGCGCTGTGCAGTTGGTGGTTTTTTGTTGATTGTATTCACCTTACAAGTTCTCTGTGAACCCAGAGTCTATATCACGAGTATGTAAACTAAGCTTTCAGCAAAGTGGGAAGTGAGGGAGGTGGTCGAGTCACATTCCCTGGATGTGTTCAAAAAAAGGGTAGATGAAGTATTTAGGGATATGGTTTAGTTTAGGATGTGAATGGTTGGACTTGATGATCTTAAAGGTCTTTTCCAACCTTGTGATTCTGTGAAAGTGTCAGGTTAAAGATTAGTTAAAATTCTGTAAAGTCAGTTTCTTCATGCAGAAAAAAATCTGCAGTATAAACCTGACTGAACTCATACTTCAGAACTTTTGAATTCTATTAAAATCTCAGCAGGTGCCTGTGAAAACATACTAGAAATATTCATGTTGCTTCCATTTGACCTGTAACTTTAAAACTCATTTATAGAGAAGGATTTGGGGTGCTTTTTTGGCAGATCTGCCCAAGTAATTGTTGCTTTTTCGCATCTGACAGCATTGAGGTCACACAGAGCTGTTTAGAGACTGTGCCCATAGTCACTTTTGCCAGCTTCAGTTTCCCAGAGTCACTATTGTTGGCTTGGGTTTAAAGAAAACAATTTGTAAACAATTGGGTAGTTTGTTTTTCTAATGTGGTAAACGTTGGAGTTTTGATCTGCTGTTGGGACATGAGGGTAGGTTTTACTGCAGTGAAGTTCAGATCTGCTTCTGAGGATGACCAGCATTGCTCTGTGGTTAGCATTAAACTTTGAGAGATGTTGTTATTTAGGCAAGGGGAGGTTTGCAGAAATCAGAGGAATACACAGATAGAAATGGACCTGGGGACACACACCCCCACACATACATAAGAGACCCCTTCAACTGAAGGGAAGAGATGTGAGGTGGTGTAAATGGTGATGCTGAGGGAGGTAGCTACAGTGCTACTGCCTTGGTATGTTGTTTCCCTTTGTGTTTCTGTCCCAAGCAAGATTTTAAAGGATGTGCCATCACAGGGTTTCTCTGAGTAAGCCTGAGACCAGGGCAAAGCTGGAAACGTGCTGTGCAGCTTGCCAGGCGTTGTAGCGTGCTGTCCAGCGAAGCTGTGAGGGTGGGGATAGAGCTTGGTACCTTGGACACCCTGGTGTGTGGGGCTGGGAGGACGGGTAGAAGCCCAGGCAGGGCAGCAGACGTGGGAATAGGGGTGGAGGAACAGCACCAGTGGACTTAGACCTTCTTATGTTTTTTTAATGGTTAGGAATCCATGATTGCTGTCCTCCCTGTATTCTCGTACCATGTAATATTTATGCGCATTTTTGTTAATAAAGTGCCTGCCGCATTAAACATGCAACCTGTTCCTGTGAGCCTGGTGCCGGCAAGCTTTGTGCAGCGGAGATGGCCATTTCCCCAGGCACACCGAACCCGGGGGAGGTGTTAGGGAGAGCTGGGCCTATGTCGGAATTACTCTGCTGCCGTGTGTGCGCTGTAACACAGCAGCGTGGTGTGGGGGGGGCTCGTTTCGCGCTAATTGCCGTAGCTTGAGCCCCAAATAGCTCCGTCGTGTCGGGGGGGGGGGGGAAGGTGGGTGATGCTGAAGTGACGGGCTGCGCTTGGTCCTGTGAAACCAGGGCGCAATCTCCCGTTGCCACAGGGCGAGGGGGGCATAGTCCCGCTCCCCCTTTCTGGATGGGAGAAGAACGCGTTTCTCTGCCGCCCACCGCGGTAGGGGCAGGCGTGGTGGCGGCGCGGTGGCCGTGGGGGAGATGCGGGTAGGGTGCGCGGGGGCTGCCCCTGGCGCTTTGTCTGCCTGCGCCGGGAAGGACCGCCGAACCCTTCGGGCCGGTCCCCCCGCACGCACGGGGCGAGCGGCTCTTTGTGTGGGGGCGCGGGGCGGAGCGGGCCCGGCGCGTCCCGCCCTCACCCCCCCCCCCCCCCCCAAATCTTTCCCCGGGCGCAGCGGGGCGGCCGCGGCGCGGAGGGAGGCGAGGCGCGGAGTCGTCTGGTTGCTATGGCGAGAGGCGGTCACGTGGGGCGGCGGCGGGGCTGACGTGCGGGGCGGGGCGGCGCGGCGCGGGCGGCGAGAGTCGGCTGCCGCCACCTTCCGCACACCAGCAGCGCGGGGCTCTGCGGAACCGCGGGAGCGCCAATGCCCGGACCGACCCAAGCCCTGTCCCCAAATGGCGAGAACAATAACGACATCATTCAGGATAACGGGACCATCATCCCCTTCAGGAAGCACACGGTGCGGGGGGAGCGCTCCTACAGGTACTGCGGCGGCTAGCGGGGCGGCGGCGGCCGGGAGGGGAAGGGAGGGGAGGGGAAGGGGGGGCTGCAGCGCGGGGGGCGGTTGCATAAGGCGAACGGGCTGCAGCACGCAGACACGCACAGGCAGAAGCGCACACGTACCCCCGGCCCCGCCGGCGCGGGAGGACCGGGGCAGTGGTGGCGTTCGCATTGTCCGGCTGGAAAGCGATTGGTGAATAGGCGGGATGTCTGCGGGGGCTCGGCGCTCCCGGGCGGAAGAAAGGCGGTTAAAAATAATTAAAAAACAAAAAAAAAAAAAAGGAAGAAAAGGGGAGAAGAAAGGGGAAAATAATAATAAAATTTTTAAAAAGGAAGGAAAGAAAGAGCCCCGCGCAGGCAGCCAGCTCCCCCTGGAAAGAGCCGCAGCACCTCGCTGCGGATCTCGGAGGCGGTGCCGTGCGGGAGGCGGCGGCCGGGGGATGGCGGGGAGTGGGCAGCCCCTGCCCGGCCGGGATGCCGCACCGAGCATCGGACGGGCGCTCCCCTACCCCAGCACACCGGTCCGGGGGTGACAGCGACCTCCAGCTCACCAGGGCGGGGGTGACAGCCCGCCCACCCTTCCTTCCCGTCCCCGGGTGCTTGCGCGGGGGGCGGCTCCATCCGCCACCCCCGCCCGCCGCAGCGGCCGGAGCCAGCCCCATTTTGTATTTATCGGTTTTCTTTCTTTTTTTTTTTGGGGGGGGGGGGGGGGGGGCACACACGTCCTTTGTCGCAGTTGTAGGCATTTTTGATGAATCGCTTGGCATGCGCGGCTGGCAGCGCTTCTGCACTAACATCTCTGACAATATGTTCCGGCAGATAAGCTCATTAAAATTGTTTGCATTGTTTGATAAGGGTCGCGGCTCAGCCCGGAACGCAACTGGTTTTATGCGCTCCTTGCCGCCGGCTCGGAGGGTGATAATACGGCCGGTAGCTCCCCTTATGTTAATATACAGTTATTTTAAATGCAGCCTGGGTGACAGCAAGCAATGCCTCTGCAGAGAACACGCCCCTTAAAGCTGGTTTTCAAACAGCAGGAAATGATGCTGCTTTCAAATATCTGACTGGAGCAGGGAGTTGTACGCTCGATTAGATGGAAACAAATGTGGATGACTTGGCTTGTTTCTCTGAAGAAAATCACAGTGGTGTTTTTTTCCTCTGCTGCTGAGGAATAACAGAGCCGCTACCGGCATAGCTGACCATTAATAACCTTAACAGGGAATCTCATTGTTGATCACACGCTGACCGATGATCCTGAAGCACCTTGGAGATCCCAGCGTGTGGTTTGCTTGAATACCGCCAGATTTAGTGTGTTCCTCTCTTTGACTCTATAGATGCTTTGTGTAACGAAGCCCCCTTGCACACCTTTATCACAAAGTAGCAAAGCTGCTTTTGTAAAGACCTGTTTCTACTTGGAGGAGGTTTGGAGCTCCTGCTTCCACTGTCAGAATCTCAGTTGAGCAGTACCAGATTCTGCTTCAGAGGGAAGCTATCTTTCCATCATGTGCCTAAGCAGAAATATGAAATAGATTGGAAATGAATTATCACGTGTCCATCTCTAGTTAGCCCAACATGCGTCATGGGTGCTGCTGATAGCTGTCTTGCTGCTTTCCTTCAGAAGGGTTCTGTGGAAAACCTCTGTTGAATGGGGGTCTCCGTGATCCTTGTCTAGTACGTTTGTAGGTCATTTTCTGCAGCTGTCAACAAGTCAGTTTTCTTGCCCTTCTGCCCGTCATGTCATACATTGGACAATGCCTAGAAAAGATGCTTTGCGAGGCTGCTGTTAAGCACATGAGGACAGAAATGATTGTATCATTTGCCTAGTTTTCCAAAAACAGAAGTTGTTCTGTACCTGAATAGCCTTTCATCCAGCGGATTTAGTCTTGTAGAGCTTTGTATTCATCAGTATCCATAACTAGAGTAGCAATATAAGTGAGTGCAGAACTATTAATGCTAACATTGTATGTTATTTTGGGGCAGCAAATAAATAATCCCATTCAATGTGTTTCAGGAATAAGCCTTTAATGCATAAATAAAAATTTCCACTGGGGAATTCTATTTAGAGTCTCTTTGCCTTGTGGAACCTACCCCGATCTCCAGGGTCATGACATCTGTATCTATTAAGATTTCCTTCCAGGAGGGAGAATGATACTTGGTTTGTTTTCATCTGTAGCTCTAAGTACTTGATTAAGTAAATGTCAACCATAACAAAAAGGAAACCATGAGGAAAATACGTGAAAACTGTGGTGAATCTTCTTGATGCTAAAAAAGAATGGGCTTTTCACTTCCATAAAAACCTCTAGTCTTTGGTCCTTGCTGAGTTTGAATCACAGCAGAAAATCACTAAATATATAACAGATTGATACCATCAGTATTGTACCTACTGCTGTGCTGGACTGTTGGTGCCATGCTGGCTTTAGAGCAGACTTAGGGAGCAGCCTCTACAACTTCACCATATGACACATCAAATTGCTATCCCTCTGATTGTTGGGCTGGTTTGTTCCATTTGTACCTAGAACATAGAATAAATGTCATTAAACACAGCCTGGAGCATGACATCAGATTAGCAGTTGTACAGCCTGGAAGCACGTACTTTGTTGACAATAGACCTCTGTGTATTGCAGCTTTGCTTTTAAGTTAGGTTGCATCTACTATATGTACAGGGGTTCGATATTTGCCTTTCACTTCTTGCTCCTGTAACAACAGAAATGTCTCAGTTTACTACTTTTAACGTGCTCTGTTTCATAAATACTTTAAAACAGAGGTAGCGTGCTTGTTGATCAGAATAAATTTGTGTCTACCAATTTAGGTTTTCTCAGACCTAAAAAAAAAGGGAAAACATTACTGTTTTAAATACCAGCTCCTACCAAAGATTTGATATCTGGACTCCTGAAGCAGATGTGAAAAGAGCTGAAGTTTATACCATTTTACAGACTAGGAAGCTGGAAGGAGTTGCCCTAAGTTATCCACTGAGTTGAGGATGCCGTAGGGAACTGAGCCTCTACCACATGAATACCAACCATGTGCTCCCTATGCAAAGCCACAAATAGTTTTTCCCAAGTCTTCCAAAGGACATATTATATTTTGCAGACTGGGACAAACAGGGCTGAGGTGTTAAGTTTCTCATCCAGTGTCACTTAGCCGGTAAATGGAAACCGGGTACTTTGGCATAAAATATAGTCACAGGGAGATGTTACCTTTCAGAGTAAATAACTGTAATTAATCTGTGTTTCTCTAGTGAAATGCTGTTTCAGGCACCTCAGATCAGGAGCCTGACTTTAAAGTTTGGTTGGAACTGAGGTGTTGTTTTGTTGGCCCAAAATAGATTTGGGCTCATTTCTGAGAAAGGCATTACATTTAATTATAGTTTTACTTCTATGTTCAAAGGAGGCTGAAAAAATTCAATGAGAAACCAAATCAACAGCTGTGTGGATAATTTTTTTTAAACAGGGTATGTCTGCAGTGCTTTTTTTGCCAGACTCCAGGCATCTTGTGTGGTTGATCAGCTCATGATATTTTTAAAAGCTAGTTGTACAAAGAGTTCAGATGTTTCCAGGTAGAATGGCATACCTAGCCTAAACCGCTCCATTCTAACAAACTGTTGCACCCTCCTTGGCAGAATACTATGCCTAACTCTTTTGTTATCTGTGTGCTGCTAGAAAAATGGGTTTCTGGTCCTTTGTACACTGGCTATATTTAGCTTTATACCCAGAACTTTGACAAAGTGGGGGGCAGGGAGCCAGTTTCCTGATTATTCTGCTTCAAATCGCTAAGCTAAAAGAAACTAAAACAAAAACAAAACAAAAAACCACCCCACCTTTCTTATCTATGAGTAGGTACCTTTCTAATGGTATCTGTTTTAAATATTTGGTGTTCCTAAGTGTCGCCTTCCTTTTAGCAATCATTAAGCTGCTGATGTGCGGTGGTGCAGTGCACAGTAACCAGAGTGGGATGGAAGCGGCAATTTCCTCACATGCTGCTGAAATAAACCATGGGGTGTTACAGTCTGTACCTGGCTGCCTTGGTTTGCTGCTGTGGGAGCTGAGAACTTCCACACTGAACGTCCAGATTTACATTATAGAAAAATCTGTTGCGGTCTTTGCCTTCCCAACTCGCGATGAATTGCCGGATGCAGGCTGGCCCTGCACGGCAGAGAGCATCCTTCCCTCTGCGGGACACGTCCCTGCCACTGTCTCTGGCCACTCTGTGCCTTCCATACATGTGCAGCTTTACTCAGGGTACAAAGGGAGACTCATGGCTTCACTTTAACTCTAGCCAGAAGGTATTTCTTGCTCTAAAATTTGGTTCCCTTGAATGTGGTGAGCAGGTAATCCCAACGAAGTAAAAAAGACCGTTAGTGTTGATAAAAGTTAGTAAGTGAGGGCCCCAACTTCCTGACAACTGGGAAGATGATACAGAGTAAAAGCAGTGAGTTGTCTTCTCACTTCATACTATGGACAGGCATGACTTTTCATCCTCTGAAACTGTAAATGCTAGTCAAGGAGAATGCTACTAAGTATATTAGTAACTGAAACATTTTCAAAGGTGTTTTCTCTTGGCCTAACTGCTCCTACTGCAGATCATGAGAATTTTGACACAAATTTCACTGGAGGCAATAATAAATGTTTGTTTAAAAACCAAAACCAACCCATAAATCACACCCCCTAAATTTGGCTTCAGCCTTTCTAAGAGTGATATTTGTGATAACCCCCTTGTTTGTCAAGCATCTGGATTGCACAAGTTAGTTACAGCTATCCAAGACAAGACCATCCTGGTGACTTAAAGCCAGCAGCTACTAGCCAGTGTAAGACGTGCCATGCAGAAATCTTTTTCTCAGTTCCTGTGAGCTTAGGTACTCTCTATTGTCTCTTCTTTCACTTTCATAAAGCTGGCTTCCTGCCGCTGTTGCTCTTCTTTAATCTTGTTTTCTGATTAGGGAGTACTCTGCCTAGGAAGAGCTGTTTTGGTGAATACCTTCCTCTGGGCAGGTCCAGCTCTTGAAAAGTACAGGGTGAAATTGTTTGAAGACAACTAGGGATCACATATGAGTGTGTGTATCAGGGGGTTAAGAGGATGAGTCTGCTCAATAATGCATTGGTAGCGTGAAGCCTAGATAGCCTGTGCCTGCGTTATTGGGCTGCCTCTCTTGACCTGGATTTTGATCTTTGAAGGATATATCTTCACAATGTTTTGGGAGTTGAGGGTATTTGTTAAAACTGGGAGCTAACAGAGAAGGAACTTTACTGGAGGGTTGGAGGGGAGAAGAGTATTCCATAGACAACTCAGTTTGTGTAAGTAACTTTCAGAGAGCACCATCTTCTCAATTTGCACCCAAGCACCCTCACCAAAAAGGTCTGAGTGCACCTGATTTGCACCCAGCCTCTGTGTGTTTCGGAAACATCCCGTAGGTGGGAAGCTGCATTCTGGGTTTTGGTGCGTGGTGTGGGGTTGGGTTTTTTTTAAACTACCTTGTTGAGCTGCATAGCAACAGCAGTGTGTTTCTGGCATACTAGCCAAAAAGTTTAGGAGTTTAGGATATGCGAGAACTGAACCTTATGCTGTCACTTTTAGAAACAGACATTTTGGCTTCTGCCTAGTTTCTTCAATCTAGCTTCCCTGGAACACAAGTACTGAGAAATATGTTCCATAGTGAAAGAAAGGTGACTTGGAGGTGGGGCTGCAGACCCAGGGAGCCTGTTTAAAGCTGTTCCTTTGAGGTTTTTCCTTTGCTGTGCACATGTCTAGTTGGAGGGAGATGCAGCTACCTCATGTCAGGCAGAACAGACCACAGGAATGTTCTCTCAGGTTACATACCTGGTCTGACCTTTTGAGATGTAAAACTTATTTTGGGAGGCAGTAAGAAAAAAAATACATGCAGTAGGTCTACATTTTGAACCTTGGCATTTGAACAAGTGACTTTTTAAAAATATCTTCAGAGGTTTTGGGGCTTGGGGGCAAGCCTAGTTTAATTTGATGGTCTTTCCTCCTTCCTCATGCCCAAAGCTAATTATAGTGAAGGCTTGGTAAGGAAGAAGATAAATCGTGTGCCAGCTTTTCATTTTGGAGATGCGACTTTCAGCCTTTGTTTGATAATTGGAAAGAAATGAGTGGTCTCGCCACATCTGTTCTCAATCACACAAACCACTGAGCGGGATGGCATGAAGGCTGTAGCGTGGAGTAAGTGTGGTGATGGCGGCGGCAGCGAGACCCATGCCATACCGGGGCAGCATTCGGGTACTTGTGTCCTCCTTGCTTGCTGCTCCTGATCTCCAGCTAGCTGCACTGATCACTGGCTTCCAGTATGGGTGCTAGGGAATGTAAATGGAAAACATCCGTGTTTCTTCTGTGGATGGTGTTAGCTGAATGCTGCGTAGCTCTTTGGATCTTGCTCAGATCTCTGCTGCCTGACTCACCGATAAAGCATCTTCTTCGTATTGTTTCATTATAATGAGGTGGGAGGGGAAGGGCAATATCAGCTATAAAAGTTTACTGAACGTGCATTTAACCGTTGGGGTTTAAAAGCGGTGGCTTTGTTGTCTTTAACACAACTCTGTTATCTATGTGCTATCAATTTAATTCAAAACAAAGTCTTCTCTGCGATATTGTGACAGAATTTTGTCTTGTTTTCTGGTAGTAAGCTAAGTTATTAAATACGGGATGGAGAAGGCTATATGTACTGAAAGCACACCCGTTAAATGGTTCAGCCTAACCACTCTGAAATAATTTCTGTTTCCCATAGAGCCCCATGCTTAATGAAGACTGCTTTTGTGTTAAATCTGGGGTTTTTTGCTGTGCTATCCAAACAGGAAATGTAAACATTCATCAGTGAGTTGAGACGTAAGGATGTAGCTTCCGTAGGAAATCCTCCGACTGTGCCGAATCGTTCTGCCTGGAAAGGAATATGCCGTGCAGGCTTGATCCTCTGGCCTTGCATATGGCTACTTTGCAATGCTTACTGGTGTTGACTGGGGGAGGGAATGAGTTTGAAATATGGGTGAGGGGCTGGAAGATGGAGCCTGTGAATCTGGGTCCTGCACGGGTGGAGGGGCAAGAACAGAAACATCGGTGTGAGCTCATGCGAACTGAAACAGAAACTTTAAGTGGTCTGGAACAATATTTAAACAAGCTATGCAAACTGCAAAATTCTCAGTGTTTGGGATTTCTTCTGTGTAAAATGTTTCTGTAAAATTTCTTTCCCAGTGTGGCAGTGGGCAGCGTAAAGGGATAGCTTATTTTGCTCTAATGGCATGGTGCAAAGCCATGCTGGATGTCCTGTTTTTCCATATGGCTGGCTGTATTTTTTCAGAGGTTTACTTTCTCATATTATATTTCTTGGCAATTTGGAACTATGAGAGCTAGTTGGCAAGATCTGTGGACTTCAGTTTTATCTTTTAGGAGTAACTCAAGTGAGCATTCCCCCACCCCACCCCTCCCCAGCAGGGTTCCTTAGTACTGTACAGATTTCCTACCCAAGCAGCTGTAATTATTCAGAGATGGACATGAATGCAAATTCTTACCTGTCACTCTGGAATGCGGTGTTGATGCTTGGAAGGGCTTGCTGGCAATATGCATTAAACAATTTTTGGGGAATGAAAATTAATTTTAAGCAAATTTTATACGGTTGTTATGCTTTGTTTCTTAAGGATAATCTCTGTGGAGCTAGTCCAGTAGTGTCGTGAATGGGAAGTACTGAAATATTTGAAATAAAATATGCATTTGCTTTACTTATGGAGTCAGTGTTATACAAATCATAGCTAGTTAAAATAACTGTAGAATCTGTGAGTAATTGTTTGTGTGGAAGTGGAGTATATAGCCCAGTGATATGCAAGTCCCATGGGAGCTTTCATATGCAGCGAGGCTATGGTCTGTGAGTCCCAGGAACGGAGGCAGTGAAATGATAATTGGCTGAATTGAAGGGATACCTTTTCCTCAAAGGATGGCATTCACACGTAAACAGCTGTTCTGTTGGAAACCTTGTTATGCAGAATGGCATTAACTATATTTTACTTGAATTTTATTGATTGGGGTCCATATTACTCCCTGCCTGTATTAATATTTCAAAGCTATGCAAGATGTAGGTTCTGAATCAGGATCTGAAAAAATGTTTTCTGTCAACACTGTTGTGTTGTGCTATTGTCAGACTCAAGGAGGCCCAAGGAATATTTTTTTCCTTTAATGTATATATTTCTGCCTGCAGAAGTTTGCTTCTGCAATGTATGCTTTGAATCTGTGGTCCCCAAGTGTGACATGAGTTTCACAGCAACGGGGATGCTGTAGAACTGCCTCTGCTCTGAAGCAGCTGTATTTTTAATACAGTGAGGTGAGGTGTTTTTTTTCCTACCACCTCTTTAAGCACCCCTCCACCCCCAATTGTTCCTGAAGTGCTACACAACATGGACCTGGTGGTGCTGGTGATGGAGGTGAACATGAGTCAGCAGTGCGCTCTTACAGGGAAGAAGGCCAAGCCCACGCTGGGCTGCATTAGTAGGCGTGTAGCCAGCAGCTCCAGGGAAGTGATTATTCCCCTCTGGTGCTTCCGAGCCCACATTTTGCACACTGTGCCTGAATTTAGCCTCTCCACTTTGAGCAAGACAGTAACGTACTGAAGTGAGAGGGGTGGAGGGCCAACAGAATGGTCGGCAGGGGGGAGGCTGGAGCACATGAGCTAGCTTTGGCCAGCTTGAAGAAGAGAGCTTAAGAGAGGGGAGACTCTCATTGCAGTCTTTAGCTGTCCTACGGGAGAGGAGAGAGAAAAGTTTGAGCCAGGTTCTTCTCAGAGGTACATGGGGAGAGGATGAGAGGCAATGTTAGCAGTTAGCAGCTGCAGCAGCAGAAATGGCTTTAGATACTGGGAGAAAAGTTTTCACAGTGGGGGATGGCCCTGGAAGAGGTTACCCAGACAGGATCTGGAATATCTGTCCTTGAAAAGACTTGAAATCAGCTAGTTTGGGGCTTCATCGGCAGCCTTTTGTGAACGGGAGGAGGTGTCTCTGGAGTTCCCTGCCAGCCTGTAGCACTTTATTCTGTAACTCTATTAGGTATAAACAGCCTTTGAGTTCAAAATGCAGCACAGAAAGTGATTAAACCAGGCTCTTTAAAAGCGAAAGGAATATCATATGGCAACAAGTTTAGTACTGCCACCGAGGTGAAATCAAATGGAAACGAAAAGTGTGTGTATGCAGTGTCAGCCTGCATCCATTTCAACTGTTTCCTAGCTTAGTTCTTGCAAAAGTGATGTTGCTGCTGCAGTGTATTAATTACTTCATATTGCATTCTGTAAATCACTGTGAGCAACTTCTGCAGTTTAGTACCCAGGGATGACCACAAGTTCATAGACACACAGTAGAGCCAAGGGATAGTTTGGCTGTGTCATAAAATTAATTATGTACATTGCAATTAAAGATAATGTCTTGAAGTTAAAAGCTGATAAATTACTCCCTTGGCTTTTAAGGAATTGTGCCTTTTTTCATGCAGAAAATATTAATGTTATTAAGTTTAATCTGTAGAAAATGTATAATGACAAGCACAGCTCTTAAACTGTGTCAGATGTTGCTCCCTGCTTTTAGAGGGAGTGGTGCAGAACTGTCGTGTCGCATGACCTACAGCAACATTGAGGGGGTTGAAGAAACTAAATATTCACATTGCAGCACAGGTTATTACCTTCTTACCTTTGACTACAATTAAGTGCAGTTAAATCGAGCAGTACATTTTTCTTGGCCTTGTTTATTGTGGAAGTTGAACCTGGTATGTCACTGTTTGCCAGCTGGAAGCAATACACTTTAGGAATTGACCTCAAGATATTCCACAAAAGGAGACCAAATCCTATTAAACGGGACATCTATGCTTTCCTTAGCTTAAGGACTGGCCTGTAGATGAAGACTGTGTTGCGTCAAAGAGTAAGCACCATTAAATAAGAACATTATTTGGGAAAACAAAGCTTTGGGGATTTTCTTCTTTAGATAGGCAGGAGATTTTTAAAAGCTGAAGCACAAAAGAAGGCACCAGTTTCACAGACCTTCAAAGATCAACATGGTTGAAAAAAAAATCCATTTTAAGGAAGCTTTACTTGACACTGGCATTCTCAGCAACTGTGTTGATAGTGCAAGGACAATAAAGTAAGTTTGTGGTTACGGGCACACAGTGAGAATAATATATTACATATATCACGGATGGTTGAGCTAGTGTGTTCATAAAGGGCAATTTCCTTTGTGAGGGATTAGTGAATTCTAGTTTTAGTTGCTCCAAAACTAATTTAGCAGTTAAGCAACTGCACTTAAAAGTTCAGTGCTTCTTTAGATAGTCGTTGGTATGATTAATTCTTAAATGCAAGTCATTTGCTGGTAATATCTTGAGCACCAGTGTAATTTCAGAGTGTCTCCTTGTCTGTTAGAGTATTACCTCATGAGAATGAGGAAAGAGGTCAAGTTACTTTGGTACCCAAACCCAAAATTAAGTGTTGTGGCTGGTGTGTTAACACTTGAAATCTTTATAATATTAATAATGATATGTAGGGACTTTGTACAAGCTGAAGACAGAGGTATTTATTTGGGCTTATTTCAACACGCTCAGCTATGTCAAAACTCTGAGATTTTGTATAATTAATTTTGGTCTAGCTTTCACCAGCAGTGGGGAGAGAAGTGGGAGAGAGGTTGAACGGAGAGCCTAGAAGCATGATGTAAAGTATCGTGCATTGGTCCAGTGGTCTGCAGGGGATCTACATGTGGTTCAGGTCACAGAATCATAGTTGCAGATGCCTGCTGGAGCTTGGTCCTAGAAACCTGCCCACATTGTCCCCTGCATACCCAACAGAAAGCCTGATGCTTGTCTGCTGAACCCCAAATGGCAGCACAGCTGTGGCAGCAGCGGGAACCCTGGACAGCCATACTAGAGCTTAATATTTTGCCTAACAAAAATACACAGCCACCTTTTAGGGAGTGATGCACCCATGAAAGCAGCCAGCATGGTTGCCTGTTACTTCATCTGTTGTCACATGCTTGTTTACAACTGCAGGGTAAAGGTAGCTTAAAATAAATGTTGTCTTATACCCCTGCTCGGTGTCGTCACCTTCCTGCCACGACGACTGGTTCGGGGACGGAGTGAGGCTGGCTGCCTGCCTGGCAGCTTGGCTGCTCTGTCGTGCAGGCTCTGCTCCTGCAGCTTTGCCCACGGATCCTGGGACACTGCACAGGCGGTTCTTGTCCTTTCCCAGGTGTCACTCCAAAGGTCCTGCAAAGTGACTATTTAGAAGGCCATGATTAAAGGCCCTTGTTTCCTGTGGTAACAGGGATGTGGACTCAACAATCCTCAGTGGGTTTCTTCCAATTCGGGATACCCTGTGATTCTAACGTGTGCATATTAGGGTCAGAATAAAAGTTGTAATGCATAAATCAGTGTGTATCTATATTTGGTTTTAGTGTAAAAGCGAATTGATGTATGCCCAAGTCCTGGTTCTCTGTATCACGTGATGTTATATCTGAGTAGAAAAGGTGTATTGTAGTTTCTCTTTAGGCTAGTACAATATTGCTCTTTGGGTTTACTTTGCGTGCCTTGGACAAGCAGGCTTTATTAGGCATACTGTGGTCTCATCTTAAGAGACAGCAGCTCCGTGTTAGGGGAAAGGCATTGCATTTCCCCTTATTTAATCCTCCCGTTTTCCCTTCTTCCCAGGCTTGTCCTCCTCTGAAACCCGTGGATGCTCAGTGCGTCTCCCGCTGAGTCACTGCCTTGCTCACCCGGCTCTGGGAAGCGGGGGGGTGAAGTGTTTGGAGTCTGTTCAGGCCCCCTGTCAGGAAGGCTGTATAGTATTACAAAATCTCATTTGCCATTACGTTATGCTTGGAGTAAACTGGCGTGTTACTTTAGCCTTTCACCTCCGAATGTATACATGGCGGGGGGGCGGGGGGGGCAGGGGGAGGGGAGGGTGGCAAAACCCCGGATAGGTCAAAACTAAATTAATTTGGTGACTTCATCAGACTCTAGCTAGTTGGATCTCATCCCTGCTGAACCTCCCAAGCCTGCCCACAGCGTTTTCTGGACTTAAAAGGCGGAAATGGCAGGAGTCGGGAGCTGCAGGCTGGCTGCCCTGACAGAGCTGCTGCCGGGCTGCAGTGCGGCTGCTGTGACGGTGGCTTGTGCCTCCTCGGGTGCCTGGCAGCATTGTTTTTTCCTAATCAGGATTTCTGATTATTTATATCCCTTCCTAATCGGGGGCAGATGTTTCCCTGGTGTAGGTTCAGGTGACAGCTCAGAAGCCCACATCATTTTACCTGGGAGTTCACGCACTCAGGACAGTGGCTTTGGGGACAAGCTCTCCTCAGCTGCTCTATTTTCCAGTAAGCTTGCATTTATTTAAGCCCTTGGGAATCTACCTCAGAAAAGACTACTACTTACCTGTCATCTAATGGGGGCAAAAAGACAGGAGGTTCTCCTGTTCTTTGCAGAGCCCAGGCCAAGAACTGAAGCTTGCTAAAACGTGCTGCCTCGCAAGGCATCCTTTCTCCACCATCAGTGTACTCAGCACTGCTGTTACCTCACTTTATGGCATGCTTTTAACATCTTGGAAATCCTTTAGTGATGTATGCTTAGTAATCTGTTAATTTCCATGAAGGGAAAAAAAATAATAAAAGGAGAATTAAAGCTGTTAAGTTTGTTTTGGTGAATTGAAACTGTTTCACAGAAGGTTTCATGTTGGTTTATTCAACAGGTTTTTCAAGGTTTTCTAGTTACAAAATTGTCATAGATCCTCATCTGTTTTCTAAAATGTGTTTCTAATTGACTTGGGTTTACTATATAACATAAGCCTGAGAATTATTTTCCTCTGAATCAACCTTTTCTTTTTTTCCACAATCCTTGTCTGTTGTAAAAGGTAGACTAGTTGCCAGCATCTATTGTGAAAATTTTACAGGTTGAATGTCTTCCTTCAGGGCATCAGAGCAGCAATTCAAGCTTAAGATGTTGGAATTGAGAGCCTTGGGGGTGGGGAGGGGTAATAACTATAAGTAAGAGCAGTTTATTTTTTTTAAATGTTGCAGCCTTGCCACACTTATGTTCCTCTCATTCAGCCCACTTCAAAGTTCTTGTGGTTCTCCATTAATAAAATGCCTTTCTTCATTTGTTGTAAAACACATTTTGTACTGAAGTTTGTGCATCCTTTCCCCATGTTAATGGGTGCCTGCTTGACACCAAGCACTGTTGCTACTACTTTGACTAAGGTGCAGTTTAGGGGTGACGGGCACTGCTGTGATTCCCTCCTAACCAGACACAGTTGGAAATTCTGTCTGAATTGCTTCCATTTTGTGTAAGCTTTTGGCATCTGCCTGTCTTGAACCCTATATCCTTTGTCAGGAATGGTTTTGCTTTGTGGTTTGTTGGTTTTGTTTTGGGTTTTTTGGTTTTGGGGTTTTTTTTTAGTTGAGATTCATTTAGTCATAGAAATTGATAAGGAGCCTTTCAGGATATGCAAATACTTTCAGCCACAATTAAGATATCAGGTAGTTAAGTGTTAATATTGCATTGTACTTTTGGAGAAAAAGGTGAACCCTGAAGAAGAAAAACCCAAATTTTGTTAGTATTGCTGTTGACATGCCATTATATATTACATTGCTATGCAGTTTCAGTGACAGCAGGAGGAATGAAAGAACGCCAAGGTAGTCAGAGAAATAAAACCCAATCTTTCTTATGCTATGCAAATATGAACGCCAATTTACAAAAAAATTGCGTAAGTGGATGTGTCTTGTCCTCCTCAGGTGCCCTAAAATTAATACCCTGAGCACTTAATAATTTTTTTTTTCAAAATTTGTAGCTGTTCTGATTTCAGTCATCTACCTTAATTTCATAACTGGTTAGTGAATGAAACTATTTTGTAAAAAGTATGCAGTAGACAGTGTAATGTCTTGCTAGTTATTGGGCCATCTCAGAGTTTTTGGCTCAAACTGTGTATATTGTTTGAGTACTTTTGATTGTGTTTTTTCAGATTTGGGTGATCTGAATGTCTGGAAAAGAACCAATGCTTTTCTGTCACACAAATAATAATTTTTCCTAAAGCTGCATGTACCACAAAACAGAATTGCCACCAGTCTTTATAAGTTACTTAGATTTGAGTCTAAACCAATCCTTGAGACCCATCATAAACATTTATGTAGGTTAGAACATCCCAGTCTTGGCAGGCAGCCTCTAATTTAAAAGAACAATACTTGTTCTTTGACATTCAGCATTTTAAAAAGTATTAATTTCTCCCAATGTTACAACCAGAGGATTCTGTTCTCCTTTTCTTCTTTTCCCTGTCAATACCTCATTGTGATTAATCTTGAACCCTTATGAGGTTCTGAGTAGACAGTCTTTATGTTGCTTGTTGCAAATACCACTTCAGTTGCAGTGCTCTGCTGAGAAGGCTCTGGCCACAGCCACTGAATTTGCTGGAGGAGTACAGCACAAGTCAAAAGGGGAGAGAGTAAGAATGGTGTTAGAATCATGATGGAGCTTCTTGTGTTTTCTGTCCTCATGATAAAGACAGCCTGGAAGATAACCTGCCTCTAAGGGCTGTGGCTAAGGTTGTGTGCAGGGGATGTTACAGAAAGGAAGGTCCAGCTGCACATCTCCTGCTGCTTCAGGATGGTAGGAAAGGGTGAATTTTCCTTCTATGGCAATGTGGCCACTGAGGCTGGCAGGTTTCTTCCTTCAGGGCTTTTTTTTTTTTTTTGCAGTAGCTTTCATCTGGAAAGCCTTCCCAACAGGAGCTACAGCAGTCTCACTCTTAGCCTTTCTGCTGCATCTTCTGCTTCAGTAATTTTTGGGGCGAGATCTTTTCTGTTAAGTGGCAGCATCTATCCTGATGCTACTAGGTGCCAGTTTCCAGAAGGCTCGTCTTTGTATTGTCACACAGGCTTTCTACCATGTTTAAAAACATCACAATTGTACAAAACAGGAAGGCCTTGGAGGTTCAGCAGCGATGGCACGTGTGACGAGTTTTTTACCCTGCGGATAGATTCATTCCTCTAATCCCTCCAGTCTTGCTGTTGTTACTGGTTTGGCGTAGTACAGCTTCTGCTGTCAGCAACTGTTAGTTTTTCTCTGGAAAAATAAATATGCCTCTTGCAAAACTGTCCTTAAACACAGCTGGATAACACCTTGTAACAGCTGCAGTTATCTGTAGCAAGAGCAGTGGAAAATGTGTAATAGCTGCATGTTCAGTGCTGCATGTAACGCCTTGAAAAATTAATACTCCTTTGGGTGTAATGTTTACCATCGGACATGCTGAGCCAGTGTATTTCTGACCGGGGAAGCTGCTTAAGCATATGCATGATTTTCAGCACCTCACGACTCCTCTGAAGTCAGGTCTGTGGTGCCTTGCCGTGCGCGTGTGTTTTTCTGGAACGGCCTGGGATAATACATAGAGACTCTCTCCTATGGCTTGTTTCTATTTACTGGGGATTCAAATTTCAGTTTCTTATAGGTACAACAAGGCACTGGCCTCTGTGGTTAGGCAGCACTGCAGCAGCTAGAGGATTTGAATCTCTACCCGGGTGCTTTGAAGTGGAGGGTGTGATGTGCTATCTTCAGTCTGCTTTTAGTTGCTGTGGAATCACCAGGTGTATCTATGGAAAGTAGGAGCTTTAGAGACCTCACTGAGGTAAATGCTGATTTTCAGGTTTGTATAAGCCTCATCACACCCTTCTGCTTGAGAGCCTTCAGTCTAAACAAGGGAAAGCCTAAGAAGCTGAAAATATAAATAATGTTATTGTATTAGTACACACAAGTAAATTGTTAGATTCTTGGCTGTTCACAGAGTACAGCCTGTGAGTCTACACCTGTACAGATGGGGGTTTTTTTGTATCACCTTACAGATGTTTCTTAAAACGCATTTTGAATCTGAATCACATTTTTCAAAGCAGTTCAGCATGTGAGGAACTGAGTCCTGGAGAAAACCTGGGACCAGCTGTGGATGTCAAGCACAGGGGTTCTTGTTTGTTCCCAAGCATGGCGTCTCTGCTACCTATGTCTGGTTGTTCTTTTTTCCTCTTTTATTTTTTTTTCTTTCTTTTTTTACCCCTCTCTTTTTCTTTTTTTTTTTTTCCTCCTTCTCCCCCAAGGTCTGTCTGTGTGGCAAACAGGATATGTGTGTATCTGAGCAACAAATTAGAACATGCTTACTGGAAAGGAAACCTTTCCCAGCTGAGTCTATTTCAAACGTAGGCATTAGGAGGGTGGGGGACAGAAGAAGCAAAGACATGGTGAACTCTTTCAAGAGAAGAGGCCATGGAAGATTCAGATGTATGTTAACAAGTCACTGAGAGTTAAATGGCGATGTCATGTTGTTGTTTCTTTTAAACAGAAATTCTGATTCATTTTGCACACATTTGTTTAAAATTGTATTGATACAAAATGTTTTGCTTCTCTGTGTCTACTAATGCGAAGCTATTGTCTCTAAGAAAGAGCCTGAACTTTTGTTTGACCCATAGATAATAATTCATTTCTAGACACAGCGTAAGTTGTGTTGCAGCTACCTTTCAGGGTATCATTGTAAAACTCAAGGTTATTTATTTACTCATTGTTTCCTGATGTAAAGCTTTCCAACCCGTGTAAGAACAAAAGAGGTTGTTTGCTTTCCTGTCACTTGCTGGATAGGTATTTGTCTTTGTAGTTGCTTTTGGAAGAGTATGATGAGGGAATTTCTTCTTCCTTCCTGTGTGTGGATTTTCTGGCTCTTCTAACAGAGTATACCCGCTGTTTTCACTACTGGTAGCTGTTGGTCATTCCCAGTTCTGCTTGGTCTTGATAAGACAAAATTTGGATGAAGTAGTGGCAACTGTAAATGAGGCTACCTTTATTTCAAATGTTAGCACCCTAAATATCTTTAGCTTCTTTAGAAGCAAGCGGGCCAGTCTATATTGATCTCTTGGTTTAATATTAAGCTCACTATTCTGAATCTTAAGTGAATATTAAAGTCACTGTTATTTGAGCTAACTGAACATGTTAGTTTAATAATGACACTGATAGTATCTTTCTGCTAGCTAATTATCTATATAAAAAGGCTAATAATAATAATAGGGATAGTAAAGCAAAAACCATGCTTTCAGTGACGGTTTAACCTTCAGATGCCATTAGTAACAAAGGTGCTGTTTGCCTTCGTCCTGCGCTCGCTCTCTTCCATCCTGATGCTGAAGCCAGGCTTTCATGGTTAGCCGTTATGGTGTGGATTCAAGAGTGAAAAGGGCACTCGGCCCTATTTCTAAAACTTTGTGCCTAGTGCTCGGTTCAGTCCAAGCACTTAAAGCGTGCCGAGAGAGACCTTCACTAACCATTACAGTGAATGCAGGGCTGTGTTCATACAGCCAGCTGTGCTGCCTGGGAGCCTGCGGGAGGAGCCCAACAGGCTGATTTCTCCCCTACTTTGGAGGTGCCCGTACACAAATGGGTAGAGGGGCAGCCTCGTTCTGAATGAATTGCTGGCAGTCGTAGCATGACTATTGGAGCATGAATTTCTGGAGCCTGCTTTCCCTTACTGGTCTGTTTTTTCTTCTTGTTTTCGTTTCCCCCCTCCCCCATTAGGCAGATTTGGGGATTTTATGTTTTGGACCTTAATGCCAGCAGTTTGTTCAAATTGTCGGTATCTTCTGTGTGAAATTTGTTTCATAAAAGGTGCCCTATATTATGAACTTTGTCATCTTGTATTTTAAGAATGTTCCCTGCTGTACATAGTTACACACATATATGTTAGTGTGTCAAGTTTCATGCTGGTGGGGTTTTTCCCACCCACTTATCTGGGTTGCTCCAGCACACCTGAAAAATGGATCAAGTCAACCTGTAGTCATTGTGTCCTCTGCAGAATTGTCTATCACGCTTCAAACAGTTACATCTTTGCAACTTGTCAGTGGAAATAGTCCCTGCAGACCTCAGATCCCACAGGGGAGGGAGAAAGTTGAAGTCCAAGGCTGAGGAGGTGGGACTAGCACCAAAGCCAGCCAGTTAAGTGTTAGCTACAAGGTTAGAGGCAAAGGTGTGCAGTCCCCAACAAACCCTTTCTCTACAAGAATGGCACAACTTTGACTATTTGATCATTTGTGAGTCACCTTGTACTTGGATTGTTACTGATGGACGTCCTGAAGCCCACTTGTGTAGGGAACATTACTCTTTTCATGAATGATCTTGACTATACTTTTTGATACTGTTGATGAGATAAACTTGAATGTACTCATCTTTTCTCTTGGCAATGTTTTGCAACAGAAATATGTGACTAGTGGAGAAAGGGAATAAAATTAAGTGGTATGCATTTCCAACCCATGCATTTGGAGACTGATGAGAAAAACTGCTATGAATAAGGGCTACTTGCAAGAAAGGACCTTGGCTAACTAGAGTGATCTATTTAAAATTATGTGGATATAAAATTTTAACTTGAAAATTTGCTGTCTCTTATAGTCAGACCTTCACCTCCTGGTTATGCCAGCAATCATCCTTGAACGTAGCCAAACAGTTCCAGACTTACATTTCCCCAAGACCTTGGAAAATGGCACTCTGACTTTATAAGAGACTCAGGATTGATTTGTTTAATCTAGCCTACCTGGGCACTGGGACAGACTCTTGAGTGCTGTCCCTAATGCATTGCAAAATCAGCTCTGGGAAAGAAAAAAGCCATTAGAGGTGGAAGATAAAGTTGGCAGAAGAATAAATGGGTTTAAGCTGAGAGGAAGTATTCCTAATGATTTAGAGGAATTGGGCTCTGCAGCAGCTTTCCAACCAGGCAGTTGGGAGTGCAAGTCTCAGTTACTTTCAGGATAGAGGTTGCTAAATTGACGGAAAAAATTATCTTGCATTCACTCTGTGACTGTTTAGAACTGAATTAATGATCCAAAAGCCCCCTGTCCCAGTTAGAAACCAGTATTTGAGGAAGTAGAACGGCTGCATCTTCTAGAAGTTATCTAACAATTAAATACTGGTTTAGGCAGCCTGACATCCTGCAGTGGCAAAACCCCAGATGGATTGATGTCAAATCACTGTGTTTGTGCAGCACTGTGTGATGAAATCCCAGGTCGCTGATCCTGCCTGTGTATCTTTAGGCTGTCTCTGATTCTGGTACTTTCCTATCTTATTAGCATTAAGCAGAATGCTGCTGCTTTGTATGTTCTCTCAAGTTCACAGTGACAGCCAGAAAAATACATTCATCGATTCCAAGAGGACCTTGAGGAGGTCATGTATGAGAATAAAAATTCAGCCTCCTTTCTCAAGAAGCAAGAGAAGGTTGTGCAGTGATGCAGCTTTTCCTTCTTTTTTCTTTTTTTAACAAGAAGCATGAATTCATTGTATCCAGAAAACTATTAACAAAGTGTCAGAAATAATTTTTGTCCTTTTTTCTTCTTTCTTTCCTCCCAGTTGGGGAATGGCGGTCAACGTGTACTCTACCTCTATAACCCAAGAGACTATGAGCAGACATGACATCATCGCATGGGTTAATGATATATTAGCTTTAAACTACACAAAAGTCGAGCAACTCTGTTCAGGTAAGAAAGCGTGGTTTGCTTTACAAATGTTTATTTTAAAACCACTTTAAAAGTCCAGTTTGTTGAAAATAGATAACTTTTAACTTTGACATAGAACAGTCACCCTGAGAAAAGAGACTAATGTATGTGCCGAGGAAGCCCTTTTGTGTTCACGTTAAACATGGAAAGATAAGGTGCCTTAAGAAAGCATAACAAATGCAGAGGTGAATGGGATGAATGTAGCAGAAGATACGCAGAAGTAATGAAAGGGTTGACTAAGGAAGAAAAGAATACAGTGATAAGTTTTTTGTGTCTTAAAGCTACTGGGGTGGTATCTTTTCAAATGGAGAGGGGACATAGCTGCAAAACAGGCAAATGGAGAACTGACAACCCAGGTGAACAAAATTCTCTAGCACCTTTTTTTACTTCCTGTTAAGGGTTCTCAGATCCTTGCTGCTGTTTGCAGGAAAAGAGGACAAGTGTGACTGTGAAGAAAAACATGGACTTGAGGAAATGAGACTTTTAGCTGCTGTGAAGGCTTTAGAAGCTTGTCAGGAAAATCTGCAAGTTTCTCTTTAAATGTAACCAAACTCTGGTTGTAAGTAAATTTGGTAGGGAGCCCTGAAAAAAGGGGTAATGGTTTGGATACTTTGGACATTTTGGTTAGTCAAAGTGGCAGCTACAAGATATGTGTTAAACAACAGGGTCTGTAACTAGACAGTGACTAGAAATGACATGGACAAAGGCTGATATTTCACTGAGAATAGAGATGCCCCTGGGGAGTGATTGTTTCTGATTTCCTGCTGTGATTTTTAAATCTAAAGATGTTTGTGTTGGAGGAGATCTAACTTAGATCGCTACTTCCAGACAGCTGACACGCTGGGAATATCTTACTTAGAAAGACAATGCTCTAAGTACATTAAACTGAAACCATGTTACCACATTTCAGCTATTTACAGATCCAGCTGAAATGCATAAATGTGGGTCTTATATTCATATATTTGAATATACCTGCTGTTCTTGGTAAGTTTTGTGTCTCAGAGATGTTTCTTGAAAGGTGCAGAAATCTTTTGAGGACCACAGCCTCATAACCTACTCTTCAGAATTTAAAACCCAAATCTCAGCTGCAGAAGCAGGCTCGCAGGCTTGCACAATGGCTGTAGAACTGAGGTTGAAAAAGTCCAGGTTAAAGTGAGTGGACATAAGTGATATAAACTGCATAATTAAAGACACAGAACATGGGAAATAAGCTTTTTAATAGTTATTAAACTTGAAATTATAATGTTATATTTAGCTGGCTTTATGCTTGCAAGTCTGGCAGTTAGCCTCAGTATCTTTTTTGGTGAATTATACATAAAGTAAATAATCCTGTGGGGATGTGTGTGCACACATGTGTAAATACAGATGTAGCTATATATATAAATAGATATGCACATGAACACACACTTACAAGGAGAAAGAAAGATACAAGAAAATGGACAATTTCATCCCAAAATACCCAACATTTGCCATTGTTTGAAACAGGAAGCATACTAGACAAGTTATTGACTTGTTCCTGCATAGCTATTTATATGCTCATAAATAGTTGAAAGGAAGCTTTTGAAGTTAATTCTCCGTTAAGTTAAATGTGTGTGGGCTTACAAAAAAAACCTGATCAAAAAGACAAAAAAACCCACAATGCTTTCCTGAAACAGGGTAGAGGTGACCTAAGAAAATTTTTATTATGCAGAATACAATGCGTTAAATATCTTTAAGATCAGATTGAAAGACACTATCTGGGTGGGACAGGCAGGAGAAAAGCATGGAAATTGTCACAAAAGTCCACTGTCCCATTTCATTACACAGCTGCTTATACAACTTCTTCTGTGTGACCTCTAGTGAGGATTTTGGGACATGCCACAAGGGAAAAACTGAAAAAGGGTCATCTCATTAGAGCTCTTACTCCATCCTGTATAAAATTAAATCTTTTCTTCTTTTAGAACTTCCTCGTTTGTATTGCTTGCTATTGTTACCCAGTGCTTTTACATTCATATCTTAACAGGTCAAGGCTGTAAACTTGAATTTCCCCATTTGGTCAAGCTTGATACTTCTGTGCTCTTACTTTTGTGTTAATGTTCATTACAATCCCAGAAGGGGCTTTAATGGTTCCTTATCTCAAGTAGCATTCTAGTTCAGTCCTTCCCGTGGCCCAGAGGACTTTACTCTCTGAACTGATGAATCTCAATGCTATGAGATTATTGCATAGACTAAAGCACAGCACTCATTTAGGGACTAGGTCCTTTCCATTTGCAACTGCATAGTTTGATTCTCACACACAAGACACGTGTGTGTAGAGATATGGACAAGAAACTTTGGGGATCTTACTGTATATAACGTAGTTTATTGTGTCAACTCCACATAGCTTATTTAACATACTTGTTTATTTAGTGTGCTTCCAGTGTAGTTTACAGGATGGAAACTAGGAGAATGGTAGCACAAATGACCGACTAACCAACAGGCAGGACACAAGCAAGCATGGTAGGGACTATCGTTTGAGAACAGTTGATCTAACTGATTCATTCTGGCTTTCCTTTGGCTGATGTTCCTTGAAGCTTTGGCAGCTTTCATGCAGCTTAATGTTAGCTTCCATAAAATATGAGCATTTCTCCAGGACTTCAAAGAGAAGAAATATGTGGGAAACTCTTTACAACTATGAAGCATTTCTCAGCATTAACAGGGAGCTTGCAGACCCACTGTAACTGAATTTTCATAACCTACTGTAAAACTGTGTGGATGTTTTCTTCTTTTTTTAGAAAAACGCATTAAGATTTGTTATGCTGTTATGTGACTATTCTGTTCTTGTTCATCTGTGTTGTTAAGGAGCAATTGAAAGGCCAGAAAAAGCTAAATGCAAAAGAATTACATTGGTGGGGGTGTGTGTGGTGTGCTCAGTGTGAATAAGAAGCTCAAAGGCATTACTTTTAGGAGGGACAAGCTACCTTGTTGCTGCATAAGCTCCCCTTCAGCATCTGGCTATGAGACCTCAGGGGTGCCCACATTTTGCAGCCAACCTAGTAACAATTTTTGGTCATTCTGAGCTTAAGCAAGAAGAAATAATGTGACATTCTGCCTCTACTAGAGGCTTTATTCAGAGTATACCTCAAGCTTAATGTGACAGTTCATAATAAAGTTGGAACAACCTCACAGCCCTTCTTTTTTTCGATGCTGTGAAGAAGTAGCTCTGATAATATGGTGCTGTGGTAATACCAGCCTGTTTCCTAACTGCCAGTTACAGGAACAGAGTTGCTAGGATGAGAAGCAGCAAAGGAAGAGGCTGGCTTAGTCATAAAGTATTTGTATTCTTTGGGAGCCTCGCATGTGTTTTTGTCTCTGCTAAGTAGGCCGAGCAAAGTGCAGTGTCCCCTGAGCTTTCTGAATGCTAGCTGTAGTAGTGATATACCAAAAGGGCCAGGTTGGATGGATGCATGGATGGATGCAGCCTCGGAGAGGCTAAATTTAGTCTGCAGGTCCTCTAGTTTTGACAACTCGAAAGAATCACATCTCAAAGCAATACAGTGTTCTTTGCTTTAGGGGAGTGACATTCTGTCAGTTTTTTGGTTTCCATGTCTGACTTCCTGCAATGTTGTTAAACTGCATATATGAGATTTATAATCCATGGTTTTAATTGAAGGCATAGTGCATTGCCTTTAGGTGGGCATTTGACTTGAGAGCATTTAATTTGATAGATGAATGAAAAAGAATAGAGAACAACTGAGTGGATTTAATGTAGTAGAATCCCATGTGCAACACCCACAGGCTTGGCAAATAGGAGCTTCAAATGAATTATGACATGAGCTGTTTCTTAGGAGTCATGCTATTTTTGTAATGAATACACAGTGGCTTCTTAAAGAATTCTGACTAAACAGCTTATAACTGAATTTTCTTTACTTAAGACTGTTTTTCATCTATAGGGAATACCAAGTGAACAGTGTTACAGGGCTTTCATGAGTGTTTGGCTGCTGCATGAGAGTATATTCAAAATAAGAGTCAGGCGAGAGACTATAGAGGGCTTGCATATGAATTAAAACGAAACAACACAAAGAGTACAAGCTATATAAGTTATGAGCAAGGAAGCTAAAAATGGTAAATATAGAAAGGAAAATGCAGCCTGATGTGAGGTATAATTTCCGGCTGAGCTATATTTGTGTGATACTTTGAGGTTAAGAAGATACAGAACCTTCCTCCCCCTTCTGCATTTGAAAATTCTCAGTCGAATTATAAACTTGCAAATTGTCTGGCCTGCAGTGCATACAGACCTTCTGTCTTTCAGGATTTGTATGCAAGGATCAAGGATTAAATGCGTGGTGGTGTTCTTTTTTTCCCTTGCTTTAATAAAAGACCGTATTATAAAGAGAGCATGTGGCTTGACATTTTCAAATTTTAGCCTGTGATGGTTTCTCTGCTGATGCCCTGGGTGTTGCTGTAGGGAGTTTTTCATGTGTTGACCACAGTAGATACAGTTGGCGTTCCTCCTGTGAAAATATATATTCCCTTTGCACATATGTCTTGTTGGTACACCACACACACACAGCCTGCTCTCAAAGGCCGGCAGGCAGCGTGAGGATAGGGCAGATGTCCTTCTTTGTTTGACTTTGTGTTCCCTCTCCAGCTGGGGATTTGGGGGAGATTTCCATCACAGTCTCTGCAGGATGTTGTCCCTCACAAATGGCGCCGTCATGTGTTGAAGGATGTTCCTGGCTTGTGGAGGCTGTCTGAGGTGTTCGGCTTCCAGGGGGTGCAGTGTGGTGGGGCTGGTTGCCAGTCCCTTGCATGGTGGTCATCGTGCCTCTAGCACCACCCAGCCTCAGGCCCCTGGCAGCAGCAGGGAGCAGGGTGCTAGGCATGCTGCCTCCCCAGCAGTGCAGACTAGGAGCATGCTCTTCTCTCCTGCACGCAGCAAAGATCTTTCTGAGCAGGGCTGAGGTGACTGGAGAAGGGTATGGGTTAGACAGGGAGTTGATAAGGGCTTTGTCTTTTGCATGTCATTTGTGTGTATATTCTGTGGCTTAACTAGAGAGGATTTGTTTTGTCATGTCTCAGAAAGTGTATTTTACTCAGTGTCTATATTAACACATAACTTCCTACATGTGTATGAATAAAATCTGCATCATAGGACCCTGTTGGAGCATTTGGTGCCAGCATAATTTCTGTACAACCCAGTGTGCTAATGCCTGAAAAGCTGAAGCATGTTTCAACATCAGTGGGTTTGTGGGTTTTTTTTTTTTTTTACCCCCAAGTTTGCAGCTTTGCAAAGGCCAGGTCTCTAAAGCGACTTGGAAGTGCAATTAAAACACGGCTTGATCCCATTTGCACTCTGTAACCAAGCCATGTTTCAAGGAACTGGCATGTTGTCCTGAGGTCATGCAATACAGAGGATGCTTAGTGTCAATGACTCTAATGTCTTCCATATGATGTTTAGGATTAGAGGGATACAATGGATGTTAATGATTGGATTTAAGATCATTTCTAAAACTTTCTGAGGAAGGTTGCTAAGCAGTATCATCAAATTTTCAGCCAGCAGTAGTTTCTTTTTTTTTTTTTTAATGTAATTCATTAAGAGTTCAGGAGGAATAGAACTTAAACCAAGATTTTTACTATTTGTAATTGTTATTTAAGTACTCACAGCACTTGCTTGTAGCCAGTTACTTGATCTCCCCCTTTTTGAAAGAGCTTGTTTGATTTTGCATGCTTCCCTTTTTTTTAGGCACGATGAGTTACGCAGCTATTTTAAGTGGGAGTTATGTTTTCTGAAATTGTTCTGATCTTCCCGTTTAAAGATTAATGAATGCCAAAATAAATTATTGCTAAAAATTAAGTATTTAAAACTCCGCCGTGTATTATTTATGAGCAGATTAACAATTTACATTTACGAAAAAGAGAATACAAGTTAACACAGGGGAAACCTCCCTCCTGCATGCATGATTTAAAATGATCACTGGAGATTCTGGATGATGTCATGCAAATGCCCCACCAATGTGGAGCAGGACTTTCTGAAGCAGATGTCGATTAGATGAAGACTACCTTGCAGGCCGCACGAGGTACATAATTCTGTAGGTTGTTTTCTGTCATGGCAGTGCTGCTTTCAGAATGCACTTGCTCTGCCCTCATTGAGAAGGCTGTGCTCATGCCACTATGTGCAGGAGTGCTAGGCTGTGCTCTAATCTGCATCAGTTTTATTCTTTTTGTTGTTGTTTTAAATGCTCCCAGCCTGTTGCTGGGCTGAAGTGGCTCAGGCTGAAATGACTTCATTGATGCACAGCCCCATCAATGCTGACAATTGGTGTGGGCTTGAACATTCAGCAGGAAATGTGCTGAAAGCTCTTACTTTCTAATTTTTTTTTTCTTTTAATTGGAGCAATAGAATTGTGTTAGCCCATATCTTAGGTCGTACGGGTGCTGCTGGAAATGCAAATAGAGATTTGAAGATTGTGGTTTCCAAGAGTGCTGAACATGAATTGTGCTATTCAACAGATGGCTAAATGTAACACAACTTTATGCTCAGAGGCATGTCCAGTTTGGGAAAAAAAATATCCAAAACTTGAGTGCCATAGCAGAACACCCATATTTGAAATCTGTGCTATATCTAAATCAAAACCCCATCTTAACATCACTTCCACGAGGCAGTTCTAGGAAGCCTGAGGTAAAAGGCGAGCCGCAAGTGCTGCTGTACTGTAAACAATGATTGTTTGCATTTGTGGGTTTTCCCCCTTTCTTATCAAAACTATTAGGTCAGGCATGTTCCTTGAGAGTTACTGCTTTTTTGGTTATCGTCCCAGCAATAGGAATACCGGGTGTGTGCAGTTTCCCATCAGTGTTAGCAACCACTGCTCTAGTCAACTGAAGTGCTGACTGTTGGGCACATAAGTCATCCCTGATTTTCCAAATACGTGGTCAGGTTGTTGCAGTTTTGGAAGGGATGAATAACTCGAAATAAAGTGTTTTGAATGTCACTGGGTATATTTTTTTTAGACTATCTGAAAAATATCACAGAATCACATTAATATTCCCTTAAAGCAAAAAATCAAAAAATCCTAATTACACAAAAAGGTATGGTCAGTCTTTGTGGTGGTTTGATCCTGGCTGCAGGCCAGATGCCACCCCCAAAAGCTGCTCTGTCATTCCCCTTCTCAACTGGATAGGGGAGAGAAAATACAAGAGGCTCCTGGATTGAGAAGGCCAGGGAGATCAGCAATTACCATCACAGGCAAAACAAAGTCAACTTGAGGAAAAATTAATTTAATTTATTACCAAACAAACCAAAGTAGGGTAATGAGAAAGAAAACCAAACCTGAAAACAACTTCCCCCCCCAGCTTCTTCCCAGGCTTGACTACTCTCCCTCCTCCCCTTCAGTGGGCTCCACACGTTGTCTCTGCTGCTCCTTCCTCCTCAGTGGGAGAACTCACACTCTTCCCCTACTCCAGTGTGGGGTCCCTCCCATAGAAGACAGTCTTCCACAAACTTCTCCAATGTGAGTCCTTCCCATGGGCTGCAGTTCCTCATAAACTGCTCCAGCCTGGGCCCCTTTCACAGGGTAAAGATTTTCAGGACCAGACAGCTCCTGTGTGGGTCCCCCACAGGGTCACAAGTCTGCCAGCAAACCTGCTCCAGGCCAGGCTTCTCTCTCTGTGGGGCCACAGATCCTGCCAGGAGCCTGCTCCAGTGCAAGCTTCCCACAGGGTCACAGCCTCCCTTGGGTGTCTCCACCTGCTCTGGTGTGGGGTTCTCCAAGGGCTGCAGGTGGATGTCTGCTCCACCATGGTCTTCTCCAGGGGCTGCAGAGAAACCTCCGCTCTGGCACCTGGAGCACCTCATCCCTATCCTTCTGCTCTGTGTCTGCAGAATTGTTCCTTTCACATCTCGCTCCCCTGGCTGGCAGCAAATGTTGTGCGGTTTTATTTGAGTTTTTTGTTGTTGGATTTGTTCCCCTTCTTAACTCCGTTATCCCAGAGGCACAACCACTGTTGCTGAGGGGCTTGGCGCTGGCCAGCAGCAGTTCCATCTTGGAGTTGGCTGGCACTGGCTCCATCAGACATAAGGGAAGCTTTTGGCAGCTTCTCTCAGAAGCCCCCCCATAATCCCATGTGACCAAACCCTTGCTGCACAAGCCCAATACAGCCTTTTTCCCAAATGGGTGTTTTCAGAAATAAGGATGTGGAAGACAAACAGGTGAAAAGGTTTAAATTTGAATTGCATTGCCCTTTAAAAACAGAATTTTTCCTAAGCATTTATAGCACATTTCTAGTGTAGCACTTAGCTCCTTTTGCTATGGTTTGGATGTCAAGATTAAAATAAAGCGGCCCCACATACGCAGACAGGCCCTGTCTTTTCATGGGCCCTTTTCATTCCCATGTTGGCTGGTGTGGTTTTATGTGACTTTCTGGGATCTTGCTCCCACGTGCTGTGGGGATGAACTGGGAGGAACAGAGTCGTCTGATGTTCAATGTGAATGATCAACCTGGCTCCTATAGGGGACAATTATTAACTCAGGCATATCTGAGCTTCTAGTACAGTATTCCTACTAAATACTTTGTTAATATACTAAGTCCTAAATACAGTATATTTAAAGAAGTTAGTTTGCAAATAATATTTTCATTGTCCTTTATAAATATATAAAGGCATATATGCCAAAAACATTGAGGATTCAATCTTGCTCCCCAGCTGAAATCTAGGAGCAGTAAAACCTTGCAGGAAATCAGGACTCTCTTGTTTTCACTGTTATCTCCTTTAATTTCCTTCTGCTTTAAATAGTCAGAAGCAGAAGTACCTTTGGTTATCAAGAAAAATACTTGTTTGCTTTTTTGGATTCATCAGCCTCCAGAGGGAAGAGGAGAAAGGAGAGAAACTGAAAATCTGTAATGATACAGAGCATGTTGTGCTTCAGAGCAGACTGTAAGTCAGTATGGTCAGTCTGGGAAGGAAATGTAGAGGCAAGAACAGCGTAGGACAAAAGCTAGAATGAGTCCAGTTTTGTTTACAGCGAGTGGGACTAGCGAAAGATTACCTACGGCTCTGAAAACACTGTAAAAATGTGGTTTTCAAGATTACTTAGAAGCTTCCAGCTTCACCACTGCATGTGACAAAACTCTCCAATTCTAGTAGCTTTAGGCAACCACCTTTTTATTTCTTGCTTTGTTCCTTTTGTGGCTTAATTCTGCCCCAGCACCTCTTCCCTTCCTTGGGCAGATGCCTGCCTGCCCAGGCCTGTGGGTGCAGTCCCCTCACTGGCTGCACTGCCTGCTCTGCCCTGAGCCTGCTGCAGGTAGCCCAGGGAACACCAGCAAGCTTTGCAATGCTGCTGGGCTCTTTCCCCCTCGCTAACTAGGAGAAAAGCAGCTGCTGCTGGGGCTGTAATCCAGCGCAGCCAAGTTTGCAGGTTGATATTTGCAGGTTTGGCCTGTGAAAATAGGTTCTGTAACTAATGGCTGCATCGATACTCTAGATCAAAACACGAAAGGGCTTTTAGCCAGTGATGCTAAATTGCTTGTTGGCTAATACAGTGTAAGAGGTTTTTAACATTGATTCCTTTTCTGTTGTACTACCAGCTGTAGTTTTCAGCTTTTGTTTGAGTAGATTTCAAATTATTTCTCTGTGTGTGTGTCTAAGTGCATGTTTTCATGCATATAGAAGTTCTTTTGGTCACAGAGACAGATTTATTGAGAGGCATTCTGGATAGGTAGTGTGTTTTAACTTGTGTATAGATTTGTCAGCTTTGGGGGTGGGGTGTTGGTATTCAGGGTTTTGGTGGGTTTGAGGTTGTTGGGTTTTTTTTTTCAGAAAATGTTAGGAACTTTTAAAATCTTGACTAATAAAATCACAGAATCACAGAATGGTTTGGGTTAGAAGGAACCTCAAAGACCATCTAGTTCCAACCCTCCTACCGTGGGCAGGGACACCCTCCACTAGCCCAGGTTGTCCAAAGGCCCCATCCAACCTGGCCTTGAACACTGCCAGGGAGGGGGCAGCCACAGCTTTTTCAGGCAACCTGGGCCAGTGCCTCACCACTCTTACAGGGATGAATTTCTTCCTAATATCTAATCTAAGGCTACCCTCTTGCAGCTTGAAGCCGTTACTCCTTGTCCCTGTCACTACTTATAATGGCAAACAGAAATACACCATAAAAATCACGGCAAATAGAATGGCATAAAAATCCCATTGTTCATGTAAATTATGCAAGAGGTATGTCACAAGCCATCTTTATGTTTGTTAAAGACTTTCCTTTCCCGTGCCACCCGCATTTGAAGCATCAGTCGTGCAGGGAACAGAATAGGCCTGAAGTGCTCTCCAGTATGCAGAGAACCATGTGTCTATACGCTGTGGCTGTGAGGTAAAGCCACTGCAGTCTTGCATGACTTGAGTCAGGCTGCTCTTTCTGCTACCTCCAGGAAATCTCAGCAATAGGCAGCATCCCCTTTCTGCTGCACTGATGTTTAGCGTTCGAATGCAACATGACAGCTACAAGCTTTAAGGGATAAAATTTTAAAGTATAAATAAATATCTATATAATATTACATATGTACATAACCTCAATGCCCATAATCAGGTAGTCCCAGTTGACTGAAATGATATTTTTAATTTCTCCTGCTGCTGTGGTAGGCAGGTCTCTGCCTTTTGGGAGTCGAGAAGGGTTTTCTCTCTTTGTAGTTGAGTGCTCAGCCCATGTTTGTATGTTGCCTCTGTACTTCAGGAAGGAGCATTTTAATGAATTGTGCTTGCCAGTGTAATAAAACCCTCCTGTTGGGGAAACAGCCTGGCAGCCAGCTTCCATGCTATATCAGAGACCAGGTTTGTGCTGTCATGTGGATGTGGTCCAGCGTTTTCTGCCCTCGAGTATTGTGCAGACCCAGGACCACCTCCAGGCTGGCAAACACACAGAAACAACTGCCAGCATGATGGGAAGAAAACACAAGGAAATAGCATAACTAGAGTCTTAAACCTGGTGAGACTCTATCTGAAGGCATGCAGAAGGAATTTGCATTACCAGCAAAAGGAGGCAATCTCATGTGAACGTTTTGGGTTTCTCGTTTTCTAAAAGGATCTAGATGAAAGGTTGAGCAGTGCATTTTCAAGGCCTTCGGGCAATTACTTAGATATCAGAGTAAAGCTTATAATTGGGGTATGGGGAGGATGAAAGGACAGAGTTAGGAACAAATTCAATTTATAACATGAAATGATTGTATAATAATCCTTTTGCATGAAATTAAATAGTAATAACTGTAGTCAAGCCATACATTATCTGTATATCCATGCTTTTAATTGTAATATCATTTTTCTGTTGTCGCATATTTACCAGTTCTCTTGTGAAGGATGAGTTTTGAATAACTAATTGTGTTTATATAGCTTTCTATAAGAAGATGCAAATTTGTCATCTGATGTTTATAGCTTGCCAGAAGGCTCCTTTTCCTTTAGGGAATATTTTACTTTGATTCCCAATCATATCAAAACCACTGCAAGCACAAGGTGTCCTTGGAAAATCAGGTTTTTAAATAAGTTTTTCCTCCACAAAGCCTAGGCAATGTAAAGAGAATTTAAAAAAAAAAAAAGTCAGTGGTTTTTAGCACTAAAGCTAAGCTTGATTTTGGCAAGTTCCTTAGCAAAACTCTTATCAGGATTTTGGGAAATTTTTTTGGGCTCCACTCTTAAACTCTGCTTCTCTTTTTGAGAAGTTATGAGTTCTGTAACCCTTCACAGGATGGTTGAGTGGATACAGAGAATGAGAACTCTCTTGTGCATAAAGTTGGTCCTGTCAAAACACATGCGTACCCAGGGAGAAAAATGTCTCAAACTTCAAGTTGTTGTTGCCCCTCCTGTAAAACTGGACAAGCCAGGTGCCCTCTTTGTTAATTTGGTTTCTGAATGAGTACTCAGCAGAATTTTTTTTTATAAAAATCGGTGTTGATGATACGGAGCTGAACTGTTAGGTGAGATCTAGACACTTATTTGTCAAAACTGATCTGCACTACATGCACAGAAGTCCTTTTTGTGGAAGTGAAGTTGAACTTGTCATGAGTAATTGGGTGATCGCTTCCAGAAATGGACTTCGCTGCATCTTTGCTGAGCATAAAGCATTTTGTAGACAACTCTTCTGAAAAAGAACTGAAATTGTTTTTCCTCTGGTTTCCTCAAACATTTTCAGCCTTAATCTCCAAAGACTTGAGCATGTTAACAGTAAAGGCTTATTTTTGCAAATGACAGCCACATGATAATGATGTAGGAGGGAGCTCCCTGCATGCAAGAAAAGGCTATCCTGATTAGCTGTGTTCAGTGTGCTGTTCCAAATGTTTTCCCTATACTTGCAGCTCTGTACTGGATTAAACACACCCACCCCATCCCCTCCATGCTAACACCTAACTTCAGATGGGCCTCAAAGTTGAACTTAGAAACTGTATTGTTTGGAGTGAGACCTAAAGCTGGCAGCCCAGCTTTTGAAGTCTGTGGGTGGACTACACTAAAGTCTGCTTATTTCAATGCTGTTCTCAGGAGATGAGAATCAGTAAATGTTTGGTTTAGAGAGGTGGGAACTGGCTTGTATGATTTAGCAAACTTTTATTTACTTTTTAAAATCATGGTTTGATATATTCTTAAATGATTGCCTTGGACTTCATTGGTATTCGGCTACCAGTGCCAGAAGAAATAAGATCTTGGCTTGGTTGAATTCAAGGGGCTGCAAGGATTGAGGGAGTTTACTAAGAGATTTCCATTTTCACTGTGATCCTCTCACTGTATGGACAGTCCCACTGTGTATAGGGACTGCAAGAGCACCAGTTTTAAACAGAAGAAAGATTCACTTTGCGTTAGTCATGGTGGTTCTTCAGATGCTACACACCAGTGCACCATGCATCCAGACTGAATGGAAAAAGCCCACGTTAATATGCCACACTGTTTAGTGTGCATCAGACAAGAAGATCTGGGGTGCACAGTGTTAGGCTGAGTTACGGCAGGGACTTATTCAGCATGGTTGCTTTCTGCTCATGCTTTCTGCTAATGACATTAAACGCCATTTGGTCTTAGCTGGGTGCATCTGGATTAACCTCAATGCATTCTCTTGTTATAGGAGCAGCTTACTGCCAGTTCATGGACATGTTGTTCCCAGGGTGCATTAGCTTGAAGAAAGTAAAATTTCAAGCAAAGCTGGAGCATGAGTACATTCACAACTTCAAACTTCTGCAAGCATCATTTAAAAGAATGAATGTGGATAAGGTAGGCATTCTGTATTGGTATTTCAATCACTGCAAGTTTCAAAAGTTGTATAAACTGGGTTGAGTCAATAAATAGGGGAAATAAACTTTGAAATACTTCAAGCCCCTTTTTCAAGATTTGGGCTGAGAACTGGAGTTACAAGTTGTATGTGGAGGTTTTTCTTGATCTTTTATTGTCTGAAAAGGGTATTTAGGCACGAAGGAAGAAATTTGGCATGTTCCATTTAGGTACAAAGTAAAACTTGAGTCTATGTGTCTGCTGAGGAATTATGCACCTTAACTCATTGTATCTTAATATCAGAGACCCTTTTGATAAAAAAAAAAAAAACATGTGTTGGAAATTCCTTACCATCAGCAAGCAAACCTTAATGTGAGATACAGGAAAATTACTGGTGACCTGAATTGCCAAACAAATAACTTGGAGATACACTGATCTTAGAAGTATTCCATGTTTCTTGTCTAAAATGGGGTTTAAGGAATTTAAAGTATTCATGAGCTGGAATAATTTATCCAGTTATTTGATAGGTTGGCCAGCACATGTGGTCTTGTAAAGTTAAGAATGGAGGGTTCTTAGAAAATGGCTTATTCAGCCATAAGGTATTGGTTTATGCTTGAATGTGTGAGTTTGACGGACTCTCCAATATAAATTACTGTGTTGATAAAAATGAATAATGAATGTTATGTTGTCATACCTTTAGTTTTACACAGATGTACTAGTTGTGTATCCTTTTAAGGCTCTGCTCCAGCTTTTAGCATTGCCTTATTCTGAAATTTAAACAGTCTTACGGAGAGTCCTGTAAGACTTTTTTTTAAGCAGCAAAAAGCCATTGTTATTTCCTGAAATGTTGTGGATGCTTCTATTTACAGTGCAAATTGTTGGTGAAACACTGGAAAGCCTAATGAAGTTAACATTGTCAATTCTTCTGTAGAGAGCAAGCTCTCTCTACTTTCTCCATGCAGAATTAAGATACAAAAGGAACAGCCTGGAAGCACGTGAAAAATGCTACATTAATCCTTATAGGAGGATCATATCCTAGACTTATAAAATGCTGTGCAGTTAGGTTCACCTTGAAAAAGAAATTAAAATTGCAATGGTTTAAGTACCTTATTTCCAGCTGAAAATTGAATGAATTCAGGAGGCACTAAGATCCATTTAACTTGGGTCTTTAATCCACTGCGTGAATTAAGCAAGACAGGGCAGCCCTCCTTCTGCAGCGTTCCCGTCGTAGTCCCTGTCTGCCCGCAGCATCTGGGAATGCTGTGCCTCCCACAGAGCAATGCTGAACCACCTCCTTACGCCGTAACATTGGCCCAAGGCACCGTCTGGAGGCTTCATTTCTGTGAAAAACTTTGCAGGATATGGAGACATCCTCGTAGCCTTTCTTCTGTTTCACTCAAACTTTCTAGGCTTTTTAGTCAACTCCTGCATGTCCATGAACTGTTCTATGTATAGTTATATATGGAATGGAAACACATTACAAGGTTAGAACCTCAGGGTTCGTTTGTATGAAGAACATGCACTACCCAAGTGTAGGTTGGTTTGAACTTCAGCATGTCTTGGGAAAGCTGCTGGGTTTCTTTTTGTAGTTGAAACAGTAGGAAAGAGAGCAAGAAAATCCCGTCTGGACCTTTTGAAGAATTGTTCATTTTTAGTATACCCAACTGAGCACGTCTATTAAAACCAGAAATCCCTAGCTGGTTGAATGTAGTGTTCCTCCCAGAACAGCTTCATTCATCATGGCTGTCACTGCAATGAGAAAGGAGTAACTCTGTGGAGGAGCAGCTAAAAGGCTTACATACACCCACTGTCTCCTCACTTCAAAGGCTGGTTCTTCTTTTATTTCTGGTTTATTTCTTTATTAAGAGCACTTCAAAATCTACCAGAATTTCCTTTCTTTTGGGAAGAAAACAATAGCAGAGGAGTATATGCTGACAGAGTTGTTTGGGTTTGTTTTGTTCCAAATAAGTGTCTATATGTAATTTTTATATCTAAAATTGGCATAATATTGGAACCTTTATTTCAGGTAATTCCCGTGGAAAAGCTGGTCAAAGGGCGCTTCCAAGACAACTTGGATTTCATTCAGTGGTTTAAGAAGTTCTTTGATGCTAACTATGATGGGAAGGAGTATGATCCTGTGGAAGCTCGACAAGGCCAAGATGCTCTTCCCCCACCAGATCCTGGTGAACAAATCTTCAACCTGCCTAAAAAGTCTCACCACGCAAACTCCCCGACTGCAGGTATTTGGCATCTTCAAGAATTCAGTTTCTGTCTCTTAAGATGATTATAAACTGTGATTCATTTTATGTAAATACTGGTAAAAAATTATTTCCTTGTGTGGGTAGGCCATTCTTTTTGCCTTGTCACAGGCTTAGCACCTGAGACGACGGAAGTTAACTTCTTGTGGGACACTCTAGTGTGGGCTAGTCCTATTGGGTCTCCCCTACTGAACCCTTGATGTAAGTTATGTGGATTCGAGTGCTGTCTGATTGTGGAGACACAGGCATTTAACCTTCTTGTCCATGAATGTGATGTGTGTAAGTGTATTCAAGAACACTAAATGAAATGTGTTTCTCTCTCACACCTCCACCCTCACAGGAAATTGCTAGCACAGGCTGATTTTTATTAATTTTTGTGGTGCATGAAATGCTCCAAATCTTTAGGACTGATCAGAATTAAAAAAAAAAAAAGAATTGTGGTTTTAGATGTGCTTATTGTTCAGGTCCACTAGTCCTCTTAATTGAGCAACATGAAATTATTGTTCTTTCCCAAAGATACCTCGGTCTTCTACCTTTTTATTTTGTGTTTATACCGAGTTTTGCAAGCATAGAATTAATTCTGTTCATAGGAGATTGTATGGGGCTGTGTTTTGGATTTGTGATGAAAACAGTATTGATGACACAGGGATGTTTTTGCTCTTGCTGAAGAGTGCTTGCACAGTGCCAAAGCCTTTCTTGTTTCTCAGACTCCCTTGGTAGTGAAGTAGGCTGGGGGTGCACAAGGAGTTGGGAGGGGGCACAGCTGGGACAGCTGACCCCAGCTGACCAAAGGGATATTCCATACTCTATGACATGCTGAGCAATAAAACTAGAGGGAAGAAGGAAGGGGTTGATGTTTGGAGTGATGGTGTTTGTTTTCCTAAGTAACCATTACATGTGATGGAGCCCTTCTGTCCTGAGGATGGCTGAACACCTGCCTGCCCATGGGAAGTGGTGAATGAATTCCTTGTTTTGGTTTGCTTTGCTTGTGTGTGTGGCTTTTGCTTTACCTGTTAAATTGTCTTTATCTCAGCCCACAAGTCTTCTCACTTTTGCCCTTCTGGTTCTCTTCCCATCTTGCTGGGGCAGAGTGAGAGTGGCTGTGTGAGGCTCAGTTAGGTTTAGTCCTCAGCTGGGGTTAAACCATGACAGTGTTTCTGGGACACACCAAAGGACTAAGCATGATCTTTGGTGTTTGTGTAATGTGGGTGTGACTGGTCAGTAAGCAGATGCCATTTTTTTGATAACTGAGAGCTAAGTGAGCAGGAGAGCAGCTAACATATTTTAAGAAGAATAAATCACTGAGTGCTACAGGGGTTGGTTGCCTGTATGAATATAGGTTTGTGCATACGGAAGCACACATGTTCACACACTTGATTCCATTGTTGTTCTGCCCTCAGTTTACTCAATTCATGCTAACCCAGTGGTCAAATAACGATTACTTTTCAAATGGCTTAATTTTATGACCTGTCTTCTCATGGGCTCAGGTTTGTACCAGTGCTGGCAAAGGGAAGGGTCAGGTCTGAGGCACCCTCTGCTCTAGGCTGGCTTATGCTCTGGAATGGTACCCAGATTTCAGCATTCTGCTCTGATCGCTTCTGACGTCAAAGTGGGGCATACTTGGCCAGCTGCCTTCAGCTCATTAGTGCTTCCAGGAAATTAAGCACCTAATAGCAGGCCAGTGTTGCACTGAGCTTTTAGAGCTTGTTTACATCTCTGTTTTGTACCATCTTGTGTCTAAACTTTTGGATTTCAGGGCCTGGTATGCTATAATTTCTCATGTGGTGTCTTGCACTCCCTTTGGAAACAAAAAGAACCCGAAGTGTTACTGTCATGCTGTTATCCAATTGAGAAATTGGAAAAGATACTTTTATTCAATACAGACTTTACCCTGCTTGTTAATTCCTCTTGAAGATTGTCTGATTGTACCAAAGTCTCAAATATGTCATCTGAATTAAAGTTGTGGAGGTGACAATCCTAGAGAAATAGAATAGCTACTGGAGTGGAACCAGCCAGCTGATATGGAGGACAGTGCAGTGATCTGGTGTCATGTTGCTAGCTGTATAACATATGTCCTGTGCCTCCTCAGCCCTTGTGTGGAATAGGACAACTGAGATGTAATTTAGGGATCTTTGGTAAGATTCTGTGCCTGTGGAACATTTTGCATTAAAAGCTTCCTTTGTTATTAATTTATTGTCCAGAAGTATGACAGATAGGACACTAGTTTAATTTTCATTGAGCTGGGGAGGTGGCTGTAGACATTACACAGAGTCATAGAATTGTCTTGGTTGGAAGGGACCCTTTAGATCATCAAGTCCAACCATCACCCAAACCTGCCGTCCACCACTAAACCATGTCCCTCAGCACCACATCTAACAGTCTTTTAAATACCACCAGGGATGGAGACTCCACCACTTACCTGGGCAGCCTGTTCCAATGCCTAACAAACCTGCTCTGTGAAGAAGTTTTTCCTAATAACCAATCTAAACCTTCCCTGGTGTAACTTGATGCCATGTGATGCCAAGTGAAATGAGAGGTGTAGCTTGTATTGCTGCCTGCATTTTAGGACAGCACTATTTTGTTTAGGTGTCAGTCATTCTTACATTTATTCAATTTTTGGCTGAGCATGTTTTCATTTCCCTGATGCTTTTGCACCTCAACTCACCACATCATGTAACATGATTGCTTGAAAGGATGGAATACCTTGCTTGGGTGCCTGTTGATAGAGGACAAACGGAGAGGAGTGCCATATTCATCTGCAAGCTTGTGCGTGCCTCATCTCCTGCTGCTTGGGAGTAAATTGGGATGATGTGGAAGCAAGTCCTGGGTAGTTGGGAAATTGGCACGAAAGATGCGTGTCTGTGTTTGTCGTGTGTGTCTGTGCATTCTCATGCACACTTAAGTGGAAATAAAGGAATATTCATTACAGTTGTTACAGGAACCATAATGTGCCTGTGTGAGTAAAACAAGCTCAGCCATTTGTACTAAAAAGGCAAAACCACCACGTGAGTTCTCCCGTGGCAGGTTAAGAATTCCCTTCCCCATCTGGACTTTTGTCTTCCTTGATACAAGCACAAAGAGGGAATACTTAGCCATGAGTAAGTGCAGCATCAGGTGGTACGGTTCAAGCTGCTATCTATAACCTTTATGTTGATTATTTTGTTATTCTGCGTTCTTGGTTCTTCAGTGAAATGGCTGAGGTTTTGTGCACAGATTTGTTTCCCCTGACTTTGTTGTGGGGCCAGGAAACATTGTGAGCTGCTTGATGCAATAACCTCTTATGCCAGTGCAGCAAGCATTTGCCAGCATCTGTAGCAGTTTGCCACAGGAGCTTTTTCTCTTTTTGTATGCTTCCTTTTTTATTTTTTTGAATGTCGCTTTTAATTTGTGTGATTTGCTCTACATTAACGCTGAAGCTTTCAAATTGTAGTGCTGTCTTGTTTCAGTTCATTAATGAAACAAAAAGAAGCAATAATGAGAGAAAATAAAGAACTGAGAAGATCTTTCAGCATAATTCAGAAGTTTGTCAATGGTGTGCAGTGGGCATGCGTCTGTGTGTGCACTTACTGTTTGTTTAGTGTCAGGAGCAAGTAGACATATGAGTACCTGTTCACTATATTTTTGGTTTTGACAGACCTTTAAATACGACTATTGAAAATGATGGAATATATAGATTACTAAAGGAATAACTTATTTAGCTACTAGTAAATTCATATGCATTTCAGATGATTCCTGTTGTTCTACGGAATAACATTTCCAGTGCCTTTTGGCAGAGCTTTGGTTTTGAGTGATTTAGGAAGTGCTGATCTCTTTAATTATTCATAACTACTTTATAACACTCTCTTCTAACTCTGTATTTTCAGAGGTAGTCTAAGATAATATCTTTTGATTAACAAGAAAGGGGTCAAATCCCTAAAGCCTGCTCTGGAAGCTTACCCCAAAAGGTAGCTGCCACGAATTAGAATTATTTTTGGTGTTTTAATCTGACACTAAATCTTGGCAAGACCCGTGGTAGCCGCTTTCTATACCCATGCCTGGTATTTACCTATAGCTCTGAAAATGCCAAGTGTGGTCTTTATTTTATTTTACTTTATTTTTAAATGCCTTTAAGACAAACCGAAATAGGAAATCTGAAAATGCTTTGGGTTTGGTGTTAATCCTGGAGCAGTCCAACAGCAATGGCCCTTCCCCTTCCAAAGGAGATCTGACTGAGGAGTCAGCGTGGGTCAAGGATAATGCAGCTTGGAAATGGAAGCGTAAATAGGTCCTTAGGACTAATCTGCTGTGCCACCCTCGCCTTGCCTTGTCCCTTCCTTGAGACACAGAGCCGATTTGTTGCCAAGCTGGCGGCTCTGCGGAGGGAGGATGGCTTCGGTAGCCCATGTGAAAGGCTGCTTCTAGCAATAGTGGGAGCAGCAAGGGTTTGCCAGGTAAATGCAGCTCCCTGCTGAGAGAATGAGTATGTTTTCATCCTTCAAGGAGCAGATCCAGCCACACAGACCACCGCTGCCGGCTCTCTGCCAAGGGCACCACAGCTGCTTTTAGATACAAGGCCATCTGCCAGCCCTGAGCTGCCTCTCGATCTCCTACGGCCTCCGCTCCTCTCTAATGCAGCAGTAAACAGCCCACAGATGTAGAGTCAAAATTATGGTAAGGGATTAAAATATTAGGGCGCTGCTGTTTGTGCCAGCTCTAATGCTCCTCGTGGAAAATAACAGAAAAAGCTTCATCTGATCAAATTGAAAATAGTGATCAGGTTGTCAGGATTTTAGCTTAGTGCCTTATGTAAGTATTCCTCTGTGTCAGAGCAAATCCCCGTGGAGCCCTGCGTTGTGTATGGGTGTGGGGTGTCAAAAATGCACCAGTAACAGACAGCTTAATAAACCTGATTGTTTACATGCAAGCTAGCAATGCAAAAGGCTCTTAGATCTGAAGGCTGTTAGATGTTGTAGTTTGAAATATTCAGTGAGAGCAGGATGACTAAAGCAGCGCTGGAAAATACTGGAGGATCACATGAGGGCTAAAAATACTCACGCTATGACAGGGAAAATAACCAGGGCAGAATGAACTGTGTTGTGCACGAATGCTTTATATATAATGTGTGTGTCATCGAAGAGCCAATTATGCAGGAAAAATACTGATCTTGCTTTAGGGAAACAGTATATCCTACTGTGGCAGATGTGCTATAAATTAATTTTGAGGGATAAAAATACTCGACAAAACCAGTCTTTGTTTTAGTAGCTAGTGATACGAGTAGGACTCCTGGGGGACTAGAGAATTTCTAATCCTGCTTCCCCGTCCCCCTACCCCAAAAACACAGCACCCTTTTCCCCAGGCTGGCAACCTCTGCTCCCGGTGATGTGTTGCTCCAGGACAGTGTGGCAGAGCTGGAGATGGGAAGAGCCGTGGGGCAACAAGCTGAAAGTGCTTTTATGCCTAGTTCATACGAGGCCAAGGAATTGTACCAGCTGATGGGGAACAGCATGTGCAGTGACAGTGCGGGCCCAGGAGGTAGAGAGGAAAGTGGCTCAGCCTTAATACAGACACCCCCTCTGCCAGCATGAGGAGAGTTTAATTTTTAAACCCTCTGAGCCTGAGCATTTAGCCACAAAGCAGTGCTTCTTGCAGTGAGGGAGCCAGGGAAATTTTTTCTAGAATAAGATCCTGTTTGAAAAACAGCAGTGAAAATTGCTGCCTTAATTTTCAGAGTGCTGCGGGTGTGGCTCCAATGTCTGTGTTGCTCAAATTTTTGACATGATCTTTTGTATTGCAATATGCATTTCTTCATGTATTTTCTTTCAGATTTTCCTCTTGAGATCGCTTTCTTCTTAGACCTAATCAGACAGTTGAATTTTAGAAAATCCCATGTTTCTTAAAATGTGTTCTTCTGTTAAGTCTGTGTGGGATTTTTCATCTGTAGAGGGCGAATGCTTGTGTGCTCGTAGAGGTTTCTTGAGAAAATAGGGGTTTTGGTTGAGACCAGTTAATAGTTGCCATTAAGATGTTGGTTACTTTAAATCTGAAGAAAAGTCTTAATTTATGATTAGGAAAAGACTGTGGTTAGTTCCCATCTATCCGATCTAAAAGACTGTGGTTAGTTCCCATCTATCCAATCTCCTTCTGTTAAAGACAAACCTGAGGGAGTGATGCCATCAACAAAATTTTTTCATCCGACAGGTAGACTCCATTGTATGTTCTTGCTTGGACTGCTCTGTTGAAATTAGTAAAAGGTGTTTCAATTTCGAGTATTTGTGCTGCTGTCTGGCAGTAATGCTAAATGTCAAACTCCTCAGGCTTTTCTGCAGCCAGCAGCAGTGGAGGTATGGAGAGCTGAGGGAACAAAGGGGTCCCACCACCCTGGGGAAGATAGTACCACAAAATAATTAGCATGTTGGGATGCTGAAAGTCAAGTCAGATTTTTATCTGGGATCCAGTTCATTCCTGTTAAGCATCATTTGTCATTACTGATGCCAGTAAGCATCCATAAATTGAGCAGCTTCTTGCATCCCAGTGTAACAATAAGCATGACAATAAGCGTGTGTGAATATTAATTCATCTACTCATTTGTTAATTCATTGCTCATTTGTTTTGGAGAGTTTTTCTTTAGTTTGTGGAGAAATTGCTAGCTCTGTGGCCTCTTGGTGGGTTTGTTTTTTCTTCTATGGCATGAATCAAGAGTGTTCATTTTATGATATCCTTTAATTTGACTGAAGAGGTACCGCGAGTGATTCCCAAATTCCACTGAAGCAGTGGTCATGCGGTCTTGTGCTTGCTCAGCTCTTCCCTTGCTTTCCACACCATCCTCACGCACGTCCTCAACTGTATTCATGCACATGTTTTCTGGGAACTTTACACAACTATTTGATGGCATTCTAATTACTCATATAGCTTCAAGGAAGATTTCTCCCCAGATGTTAAATAGGTCTTGTCTGCAAGATTGCGCTTGTGATATAAAGTGACCTGGGATTCACAGCCTGGCTTTGTTGTACCCAAACCTGCATGGTGCCAACATCCACTGTTTTAAATTGCAGAAGCCTACATCTGTTTGTAAAACTTCAGTCTTCAGCAAAAAGAACGGTGAAGCTGAGACTGCGGAGCAGGGCGGGTGGTATATATTTAATTATGATGGACTGGCAAGCAATTGTTTCTGGAGCAGCACGGATTGAAAACCGCAATGCATTTCAAAGCTGGTCCATCTGACTTATTTCAGTGCAAGAACAAAATAGTTTGTCTTTCAGCTGTGAATGTACTCGAACCGCCTCTGCTAGTGTTACATGGGTGGGTGCAAACAGTTACCCAGGTGCTAATTGAAGGAACTGTGACACCGTTTACCAAAAAAAAAAATCTAGCTGGATCTTGCACTGACATAAAATCAGAGTATTTCTCACAGAAGAGTGGGGGTGGGAAGGCACCTCTGAGATCACCCAGTCCAACCCTTCTGCTCAAACAGGGTCACTTGGAACTGGTTGTCCAGGACCATATCCAGTCCAGTTAAGAGTATCTGCAAGGGTGGAGACCCCTCCCCCCAGCCTGTCTGGGCAGCTTGTTCCAGTATTTGATCAACCTCAGAGTGAAGAATTTTTTTCGTATGTTGAAGTAGAATTTCTTATTTTTCCATTTGTGCCAATGGCCTCTTCTCCTTTGACTGGGAACAACTGAAAAAAGCTTGTCTCAGTCTTTACACCTTCCCTTCAGGTATGCTGAAGATCCCCCTCAAGCCGCTTCTCTACAGGCTGTGCAGTCCCAGTTCCCTCAGCCTTTCCTCATACATGAGGTGCTCCAGTTCCTTGGTCATTGTCATGGCCCTTTGTCAGACTCTTTTCAGTATGTCCACGTCCCTCCTGAACTGGACAGCTCTCAACTGGACCCAGCACTACAGATGTGTGTCGGCAGTGCTGAGCAGAGGGGGAGAATCACCTCCCTCGACCTGTTGGCAGTGTTTTTCCCAGTGCAGCCCAGAAGGCTGAGGGGAAGTTGCCTTGCTGGCCCATGCTCAACTTGGCATCCACCAGAAACCCCAAGTCCCTTTCTGCAACACTGCTTTCCAGGCTGCTGGCTGTCAGTATGTTCTGGGTTGTGGGGCTGTTCCCCTCCAGGAGCGGGGCTTTGAATGGTTTTTTTGAACATCATCTGTAAGCTTGAGGAGGGCTTGGTAACGGGTAACATTTATGGTCCTGTTCTCTCAGTGGTCAGTGAAAAGAGCTGGGTATCAGATATTTTGTATATGCAATATTTGTGTGAAATTTTGTGTTTTCTCAGGATAAGTAAATGGGTTCTATAAACATTTTCACAGAAGGTACACTGTTGGACAGAATTTAAACTGCTCAGATTATACAGCTCCTCTGAGCAATGCATTAGTACTTACTCCCCAATTGCACTAATTGACTGCAAAGCCATTGTGGTGCTCAATAGCAAAGTCCTTAAGTCTACCAAGATCTTTCCATCTTCGTTTAGATATCTGGCTGTCTCAACTACTTAGCACTACTCTACCAACCAGCATCCTTTAATTCTTTCATGAAGTTAAGCCTCTGTTAGAGATGGGAGGCTTACCTCTGAGCTGATTCTAAAACTGATGCTTCAGAATGAAAGTGCAGTAGAGCTTTTTTTTTTCTTCTTCTTCTTCTTCTTTTCCTCCAGGAAATTTTAAATTAGAAATCCCCAGGCATTCTCTGTTGCAATTAAGTTCTATCCATCTGTCGCTGATACCGTCTGAAATGTTCTGGTTATTTAGCTGGGTTTTATCTGCGTTACTGAACCTGGAATATCATGTTCACTTAAGATCCTGAGCAGCAGAGCAAAGGGAGATTTCTTTTGATTTGTCTGGACTTCAGTAACACTTTGCTGTAGAAATTCAAAAGGCTTTTTTGTTTTCAAAGGGCAAAATATAACACAGTGTATTGGTGCTAGCCAGCCCTCTCTGTCCACAGACAGTGGTGATGTGAGCTTGCTCGACAGGGTTCGGGAGGGCACCTCAGCTGCAAATTAGGGGGAATACCTGGGGATTAAATATTTGTGCTTGCTCTGCCCTTAAGTCTCTCTGCAGGTTAAAAAAGAGGTGTGCACTTAATGACTTGGCTTTCTGTGATCACTACCCCAATCTACAAAGGATCACACTTCACGGGGCTCTTGAGTGTGAAAGCAAGTGTTATGCCATGGCTACACAATGTGCCTTGCTTAGGTCTTGCACCCTGACCTCCCCCAAGAGTAATGTTGAAGAGTTGAAAGGCTGCCCTAGGAAAGTTGAGCAGCTTCTCCTGTGCTTGTGTGTGTTTGCTGCCTAGGGAAACTCTTCAAGTAGAAGGGTAGTTGGTAGAGCAGGAGAGCTGCATTGACTAGCCAAGGGTTGACATCTGAAAGTCCTTAGCTTGTTTGTAACATTTAATTTTCAGACCATATCCTGAACTGATTCTTGCAGGTGCAGAATACAGTAAGGAATAAATGTTGATGCCTTGGTTTAGTATACATATGTATCATTGTAAAGGCTGTATAGGTAACTGTTGCAGTTGCATGTGATACAAATATTCGTTAATAATTTGAGACCAAACTAAAATGCTGTAGTCAAAGTGATTATTTCCTGTGTGTGTTTATCTTGCATATTTTTAACAGCAGTTTTCTTTTGTTTATCTCCTAATCCAAATGAAAATAATCTTCCTGGCTTTGAGAGCATCTTAATGATCCTGCTCTTGAGCAGATGCTTTTTTTTGTTAGTCAAAATATGAACTGAACCTGAAAAGCATGTAATGAAGGCAGGGTACTAAAGTTTATGAAATTGCCTAAAGAAAGAAATAGCAGCACAAGATCTTTTAAAAATGTTTTTCCACAAATGATTTATTCATTGCTAATGTAAATATGATGTGAAAGGGTGTTTAATTGCAGGGACGTTCATGACATTTAATTTCCCCAGCCTTAGTGAATCTGTGTTCTGTATCTGAAACCTGCTAGATGTGAGTCTGTGTATGTAATTTTAAGGATTTAGACATGAAAGTTATGGACTGGAGTCACCAATTTAATTAAAAAAAATCCTTATCAGGGAGCTAATGTGTAAACTCAAAGGGAAGCAGAAGGTTTATGAACTATAGAAACTGGGTCTGTGCACCTGGGAGGAATATAGGGATGTTGTCAGGGCCTGTAGGGACACGACTACAAAGGCTAAAGCCTGCTTGGAGATGAAACTGGCAAGGGATATAAAGGATAATAAAAAGGGTTTTTTCAGATACGTGAATACTAAGAGGATGATCAGGGATGATGTAGGTCCCTTGATGAATGAGGCGGGTGTCCTGGTATCGGGTGATGATGAGAAGGTGGAAATACTGAATGCCTTCTTTGCCTCAGTCTTCACTCCAAAGGCCCCTCGGGACCCACAGATCCTGGATGAAAGTAGGAGTGTTTGGGGAATGAAGAGCTTCCCTCTAGTTGAGGTAGGGGTGGTCCAGGAGCGGCTCAAAGGGATTAATGCAAACAAATCCATGGGCCCGGATGGGATACATCCACGTGTGCTGAGGGAGCTGGCGGAAGTGATTGCGGAGCCGCTCTCTATCATCTTCGACAGCTCTTGGAGAACAGGAGAAGTACCTGAGGATTGGAGGATAGCCAATATCACTCCAGTCTTCAAAAAGGGCAAGAAGGAGGACCCTAACAATTATAGGCCAGTCAGCCTCACTTCTGTCCCTGGAAAGGTGATGGAACAGCTTGTTCTGGATGCCATTACCAAGCAACTGGAAGAGAAGAAGGTCATGAGGAGTAGTCAGCATGGATTCACCAAGGGGAGATCGTGCTCGACCAATCTCATAGCCTTCTATGATCTCCTCACCGGCTGGGTGGATGGAGGGAGAGCAGTGGATGTCATCTACCTTGACTTCAGCAAGGCTTTCGATACTGTCTCCCATGACATCCTGATAGAAAAGCTGAGAGATCATGGGATAGATGAGTGGACAGTGAGGTGGGTTGAGAACTGGCTGTCGGACGGGGCTCAGAGGGTCGTGATCAGTGGAACAAAATCTGAATGGAGGCCTGTGACTAGCGGTGTTCCCCAGGGCTCGGTGTTGGGTCCAGTCCTGTTTAATATCTTCATCGACGACCTTGATGAGGGAATAGCATCCACCCTCAGCAAGTGCCGATGATACAAAGCTGGGAGGGGTGGCTGACACGCAGGAACACTGCGCTGCCATCCAGCGAGACCTGGACAGGCTGGAAAGCTGGGCAGGGAGAAACCAGATGAGGTTTAATAAAAGCAAGCGTAGAGTCTTGTACCTGGGGAGGAATAACCGTCTGTATCAGTACAGGCTGGGGGATGACCTGCTGGAGAAGAGCTCTGTGGAGAAGGACCTGGGGGTCCTGGTTGATGACAGGTTGGCTATGAGCCAGCAGTGTGCCCTGGTGGCTAAGAGGGCCAATGGGATCCTGGGATGCATCAGGAAGAGTGTGGCCAGCAGGTCGAAGGAGGTGATCCTCCCCCTCTACTCTGCCCTGGTCAGGCCCCACCTGGAGTATTGTGTCCAGTTCTGGGCTCCCTGGTATAAAAAAGACAGGGATCTCCTGGAGAGAGTCCAGAGAAGGGCTACAAAGATGATTAAGGGCCTGGAACATCTCCCCTATGAGGAAAGGCTGAGTGAGCTGGGGCTGTTCAGCCTGAAGAAAAGAAGACTGAGGGGGGACCTAATTAATGTTTATAAATATCTTAAGTATGGGATGCAGGGGGAATTGGCCAACCCCTTTTCAGTCATCTGTGGAGACAGGACAAGGGGCAATGGCTGCAAATTGGAGCACAGGAAGTTCCGCACCAACATGTGGAAGAACTTTTACACAGTGAGGGTGACAGAGCCCTGGCACAGGCTGCCCAGGGAGGTGGTGGAGTCTCCTTCTCTGGAGATATTCAAGACTCGTCTGGATGCCTATCTGTGCAATATGAGCTAGGGAGCCTGCTTTGGCAGGGGGGTTGGACCCGATGATCTCTCAAGGTCCCTTCCAACCCCTACGATTCTGTGATTCTGTCTCATTTTAAGGAGCACAGAAAAGAAGGCTGGGCATCTTGCACAGAAATGCTTTACACAGGTCAACTGAATTACCAAGTTGTTTATGTTCTGTTGGCATTAGGTGATCCAGTTAATACTGAGTTATCCTCAGAGGCAGAAAGAGATGTTTGTTACCGACAGGAGCCTCAGACTATATCAGAGAAGCCTAAGCTAGCTTCATTGAATCACATTGCTGCTCTCCTGTCTCATTGCTTTCCAGCTCCTCCAAGGGACCTCCTTCCAGTTCTAGGTCAGGGAAACCATGTGAGCTCCACAGGTTGGTCATATGGGCAGCCTCCCAAGTTACCTTTATACCCTCCTTCTTTCCCTGCCGCCTTCTAATTTCTTCCTAGCAATGGCCTCATAAAACATTGATTTTACAATGAATCATTTTATTAAAGCATTGCCTGAGACTGGGGATGCACTGTGGAAATGCCAGAGCAACTTGTAGTGCACTGGACATCAAGTAGCCCTATGGCAGGAGTAGCTGGCGAGGTGTGGGGTAGAAGGTGGCTGCTGAGAAAGCTGGGGCACATCCCTCTCGAGTTGGTGACCTGCAAGCTCAGAGCTGCTCTGGGAGCTGGGTGCTTGCTGGATTTAGGCTTTCTCTTGCACCCGGTGTGGCCCAGGCTTCAGAGCCAGCAGCACTTGACAGTGGAGGATGGCCATGGAGCCCATCAGCATGGCCAGACAGCTGTATTTTGTACTTTGTAAGAAACAGTGATACACATGGGTGCTGCAGAGCAGGACTTCTGATTCACACACCTGTTTAATAAATCAACTAAAATAGGTCAGAGAGAGGGCTGGGGTTTTGTTCTGTCCTCTTAACCCAAGCAATTCAGGTACTAGCTGTGTGAACACACACTGCACCTGAGATGCGTTCCTAGTCGGTGGGAATAAGGCAGGGGCTGTGAGTCAGAGGCCTATGGGAGCCCAGGCAAGGTGGGCTGCCATGACTGAGTGCTTGTGTGCAGGGGCTGAGACACTAAATCAGTGACAAGGAAAGACAGAGAGGTGGAGCAAGGTGTGAGAAGCTGCCTGTGAGGTTTGTGTGAAGGCACTGCAAACTTTCACACAAACGTTCCCCTGCTTGGGCAAAAAAGAAGAGTACTGGTGAGAAAGGGTCCCTGTGTGCACCGGTCAGTTGCCCTTTTTGCTGGTAAGGATGTTGCTCTGTATTCTGGCAGATTTGCAGTGCAAGTAATTAAAGACAAATAGCAAAACCTAGGCAGATCAAAACTCATCTCTTGGTCACTATGGCAACTGTGAGTGCACCGATGGATTTAATTCTGCATGCACTGTCTGAATGTCAATGCCATTGTCTCTGGGATGGTTTACACTTGAAAATGAGGAAAGTGCCATTTAGCTGGAATTCTCAAGTCTGTCTTTCTCCAGGGGAATTAAAGATAGATCTGTACACTAAATATTGGGCTGGATGGAGGAAAGGTCTATTAATGGCATTTTTTTTTTAAAAGCTGAAAGCAGCCGACAGCTTCCTTACGAGGGGGAGGGAAGGGGCAGGCATCAATCTCCTCCCTTTGGCAACCAGCAATAGAACCTGAGGAAATGACATGAAGCTGCGACAGGGGAGGTTTAGGTTAGGTATCAGGAAGAGGTTCTTTACTGAGAGGGTGGTCGGGCACAGGCTCCCCAGGGAAGTGGTCACAGCACCGAGCTTGACTGAGTTCAGGAAGTGTCTGGGCAATGCACTCAGTCCCATGGTCTGACTTGTCTGGCCCTGTGTGGAGCCAGGAGTTGGACTTGATGATCCTTTTGGGTCCCTTCCAACTCAGGAGATTCTCTGATTCTGTGATTCTAACTAAGGGGATTTTTTATACTGGTTTGGTGATTATAGTAGTTTTAGAGTTACTTCACTCTCAGTAGCAAACTCAAAGTACAACTGCTATGTGGTTATGTGTTTTTTCCTTTCCCAAGGTATAGCAGCACCGCAACTTCCTCTGCTGTGACCTTGAAGTAACAGAGAATGGCTGTCTGTGAAATTAATACCTTTGTTTCTGTACCAGCTTAATAGGAATGTATTTATCATGGGGATAAATCTTGATTTTTATTTATTTATTATGCTTTTCAGGTGCTGCTAAATCCAGTCCAGCTTCTAAACCAGGATCAACACCTTCTCGCCCATCTTCAGCAAAAAAAGCTGCACCAAGCAGCTCAGCATCCAAATCAGATAAAGATTTGGAAACTCAAGTCATACAGCTCAGCGAACAGGTACATTTTATTTAGGCATAAAATTAGATGCATTCACTGTCACAGGCAGGCATGAAATGTAATATTGCCTGCTGTTGAATGGTGGTCTCCAGAATTACGAAGGGATGAAAGATTGAAATGTCTCAGCTGGGAAAAAAAGAGTGAATTGTTGTTTAAATTAATGTCTGACAGAGATGACTGGTGTTTGTTTGCTTGTATTTTAAAAAGTTGATCTTAGGAATGACAGGTAAGTCTTGGTGAGGTATGATATTTTTATTAGATTTGTTTGAAATATATCTTTTATTTCACTTGTATAGGAAAAATCCTGATAGTGTCTTTGCTCCTGTGCATTAAAAATGTGAAATAAATAATTTTAATGTGTTGTTGTGGAGAAAACAAGCCTGTTTATAATACCAAAGTGTTAGAGATTTGCAGCTGAACAGAGACTAACTCAGTGCACGCTGCTTTCTGGAAGGAAGGCATTAAGAGGGCAATGTTTTATTTAAAAATGTGATCTACCTTTGTGAGAATACTTAGTTATATTATAATGTTCTGCAATATAATTAATAAAGCTTCAGAATTAATGTTAGGAATGAAAGGGCTTTAATTTTCATTTATGCTATGGAGCTTTATATCACTCTGTCATTCCTGGACATGCAAGAATGCCTGCACTGGGCTCAAATAAATATCTGCATCTGGTCAGGACTGTGTGCCAGAATGGTGTAAATGCTGCTAGTATAAATGAGGGCTGAGCCCTGTGTTTGTCCTCAACAAGGGAAGATGGAAAGGAAAAACCTCGTATTTCAGAGCCTGAGCTGCCTGGCAGCTGCATTCAGGAAGAAGTCATTACTCTGGATCAAGTATAATTTTCCACAATTAAGGGCATTTCAGTTTCAGGCTTTCATTGACCTGAACAGCAAAGATTTTGGTTTGCTGGGGCACTGTTTGCAAATTCTTGGTTACTATTATGCACTTAAAGGTGGCGGATGGATAGCCACATCTCAGACATGGCATGCGGCGGACTCAGGGTATCATTCTGGGAAGCAGAGAACAAAACAGGGTCCACCAGCCTCTCTAATGGGCTTTTCATTGTTGCTGTAACAGAAAAGTTTTTAAATGTTGCACAAGAAATGGATGTGTGTATATATATATATTTCATGGATTTCTAATTTTTTTTCCATCATTGTGAGAGTGGAGTTCAAACGTCAGCTTAATGCAACTTAAACCTTGACACTTGTACTCAGAAGTCAGAACGTGTTTGCTTCAGTAGGAAGAGTTGGTTGGGGTCTGAGCAACATAAAAATATTTGATCTTTACTAAAATAGGCAGTCACTATCACATCCACTGCTAATGTATTCCTAGCACGTTCCATGTGTGAAAACTTTAAGCTTTATATACAAATAACCCCGAGGGGAAACTAATGATTTCCTCCATCACCAAAGAGGAGAAGAAATCCTGAGCATTTGAAAAGTTGGTGTTTGAAGAGCTAGTTTTGAGGAGACATCTTCCAGCTAGAATGGTCTGGAAAGCACTACTTTTTCTTTTTCTTTTTTTTTTTTTTTTTAATGCTGGGAGCATTTGGTATTTCATTTCCCACTAATGGTTACTTGTGCACCCTGGGCATATAACACGAGCCAAAAAAGCTATGCTGCAAGCAGCTCTGAGCCAAGTTTTTCTGAACATGCTGGAAGAGCCCAGTTGCCTGGTTTTACCACTCTTCAGCAACCAGGAAGATGAGGACAACAGCCACTTTTACTCCTTAGCTGTCTTGACCATGAATTGTAATCAATGTCATGAAATATTGAATGGTGTCTGTAGATATCAAATTTCTATGTGGCTGTAACAGATAATTTTTTTCAGCCCTTTCATGGATGGATAGCTAAGGGAGCTTGGAACATCTGAACTTTCATTCTTACCACAGGGATGGTGAAATGCTATTTGCAATTATTGTAAGCTGTCCATAATAACATTTGCTAGTTTGATGGTTCCCAAATATCTTAGACTCTCTCTTAAAATCATCTTAGCTATTGCTTTGGTCTGTGCTAGTAAATTAAACACTTCCAAGGAATGTCACTGTGCACTGGAACTCAATTACCCAGAACATTAAATTGCTAGAGTGGTCCCTGCTGTGGTTTTGGTCTGTGCCAGCTAGCACTCTCCCTAAGAGTTTATGAGTGCAGTTAAGGAGACAACACAGACCAGGAGACATGGAGAATGGTCCTAGGAACCATTAACTGTATGCTGGTATATACATAGTTTCTGAAAAGAGCACCATCTTGGCTGCTCGTATGCGCTTAATCACCAACCTGGTTCTGCAGTCCTGTGAGCTTTCGTATTACCAGTAAGTGCCACCAAGGAAAAGACTGGTTAGTAAGAACTGTTGCCCCTGCACCCATGAACTGGAGAACAGAGTGGTACATAGAATCATAGAATGGTTTGGGTTGGAAGGGAACTTATATATCATCAAGTTCCAGCTCTCCTGCCATGGGCAGGGGCACCTCTCACTAGACTCTTCAAGGCCCCATCCAACCTGGCCTTAAACATTGCCGGGGAGGGGGCAGCCTCTACCTCCCTGGGCAACCTGTGCCAGTGCCTCACCACCCTCATAGTGAAGAATTTCTTCCTAGGATCCAATCTAAATCTACCCCCTTCCAATTTAAAACCATTCCCCGTTGGCCTATCACTACATGCCCTTCTAAAATGTCCCTTCCCAGCTTCCTTGTAGGCCTCCTTCAGGTACCATAAGGCCACTATAAGGTCTCCCCTGAGCCTTCTCTTCTCCAGGCTGAACAACCCCAACTCTTTCAGCCTGTCTTCATAGGAGACATGCTCCAGCCCTCCAGTCATCTTCCTGGCTCTCCTCTGGACCCATTCTAAGAGTTCCATGACCTTCTTATGTTAGGAACTCCAGAACTGGACACAGTACTCCAGGTGGGGTATCACAAGAGCGCAGTAGAGGGACAGAATCACCTCCCTCGACCTGCTGGAAATGCTCGTATTGATGCAGCCCAGGATACATTTGGCCTTCTGGTCTGTGAGCACGCATTGCTCGTGTTGAGTTTCTCATCCACCATCACCCTCAAGAGCTTCTCTGCAGGGCTGCTCTGTATCACTCCATCTCCCAGCCTGTATTGATGATGAGGATTTCCCCAACCTAGGTGCAGGACCTCACACTTGACCTTACTGAACCTCATGAGCTTCTCCAGCTTGTCCAGGTCCCTCTGGATGACATCCCATCCTTCCAACATGTCAACTGCACCACTCAGCTTGGTGTCATCCACAAACTTGCTGAAGGTACTTCTGGTGCAGGAGCAGGAACAGAGCATGGGAGTTAACATGCACTGCTGCTCATACTGCGAGCATGCTTTTTGGTGTGTTCATAGCAGGGAAAAGTACCATGTGGGTGTTCTAATTACCTGGGAAAAAAACCCCACATTAATATGTCACAAGTAGCTGTTATGTCACTGAAGAAAAGTGTGTTTGGTTGTAACAGTGTTTCCTGTTTGCTGTAGTTAGTTTACCACGTGCATATGCACTTAGTGTAATGATTCTGTTTCTTAAAACAGAGTGAGCATATAGAACCAAGGCAGGAGAATGCCTTCATGGTAAATAGGGCAGGAGGGGAGACAGTCTGAGCTATTAGCTGCCAGTGTTTCAGCTGAAGTGTGTTGTGTTCCCAAGCTCTAGCAAGCACAGAGCAAAAGACCTAAAAGCAGTTAGGTCATTGTTCTATCAGGATGCAAGTGTCCCTCCCAAGCAATACGCTGCTGCAGATCCAGGAGATGGGCTTTAAATGTGAGGGCTTCATCTATAGACCAAAATAGTGGAAAGCCCTGTTCCATTTTTCTATCCCTACTTCCCTGAATAAATAGTTAACTTTAAGGTGACTGGTCATTGTATCATCTGTCACAGGAAGACTTAGATGTCAAACAGTGCTGGTGAGAAACAGGTTAGTACATGAATGAGATGCTCTGAGATCCATCTGTGGTTCACAGGTCAGTTCTGCTGTCTGACACCCCCGAGAGTGCAATCAAGGGTCAGAAAAAGGCTTTGCTAGCTCAGCAGTTACGGAAAAATGAGCTGATAGGATTTACGAGGCTGTCAAAGCATTGTTTGAACTCTGCTGGTATTTTTACTAGTGGGGGAATAAATAAGCTTGCAGCAGAACTGGCAGCACAGAGCTTTCTATTAAATTTTATCAGTTCACTGAAATGTAGTCGGATGTGATTTTTGGTTTATTTAGCCTGTTTTATTTAGGAAAGCATTTGTATAATTGCAGGCCGTAAAATGTGGATGCTAATTTAGCTGCATTTTGGATGTGACTGGGGTCAGCGTGTTTACTGTAGGCAGCTTCATCTATGATTATTTCTGTTGGTTGTTACATTGCTGTCTTCCGAATTTGAGAGCCACTTACACGTTATCCTCACTGCCTGTACCCTGTTAGACAGTATTTTATCTGTTACACTACCACAGAATTGTTCCTTTGAAATATGTAAGTGTTGGGGTGTGTATATATATTTATCTATGTATAAAAATACATTGCAACATCTGTTGTGATTTATATGAAGCCTGATCATTAACAGCTATGCTGCCCATAAATGATTTGCAGCAGTCCTGGTGCTGAAACTGAGACTGACGATATAACTGGAAGACTCTTGTGAACAAGGTTGCACAGAGAAAGATACTTGGCATTTGAGAGAACTTCTTGATAGAAATGGCACACTAGAGCAGAAAGTCCGTGGCACAGCTAGTCACAGCGTCAGGGTGCCAAAATGCAGGTCTCTAATGGAGGCAGAAAAGAGGAGAAGGGAAAAAAGCAACACAGCAGCACTCACCTTTGCAACCAGAGAGGGCCCTTTAATTTCCTAGCTAGACCATTTCCCTTTGCGAGCTTGTCTGTGAGATTCACATACTTTTAGGCAAGGAGATGTTGTAGGTTTCCCAACAACTGTACATTAATCCAGGCAAAGTAATGTCAGTAATAAGCCAAAAGTTTTATTAATTACCATTACATGACACTTCTGGCAGCTTTGTTAGAAGCCAAGTCTTAATTAGTCCTGATTCCTGAACTGCTGCTTTGGGTTTTGATATAAAAGAGCACTGAGAAAATTGATCTTTAAGGATGAAAGTTAAGACTTATTCAAGAGTTGTAATGGGGGAGCCTGATTTATTGGTATCTATTGCATAAGGTTCAAGCTAGCACTAAAAAAAAGGTGTACATCATTTTAAGATATAAAATTGAATATATATTTAAGATGGTTTAGCATGCATAATTTTAGACTGTGTTGTTTTGTCTGTAGTACAGCTCAGCTGATGCATCTTGGTTTATATTGCAGGTACATTCATTAAAACTTGCACTTGAAGGCGTGGAGAAGGAGAGAGATTTCTACTTTGGCAAATTAAGGGAGATTGAACTTCTCTGCCAAGAGCACGGGGGAGAGAATAATGACCTTGTCAATCGGCTAATGGAAGTCCTTTATGCTTCAGAAGAACACGTAAGTTGAAGCTTAATTTCTTTCATTTAGACAAAACAGCTTAATTTCATAAAAATTTATTGGCATGGTATTGGATCATGTCCTGTACTTAAGTCAGCAGATCTGTAGCAGCTAGGATTTCCATGCCTGATCCCCCGAAAAGGAAGTTTGCATTTGTAAACAGCAGACTTTTCAGCTTGGGGAGGGGATCTGGGAGGCCAGTTGCTTCTGGCTGCTTTGGTGTAGGTTTTGTTCTCTGCAGTTGCTGAAGCTGATCTGAAAGGGGAAGCAGTGTGTCACAATCTTAAATTGATTTCACATGGTTCTGTTTTGTTGGGTTTGTTTTGTCCTCTTGGGCCTTTCTGCATAAAACCTTCCACTCATGCTCCTTAACGTGCTGAGAAACCCCGGGAACTCTGACGGTGGCGCTGTTCAGCATCCGCAGCCATGACCCCTCCTGAGCCCATGGGGCAGCGTCATAGTACGTACAGTGCAGGTGGCCACATATGCAGCTATATCTGCAGAGAGAATGCTCTTTAGCAGTTTTTCATCCTGTTGCTATAGGCAAAATTCTTCCTTGTACAAACCCAGTAATCCTCTGTTACCAAAGTTTCAGAAGCTCATTGTCTGCAAGATTAAGCAAGAATGTCTCAGCCTTAGCGCTTGGAGGCGCCGGACAAAAGCAAGAGGTGGCAAAGGGTGCTGGCTAAATTCCTCAGGCACATTTAGGGATATAACGATTCCGTGGAGATTTAGCTGAACTACTCCCATTCGTGTTAACTAAATCCCTGTGCACTCTGTACTGATGATTGACCCATCAGTCTCCAGCGGATGACACGTATGAGCATCCACTTAATCTCCCAGCAGCGCTGTGGTACCCACTCTTGTGTCTGTTCCCAGAAAGCTGTTGCAGCAGTAGTCAGCTGACTTTGCATTTTATATTCAAAAGTGGTGCTGAAGCAGCTACTAACTCACGTGCTTCTCTAAAAAAGACTAGTAGAGCAGAAACGAAAGTTGGGTGCAAGAGGCACAAGAGCTTGCTGCTGACAGGGGCCACTGCTCAGATGAGAAGTGACAGGGGAAAGAGGATTTGTTCATCAGTGCAGGGTGAGTGCTGGAGAGGAAAAGGAGGAGGAAACCATTATTTTCACAGGCATAAACAATAAGGCAAATTTACCAGGCATATGATAACAGGCTAAAAGAATTGCACACATACACACTCACACACATACACATATGTATTGGTCAGAGAGAACATTAATTTATTTATAAAGCAAAGCCAAAAGAATCCCTCTTCTCCCATACCCCTACCACATCTGCCTGTATGTTGGCTTAAATAGCAAGCGATTCCCTGCCAAGGAACGCATTTGTTGCTTCTCTTCCTGCAGTTTTCCTTACTGGCAGAACACTTTACCAAATGTTATACTTCAGCACACATCATAGTGTTTTATCTGCTTCCTCTCTTCAAGCCTTTCCCTGTTGAAAGCTTCATCCCTGCCTCCTCATGAACTATGTATGACGACATATAACTTTATCTAAAATGTGTTCACAGCTGGAGGCCGGGTATGTCACTGCAGCAGGAGGGTGCTTTTTTTGCATCTTTTAGTGGGAGACTTGATCTCGTCGTCTTCCAGGGTGCATTTCCTCCTCAGCTTACCAGATGGACTGTAATTTGCTGAGGAAGAACCCCAGTGTGTTAGCACTAAACCAGGGACTGTGGTTTCCTTGCCGATGCAGATCCTGCCTACTTTTTGTTTTCAGACCTTGTTGTCTCATTGCCCTGCAGTCCTCTTCTTTCTCTCTCTGTAATGAATTTGCCCCAAGTAAAATTCTGTATCTCGCAGTATTTTTGCAGGTTAATCCCTCAGTAACAGCAGTTTGGCTTTCCCAGTCCCCAGATGGGAAATAGCCTCAATTCCCAAATCACAGGCAACCCCAGCATTCCTGGTTTCTTGCTAATGAATTCATTGTAAATCCAGCTTTAGATTTTTTTTTTAATCTCTGTTTCAGAGTGTCTCGAGTGTACAAAGGCAAAGGGGGGGGGGGGGGAGGATTACATTAATTTTCAGGATTTGTGACGTTTTTAAATGATTCTGTGTCCATGAAGCTTTTCTTTTGGATGGAGATGTGCAGCAGTGCAGCTCACACATAGTGCAGGAGTAATCCCTGACCAAAGCCTTGTGCTTCAGTATTATGACTAACTTAAATCTGTTTGCAGTTCATGCTTTTTGTAATGGTTTGATGGCAATCTCAAGCTCTCCCTTCCTAGCTGTAATTTGATGGGCATCTACTGTATTCAACATGGCATAGAGATCATGTCCTATTTTTCATACCAACTGTTCTTATTCAGAGGGGACAAGTCTCCCTTTATACTTAATTTTCTGTTACGCTTAATTTAACCCTCCTAAAAGAAAAAAAAAAAAAAAAAAGAAAAAACCCTTTTGGACAGCACTTTAAATTGTCACATGTCCTAGCAGCTCAGAGGTCTCCTCCGAGCACTGTTGGCTTCAGGTGAATCCTGTGTAGAACAATTCAGACTGCAAGCATAGTTTATTCCCTACTAAAATCATTCTCTAGAGGTTTGATTATTGTAGTGTTGCATCAAAGAGATTTTTTTTTTTATCAGGTTCATGTCAGAGGTGGGGGTTGGTGTTAATTGTTTTTCAGAATTCCAAGTTACAATGTAGTTCCAACCTCACCATGTTATAAGCTTCTGTTTTGTTTATTTAAATAAAGGCTGGATTTTTAAAACTTTTTTCACTATTACTACTTTTATCTTGATTTTGGTGAGGTTTGAGTCTTACAGTACAAATATCATTCAATTTGGATTTGGCGTTAGAGGCTCCCTTTTCTCATCCTTGTTATGGTTCTGGTTTTAAACCTCATCGTTATGTCTCTGCTTGTGCAAGAGGGATGTTGCTGTATCTGGTGGTGTCACTTTCAGTGTTTGGCTGATCAGTCTGTAATCCTTTGTAGTTTTTAATTGCAAATTTCTCATTTGTAGTCCCACATCAAAAACATCAAAGTTAACAGAGAACAGTGTTTAAAACGGTTGCATTTGGGTGGTGGGGAGAAGCAGCCCCGTGCTATAACTGCTATAGACACCACTGATACCTCAGAAAGTATGTAAAGCATTTGGTCATGTGGCCTTACAGTAGGAGAGCTTCAGACCGGTGAACCAGAAGAGGATATGTGCCTACTTGGGAAACCTGGAGCCATGTAGATCTTGGCGTAAAGCAAAAATGTAGGGCAGCTTTTGCTCTCCCACGTAGGCTGTTCTGGATCAGTTGGTACAGAAGTTGGGTGCGCTGCTGCTGGTTGATCTGCCAGTTGCCCAGCTCAAGTTTCGAAAGCGATTGCTGGAAATGCAGTTGGCCTTGTATCTTTCTGCTCTGGCAGCTACTACACCTGCTGCTGCTTTTGGAAAAGGCACCCAGCCGGTTTTTATAAAGTCTGGCTCTTCAGTCTGCAGGCAAACCTGAATGGTTTCAGGCAGATAGACCAAAGGGTCAAAAGAGAGTACCTCTCACTGTGGGAGACAGAGATGACCATTGGTCATGTGATTTGAGCCAGAAATAAATGCTCTAAATAGATCTTCCACTACTTTCCTTATTCGGGGATGCTATTCAAGGAGATTCCACAGTCCCAAGGTAATTGGGCATAGTGACTCTGGCCTTTCCCGTTTCCCGTATTTATACAGTCCATACGTACAGAGCAGCACGTGTCCCAGTCTCAGAACAGCTTCTGAGGTAGTCACATAGGCTTTGCCATTTCCATCAAAGGTAAGCCTGGCAGGAGAGGAGCCACCACTCTTCAGAGCCGCAGAGCAGGTTCCCAAGCCGCTCCCTGTGCTTGGAGGCTTCTCCTGTTATATGCGTGAAAGGATGGCATGTCCCTACCTATAAAATCTGCATGAGCAGGCTTCCTCATAGGTGTGTATCTCAAACTCTGCATACGCAAAGCCTGTGGAACAGGTGCACCCCAGAGCAGGTCACCTCAGCCCCTAAGGAGGGTCAGGCTAGGTGGGATTAAGGGAACATAGCTCACTGTGGCTAAACAAGCTTTGGTTTTCTCACCCCGTAAGGCAGGGTCACATTCTAACAGCTGCCAGCTTCTCTCTGTGAAACTCCCGCCCTCCCCAAGTCTTGCACCCCTGCAGCCCACCCCAGAAGTCGTGATTTTTAGCTACTCTGCAAAAAGCTGTTTTGACACGCTGTACCATGTGTGTGTGTATGTCCTGGGTCACTCCCCCCGCGGGGCTGTAAGGCGCTAAACTCTGGTTGTTCCAAGGGGTGTGGGTAGCTTCTACCTGAACATACCACCCCAGTGATCAAAGGCTTGCTTTTGGTTGGGATTTGGCTGTTTCTGTACGTGGCAAACAGACAGATATCTCCATGGTGTCAGCAAATGTTAGGAGCCTCATTCTCCTGTTCTTGCCCCTTGGAAATGTGAATATTCTATTTTCTTATGGCATAGGCTGCTCTGAACTGTTCTGGGAAAACTCACATTGTGGCCTCCCTTTTCTTTTAAAGGGTTGCTCCAAATTTGAAAACTTAGCAGTATCAGTTTGTTAAAGCCTGTCCTTCAAGCTGCTCGCTTCTAACAGGACTTGCCGTGAGCCCGGGGAGCTCTGCAGCGGTGCTGTGCATCAGGGATGCCACGTTCTGAGTGGCAGCTCAGTGTCTTGGAAAAGTGTTTTCCTTCAGAGCTGCCTGCAGCCGAGCGCTGCTAATGCTGGGCAGGGAGTAGATGTGTGGGGTCTTCTTGGTGAGCTGTGCTCCAGAAAGATGGAAGCCACTTGAGAGAAGAGCTGTAAATGCAACTGCACTTAATGGGAGTACAGGAGTAATGCCCTAAGAGTCAGACAGCCTCTTTGAGCTCTGATATATCTGGGCCAACCCAAGATAACCGAGTCTGTTGTCTCGAAATCAGAAACTGCTGGAAACTGGTATCACCCTCAGATGAGGATCCAGCCTTCCTTTCGGTCGGGGATTCTGCTCGTGAAGTATATTCAGAGAGACAGCTCTGGGAAATACCGAGCTTAATAACCATTTGCAAAAAGGGAAGTGTTTATCAGTGATTAGTGCTTTTAACAGCAGCTCTGTAAATCATTGAATAGTGGGCTCAGGATTTTAATTTATTTTTTTCCAAGAAAGGGTGTTTGCAAGTCTTTAGTTATATTTTCTGGATACTGCTCAAAATCACTGTCTTGGTAACCTTTGCACTCTGGTCCAGCATCCTTTCCATTTTGGGAAAGGAGTATATCTGACACCAAAAAGGGGCTGAATTTAGTTTTTTAAAGCCAGGTGATAACACAAGTGTCTTGTCAATTTAGTGGTATAAACCTAGAGTGGAGATTGTGTGAAAACTGTGGCAGGCAGGTTCAGAAATCCTTGAAACAAACTTAAAATGGGAAGACATGGGGATACAGCCTCTCACTGTTGAGCATCTCACTGTCTAGCTATTCAAAGTGTTCACTTACCAGAAGAATCAACTCTGGGTGATGTTGGAAACTGACAGTTTTCCTGGAGAAGTATCACTGCTGCACATGCATTGATTAAAAGCAAAGTAAATGCATTTTATTGTCACGTTACAGGATGCTGCAGGTCGCAGCTCATTTTGTACGTAGGCGCATGAAAAATAGCAGTTAGGTTTCGGGCTGCAGCGAGCACTGCGGGGCGGCAAGCTTATGTGAGAGATGCTTTCTTCTGAAGGATGTTTTGGGGTCTTTTTGTCCCTGCAGGAGAGCCACACGGATGAGCATGAAGGTGAAGAGCAAGTCCATGAACAGCCCCAGCAGCAGGAGGAGTACTGACTCACCTAGCGTCTCTGACAATTTTCGTTTTGTGTGAGAACTTTCTTCTGGAGAACGGAACGTGTGTGGCCTCAAACTTGAAATCAGTTCACTCCCAGTCTGCCATTAACATTTATTGTACCATAGTGAGTGCCAGCCAACCACTGCATTCTGTATCCATACTTTTGCCAAGGCGCATTTGCAGACGTCTTCTTTCAGTGTATCTCCCCGAGAGGTTGTAGGGCTACATCACCTACTGTACATCACTGCAACGTCACCACTTGGCTGCTTGAGATTTGTTCTGCTCTTTAAAAAAAAAAAATTATATATATTTATTTTTTCTTTTTTTTTTTTTGTCTTACGTATGATACACTTGTAACTTGTTCTAACATATTTATATTGGCATTTTGTGTGGCAAGAAGTACCGTACCACTAGCTGTGTCTCTCACTTTGTGGTGCTTTCGCGTTTCCTAGTACATCTGCCTTAGGGGCATGAATTCGGTCAAACAATTGGAATAAAGGGATACAGTGGAAGTCATACTCAAGCCATAACGATGAGGTGTGTTGTGGAGGAAAATGCTCGTGTTGCTCACGTTTATTCCTTTCCTGCCTTTGCAAAATGGAAGGCAGAGCATCCGTTTCACTAGGAGACATTTAAACCCCTGTGTTAGAAAGCTTGTTAGAAAGCTGCATGGTATGTTTTTTGGCTTATTTCTGGAGGAACAGACATCCACTTAAGTTTTTTTTGAAATCCCTCCCAGTTTCCTGACTAGTCAATAGACATTTCCCAGCTTTTCTTCCTTCCTGAGGAATCCAGTCCCAGCCTCCAGCTTCTGCTCTGCCTCCCCAGAGCTCAGTGCTGATGGAGGAGAGAAATCTCCTTGGCACAAGTGCAGCTGCAGGACACAATCTCTGCCGTCATACTTGGCTTCCCACCCCTCAGAAGAGGACAAAGTAGGCCAGCCATTTCTTCCTGCTATCCTTCCCTCCCTCTGCTGCTCCAGCCGTACGACTGTGGGAGAGAATTTCCTCACTAGTGCAAGGAGTGGGGAACAAAAAACAGCAACAGCACTAGCCCTGACCTCCCTTCCCCTGAAACACCCTTTTAAGTGGGCAGTAGACACCTCATGCGTGTTGACTCTGCTCCCCGGGCACGGCGAGGCAGTGAGGAGTCCTTCTGGAGACAGAGCACACATCAGAGTGGGACCGAGAGGCACGGACCTGGGTCTGCGCTTGGCCGACCTTCCTCTGGCAAGGCCGGCACTGGTCCGTCCTGGAGATGTCTGCAGTGAGAGCGTTCCCTTGCAGCATGGTCCATTACCCTGTTCCAAGTGAAGGTATTTTATAAACAGAAGTATCTTCCAGTGTATAAAGCATTCCTTATTTTTCTCGTGGAGCTGCACGTTGTGATCCCTCTGAGTATCATTTAGTGCTCTGTATTCCTGGTCTCTCACTTGATTTTCTTAATTCTGGATTGTTACACCGGTTTAGCAAAGACATGGAAGTCCCACCCCAGTCAGCAGTCACTGAAAAACTCAAAAGCCTGTTGAACAGCTAAATTATCGTAGACCTTCATGGCCTCCTAAAGTGTTTGGTTCCCAGCTCACACTTCTGTAGAAAGGTTTCCAATGCATCAGGCCCCCAGCACCTACGCATACACATGTGCAGTTCTCTGCTTCTACTTGATCTTCTGCAGCTAAGTGGCCCTTCCCTAAATGCGAGATCCCTGCTGCTGTGTCACACCGCAGACAATGCATAAAATACTGTTAAGCATTAGGACAGGTATCTCCAGTTCTGTGATCACACCCCCTGCTCAGCAGAAGAGTTCCTGGAGCCTGTGGGCCGAAGGTTTCCCATCGCTGCCTCCAGCGTTGACCTCACTCCTTACCCGGTGATGAAGTGGAAGTGCTGCGGCCCGCAGGCCAGCACTTCCCGTCCCTTCCCTTCCCTTCCCTTCCCTTTCCCACTTCGATTGGTCACAGATAAGGTCGGGATGATAAAAACGTGTATATTCCAAAGCGAGTGTTTCTGAGAATCGCCACAAAGGGGGGAATTGTCATTTTTGTTGTATTTGTGTTGATTAGAACATATGTACTTATTACAATTGTCATTGTAATAAACGGTAGTTCTTCATAATCCTGTTGAACCCAAGAGCAGTTACTAATTTTTTTTCCAGTCTCCAGAATGTCCTTTAACCTGCATGGGATTTCTGGTGGGGCAAGGAGTTTGGGATCAGGCTATGAACTTCGTTTCTTCGGCACCAGTCTCTGCTTACCGCAGTTCATCCTTCCGCTAGCACGTGAGCAGATGCATGGAGAGCACCCAAAGAGAAAACCTTCTCCCCAGGGTGCAAACGGCCGGGCTGCTGAGCTCCCTGGAGGGTTTGTACCCAGGCTGTTGCACCTCTCTCCTTTTCTCTCTTCGAAGCACATTTAAAACAACAACAACAGTAAGAAAATAATTTTAAAAAACAACAAAATTCACTGAAATTCCCTGAAATATCCTTATATCCTACTTCTGGTCCGAGGACCGCAGCCCTCACTGCTTGTGTCAAAGGGGAAGTGACGGACGTAGGGAGCCGGGGCAAGAAGTACCTTGTGGGCACTGGAAATTGGGCTGTTGCTGAGGGGAGAGCGATGCTCTGAAAGGGGAAAGAGTTGTCCTCCTCCCCACCACCCCCCCAACCCCCTGTGAGTAACCCGTTCTTCCGTTATGGTTTTAATATGCATTTGTAATTACCTTTACTAAATAGCACACCATAAAGCTTTGGTTATATATTAAATGTAAACTGAAAGGAATGTAAACATATGTATTGTTAATTATAAATAGATAAGTAATGGCATAATAGATACAAAAAGTCTTATTCAGATGTATCAGTCATTTTACATTATCCACAGATTGTCGCATGGTAGAGTAGATTTTTGTCTGAATATGTGAATAACTTGACTTGCGTTTATCTTTTTACATATTTAATAAAAAAAATATGTTAAAATCTGTCTAGCTCTAGAGACTATTCAAAACATTTCAAAAGAATACTTTGCTGGTTTAAATACATTCATTATTTTTTTGTTTCGCTAGTGACTGCACAGGGGAGCAGGGAGGAAAAGGCAGCTGCTTTTCAGAAACCAAAAAGAGGTTCATTGATTCTGTGTGAGTAGGTAGGGCCTGTTTCCCCCAGAGCTCGGCACCTGAACCACCTCCTGCAGATCAGAGAGAAAGTGAGTGTACGTACGTGCACGTAAACAGAACGGTCTCTTGCAGTAGATGCTTTCTGACCTCAGTATGCTGAATCTCTCCTTGTCTCTCAGTTGTGATGCAGTGAAAGGGAAGCTCGCAGCAGCCAGGAGGAGAAGAGAGCACCTAGAGCAAAGGCACCCAAGGTCCTGGTGGGGCTTTTTTTGCACTGACCAAGTATTCCAGGATGGCTTTTCAGTCAGTACCTAAAAGCTGCCTACACTTTAGATTAAAATACTTCAGGGTTTGGAAGAAATGGGGAAACCTGATCGTAACTCTCACAGCTCTAATCTTACACAGCATGAGCAGCGTTGCTGCAGTCATTGCTGCTGAATCTCCAGGGCTTTGAGCCTTGGGTCAGGATCTCTTTCTGTCTTGGGTTGAAGGTTGTATGCCACCATGGAGAGGGCAGCCCAAGCCCCCCTGCTGCCTCCGGGTACCCCCGGGGCTGAGGCTGAGCCACTGCCCAGCCCTGCTTAGGGATGCTTTCTGGTAGAGGAGGATGAATCCAAGACCAGGGAAGACCATTTCCAGCCCATTTCTCAAACCCTGGAGAGCTGTGCTAGTTTAGATGCTTTTCATAAGACTAGTAAGGAGGCAGGTCTTTGGGCTACTGCCAGTGCTCAGCAGCATAAAAAAGAAGTGATTTATTTTCCAGTTCAAATAGTTGATAACTTTCTGCCATAGTTTTGTGACCAAAGCCAATTGTTGGTGTTGAGCCATCTACATGTTGTTACCTGACTCTGCAAAATAAACCTGTGGCCATAGTGCCCTATGAACAAGGCTTTTTTATTCCCATTCATGAACCAGTTACCCATATAAGATGGCTAACAATTCAGTATATACATGATCTGTTTTTATACTTGTCTTTATAGAGATTGCAGCGACAGGTCACTTTAAAAATAGAAAAGAAAGTTATCTGCTGTGTCTTCATATTAGAATGTGAAAAAGCTGCCTGGAGCTTCCTTTCCTTTAGAAGTGATACTGCAGTTTTCTTTAGCAAGGTACAAGTGCAGGCAGGTTGTGGCAGTTCAAGTTTTATAATTCCATTTAATGAAATATTTCAAAATACTCCATTACAGTGCATCAGATTGTGCCAGTTCTGTGCCCCTTATTTCCAACTGTTCCAGAAATAAGCGTGAGACAAAGGGAAAAGGGAAGCCTGTCTGCAGAGTTCCTCCAGCACCACCACGTTCAATCCAGAGGTATTTTTGATTATTTTATTCTAACTCTTTTCTTGTCAGGACTTTCTCCTGATAGTTTTGGTGGATGGGTTAAATACAAACTGTTGAAATAGGAGAGACCTTTGTGGCAGTGTGTCTGGTTCCAGATGTAATATTAAACCTTGTTGCACGGGGATTGCTGGGTGCGTGCCTGCCTCAGACTCATCACTCCCCTTCAGAGTCATGACTTGTTTTTAGTGTCCTTCATTACATTATCAGCCATCAGCTCTTCTCTAAGAGAGTCCAGTTGGGGATCATCTTGGTGGAAACCCCACTCTCCCTGAGCATCATATGCAGGGCAGGGGCACGGCTACCCCACCAGCAGGGAGGAAGGCTGGAAGATGCCTCCCCTTGCTCCAGCTCTATCCCTGGAGCTGCACCACCGAGGTGCCAGAGGGCTCTGGAGCCTCCCTTCCCTGCAGGGCCCTTAGCAAAAGCTCTGACCCTGTGTTAACAGGATGACCTGTGTCCTCTGCCTGACTCAAACCTTGAGCTGCTTGAACTGTGACTGTAGTACGATGTTCATCTGGGGTGTGGGGCCCTCACCACGCTCACTTGGGAGGTGGAACATGCAGGTTTTCGAACCATAGGAAACTTTACAAGTCGGTAGGGAGTCTCTGCTTTATGAAGAGGGGAAATGTGCAGGCTTCTCCCCTGGTACCTACAGTAAGGGCTGCCAGGGAAAATCAGCCCTACGGATGTCATGGTAGGTCAGCTACTGATTGAGGTGGTACAGTGAAGCTGTTCACTGAAGTTACAACTAGTCGGTGATGATACTAGTAGGAGCTACTGATGTCAGGGTATGTTAACCAGGGAGGGGGGGAAATGATGGGGCCAGTGATAAAGGCAGAACAATGGTCTAAGCACTGAAAAGGTAAATACATCTAGCTCAGCAGCTCGGCCTCGCTTCTGCTCTGCTTCTGGCAAGTGAGATAGTTAACTAGTTCATAAACTCCCCAGTCAGTCAGAGCCCTCTGTGCAAGGGCTGTGGTACAAAGCTGACCTTGGGGAAAGTGGGCAGATTGTTTCATTAGTGCTTCAAGGCCACAGAGTCCCTCTGGCTAGGGCAGCAGATGAAAAGAGATGAAACTCAGATTCTTACTCCCCCCCGCCCCCAAGGCACGCAGGAAACCCACATATATAATAGATGCAGTGAGCAGTTTACATCTGCATGCAAATGTGTAATGTCTTAAAAAAAACCTTTCCTTGTCTCAATTCTTGTTTTTTCTTGTCATTATCTAAAACCATGGGAACTTCTTTCAAGCACATGGGCAAAGAACGAATTACCTGCTCAGCACTTTGCACCCACAGATGAGGTCTGACTCCCTAGTTCTGCAGTGAAACACGACAATCTTCAAAGGCTTGCTGGCCAAATTTATTCTCCGCTGGTTACCTTTGCAGGGTGTATTGCTTGTTGCCACTGAACTATCACCAGTGCGCTGGAAAATTTCCAGCCTAAAAAATAAGGATAAAGGCTGCATTTCTGACAGGTACAGGTCAGCTGAGCCTCATCAGAATGATGGGGAGGGGGTCATACATTCCACTTTGCTGTGCCCATAGCTTTCTGAGCTCATTCTCTTTTCATCACGGATTCATTTGAGGTGAGGAAAAGACTGAATGTGCGTAAGCCCTTCAGGAGGTTGGGTGGAAGAACTGAGTCGTGAGAAAATAAATATGGAAAATGGAGCAGGTGTCTGAGTGGGAAGGACATAGCGGGAGCATCTGCATTGCTGGGGTCCCACTGGTAACAAACCATCAAGGGTCTCGTGTGACCCAGTATGGATTTAGCCAGGACTTTGGACACAGTGGCAAGGAGGAGGAAGACAAAAGCCTCAGAGAGAGTAGTAACACATGGCATTAGTGGAGAGAATAAATATTAGCAGCAGAACAACTTGGTAAACGCTTCTCTGCTGGATGGGAATCTTCCTCTGAGACAAAGCATCTTGCTGCATAGCTCATTGTCGCAGTGGTTCGGCTATCTGGACTGTTCTATTCTTTGGTTCTTTTAATCAGATTATTTCCAACTATTTATCACATAGAAGAGTTGCAAATCTCCACATCAAGTGTTACAGCCTGATCGCAGTGCAGATGTTCACTCTTGGACACGTTTCTTCAGGGAAAAGATGTAAATGTTCAAGTGTTCACTCAGCTGTTTCCCCTAAAGAGAAATCACAGATATGAGCAGGCAGTTCTGCACATGTTGTGCAATTCAATCCTCTCCCTCCTCCTGGTCAGAGGGGGAAGGACCCAACCCACCCTCTTTGTGGACTTGGGGACCTACCAGTATTGAAGCAAGAGACCTGGGGTCTTTACATTCTTCCTGCAGCGCGCTGATGGGAAGTTAAGTCACTACAGACCTGATTCGCAGATGACATAAACCCCCTTGGTCAACAGCAAATTTTGATCAGGTGTTTCCAATCCAACCGCCACTTACTGGCCCATATTGGTGCTGGGATAAAATCGACTACAACACCAATGTTTGCTGGCAAAAAGTCTTTCAAATGTGGGAAGTCTTTACATCCCAGTGCTGTGTCTTAAATAAAAGAATACTGACCAACTCACCGTGAAAGATCTTTGTCACACAATGTGTTTTATCTGAAAGCAAGCCCCCAGCAAGACACTTTACCAGGGTCTATCTGACACTGAGAGAGCCCTAACTGAGGAAAAATTAATTTAAGCAGTAATTCAGATGACAATAAATGACAAAACTGTTTTCTAGCAGACCCAAAAATGTGCTGGTAAGACTGAATGGACTGGAAAACCGATTGTGTCTCCATCTTAAGAGATGCTGATAGTGGGCCAAAACAAAATTAGAAATCTTGACATCTCTTTTGCTTCCAGATTCAAAGCCAAGTTAACCTTATTTTATGAATTCTATTCATCTTGCTTTGCATTTTACCTTGCTATTTTCCTCAGTCAAGTAACTTCAGGAAGAAGAAAGGAAAAAAGGGTGGGAAAATTTATGTCACCTGCATTGACTGCGACATAAACTCAGTCCTTACATACTCTTGATTGTGATGGGTTGAAAGCCAATACCAGACAGCTGCACTGGAACAATTCAAGTCACTAAAGTCGCTGCTGCACGTGTCTGCAGTAAACTTGATTTTTAAAAACCCTTCAGATTAACTAAAACAATACACTGGAGGGGGGGAAGGGGAACGCAAACCAGAACAGAACATTCAGACTCCCAGACACTGCCCGAACTAGACAGCGTAGAAACCATTCCCAGAGCCCAGCATCCTCCCTGCCCCAGCGTGACTCTCCCGTGGCCGCTTTGGAGGTGCCCACTCACCACGCAGACCCCGTAGTGCACGTGGGCAGCCGTGAGCAGCCCAGTGAACACAGCCAGCACCGCTTCCTCCGTCCAGCCCAGCAGCCCGGAGATGGCTGCGTAGACCACCAGCGCCAGCGGGAAGAGGAACCAGTGGAAGAGCTCCGGCCGGGTGCCGCTCATCTGGCAAATGATCACCTTGCACTGTCAGAGCAAAAGGCACCAGGTGAGAAGTGCTGGGTCAGGCAAAAGTACATCCATTTCCTCTGTGGGTTGCTTTTGATGAGGGGAAAACAAGGGTAGAGTTCACAACGGGGCTTGTTTGTGGTGAGAAGACTGCTACAGACGCACCTTTCTGCCTCACTGCAAGTGATTTAAAAGGCATGCTTCTTTTCTGGAGACAGTGTTTTCACATGCTTTGCTTTATAAGCCCGTGCACATCTTCACAAGAGCAGAGTTTGTTTGACACCCCATGCTTTCACACAGGCTCCTAAAGCTGTGATCCCCAATCAAATGTGCTGCCACTTCATTGCTGGGAGAGCATACTGGTATTGTAATCCCATGGTGTGACAGAAGGATGTGTGGCTCATTGTATAGCAGGGAGGGAAGGTAATACATACTGCCTTTTAAATCCTGGTTTTCTTTTCTAGCACACCTTCATGTACTAAACCACCATTTTCTTGGCTTGATGGTGGCAGTGGGCTCCCTGGAGATGTAGCTGGGGGCCCAGAGAAAGGCATCCTGCTCAGAATGGCAGAGAAAGAATTGAATATATGGGGCACGGTTTAACTGAAAGCAATGAGCTTCATTTTACTGAGGTCTTGAAATGTAGTGAGACAAACTCACCTGAAGTTCAGATTTTTAAAAGCAGGTAAGCACACCATAGTGTTTTACCTGGTTTAGACTCCTTAAGAAATGTGTCTCTCATACACCATGACCTTTAAAATTGTTTTTAAAAAAAGGAATATAGACACATCTGAAATATTTTATTGATTTAAGTTTCACCCAATATTTAAGTGTGGCTTAAAATAGATTTTATGTATCCTGAAAACAGTAGAAAAATGAAAAATTCATTGCCTGCACAGTGCTTGAAATCCTGTAACGGTGCTGGCTTCACTCTCTGTGCTGTGGAAGCTGAAGAATGCAAAAACTATGAAAAAATAATTAACTTCCAACAATGCAAGAAGGAAGCATTTGTACCTAACGTAGGTATTTTTGCTTACAATGCATTATCACTATTGATTATGGATTTTTTTAAGTAACACTAGTTTTATGAGTCCCTTGGGACTCGTTCCAGAGGGTATCCAAAATTGCTAGAGCAGTTGCTATGCTATAATTTTTCCAGATGAATAACTGCCCCTCTCCTGAGGTTGGATTTCCCATTGTTTTCCACCATCATTACACTGTGTTAAGTACAGCACTCCATTTGTTTTCCTAAAGATCGCTTATTAAAATACGGAGCGATTCACCTTCAGTATACCACAGGACTGCAAAATGCTCTGCACTCCTCCCTCAATTCCTTATTCCCCCTGGACCTGAAGCACTGACATGCTACAACTGAGGGAAAAACAGCATTAGGAGATGAGAGCCCTGGAGTTTGGAGGGGCAGGCTGGAAAGAAAAGGTAAGGCTCTGGGACTATGCCCCATGCTTTTCTGTCCCGCTCACCTACATCTTGCAACACTACCCTGGTCCTCCTGAGCTTAAAACTCAACAGCTGTAGCTTGTACCCCTGGGTACGTCCTTAGCATCTTCTCTCTTACCATCTCCCCTGGGAGGTTCTTCATAAAGCATCTCCAGAGGCTGAACTGCCTCTGCTTGCCAGCTGGCCACTGCATCAACCACTGCCGCTGCTTGCTTCTTGGCAAGAGGGGTGGCCAACCCATAGGTAACCCTGCTGCTGGCCATGGAGACTGGGAAAAAAAAGCCCTCTTCTCATGGATAAGCAGCTTTCCTTTTTTTTTTTTAAGGCCTTGGGGGCTTTTTTCCCCTAGTTTAGCCAAAAAATGCTGGAAATGTCCCGTCTTTCTGCCTGTTCCCTGGAGGCTGCCACCTTGCCACCTTCCCTACCCATCCTGACATCACTTGGCTTCAAGGCTGGGTCTAAGGCTAGATGTTTAGCCCAAGCGATCTGCTGGGCAACTAAAGATGTCGTCAAAGGCACGGGAAGTTTGAGATGCTGGCAGGTGGAGAAACATGGGCTGTGGTTGCAGTCTGCAGGACAGGTAAGGGAAACCCAGCGTGTGAGACGGTCATGGAGAAGAAGAGCATTGCCATGACAAGCCTTACTCTGATGCTGCAGGAAACTCGTGTATGAGGGACCAGAGGAGGTGAAAAGAAATACAGGTTGTTTTTTTTTGCTTTTAAAATGTTACAAATCCCAACTAATGCCCATACATTCTTAATGCCTGCTTTTAAATTGTTAAAAATTCCCACTGATGTGCATACATTGTTAATTCATGTGAGCCTCTACAATGCAGGAGATATTTTGGTAAAAAAACCCCTGAACAAGGCCTGAAGAAAATGCATTGCACTCCATGGCTAATAAACTGCAGTTTAGAAAGAAACCTCTGGTTTGCCATGCCATTTTCCCTCTGCAAGCATCTTGCCATAATTGTTCTCCGTTGGTTAAGCCGTATGTGCAGAACTCACCGTCTGCCAAAGTCAGAAAGCACTTTCCCCACTCAGAGGAAATAACTGTATTTCTCATTTTGGAATCCACCCTGGTCTCTTAAGAAAAAGGGGTGGATTAGGTAACAAAACCCAAATACAACAAAAATCAAATGCCTGAAAATAGCCTCACTTATTGTGAGATTAAGAACTTAGAGTGGAACTGTGATTTGTGACCCTCAGAAACAAACATTTATAGGATCCATCTAACAAGCATCACGATTATGACTTCTTTCCCTTTCCCAAATAGAAATTCCCAGCAAGGTTATGCTTTCTCTTTTAACATCCTGCATTTTCAAACGTCCCTCTCACAGTGCAAAGAGCCTTGAGACTTTCGCATTTCAAATGGGGGTAGTGCTGCTCAGTGACATGATTTTAGGTGGTGTTGGAGATTAACTTCCTAAAACACCACCAGTTGCTTAGCACTACCTGGAGGAATGCCTTTCTACTTGGCTGCAGCATCCTTACTTCTCTCCTGGCGAAAAGAGAAGCAAGCCCTGGGTTAACTGCAGTGGTCAGCATTAGTGCCTGGCTGCCCTCGTTATTACATCATCAAGGTCTATGTTGCCTCACAGGTGTTAGAAGGGAGAAAATGGTCTTGATGATGTGGTGATATAGGAGGAGGTAACCTGTGGGCAGAGAGCCACCACAGGGTCCCTGCATTGCTTCACATCTTTCCCTAAAAAATGCTGTCGGTGGTATGGACTGACTCTGAATGGTGAAGGGAAAACAGGGGATCTGCTGAGCTGTGGGATACGGGAATGCACACACTCCAGTAACAGTCACAACAGCAGGGGAATACTACAACCCCTCTACTCTAGCTGGTAAATTGGTGCTTGTGTTGAGTATTGTTTCGGGTTTTTTTTAAATTTAGACAAGTGCTCAGTTCTGCTGACGTGTTGGGGAATACCTGTACTGTTGCTGGGGGCAAGGCCTCCCCAGGGCTGTTCCCAAAACCCTGGGGAAAAAAGAACCCTCATAGAAAGGTCACACCGTGGTACAGTAGGTATTGCAGTACTGTAAGTAGCTGTAGTGCAAACAACTGCTGTGGTGTACTTTTACCAAAGAAAGGGTAACACAGAGATACAACAGCAGCATGCTGCTGCTGAGATTTAACTGTTCCCTCACTTATTCACATAAATATATAAAGCTCTCACTAAATAACCCCACCACCACAAACATACTTACAATAACGTTTGAGAAAGCAACCCCGACCATCCATAGAAAGAGTCTTGGTTGCTTTGCTAAGATGTTGCCTGGCGATAAAACCACCCAGACTGTAAGAAGAACGAACAGCAATAGAGGTGACACAAGAGGTAGGAGTCCTTCATATAAGGAATCATTCTTCAGTGTTTTCTTTAAATGTGCTCTGTAAACAAATACAATGATTTTACAGAGTAAGAAAAACTATCTGTTCTCTTTCTGCACAGTAACTTCAGACTCTAGCCTTAAACTCTAGCACAAGAACTCACCATGCAACACAACTACCCGTGCGAATGTGCCAGACACCCAGGCGTTTAACCAGCAACTGTAGGGCACCCAAGCAACATTTATTTATGGGGGAAAATGATACTGGTTTGTTCACATAGCTTCTGGCCAGCCTCCCCCTGGCAAGGGACCACAAAGCCTGCACAGAGTGAGCTGCAGCGCTCTGTTGTAGTTGTCACCCAGATGCACAGTGCGCAGGATTGCTGTGAATACACAAGAGGTGTGTTTCTGGAGGATGAAACTTCTGACACGAGACATGAAATGACTTCAGCCAGTGTGCCCCGTGTTTTCAGTGGCAACAAGAGTCAGGCACAAGGCCAGCGGGCATCACTGCTGGTTAGGTCAAGAGGTGATGCTGCTAGAAAATCCTGTACCACTGCCACAGTACAGACTAAAGGGGAAGGGTGGGGTTTTTTTTTTTGCTCATTAGAGTACAGAGAAAAATATGATTTTATTGTGTTCCCTTGATATTTTAAACTGTCTTTTAAAAGTGGTACTATTAAAGGTAGTAAATTACTATTTCCTGTTAGCTAGGAAAAAGGTAACTGTAAGATCAATAGCTTTGGCATCTATTGTGCATCTTACTCAGATGAAACTCATGGAGAGGTTATAAAAGGAGTTTTAATCTACTAAAGTTCACTACTATTAAACCATTTCTTGATACCAATAGTTCAGGAGAGCAATGTCCTGTTTAAAATCTCTCAATATTTGTATGTATAGATACATCTAGACAAAAAATCCAATAAATATCTTTCTTGTTGAAAAAAAGAATATTCTTCTGGTAACAACTGAGAACAGGCAGCAGGATGGAGATGAGGCAATTGTAAAACTGGGAGCCCTCCTCCCCAGGCAGCGTGTGTGGGCATCCTTCAAGCAAGCCTGACTGGATGTTTAAATTTACTGTGCTCTTCCGTTCAGAGGGATGATAAACCCACCGGAAGGCCTGAGAGAAACAATGTGGAATGATGACTGGAAAATGAAAACACTAAACAAACGTCCTGATGTGAGAGGAAAGGCAGTAAAACCTGCCTTTACTTTGGGGTAAAGGCTGCTACAGCCAAGGATTGACATACCCAAGGCACTCACCTCCTTATCCCTGTGTTCCCCAAAATGGGAATCCCTTGCACCACTGGTCCCCAGCCACTTCCTAGTGCTGCTCCCAGCACCCTGGCCCAAAGCCCAGCCTTTCTACAGGTCCTTAGCCTGTCCTGCCCCACATCTCATTACTCTCCACTCCTTCTGCCCCAAACTTGGGGCTATTCATGCTTTCAGTAACTACACTGAGTATTGCAACATGGAATGGACTGTGTAGGAGTGATGTGCTACTGCCTTACAGTCTCTCCAAAATTTAAAGTGTCTTCAAAATTTAAATGTTGATATAAATTTCCACTAATTCCTGCAGACAGGCAGTGATGGTCCCTCCTCTAGGACACTCAGGGTCTGAGAGACCTGATGTGACAGATGAGTGAAATGAGCTAGCAGATACTAGGGGAAGGCAGGCAGCATTAAAGAAAATAGGCCATCGGAGTATAAACTATCTGTCTATAAAATTTCTAGGTGCAGCAAGCCAACTCTTAGATGTAATCACAGCTTGCCACCTGCCTCGCCTGTATCTGATGGCAATTACCTGCAGACTTCACACAGAGATGAGTTTTACAGAAGGATCTGGAAGACAGTCAAATACTTCAAGGAGTGCAGGATTTTACCTGCACAGCTACAGAATTTTACCTAGCACAGGTAGAGGTTACGAATCACATTTGACTGAATAAAATGCAGTGTTTGTAGCTACAGAGCTTCTTCAGTTTACAGTGCAGGACCAGTGAGAGACTGCCTGCAGAAGGACAAGTGAGAGGAAGAGGAGAGGAGTTACAAATGTGGGAAACAAACCAGTCTGATTCTCAAAACTGATCAGACAATGCTTTTACTAAATTATCAGGACAGCATCTGGCTGAAAGAAGCTAGGCTACATCAAGCATCACATTTATTTCTCAAGTGAGGAAACCATTAAACACAGAGAACAAAAATGGGAAAGGATAGAACTCATTTAATGTTAATTAACTTACCTGTGAATGTTGTACAGTGTTTGTGGAAATGAAAGAAATAAACTGAAGCCTGGAAGAGAAAAAAGATTCATATGTAATGATTCACGGTCCAGCTACGTTGATGAGCTCAGAGTTTTCTCATGACAGACCTAGTGTGCTATTTTAAAATGACTTTGTATTCCTGTACTCATTACAGCATGCAAACTGCGTTTGGAGTCTTCAGGCAACAGTAAAACCTTCCTTATTTTTCCAAATGTTAGCTGCCAGAAATATTTGCCGATACAGATTTTTCTTGTGTAATGATGAGAGGGACAGGCAGATTTTTAAAAAGGATGAGGTAGGTAGTAGATAGGACAAGTTATTTGCCCTACAGGCTCTGCTGCTGGACCCCCAAAAAGATCACAGCCCCATTTTGCAAGAGCTGCTCTCTGTTTATGTAGAAAAAACGCCCAAGTCTGACACCAAAAACTTTGCAATGGAACATACAAAGACAATGAACCTCAAACAGTTCTGCATGCATTGCTGGGGAAATAACAGAGCTCATGGTACAGTATATTAAGGTCCAGCTAATGCTCTGCTTTGCTGATACAACAGCTGAAATTAATTCATTTTCACGATCCAGACATCATTTGAATGAGTGAGGGACTTCTACTACTTTTTTTTTTTTAATACAGCTGTGACCTTTCTGTAGCTCACTCAGCTTTAGCCCACAAAGGACAAGGAATTCGCCTTTGCTAATGCTGTGTCTCTCTGTGTTGCTGCTGGTGGCATGACATGGCTGCCTCACATCCTGGTTCTACCCCGTCTAACACCCACATCCAAGATACATCGGTCCACCCAAGCACCACAGATGATCTCCAGCAAGACGTGGAAGTTGAAAGTTTAAATAAAAAAAACAACAGCCTAACTGGTGAAAATATATAAGCAATCTCTCTTTAATCTGTGACATTCATTTTCTGCCTGGCTTTATATTATGAGGCAAGAGGATTGCTTTGGGCGCACTAAATTCATAGCTAATTCCCAGTTTGTTATGGGTGAGAAGAGTGGTCTGATGGTGTGGACCTTCCTCTTCTACCTTTTAAAAAATATAAACCTCATTGAAGTGTAACACAGTGTACTGTTTGTACAGGAAAGCAGTGAGCTTTTATCTCCCCTCAGAAATAAAGAGAACTAAGGACGAAAAGAGGCAAGAACTGATTTTCAAGTTACTTTGTACTGGGGCTAATGTGGCATAGCAGAGTCTCAAGAAGTGTCAGTGTTTACGGTTCACTCCTCACCAAAGAGGAACCCGAGTGTTTAGCACACTCTGGCAACTCAAGAGCAGGAGGACTGGAAAAAGGAGGAATAGTGGAGATTGAGATTGTTGGGAAACAGAAGTCGTAAAAAGGGACACAATAAATAGATCATTGATTTCTCCAGTCTTTCTGGTTATTTCCTAAAGAGGAGGAAACAAAGGACTGGGAAAAAAAAGAATATCCATCTTATAAACAATTGCAGGTATTGCATTTTACGTGTTTACTTCTTGGTTTTACTTTTTAAAACAAGTACATTAACGAGCTCTGCATCTTTACCATGGCAGGAACTCTGTATCCAACAGCTGAAGGATATGCAATCGAAGTAATACCCAAAGTATTCTGTAAATATTATTTATTCCTAAAATTCTCAAGCACAGTTCCTTCAGAATGATCTGTGCTTAATGTGTGCTCCAGTTAGCTATGTTTTCTATTAGGCAGGGAGGGCTAGTTCAATAAAATCTTGAGTTACGTACAGCAGTTCCAACATCTGTATCCCATTAGAGCAGACATGAGACAAAACATTGACTCTTGAGGTTAAATCTAAATTTCCTGCTGCAATCCTGAAGTTTGATTTGTTAGGAGAAAAGCAACCGAGAGGAACAGAAATAGAGACTAGAACTAGAAATAGAATTCAAAGAGCAATGGTTGCCAACAATTTGTTATTTTTATGAAGTGCCATTTCAGTTAGAAATAACACACTGACCACAAACAATCCCCCAGCTAGCTAAAAGCCACTTTCCAAACGGGGCAATTGCACCAGTTACCCCTCTGTTTGTACACAGCTTCCCTCCAGCCCAGCGAGAGCTGAGGATGCGGTAGGGAAGACAAAGGGTGTTCCCCTGTTCCTTATGGGATTTTCAAAATTCCATCATTTCCTACAGCATGTTGCTTCCCCCCCTTTTTTTTCTTTGTTTTTCTTTTTTTTTTATTATTTTTTTATGTTTTTGCTATGGAGGCCTGGCTTGGGGGCTGCATTTTGGTACTCATTAAGCTGCTTTTTTAATTAGCATTAAGGATCCCTTTGTGCCCAGGAGCCAAACTGCTGCTTCCCCATTGCTACCATTCCCCGCTGGTCTGGGGCACAAAAGGTGCAGCCTGGAAAGCAAACCCACTGCTGTCTCCCTGGCACTCAGCCACCCAGGCACTGCCTGAGTCGTGATGATGGAGCTTTTTTTTTTTTTCCTTTTTATGTCTGAAAAGCACATGTTTTATTTTAATTTCACAGAAAGGGAAGCTTGGTGTGTTCAATGCTTTTAGCACGTTACAGAAAATACAACTCCTCGGGTGTTTATTAGAAGTATTACTGCTGTTCCGCTGCTTTTTAAATTTCTCTTTTAATATTTCCTCTCATTTTCCATCTAATTTAAATTCTGAGAGCCAACTGTAAGAACACAGGCCTGTATTAAAGGCAGACATACTAAAGCACAGATGGGTGACACAGATACACACAGGGAATTCTTATGTCACACTAGGCTGAAGGAATCAAGCCCAAATCCTCGGATTTAGGTACAATCCTAGGGTCAGTCCTCTGCCTTGGACTATCTCGACTCTCTAATCAGAGAAATAAGCATTTGCAAAGCTCTTTATCGGGAATTATTTTGTCCATATTAAAAACCAAACAAATAAACAAAAAGCAACACATATTCAAGAATTCAGGATTAGAGACACGTCAGAACTAACACTATAGCTTGATTTCCAGGTACAGATGCATGTATATAAACACGCAGGTACGTAGACACACAGGCAGATGAGTGTGTGTGTGCATATATATATACATATATATATATGCATGTGTGTAAAAGAAAGCAAAAAGAGAATTCCCATCAATTCTAGTGACAACTTTTGATTTCATTTGGTGTTTTTGAGTTCAGTTCCAAAACTCTACGATGTTTCTTGTGTGATATTCCTGAGTGAATTAAAAAAAATTTTAAAAAAAAAGCTGGCAAGTGATGGATACACTGGTACATTTGCCCTCTGTGTTAGTCTAGATCAATGTTAATGTATTTAGGTTTATTTACATGAGAGCATATTATATGAGGGCATCTTTAACCATGCCCTAACGACTAGCGAAGACCTGCAGACTGCTGGGTCTTCTGTGACACAGCTCTGCAGTGGGGCTGCTGCACCCGGGTTAATTTAGGCTTTTCTGCAAAATGCAGACTTGCTTGTTGCAGAGAAAGAGAGGGTACAGCCAGAAATGAACTGCTGATGCTCCTGTCAGTTCTGGAAAATGCTCTTTCAGCAACCAACAGCAGAGCCCCACACTGACCTTCAGGCAAAGCTATAAAGCCTATGGCAGGTAGAATCACAGAGTCACAGAATCGTAGGGGTTGGAAGGGACCTCCAGAGATCATCAGGTCCAACCCCCCTGCCAAAGCAGGCTCCCTAGCACAGGTCACACAGGGAGGTGCCCAGATGGGTCTTGAATATCTCCAGACATGGAGACTCCACCACCTCCCTGGGCAGCCTGTCCCAGGGCTCTGTCACCCTCACTGTGTAAAAGTTCTTCCCCATGTTGATGCGGAACTTCCTGTGCTCCAACTTGAGGCCATTGCCCCTTGTCCTGTCCCCACAGACAACTGAAAAGAGGTTGACAATTTCCCTCTGTGTCCCACAATTCAAATATTTATAAATATTAATCAGATCCCCTCTCAGTCTTCTTTTCTCCAGGCTGAACAGCCCCAGCTCACTCAGCCTTTCCTCATACGGGAGATGCTCCAGTCTTTTAATCATCTTCGTAGCCCTTCTCTGGACTCTTTCCAGGAGATCCCTGTCATTTTTATACCAGGGAGCCCAGAACTGGACATGATACTCCAGGTGGGGCCTGACCAGGTAGCCACCAAACTTCACGAACTGTAAACGCCACTAAATAAAAAAGCAATTCCAAATAGGTAGCCAGTGCACCTAAACCGCTACTTTTCAACTAGTTAAACAGTTGAAGGCCCTGTTTGTGCCTTTGAAGGGAGATGTTCATCTACTCCCCACCTTTGCTATGGTAAATCACATTTGTTGCTAAGTTCCAAACAAGTGAGCCGCCCTAAGAAAAGCACTGAAATATTATTTGTTAGGAATAGGCTCTTCCTGATAGTTAAAACTTCAAAAATAAGATGGTGCAATCCAAGGATGTCATTTTAGGTGAAGACTACACTGGAAATTGTGGGAATTTGGTCAGGCAACTACCTTTCCACACCCACACCCCTACCCACTCTCCCTCCTCAATATTAGCTTGAAAAAAAAAATCTTTCAATTGTTTTTCTACCTTTTTTTTTTTTCCCAAATCTATTCCAGATTTAGAGCAGCTAGACACAGGAAAATATCTTAACACAGTGTATGTTTAGCACACTGATCTGTGTCTGAAAGGAAGCTGCATCAGAAGGTGAATGTTTAGAAGCACTTGTAACTGGAACAGCAGCTTTTTATGGACCAGTGTGATTTTTCTCAGGCGTGACTTGAGAAGACAACTCTTTTAAATCATGCAAACAGATAATTGCGTATTGAGCTGGCCACTAACTGTAAAATTATGGGGGTTTATTATATAAATAGCAAATTTAGAACCATTTACCAAGTTAAAAAAAAACCTTAAAAACGAGTATGTCATTTTTAGATTTAATTGAGCCTGTAAAATCTGAATATATTAAGCAATTTAAGGATCGATGGAAAACACACCCAAACAGATCTGCACAGTATGAAATTATTTTACAGGGATTTATGAGCACAGTGCAAATGTGAGCACTGTCTTCATGCACAAAGTTGATCTACGCTTTGGCTATTTAGCAGCTAAGATACTCCTTGAGTTTAAAAACTGTAGAGGGATGTGTTTATCATGCTTGTTGATTTTACAGCTTGTTTTCAGTGTCTACGGAGGTACATATGGCATTTATCTCTCTTGAGCTGAGCTGTAGGCTAACAATTAGCATTTGGAGGGATTTATTATAGACTGAGAAACTAGTTTACAGATGTAGATGCTTCTTTGATGTAGTCCTGTTCACACAGCATGTCCACATCAGTCTCTGCTTCTGGGCATGGCAAGAATTGAGCGCCAGAGAAGTGCTGCCATTATTTGCAAAGCCCCAGCTGGCTTCCAGGACTCTGCCAGGTGAACTCCCTTAGAATCATAGAATCACAGAATGGTCTGAGTTGGAAGGGACCCTAAGGATCACAGAGCTCCAACCCCCCTGCCACAGGCAGGGCCACCAACCTCCAGGCCTGGATCTACACAAGGTTGCTCAGGGCCCCATCCAACCTGGCCTTGAACACCTCTAGGGATGGGGTATCCACCACCTCTCTGGGCAGCCTGTTCCAGCACCTCACCACTCTCTCTGTAAAGAACTTCTCCCTAATATCTAATCTAAACCTTCCCTCCTTTAGCTCCCTTGTTTGACTCTCTTCTGGTGCTCTCATGGCCCATGAAATGACTCCTCACAGCTAACACCACCAAACCCACTCCCACTTGTGATTAGCGTCCCGTGACATCGCTCTGCCTCTGGACTTCAGCGCTCTGGTTTTCTGGGCTATTGTTCTGACTGGTCTGGGTGAGTTACTCCAAACACAAACTCAGCTGCTCCTTATATATATATCTCGAGTGACAGGTGAGTATTTCACACCCCTTGCTTCAATGAAGTCTCACACAATCTGTCACAACAATGCTTTAATAAATGTTAAATTGGTGACAGACATGTAGGAGCCAACTCATGTTAACCACGCTTTTCAAACAAGGCTAGTCATGGCCTGTTGGAGTGATGACACTTAAAGTTTCATTCTTTGACTCTCCATCAGCCACTTTGCAATGGGAACTGTAGTAAATCACTACAGAATGACTTATCCAAATGAGGCAGAGGCTATTTAGAAGTAATAAGAAGCATTACTTCTTATTACTATTTAGAAGTAAATAAGAAGAAACTATTTAGAAATAAATAAAAAAAACAAAAATTCCTTCCACTGTCAAAAATGTCCTTAAATTGACATTGTTATTGGGCTTTGTGTTGCTGTAAAAAACCCTTGAAATCTTGCTGTGGAGGCTACCAAGACCAGTATGAGAGAGCAGGATGCCTCACATAGGAGCAGAGGTTGAAGACCACACTCAGATTGCTGTGTCCAAAAGAAATCTGCCCGCCTGCTGAGATACGGACACACTGAATGGATATATAGGAGATAAATGTCCTGCTTAGGATTAGCCATAAGGGCTTCCAGAGATATTCAAACAAATAAAATTATGTGTGCATTTCAACATCCATTCTTAACTAAAGAAATGTGGATGTCAGCCCATGGCTACTTGATCCTGGCCTTCTAAACATTTGGTGAAAAAGGGCAAACCTTTTAATTGCTCACTACATGGATTTCTGTGTCCTCCTTTGATAGGCAGGATATAGGACATGGTTTAAGGACAAGGCAGTTTTTTAGATGGATATCTTGTGCTTTCCCACTATGACAGAATTCGAATACTTGGCACACTTCTAATGTCGTGGCTTGGGCTCAGCATTACTTTTTTGCTGCTATTACTTTTTCATGTATGTGTGTTTTCCCCCTTTTATAGTAGCTCAGAGAAGGAGTGAACCTTAAGGAATATGCACTCCACAAAGGTCAGCACAGAACTCAGTCCAATCCACATCATAGGAAAAAGTTCTTCATGCTTTAGCCCTGTCTCTAAAAGAAAGATTCAGATCTCTGACAGATGTTAGTATTCCATTCCGCTCTCATGTTCATACCCGTACTGTAAAAATTTGTCTCAGCCTTGCCACAGGCCTCAGTAGCCAGATCTGGGCACTGCTGACCAGGGAGAGTGGACTCAAATGTGCCACCATGTCTGGCTTACAGAACTGTCTGCCCCATATGTCACACGCTGATGAAGTACAATGCATCCACTCCACATTCTAGTGGTCCTTCAGCCACAAAGCCTATTCTCATGGTTGTATTTAACACTGAGGAGGAGCAGGAAGCTTTCTGTGCATACAGGGCAGAATATTTCCAACCTGGCTTCCTGAGGAATGAAGCTGATGTGATAACACTCTGCCTGGTTTTGTGCTTCCCACCATAAGTTCTGAGCCCTCCTCTCAGTTCTGAACAGATGGGAAGACATTTCCCGTAAGTTGCATGGAACTGAACAGTCAGGTAGAGGAAACATAAAGGTCCCCAGTGAAGAGAGGATTGCAGCCTGACCTCAAGTTTTATTGGGCATTACAAAAACAATCTCAGAGAGAGCAAGGATGAATGTCCCAAGAATGGGACATACTTCGTTCAAAACATGCACCTGTTAAACGTCATTTCATTGTGATGTGAGACAGAAACCATCACCAAATAGCAATGGTGCTCCTTGAATTGCTGATGTTTACCCTTCCGTTAAAATCTTCTTATGAAATCTATAGAATCACTTGTGGTACTAGATTCTGTGTGAGGAGCTGACTGTTTTTAAATGCTTTTTGTAAATATTTTATATCCCTCTCAACCTGATAGCACAGTGACAGGGAATGCTAGACATTCAGGGTATCCTGGAGGGGTGAAAACAAGCGATAGCTCTCAGTCCCAGTGCTGCCCTTGGAAGGGACCCTAGTTAGCCAGAAAAAGCTATGGGACAGTTGTAGTTAACTCCCAATAGTGCTTTTGGAGTGACATTCCCAAAGAGCCTTGCTGACAGCAGAAGTGATTTGTTCCCACTGAGCACACAGACACACAGCTTTAGAAAGGTCTCCTGCTTTCATGATAGGAGAGAAAACGCAGTTCTGCCTAGAAGCCATGATAAGACAGTCTGGAAACCTGAGGATGGCCTTCTTCATTTGTTTGGTCTGTGTTTTAGAGCTGCAGGATGGAATTGCACTCACTGCCTGTGAAAATTATGGGTTTCTGTTCTCTGGCTGGCTGAAAAATTCCCATAAAATCCTACGCAGAAGTTTCTCTGCTTCACAGGGGAGTCCTCCAAGGTCACTGTTCAGCAGCCCAAGACTTGGCCTTCCTACAGGTGTTCACAGTGTGCTAGACAGTTCCCAGGGACATACATAAAGCTCTGTCTTGGGAGGTTTTCCTAAAACATCTAATCTAAACACCAGTATAGCTGCACTTTTATGTATATCTTTGTGTGTTCTGGCACCTGATAAAAATTCCATTATTTTCAGCAAATGAGCGTCACCTGGCAATACCACAGCTTCCTCTGAGGAGCTGCTTTTGCAGAGTTCATCCTTAGGTTATACATGGGCTATATACATATATATATTTTTTTTTTTTTTCTCCCCAGAAACTCCAGGAAAGATGTCTAAAAAAACCCTCCACTCTTGTGCATCTCGTTTGGATTTCTTCCCACTACAGAAGGCACCCGCGAAGGCCCAGCTGTGCTCAGCGAAGCGCCGGCTCAGCAGCTGAACTCCTGTTGGGTAAGGAAACACAAAACGAGGTGCAAAGCTTCTGCCAAGTGTTGATGGAGCAGCCTCAGGTTCACTGTTAGAAGGACCACTAGTGACTACTAAATGCCATGGGATGGTTAAGGACAGGCAGTTAGGGTTTAATGGCCCCTCTCGGGGTCCTGGGAAACGAACTCGTAAAAAGCATCAGAGGCCCACTACATCCCTTTGGGGTTTTTTTTAACCAGCCACTGAGGCATTTCACTGAGCACGCCAGAGAGCGGGCTGGCCCATACAGACAGATCTGGCTGAGGGAGACACAACTGCCGCCGCGGCTCTAAGGGAGACAATAATGTCTGCATCTTCCTGGCTGCTCAATGTGGGGTTTTTCTGCAGTCACAGTCGAGCCCTGCAATTTACTGTAAGCTTCTAAAAACTGTGTACATCTGTGTACACTGCAGACAGGTTGTGTCATGATAACTGCCTGTATCACTGCTGCTGAGCTGGGATTCAAACCTGTGGTGAAACGGCAGTGCCTTCTGGATCAGCGCCATCCTCACTGGAAGGATTCCACTTTTTCAATATTCAAATTTAGTGTCTGTTTTGAAGAGATTTACTAAGAACTGTGACCATTTTGTAACAGAGTCAACCAAGATCATTTCCTGCATACTTTAAACTCATATTTAACTATAATTAAGCTGCAAAAGTTGCCCTGTTAAAGGCATTGTGGGTAGCGTGCGAGAGACAATGGTTTTAAAGAAATCTTTTGGTTCTTAGAATCACAAAATAGAATTGAATCATAGAATGCATTAGGTTGGAAGGGACCTTTAAAGGTCATTTAGTCCAACCCCCCTGCAATAAGCAGGTACACCTTTAACTAGATCAGACTGCTCAGAGCTTCATCAAGCTTGACCTTGAATGCCTCCAGGGATGTGGTCTCCACCGCCTCTCTGGGCAACCTGTGCCATCGCCTCACCATGCTCAGAGTGAAAACCTTCTTCCTAATGTCTAATCTAAACCTACCCTGCTCTAGTTTAAAACCATAGCCCCTCATCCTACTACTAGATGCCCTTAAATACAGTCCTTCCCCAGCTTTCCTGTAGGTCCCCTTCAGGTACTGGAAGGCTGCAATAAGGTCTCTCCTGACCCTTCTCCAGGCTGAACAAGCCCAACTCCCTCATCCCATCTTCACAGGAGAGGTGCTCCAGCCCCCTGATCATCCTTGTGGCCCACCTCTGCACGCACTACAAGACGTTTCTCTTGTGCAGAGGGCTCCAGAGTTGGATGCAGTACTGCTGGTGGGGTCTCACCAGAGCAGAGCAGAGTAGAGGCGGAGAAAAGCCTCTCAATCTACAGGCCGCACTTCTTTTGATGCAACCCAGAATGCTGCCTGGGCTGCAAGTGCACATGGTTGCCTCATATCCAACTTCTCATCCATCTTACTTATGCCTACTTTGCTTGGGATAATGATGGAAGAACTACTCAATTCGCTGCTCCACCTATTCATGAAGCTCTTCATGCAAGCGTACCACATAAGGCAGGAACAGTACCTCTTTCTACCATCAGACCTTGCCATGCAGCTGGTTTTGGTAGAGTATGAGAAAGGATGCTTGCTTCTGCAGGTTTGATGACACTGACACGCTTCCCTACCACAAACCTGCCTATTACATTGAACTGTTTGATTTAAACCTTCATCCGTGGCTTCTCAAGCACAAGGGAAGCCATCAGTGTACCCACTGAATGGGCTTTCACGTGCCTCAGTGACAGGGACAAAAGCAGCGACACATGTCACACAGAACGAGCATGTTCAATGGACTGGCCCCTGATAGTACGTAATGCCAAGGCAGACCTAACCTGCTGCTCCTGGGAGAGCCAGCATCCATCTCCCCTGGAGCTGCGGTTCTGCTGTGGGAGCACAAATCACTTGTCACCCCCCCAGCGCAGAGGGGACATTTTATAACTACACGTCTGCCAAGGTGAATAATTCACTGCCTACTGAAAAGGCAACTGCTATTTTTTCCCTCTTCCTTTCATTCTTCTCCTCAGAGTGCCTAGAAGAGGCTTGACAAAAGATTGTACAGCCTCTGTCACACACAGCCAGTCCTATACTCTGGGTAAAGCACGAAGGACTGTCACAACCATGTCCTTGTACAAGCTGCTCATAGAAGGCACTTCCTGAACGCAGGGTCCTTTCCAATCCAGGAATTCTGGGAAGCATGACAGAAGCTGGAGACAGCCTCTGCTCAACACCTCTCCAAGGGAAAGAGCAATGTGTGGTGAGAGCTCAGGTCAAGGTGGTGGATTCAAGTGTCGTTCCCCCTGCTGAATGCTCAGATAGCTCCTAGTTAAGGGCAGTGTTAGGCAAACACTTACATCCAAGCCCTTCGTTTGGCTCAAGGACTGAAGACATTTCTTGGGATATAAGTCTATACTCAAACACATTTTTTGGTGCCCTTTGCTCATCATTTGTATGCTCATATCCCTACAATTTATATGCTAATTTCTTTACCTTCCATGCAGCAATTTGAAGCCATTTCACATACACGTGTTTTTAGCTACAACTACCACTTTCTTAACTCATTAAAATGTAACTGCTCCTGTTCTCAGTCTAGCTATAACCACTGAAAAATGTGCAATGCTTGTTTCCAATGACATGGGCAGTACCAAATGGTGAGCAAGAAGGCTATTGCTGAGCATGAGAAATCACAGAATCATAGAATGGTCTGGGTTGGAAGGGACCCTGCCACAAATGCATCACTTTGTTTGGAAATTCTAAAGAAGAGCTTAGAAACCACCTGGCTCAGATTTACTGTTGTGCCTCCTAAGACCATTTAAATAGTGCCTTGATTCCTTCTAACCATAATGTTTTGGGGCACAGTGTGCTGCAGGCGCAAACATCAAATTTATAATGTGTGTAAATGTAAGTGACATTTCACCTGAGTGACATGAAGAGTTCCTCACACTCTGAGAGCCAGCCAGTCAGCCAGCACGCAGCACTCAACTGCACGTGCAGATAAGGAACATTTTTTGTATTATTTGTGTGCAACAGATATAGTAATTCAGGAGGAAAAATGTTTCAACAACTACCCACTTTTTTAAACTGTTCTGGTATTTCCCCTTTCAATCAGCTCTAGTCATGTTTGTTGGTTTGGGGTTTTTTTTTTGGACTACACAACATTTACTAAAGGAAAAAAAAATATGAAGGAATCAAAATAATTGTAAACCAGTACAGTTTTCCATGGATATGGACACTTACCTATCAGCAAGATTACTAATGCATCTGTGATGTAATAACCGAACAGGAAAGGCTTCTGCCAGACTTCCACACCAACAGCACCAGTGAGCAGATAGGCTGCAATTAATACCTATAGAAAAAGGATACAGTAATTTCAATCCTTTACTTCTAAAGGCAAGGAATTTTGCTTATCATCATCATCTTAGTACAAATGCAAGAGTGAAAAAAAATCTGTTATTTTCCTTCTGTCTCCACTTTACAGGATCTTATGCTGCCATCCCAAAATAATTACTTCTAACCAGCGAAACAGCTTCCTGGGTCGCCAATAAAATGATTTAAAACATATGAAATACAGTCAGCAAGCAACTTCCCTGCTGTTGCATGTATCTGTGGGCATGTGGTGTTGCTGACATACCTCCCTGAGACACCCAGTTTCTAAATCCCTTCTTAAAGCCAGGTCTCCCTACTGCAAATGCACTTCCTTGTATTAGCATGCAGCCTTCAGAATTATCAATTTCATTTTTATTTATTGGCAATAGTTATTTTTGCAGTCCAGACCCCTGAACTGATCATCTCAGAATGAGGAAAAAAAAAAATCTAAGTTCTCCCAAACTAATAAAAAAATTCAATTGAATGTGAAGAAACAAAAAGAAGGGGGGGGGGGAGCTGAAGTCTTCCCTGATGTTTATTTGTCAGACAACATCTTTACAGGACACAAAAAGAAACAAGTAGTCAAACTTCATTAGGAGTGAAAGGACTGAAGCACAAGACTCATGAGTCAGCTAAATGCTGTAGTGCCACCAGTTTCAGTAGTGATGTAACTGGTAGTTTTTGCTCTCTTCATCAGCGTTAATTTTGTCACTGATGTCCATTAAACTTCTCATCACACCTAAATAGTGCTCTCTCTGACTTCACTTAGCTCTCTGTATCTAAACTGAAGACTCCTGCCCTCTCAGTGCCTAACTTTTAAAGAGTTTTGCTTGAGCAGGGCATTGCAGAAATGGGTGGCTGGACAAGCAGCACAACCGATCAGCACCAGAGAAGGGAGGGCTTTAGTATCAGGGTTACAACTCAGGGCCCTGGAGACAGCAAGTCAAATTTTGGTCTAAATGAGGGACATGTATGATGGGTATTACAACTGACTACAACAGAGCTCACATTTGGTTTTCTGAAGAAATCTGACGGATGGACTCCTGGCCCCATCAAAGTTGATGGCAAAACTCCAACTGGCTTTGATGGCGCCCGAATTTACCCTCGCACGTTGAATTCTGAACAGACTTTCCTGGCAAGTGATAAAAGAGGAACTTCAGTATTATCTGTGATTACTGTCAGTACTTTTGGCAGTCCAGCCATGAGTATTGTTGTCAGTTGTCAGCACACCTTGAGAAACAGGAGCATCGGTGCAAGAGGGGAATACCCTGCCCTGAGATTTGGTGATGCAGCACTCACATGTTGAGATTGCCTCTTATTTAACAGATGTTGTCGATGAAAAAACACTCTGTGGCTTCCAATTTTTGGAGTGCTGGGTTTTTTTTAAGGCCTCGTTTCTTTGACTTCACTATGGCAGTCTCACAGGCCTCCTGTAGAAAGCTGCAAGGACAAGAAAATGGCTGCGTCCCTTGAGCTAAGCTACACCAGCAAAAATTGAAGAGCGTCAAAATTATTAGACAAAAGCTAAGCATGTTAATCAGCTGTCTAAGCTGGTTTTAAAGGCATTGCTAGTAAAAAATAAATAAAATAAATAAATTTTAAAAACAATGTTCCTAACAGCAACAGAATAATTCTGCTTAAGAAAAAGTGGCCAGGTTTTTTACTCATCTCTCTGGCATCAATCGACTTCAGTACTTTTCAGATAGAAATGTAGTCTTTAGCAAGCACAAATAATTGCAAAGTGCTGTAAAACGAGGGGTACAAATTAAATAGCACAAGTAAGGATTGTATAGCAAGTTAGTGTCAGAGGTTTACAGTCTTGGTTTGCAACTCACTGCAGTGTCCAACCAGGCAAATTTTTGGCTTGCCGAGGCCTTATCTGTGAGGAGGCAACGGTACTCAGTGGAGGCCAAAAATCTGGAAATATGAGGTGTTAATTTGTGGGCCCTTTGAAAGCAGGGCAGCTGGCTTCTGAGCAGTGGTTCCCTATCTTGTCTCAGTTTTGTAAATCACAGCAACGTAGTCACTTTTCTCTGCCTGTAAAATCAGAATATTACTTCTTTAATGAGGCATCTGAAGAATTCTATGTAATCCTGAGGGAGTGTAATGCCTCAGAAATCTCCTAGCTTCTAGCTTTTTAACTGTTCTCTAAAATAACTTTTTTTAATCACTCTTTTGTGTCCTTCCACTACTGCAGGTATACGTTTTGTGATCAAAATGTTCTAGAATAAGTGTGTATGTACACACATTCTTTTTCTCCCTAGTGATTTACCATTTCTACTTTACACACAGGCTCACTGATTATGCTGTAGCATGTACTACATGAAATCAAATTTTCTCATTTTATTTTTTTAAATATACTGGCTATGCTTTTATTTTTTTTTAAGATATTCCACCAAAAAATGACATTAATTTTACTGTAATATTCAATTTCACTAGTGTATTCCAACAGTATCAATTGGTCATGTGTTGAAATACTTTACATTAACGCTGTGCTCAAACTGAACATCTAGAGAGCAAAGTAATTTTTAAATCATAGAATCACAGAATCATAGAATCATAGGGGTTGGAAGGGACCTCCAGAGATCATCGGGTCCAACCCCCCTGCCAAAGCAGCTCCCTAGCACATATTGCACAGGGAGGCGTCCAGACGAGTCTTGAATATCTCCAGAGAAGGAGACTCCACCACCTCCCTGGGCAGCCTGTGCCAGGGCTCTGTCACCCTCACTGTGTAAAAGTTCTTCCACATGTTGGTGCGGAACTTCCTGTGCTCCAGTTTACAGCCATTGCCCCTTGTCCTGTCTCCACAGACCACTGAAAAGGGGCTGGCCATTTCCCCCTGCATCCCATCCTTAAGATATTTATAAACATTAATAAGGTCTCCCCTTACTTTTTCCCTCTGAAAATAAATCCAACACTTGCTTAAAAAGTAAAAGCTGACAATTTCCTACAAGCCCTTTCAATCAGAGCTAGCTTTAGTGTGATCTGTAATTTTTACATTTTGTTATTTTTCTCAGGATTTTTTTCTTTTAATAAATAAAGCTGGGAAAATTAGCCTTTTATAAAAGTAGCTTTTTATATATCATTTATATATCATTTAGACATGCAGTATGTGACAGATAAACAGCTAAAGGCACGTGGAATTTTAATTAACCAAGAAAGGTTTGAGTAGGATATAGTTGAGCGGTTAAGAACAAAGCCATCTGACACAGAAAGCCCCTGTGCACCGCAGGTTCCTCTGTTTAAATTTCACGTGGATACACTATGGCGTTTCCATTGGGTGAGTGAGAACCGAGCTCTGTTTCCAGCTGCGTGAGGAGGCAGCTGGAATCAGACAGCAGGACATGGCCAGCACTCCTTCTGCACCACCATCGGTCCTTTGACCTCAACAATTCCAGTGTGCTCCTACCTTTGGTACTAAAGAATAATCAATACTATTTCTTTACAAGAGAGGCTAATGCTTTCCACAGCCACTTTAAATTCTCTTAGAAAAACTCTGAAAGTGATTTTTTAAAAAACTAATAATTTTTAAAATAAATCTGAATTCCAGTAATGGGACCAAATAATAACACAGTTGCATCTTCTTTTTTCTTCTTAATAAAGACCTTTTTTTGGTCTCCTAGAAGAAAGATAGAAGCTTTAAAACATGTGATGTGGACCTGCATTGCTTGGGATTTCTCTGCCAGTTCCTGAAATGCTGGCTACCCCAGTACTTCCCAGGAAAAAGCCATATGACATATATTTCTGCACAACCTTTGTAAACTCCTTACTTGTCTGGACACCTATCTGTGCAATATGTGCTAGGGAGCTGCTTTGGCAGAGGGGTTGGACCCGATGATCTCTCGAGGTCCCTTCCAACCCCTACGATTCTGTGATTCTGTGATTCTGTGATTCTCAAAAAAAAAAAAAAACCAACCCTCTTTCCCCTGTTTTGACTGAAAGGAAGGAGAAAAGTAAGTTCTACAGTGTTTAAGTTGCTACCTGCAGCATGTAGTATTTAGAGTTTCGAGGCAAGCAGTGAGAGCTCCTGAGAGCCTTTGTGGGACTGGCCAAAGCCATGGGGTCATACCAGGTGGGGAAGCCTCTCAAACCGAAAACCTGGCACAGGATTTCATGCTGGCAGGCATGACTGTACATAGGATTTCTGGTCATCTCCTCCTTACAGGGCTTGGGCAGGGCCTTTCACACCAGCTTTTTTTCGAGGTTGCCCTCATGGCTGGGGAGAATGAGGGCAAGAAGCGTGGGATCATATGGGTCTCTCCAGATTCTCGTGCAGCTCTTTCACTTTTAAACTTTGGTGTAAGAATATGAAGAGTACCTCCCTGTCACTCAAGAGGCAGCACTGATGTGAGGAGAGGTTTCACTTACATCTTATTAAGGAAAAATGAGTATTTTGTTCCCCTACTATGAACTCAACTGCAGTGGCTGACAGAAAGCAACAGCAGGATTAGGGGAATCCTGAAGTTTTCAGGAGGTATTTTTAAAAAGTCAGGAGGATGTTTGTGAAATTTAACATATAGCAGGAAGCCTGAAATTTTAGTTTCTTAGGAATTTTTTTTTTTCCTCCAAGAAACTTAATTTGCAGATATTAGCTTTCTTTGGCAGGGCTTGTGACAAAAATAAAAGCGTTTTCACAAGATGTATCCAAGAGAATTTCTAACAGAACACAGCAAAGATTTATTTTTTAGCCTTCTCCTCAACTCAGAGCTTTTGGGGCTTCTAATAGGTGTACTTACTCCAAAGTGTATGGACACTGTCATAGATGCTATTGTGTAAAGAGGGTTTCTCTCACCCCCGGCATCTTTTTCTGCCTGCAGAGGGGTCAGCCCAAGACAGCTTCTTGTGCTGGAGGGAGGAGAGAGGGGAAGAGTTTTCATTGCTGCAGATGCCTCCAGCTTGATTCGGGAGCCATGCAAACCTCAGTCCTCTGGCCGAGCACCTCTCAGACACGTTACAGCCATTTTTCAAGTTTACAAACCGCTGCTTCCTATAAATGGCTGTCTGCTGTAATCAAAGCTAATTGGAGTGCCAATTACAGCCCAGCTAGCATAATTAGGTTACCAATTCTGACGAGTCATCAAGTCTCAGAAAGATGTGATCTGCATAAGCCCCACAAATTTTCCTATTTATAACGAGGTGCTTCTTCATGAGGAAGAGCAACTCTTTTTTACAGCACAGTTAACTCACAGCCACTAAGCAGGGTGGGCTCTCTGTGTTTATATACCATGGAGCTGACTCAGCAGTGGTCTCTTGGGAGCTACACCCCAGTTAAGCTTTCATTAAGGCCAACAGTTGCCTATTTGTACACTTATACTAATTACTGTATTTCCCGAGCTTTGTGGTGATAATGAAGTCCCAAGTTCCTGGCTACCATCAAAGAGTAAAAAGCAGAAGCTGGGGACTAGACCACCTGAATGTCTGACATGCCAATGCAAGAGCATCATGCTGTGGGTGAAATTACTGAAGACAGATCAGAGAGGCACATTGGTGCACTGATCCAGACTAGGGGAACAGCTGAGAAGGAGAAGTGGTGGGGAAAAATCCCCCCAGCAATGGGAACGTTGCCTTTCTCACTCAGCCTCAGCCGTTAGCTAACGTAACGTCCTCGGTACCTTCTCCTCCAGGCAGCTGGAAATGAGGAGGTACCTTTGTTAGCACACACAGCATGCAAAATCTGTGGAATGGGTTTACAAAACAAAAGCAAGGCAATGTTGGTAGGGGAATTAAGGTCTTTTTACTAGACTAGCTGGTATAGCTTGGAAAAAAATACCTTACGTACATTCTGATGTGTGTGAAATGTAGTTTGGACTGCTGGAAAAATACTACCTTGATCTACAAATCCTGTCTTGTCTTTCTTCATTGGCAATCACAAGTACAAAAGCTAATTTTTACAGATGGCAAAACTGACATACAGGCATTTCAATAGTAGTCTTCCACCGCTGTTGATGATTGAGCATCAAAAACTCCTTACATTTACATGCTTGTCATTCTGACAAAAGGCACATCACCACAGAAGTTACTAGAAAGCAAGTGTGCAGGACTGCAATTCAGCATCAGAAGGGAGCAGGAAACAGCACTTGTTAGCACCTTGCATCCAAGTTCATCAAAGCAGGTTACAAACTTTACTGAAATTCAGCCTCACCACAAATCTGTCAGGCAGGGAAATGTCATTACCATTATCTCCCAGGCAGGAATGCAGTGACAGAGGCCTAGGTCATTAAAAGGCACTGACAGAGTTAACGGTACTGCTTCACTAGTTGCTACCCACTCCCATATTTAACCACTAAGACAGTCCAGATGCTGCAGTGGTCTGAAAGAGCTTTAAATATCCACATGCAGTGATCATCTGAGCAACAGGTGAAATTGGTTTGAACATAGCTAGTCCTCTCGGGCTGGAAGAACTTCACTACAACATCTTACACAGGGATGGCTGAAACTTGCAGACCAGCTGTCTGTCTAATGTCTTAGTCCTGAGCCAAATTCATCTCCCAGGACCTATATTCTAGGGGATGAAACAGATGCACCACAGCTGGACCACCATCTCTGAGTTGTTCTCAAACCACTGGATTCTGATTATGTTTACAGCAATACATCTGCAGCCATTAATTCAAATACTATATTTCCATTAAAAGACATATTTGAATATTTGTCAAACTTCTTTTCAATTATGTATATTTGGCTGTACCTTTCATCTCATGCCTGTGACAGGAAGCTCAGAAAACTGCGACTGTTCTCTTCAGGCTGCAAGAACCTGGTTTGCCTAAGAAATAGATAAGCCAGCCCAGATAGTCCCAGTGCTGGGCCTTTGGCAGTGCAACGAGCTTGTTATTGCTGTTACTTATTTGTGCACTGAGCTGAGGCCACCACTCACCATGGCACTCTGGGCATGTTTTTGGAACAGGTCCACTTCAAGGTAGGGCTGTAAGCCAGTCAAGAAGTCAGCTGGGGACTGGCTGGAGGTTGATATGTAATTCACATTACTGAATGCCATTCCCAGAGAGGAATCACAGAATCACAAGGTTGGAAAAGACCTTTAAGATCATCAAGTCCAACCGTTCCCGTCCTAAGCTAAACCGTATCCCTAAGTACCTGATCTACCCTTTTTTCAAACACATCCAGGGAAGGTGACTCAACCCCCTCCCTGGGCAGCCTGTTCCAGGCCCTGACAACTCTTTCAGTAAAAATATTTTTTCAAACATCTAATCTGAACCTGCCCTGGCACAGCTTTGTGCCATTTCTCCTTGTCCTATCTCCTGTCACCTGGCTGAAGAGACCATCACCCACCTCTCTACAGCCTACTTTCAGGTAATTGTAGGTGGTGATAAGGTCTCCCCTCAGCCTCCTCTTCTCCAGGCTAAACATCCCCAGCTCCCTCAGCTGCTCCTCATATGATTTTCCCTCCAGCCCCTTCACCAGCCTGGTTGCCCTCAAACCTCTAAAGGTACAATTTCGACATTTTTTCAAGGGTAAAACTTCCTTGACAGCTGTTAATGCTGCTGTATAAGTACAATGCCATTCCCATATCCACATTTGATATAAGAGGTGGTAGATGGAGGGAGAGCAGTGGATGTCATCTACCTTGACTTCAGCAAGGCCTTTGATACTGTCTCCCATGACATCCTGATAGCAAAGCTGAGAAAGCATGGGATAGATGAGTGGACAGTGAGGTGGGTTGAGAATTGGCTGTCGGACCGAACCCAGAGGGTTGTGATTCGTGGAGTAGAATCTGACTGGAGGCCTGTTACCAGCAGTGTTCCCCAGGGCTCAGTGTTGGGTCCAGTCCTGTTTAATATCTTCATTGACGATCTTGATGAGGGAATAACATCCACCCTCAGCAAGTGCCCATGATACAAAGCTGGGAGGAGTGGCTGACACGCAGGAGCACTGCGCTGCCATCCAGAGAGACCTGGACAGGCTGGAGAGCTGGGCAGTGAGAAACCAGATGAAGTTCAACAAAAGCAAGTGTAAAGTCTTGCACCTGGGAAGGAACAACTGTTTGTATCAGTACAGGCTGGGGGATGACCTGCTGGAGAAGAGCTCAGTGGAGAAGGACCTGGGGGTCCTGGTTGATGACAGGTTGGCCATGAGCCAGCAGTGTGCCTCGGTGGCCCAGAGAGCCAATGGGATCCTGGGATGCATCAGGAGGAGTGTAGCCAGCAGGTCAAAGGAGGTGATCCTCCCTCTCTACTCTGCCCTGGTCAGGCCCCACCTGGAGTATTGTGTCCAGTTCTGGGCTCCTTGGTATAAAAAGGACAGGGATCTCCTGGAAAGAGTCCAAAGAAGGGCTACGAAGATGATTAAGGGCCTAGAGCATCTCCCCTATGAGGAAAGGCTGAGTAAGCTGGGACTGTTCAGCCTTGAGAAGAGAAGACTAAGGGGGGACCTAATCAAAGTTTATAATTATCTGAAGCAGGGGATGCAGGGGAATCAGCCAGCCCCTTTTCAGTGGTCTGTGGGGATAGGACAAGGGGCAATGGCTGCAAGTTGGAGCATAGGAAGTTCCGCACCAACATGTGGAAGAACTTTTACACAGTGAGGGTGACAGAGCCCTGGGACAGGCTGCCCAGGGAGGTGGTGGAGTCTCCTTCACTGGAGATATTCAAGACCCGCCTGGACGCCTATCTGAGCAATATGAGCTAGGGAGCTGCTTTGGCAGGGGGGTTGGACCCGATGATCTCTCGAGGTCCCTTCCAACCCCTACAATTCTGTGATTCTGTGATTCTGTGAATTAGGAAGGTCTAGTATTGTGGAACTGTATAACTACTGTTAATAAATACTACTTGGACTAATTCACATCATGCCTCAGAACCCAGTGCTGGAGGGAAAATTGCTTACGGCTTCAGATAGCATAATAATTTTTGTTAATACCACAGATCAAATGCAGTTAAATGCCATTCTCATGGGCACTATCTGACTGCGAGGTTTGCTGCAAGCCCTTTTCTTCCTGCAAGGCAACGAAAGCCTGATGCTGACGATTAGCTCTAGAGCCTCCCTCCTTTACAAATACGTGCAGGAAGTATTTCTGAATTACTTTTAGGGTTATGTTATTTCATATTCAAAATCTTGGCCAAATAAATACGCCTCGAGCTCTATTTTTTTATTTCTGTGATATTATGAAAACATAGTTAAAAATAACCAAAACCAAACCAGGAATGATAAATACTTACCACTTGGCTTATATCGTATCCCCAAGGAAGAAAAAGAACTCCTGTGTTATATTTCTCCCAGTGTGAACACATAAAGTTAAACAAGACAATGCTTAAATATATATACATTGTATATACAGAAACTCCAGTCTTCCCATTGTCACGGGAACAGACAGAAAAAAAAGAAAGCACAAAAATGGAGGTAGCCCAGCTATCCAGCCCGTGGTCAAAGAGTTCTCCCAGAGGAGTACTGGACTGAGTCCTTCGAGCATGTTTCCCATCTATGGAGTCTAGAAGGATTGGAAAATGAAGAGAAATAAAGAATTAGAGCACAACAAAAAGAGTAACTTTCTTCACGTACGCTTCACTGCTGCCTTATGTAACAGAGGGAGAAATACACTGATGGCAGCAAACTGAAGCATGACAGTCCCTTCAATATCAAAATGTTAGGACTGGACATAAAATATTTGCTTCAGTTAACAAGTAATTTTTCTATCCTTACCTGAGCTCTCAAACTAAATGCCACCTTCCTTACAAGCTTTAGAAAGACATTGGTGATTACTTGTCCCCATAGGTCTTTAAATATTTTTATGTCAGTCCCTGCAATCAGTTCCTCAATTAAAGTGCTGAAAAGAGTCTGTAGGACTTCTTGCCCATGCATTGGTTTTGTGGACCCTCTGAGACTTCAGACCACTTGTGGGGCACACTCATTAATGCATTTACGTGGCCTGATGCTAAATGCTTCAAGGACTTGCAGTTACATGGCAGCTTCAGGGACCAAATTTCACAGAATTTATTTGTGTGCGTGCCTACATAAAACACTTTTGGTTGAAATCTTAGGATACAAAAGCCAGCAGTGTGCCCAGGGGGCCAAGGTGGCCAACAGCATCCTGGTCTGTATCAGAAACAGTGTGGCCAGCAGGACTAGGGAAGGGATTGTTCCCTGTACTCGGCACTGGTGAGGTTGCACCTCAAGTGCTGTGTTCAGTTTTGGGCCCCTCACTACAAGACAGACATTGAGGTGCTGGAGTGTGTCCAGAGAAGGGCAACGAATCTGGTGAAGGGTCCAGAGCACAAGTCTTATGCGGAGAGGCTGAGGGAACCGGGGTGGTTTGGTGTGAAGAAAATGAGGCTGAGGTCCTTACTGCTCTCTACAGCTCCATGAGAGGAGGTTGTAGCTAAGTGGGAGTTGGTCTCTTCTCCCCAGTAACGAGTGATGGGACAAGAGGAAATGGCCCCAAGTTGTGCCAGGGGAGGTTTAGATTGGATAGTGGGAAGAATTTATTCACCAAAAGCATTGTCAAACCAGGTTGCCCAGGGAAGTGGTTGAGTCACTCAATGAGTCTTTTTTTTTATGGTTCTTTCCCAACCTAAATGATTCTATGACTCCAAGAACACCTTACTGTTAAGGTGCATTATGTGTCAATCACTTTTAATGCTTATTTGAAGTAATATGAATTTGAATGTGCAATGGAGTGCTCTTTGCTGTTGAGTTCCGCTATAATACGAATTTGAACTAATATGAAACTCACTTTTACTATATGAAAGACACCCAAACACTGTACTGCCTCTCACTCTGAGGATGCAGCTGGACAATATGGTTTGAGTCAATCTGCGAGCTGGCTGCTCTTGAACAGGGGAGGATCTGCAGCCTGCTCAGCTGGTGGAGAGTCATCAAACAACACTTTTTCTTCTGGGTCACTGAACAGAACTGGTGTAGTGAATGGTGCAAAATGCAAGGGAGATGGCACAAGGGAGGGATGATGAATGCAGGGAGGAGGAAGGGGGTCTAGCAGCTGTGATGTTTCTTAGTTGTACTGTCAAACCATACCCCAGGTCTCTTCTCTGAGACTGTGCTGGTGAGAAAGAGAAACATTTTCTTCTTAAAGTATACTCATAGGAGCAAGTACACAGAACAGACCTTACAGATTACTTATTGTTATCCTGAATCCCAAAATAACATGGAGAATTTTTTTCTTTCTAATGTTACTTGGCAGGTACTACAGCTAACAATTATTAGCTATTGATAGCATTAGTAACCCAAAACTGACTTAGAGATACAGCTCAGCAGAGTGAGACCAAAGACTCCACAGCTGCTATAGATCATATGCTACTTACTTCTCCAGATTATTTGGCAAGACTCTGAGCTTTGTTTAATGTAAATATAGTTCAGGGATCTAAACCAGGAAAACATGAGATTTCATTTTGAACAGATTTTAGACTATGTCCCTCTGGTAATACCTAACCAGCTGTGAGAGATCCTCTGCACAAATACAAATCTCTTGAGGGAGTTCTCACAACTCTCAAAATTAAAGATCTCACAGAGGATTTTAACTAAGGCTCACCCCCTTCTAAAGCCACATTGTCTCTCCATTAACATTACCAGTGAATAGTTGGCATCGCACTGAAATGTGCAGAAAGAAAACCCCCTATGAGCTTGAGGTTACTCGAACAGTGTGGCTAAAAATGCTTTAGCCTGTTACAGGATGCTTCTGAAACTTCACTGGCAAACAGGTATGTAAGCTTCCCTAAACAGCTTACCATCTTTTACATTTGAAGATCATCTACCCCATATAAGAAAGAATTCAGTTAGAAAGGTAATAGCTTTTTAAAAATGAGAACAACAGCGGATTTCTCTGTTCGTAACTTATTCTAGGTTGTCACAAAAGAATATTCACATTAGATACTAAAGACTGAAAGATTGGGGTTTCATTCTGCAGGAACTTTAGTTTTACTATAAAGAGTTAGGCTTACAATGGTGCCATGAAGTACAGCACTTTTGATGGGTATGGATTTAAAAACAGGAACTGTATAACACACATGTCAAATTGGATTTTCACAAATCTTTACCCACATTTTCCATGTGGTTTCACTAGCCTTTTAAGAGACTGAAAATATTTTCTGGTTTAGGTTTCAGTTTGAAATCATTCATGCCAACGATGGAGTATGTTCAATAGTGGACATACGTTGTCCCCCACTTCCATTGCTTTAGAATTCTTCTATTATGATTTTGTCTCACAATGGCTGGTAAATCTTCCGTTTTATTAAAGTTTATATAACTTTTAAATAGCAGAATTCAAAATCACAGCAAAGAGCACTCCATTACAGAGAAAGGGGAAAGATACCGAACCACCTTAACAAAGGGGGTGGGGAAAAGAGCAGCATCCTAGGGAATTTGGAGAGGCTAACTGTGTCATTAAAAAGAAGCTGAGAGAGATTAAAGCTGCATATTTGGTTAGTTATTATGGCTCTTTGCAGTCTTCCAAAGGGAAAACTTTGGCCATGCAGAATTAAATCTGAGACTAAATATTTCATGAAGTGGCTTGGACAGCAGACATAAAAATCTACATATACATCAATTCATTATAGCTTTGACTGTCAACATCATATTCCTTGTCTTCCAAGTATTAGGAACTATAGGCTTCACTGGCAAGTAATATCTACACTAAGAATTTCAGAAGCTGAATTTCCAATGAGCTTTCTGGGGTGTCATACACTAACAGCTCCAGTATGTAATTTCTATTTATGAAACAACAGCCACTTCATTAAATTCCATACAATTACACAAAGAATGGTTTTGACAGAAAGAAACTGCTGCTTCTGCTAATGATTATAGAGCTGTTAGGGAAATCTGACTGGAAGTCAGCTTCAAGGGACAGTTGTCCCAGTGATTTTGATGGTACAAATACGAAGAAATTCTGGACAAAATAATTCTGGCACAAACTCATAACTTGAAATGCCAAGGCACTTACAATGCAGAGGGAGACATCTGCACAAGGGGATACCCCTTAGGTTAATCGAGATGGCTCCACATACACGAGCCTGATATCAAAAACAGGCAGCATCTTTGTGCATCACTGCAGTGTACATCTAGAACATGTTTATGTCTAGCCTGGGTGTCTTAAACATGGCACACAAATGCCTCTACGCTCTGCAATGCAGGGTCTTAGAAGAAACAGTTCCAAAGAGGAGGTACATTTACATTTCCACAGCACAGTGCAGTCCATGTAAATAGCTGGGGAAGAACTGTTCATGAAGGCATGTAGCAATAGGATGAGGGGTAATGGTTTTAAACTCAAAAAGGGGAGATTTAAGTTGGATATTAGGAAAAGGTTCTTCAATATGAAGGTGGTGGATCACTAGAACAGGTTGGCCCAGAGATGTAGTGGAGGCACCATCCCTGGAGATATCCCAGGTCGGGCTTGATGGGCCTGTGAGCAATCTGATCTGGTGAAGATGTCCTTGCTTAGTGCAGGGGAGTGGGAATAGATGACCCCTAAAGGTCTCTTCCAACCTTACACATTTTATGATTCTATGAAATATACTAACTTGAGACCATGTATCGTGTGTGTCCCCCATCCCTCCCTCCCCAATTACCTCTGTTGCACCATGCTGTGGAGAGAGTAGTTTGGAATGAGTTTACTTTGGAAGAGAAAGCCAAAAAAGTCATGCTAATGTGGATCTCACTCCCAGATCTGCATCGCTTCAGGTCTATGTCCACACCACTGCACAGCAAGGTGCAATGTACCTAACAATACAGCCATGGTATGGTAGAAAAAAAGTAAAAATGGACTATGAAACTGAAACTGAGGTGTAGGTCTTAAGGGAGAAAACCAGCAACAGAACAGAAAAAAAAATGATACTTGGTCTCTGTTAAGAAGCTGGGGCCTGTCACCACATCCATACCATCCCTCCTGACACATGCCATGAGCACTGAAGCACCTAACAGTCAAAAACACAATGTTACACTCATCTTCCTTTTTCTCAGCTTTGGACTTTTTCCCTGACTTTGAAAGCACCTTCTGCTAATGCGGGTGTCAGGGAGCTTCTCAGAATGTCATCATGAGTAGATAAAGATATTTATAAAACCTAACAGCAATGACTGCTGCTATGTAATGATTTCAATGTTCCTCTAAACCAGTTTGAACTTTTGAGAGGGATAAGAGCTACAGTCACAGAACCACTAATACATAACTATAAATGCTGTTCTTTGGGGGGGTTTAGGTCTTATGGATGGGCTTTGGCATGGTGGGTTAATTTTTTTTCATTTCAGAGAACTGTTTTGGAGAGAGATCAATAATATATTTACTGTGCCTCTTCATCTCAATATCAGCAGATAGAACTATACAAAGACATGTCAGATGTGTTATTTCATTGTACTTTACCTAAAGCGTAAGCACAGAAGGTGGTAAAAGCACTGAACAGCCACACCCAGGTGGGGACAAGTCCAGGACTGGTACCTGAAACAAATTGGGTGGTGAGTCAGCATGGCAGTGGTTAACATTAAAGAAATCCACCGAGATAGACATATACATATGAACAAGCTGCCACTGATTAGCCCACTGCATCAAACGTGCTGAATGGTTGGGTTTGACCTGGAGTCATCAGTGAGCTCCAGCAGAGAAGCAACGAGCAGGCTTGAATGTGTGTCCACCGTAAAGGAGAGAAGATAAGGGTGAGGTTCTTTGGCCCTGCAATGACACTAGTATCTCTCAAAATAATGATGGTACCCAGGCAAAACTTTACACAGGCCATGGGAAGGCATTCCCTCTACAGCTTAGTTATGTAGTATCTAAGGATAAACAAATGTTGTTTTCAAGGATGATCATTGTAACTAGTGTGAACATGGGGCCTGCATAGCACTTTTACAGGAGGGAGGGGAGGGGAGGGGAGGGGAGGGGAGGGGAGGGGAGGGGAGGGGAGGGGAGGGGAGGCGAGGCGAGGCGAGGCGAGGCGAGGCGAGGCGAGGCGAGGCGAGGCGAGGCGAGGCGAGGCGAGGCGAGGCGAGGCGAGGCGAGGCGAGGCGAGGCGAGGCGAGGCGAGGCGAGGCGAGGCGAGGAAAAGAAAGGACCTGGGGTTTTGTTATTGCCCTGCTGATAGCAATAACCCAAGGTTATTGTTACTCTTTTAAAGCAATCAATCCTTTTTCCAAAGAGCATTCTATTTAACTTAAACATAATCCAATCAGGAGGACAGTAGCACTAAACAACTCAAAGTGCAAAGGACACTCAGGTCTCTGGCACTGGGCACCGAACACAGGGAGTGCTTGCACACAGAGGTCTCCTTGCTGAGCGGGGAGATGCCAGTACCTAAAGTGGTGCCCTCACTGCCTCTCTCTCTCAATGCCTCATCTGGCCACTCCAAAAGACAGCAATTCCTCACTCCTAGCTGCAAATTTTCAAACTGTAGAATGAAAACCAGCTGTCCAGGAAATTAAGTCTTTTATTTCTGATCCTAGGTATGGGATTGATACATGATACTCAAAAGGCTCATTAGGTTGCAGGAACGTTTTCAATCAAGTGAGAAATGATGGGCACTGTCCTCGTGTGAAACGAAGGCGCTTGCAAACTGCACATGGAGCTCTCAGCCCCAGCTGATTTCATCACCATTTCAAGTTCAGTGTGTACCTACGGGGAATGTGTCAAGGCAAAATTATCCCATTAAAAGATCTGTGCTGGATGCTCTTTTATTACAGAACTTCTGTCAGCTGCATTGATAAAAACTCAGATGTTCAAGTATGTGACCAGGTAGCTACGTAACATGATGGCCCTGAAAATACAATGCTTGCACAGGATTATTTTGGCACTAAAACTGCTAGCAAGCACCCCTTCCTCTAGAGTTGTTGCAATAAACATACAAACAGCTCTTGCCAAAGGGTGTCTCCTGAACCCAACCACAGGTAGAAGAAACTAAAGGCAGAAAAAAAAAAAAACCCAACCCCAAACATAATAGTTTCAGGGGAAAAAAAAAGAAAGAAAAAAAAAAGCATTAAGTCTTCTCCAAATTGTCCAATTTGAAGAAAAGCAAAGTTTTTTAGCAGATATTAATCTCCTGATAGATGCTTGCTACTTACTGTAGGCTCCAACAGCTGGTCCAAGAATTCCAGAACTGAATGTGTCCTAAGCTCAGGTGCAATCAGCTCCAAAAAGCTTTTTTACAAAGTCCAGTAAATATGGACTTGGACTTTGAAAGTCATAATTTCAAGAGACATTTGTTTAAAAATGATTGCTTCTTTGTCTAGAAGCAGCCCTGAATGGAGGGGGTATGGAGTAATAAAAGGAAAATTAACTCATTCAGGCACTGATTTACGAACTGGGAAATGTGAAACCAAATAAAATTTTAAGAAACATTTTAAGAACATTAGGGTGGGTTTTGACTGTGTGTTTAAATCCTGGCATACACTTTGAAAAAATAAGATATTACCACAGACTTCATGCAGCACGTGCTGAAACCTGTCTTTTGATGAAATTAATACGGTTTTTCAGTGAAAGGATCTAAATATGTAATGCCAACTGTGAGGTCAGATCTTCCTATATACACATGAAGTCTCATTAAGGGAATGAGTAGAAGAAGCAAGTATCTGATACCTCTCTGTATCATTCAGTAGTATGACATAAGCAACTCACTAACTGAAAAATTGTAACGTGAGGATATTTACCTGATGCAGTGTAGTCCCAGTCATAGAAAGATATTAGAAAATAATTAACTAATATCATGACAAATCCAGAGAATGTTAAGAGGTTGGGAGCAATCCACAAAGGCACTATCTGTTAAAAAAAGAAAGAAAAAAAATCTAAGTCAAAATATATTTCAAATTGCAAGTCCTTTTGTCATTAAATACTGTGTGTTTATACCAGGAAAGGGGGAGCCTGTGTACGACATTGGCAATAGTCAGATTTGTGCACGTTTCCCCATATTCAAATCATTTAATAATTTGAACACTTTCCGTTTCTGAAATTTATTTTAAAATCTAATCCTTCTGCCTGGTCTTTCTGACTGCAGCAGAGACATCATTTTACAACGTGGTTCTTTCCTGTGTCGCGCATTAGCCTTGTTTTCCCCGGCACCAAGGAAAGCTGCTGGCAGCGGCGCGCCTCACGGCAGAGAGAAGGCTGCAGCACCCCAGTGTGGTAACTGGGCGTCCACGTGGCGGGGTTTGAAGCGATGTATTCCCACGCTGCAACAAGGGCATTTCTAAAATGTGTTCAGTTTCAGCAACAAAATCAGAGACTGAGTGCACTGGTTTTTTAGTTCCACAGGATCTCCCTGTTACAAGCAGAATCACAGAATCACAAGGTTGGAAAAGACCTTTAAGATCATCATGTTCCCATTCTAAGCTAAACCATATCCCTAAGTACCTGATCTACCCCTTTTTTAAACACATCCAGGGAAGGTGACTCAACCCCCTCCCTGGGCAGCCTGTTCCAGGCCCTCACAACTCTTTCAGTAAAAAATTTTTTCCTAACGTCCAATCTGACCCTGCCCTGGCACAGCTTCATGCCATTCCCCCTTGTCCTATCTCCTGTCACCTGGCTGAAGAGACCATCACCTACCTCTCTATAACCTCCCTTCAGGTAATTGTAGGTGGTGATAAGGTCTCCCCTCAGCCTCCTCTTCTCTAGGCTAAACAGCCCCAGCTCCCTCAGCCGCTCCTCATAGGATTTGCCCTCCAGCCCCTTCACCAGCCTGGTTGCCCTTCTCTGGACTCGCTCCAGGACCTCCATGTCCTTCTTGTGGTGAGGAGCCCAGAACTGGACACAGTACTCAAGGTGCGGCCTCACCAATGCCAAGTACAAGCAGCTGCCTACTTCTCCAGGTAATAACTTTCCACAGGGTTTCCTTCTTTAGACATAATGATAAACACTCTTTTAATTAATTTAAGTTTGCAGCATTCTAGAAAGGACTCCCTGTCTTCACCTAAGCCTCTCAATTCTTTGTCCCAACAACCACCCTCAGTAATTCATCCCCTGCAGCTTTACAGGCATTCTTACACTGCAAGAGGGATCCTTTCAGGTAACACTCTTCCCAAGCAACACAGTTTCTCCAGAATATTTTCTGAAATGGCATACACAGCTTTCTACGTGATTTTTTAGACAGAACATATTTGCATAAATCATAGGTATCAACCACTACTATCACTAGAATCGATGTACTCCAAGTCTAAAACTATTGGGAGGCTTGTGGTCAAATCATTGGGAGTGCAGAAGGACTGAATATGTACATAAAGAACTTCGGTGCTACAAAATATCACCAAACAATATCAAAGGAAAAGAAGTTACATAATTTCAGATATGAATAACAGCTTAGAAATAAAATGGTTTGTTAATTTCTTTGGACTGGTTAGATGGACAGACAGATGCATAAATGCTCATTTATATATAGCTTTATATTCCCTCTATCCTATTACCACATGAAAAATTTGCATATAAAATGTGAATGCTTGGACTGATAGATTATCTTGACTAGATCCTCCTTTCTTCTGTAGAGCAATTAATAATATTCAGGAGACATTGTGCAACTGACGTGCGGTGTACAGCGTAAACTTTCAAAAATCAGAGGAAAATTCCTGTATATTTTTTCAGTATATTTCTTAGATGTTTTCTTAAATAACATTGGAAAATATATTACTTCTGATAGTTGCTTTCCTTATGACCAGGATTTTATCACTAATTTTAGTATACTGTATGTCAGCTCTTATCATATTTAAAATACATTGTGGAAGGCAAACAGCTACAATAAAAAAAAATTAATGTTTCTATCATTCTGAGTCTTCAAAACTCTAAATCCCTAAGGAGCAAGTGCCAGCAAGTGTTCCCTGAAGCTCCTTCAGGGGAACACCTAGGAAGGAAGCAACCCTTCAGTGCCTGGTCCCCTCTCCCTACATCAGCTGCACGCTCAGCATGCAATGACAGCAGCATGTCTCCCCCTGACTCTGCTACCTGGTGTCGTGGTTTTGCCCCAGCCAAGGGCCGCACCCCACACAGTCGCTTGTACTTTTAAAAGGAAGGGGGAGGGAAAGTTGGGGGAAGGGGAAAAGGGAAGGAAGAAAGGAGGAAAAGAAACCACAACCTAGAAACCAGAACCACGCAGGTTGGGATAAGGATAGTTTACTAAACAATAACAGAAAACTAGATATAACAATAACATAAGTTTAAAGCACAAAATAGATGAAACTGGTGATACACAATGCAATTTCTCACCAAACCACACAACTCAGGCCGCACAGCTTAGAGCCCGTCCCGGACAACCCGACCGCCCCAGAAACCGCACGTCCTGGCGTTGTCTCCCCCTCTTCCCCCCAGTCCCCCCTTATACCGAACATGACGTAACTGGTATGGAATATCCTCTTTGGCCAATTCGGATCACCTGTCCTGGCTGCGTCCCCTCCTTTCTCACTAGTAAGGAAGTATGCAGAGCTGAGAAAGGTCCTTGATTGCCCGGCAACAAATTGGAAAACATCAGGGTGCTATCAGCACTATTCTCATGCTAACACCCAAACATGGCATTCCATCCACTGCTAAAAAAAAGTTTAACTCCATCATAGCTGAAACCAGGACACCTGGGGATGCAGAAACCTCATGAGATGGGGGCTTGGTATGAATCGCCTGCTGTGGCATTTATCTGATGTCTATGACCTTACAGGAAATAAGGACAGGCGCTGAAGAAATTCTAGATTGGTCTCTTTTAATCTAAAGCATAGATCAAAATAATGCATTAAGACAACCTGTGGGCGACCTGTTTACAGGATATACAGGACATACAGATGCCACCCGAGGTGTTGTTATAAAATGACTGATTTCTTCTGTGCGATTCATAATCATCACTGACTATTAAATGAAGTGGGGTGCCATAAATGTCTGCTTTCTAATTAGGCTCATCATTCTAAATAAGCAGAAAGTCATTATTAAATTATTACAGGAAATGTAAGATGCTTACCCAGTGCAAACGCAGAGACACTATTTTAAGTCACTTTTTTGCTAACATCATGTATTTGAAGAAGGAAACCATCAAAGTATGTTGTTATACTTGCCATCCCTTTGGCTAGTAGGCGCACCATGAAAGAGTTAGAGGAGATCTATCCTCAGGAAAATAGACCTTCCTGCAGTTAACCCCCTAAGCATACTCTTTTGATCCTTACCAAGCCTAATCTGGCTAGATATTTGGAAAGCATTTCAGTTGCAAAATCCCTTTTGTTACATTTAATGCCCCTCATTCTTTTGGTTGGCATTATGCTATCATCACCCTATTTCACAATTAGAAAATGACAGGGTATTAAAGATTAATTTCTTACATGTGTTGGAAAAAACCCAGCCTGACTTTACTAGCATCCTATAGAAGGATACATGACCATCTTTATTATCTAATTAACAGGCAGTAGAAGTCTAATACACCGACGTGCTACGTGATTAATACAACTTAAGGTGCCACTGGGGAGGGTCATGTCTGCTCTCAGGCAAAAAGCACTATATGCTTGAACCTTTTAAAAATACTTTTAGTTCCACAAAATACTAACCGGCTTCTGCTTTAATGGGTCTACAGTCACTCATGCTAAAAGCTTTAATACAAATAGCAAATGCTTTAATATATCAACTCTCTATTTGGAAACTAAATGTTGAAGTACACATATTTACAGAAAGCTCTGTTCAGACTTGGAATATTCCTTAACGAAGCCACTGGAGACCATGTCGTGGTTTAAGCCAGCAGGCAGCTAACACAACCACACAGCCGTCTGCTCATCCCCCACCCTGCAGATAAATGGGGGGGGAAATGTAAAACTCGTGGGTTGAAATAGAGATAGCTTAATGTGATGAAAAAGGAAGATGATATAATGAGACTACCACCAATAATATTATCAATAACAGTGATGCTAAAAGAATATACAAAGCAAGAGATGCACAGCTCACCACCCACAGACCACGGATGCCCAGCTAGTTCCTGAGCCACAGTCTAAACCCCTGGCCAGATTCCCCCAAGTTATATACTGAGCATGACATGGTAGAAGTGTAAAACCTGACCAAAATCAATGCAGGAGACTGGCAGTTTTATACCTGTGCTGTTCAATATATTCATCAACGACCTGGATGAGGGAACAGAGTGCACGGCCAGAAAGTTTGCTGAGAACACAAAACTGGGAGGAGTGGCTGATACACCAGAAGGCTGAGCTGCCATTCAGTGAGGCCTGGACAGGCTGGAGACTTGGGCAGGGAGAAATGTAACAAAATACAACAAGGGCAAGTGTAGGATCTTGCATCTGGGGAAGAACAACCCCAGGTACCAGTCTAGGTTGGGGACTGGCCTGTTGGAGAGCAGCGTAGGTGAGAGGGACCTGGTGTCCTAGCAGACAGCAGGATGACCACGAGCCAGCAATGTGCCCTCATGGCTAAGGTGGCCAATGGCATCCTGGGGTGTGTTAGAAGGGGTGTGGTTAGTAGGTCAAGAGAGGTTCTCTTCCCCCTCTCCTCTGCCCTGGTGAGACCACACCTGGAATATTGTGTCCAGTTCTGGGCCCCTCAGTTCAAGAAGGACACAGAACTCCTTGAAAGAGTCCAGTACAGGGCCACCAAGGTGATTAAGGGAGTGGAACACCTTCCTAATGAGGAGAGGCTGAGAGAGCTGGGTCTCTTTAGCTTGGAGGAGACCGAGGGGTGACCTTATTAATGTTTATAAATATGTAAAGGCCGAGAGTCAGTAGGATGGAGCCAGGTTCTTCTCAGTGATGGCCAGCCATAGGACTATGGGCAATGGGTGAAAGCTGGAGCATAGGAAGTTCCATGTGAATATAAGGAGGAACTTTTTCACTGTGAGGGTAACAGAGCACTGGGACAGGCTGCCCAGAGAGGTTGTGGAGTCTCCTTCTCTGGAGACATTCAAACCCACCTGGATGCGTTCCTGTGTGATTTAGTCTAGGTGATCCTGCTCTGGCAGGGGGTTGGACTAGATGATCTTTTGAGGTCCCTTCCAGCCCCTAACATTCTGTGATTCTGTGATTCTGATTCTGAATAACCCTTTGGCTAGTCGGGGTCAGCTGTCCTGGCCATGCCCCAGCCACTTGTGTACTCCCAGCCTGCTCGCTGGCAGGGCAGTGGGAAAAGCTGAAAAGTCTTTGACTTGGTGTCAACATTGCCTAAGCAACAACAAAAACATCAGCATGTTACCAATGTTATTCTCATCCTGAATCCAAACCACAGCACTATACCTTCTACTAGGAAGAAAATTAACTCTCTCCCAGCTGAAACCAGGACAGACCACTAAAATTCCATTCATGCCCAATTCTAGTATTAAAATCAAAGTTCATAAATGCGACAGAGGGGGGTTAATTCACTTCAGTGAAGCTGGCACACACCTGTGTATCCCAGCGGGATTTCCTCCTTTTCCTCTCATTGTCCTAGTGGACAGTACAGCACAATTCAGTTCGTGTCGTAGCTACTTAATACTACCCATTATTTGTCAAAGAGTACATGATGGTGCTTATCAGTTCTTACGTATGCCAACAACCTTGCTCATAAATTCCCACATCTTCTCTAATGTCAGGCTCTTCTTAATTTCTCATAACACAGGAAATACATCTTGCAATGAATGATAATGCCATAAGAAACATACCTTCCAATGAATACTTGTGTGGCAGTTAGGACTACACTAACATACGAAAGGCCAGACCCAAATCCCAGCCCTCTGTTCTCATTTATTTGATTTTTTTTTTTCTTGGCTCAGTGAATCTTTGAGGGTTTTTTTGTAATTCTTCTAGAATCTGGTAAAAATAGTCCTATGGGAAGTTTATTTTCAGGAGAAAACAAAACAGAAGAACAGCAGAAACACAAGATAATAGATTCCTATCTGCAAACAAATGCATTAGGGTGTCTGAACTGAGAGAAATTGCTTCTCCCAGTCATCAAGAAGCACACTTGTACTGCCCAGTTTTGAATGAACATATTAGAAGCACCGTTTCTTCTTAAAATATTGTCCCAGCTTCACTGCATCTCCCTATTGCAGTGCACTGTTCTATTTAAATACAAATGATATATTGTAAAATGTAAATCCAATATTATATTCTAGATCACAGATTATTATAGCCTAAAGCATGCTCACAGCACAGTTACAATGCTTGCAATGGGCACAAGCTACAAAAACATTCAATAACAAGTAAATGTATTTGAAACTTCTCCTCCTAACCATTAAGACTTGATCCCATTTATTATGATGCCACTGTCCTACTTAGAATTTGAGAGGGGGGAAAAAAAAGAGCATTTTTTTGGTGAACAGACAAGCAGAATTTTCTTGGACTGACTTTAGGACAACAGTTACTGTCACCCCTGGTTTCAGTACCTAGCCAGGAACAAAACCATTCTAGCAACTTCTGTTCCTACTAGTATTTTACAGGCAGTTAAATTTTGGCCAATACATTTGTTGATCCCCCCCACCCCCGTTCTCATTGTTATCTCTAGGAGCAGCACAGATGACTCCACTGCAGTCTCCACCGCAGTTTTCCCCTCCACAGCCGTGCGTTCCCAGCTCCTCTGCAGGACTCTGGCTTTGCCTGGCAGCATCTTTTAACATTAGAAGGACTACTTCTACAAAAGCTGAGAGCAATATAATGTCCCTTTAAATCCTTGTCATACATCACTGAGAATTACCCTGTAATGCTCTTGCACCAGAAGGCGAAGCAGAACATCCATTGCTGTATCTGCAGGGTTCAGACAAAACCAAATGCCAGAGGACAGGCAGCACCCACTCTGGTTTTCAGTTCTATACTCAGATCTCCCAGCTTTTGAAACAGGTTTTCAGTCCTGTGGTCTGGTTTGGGTTCTCCTCAAGCAAGCAGTGAACAAAATCATGCTCATCTAAAATTCAAGGAGGCTTAAAAAATTCTAGAGAGTTCACATTTTTTATAGGAACTATCACTTATGAGTAATAATTCAGTCAAGAATGTTGCTTTTCTATTGAGAAACCATGCAACCATTAGAACTTCTCTCCAAACGAAGTTTTTCACTGCTAATACTCTCCCTTCAACTTGGTAGTAAATTAATACCCATGGATCTCCTATACCAAAGTGGAAAAGCCTTTGCTCATATCCTGTGCTGGAGTCCAGAGTGCTGGAGGAGGGGGTGGTGGTTCTGCTTCATCATTTTCCTCAATATTATGATGGGAAAGAAAACAGTCCCTGAACTGAATTACTGAACTGAATTTCACATATTTGATTTGCTATTCTCTCATACCACATTGGGATTGCTTTTTAATTCTTAAATTAGGTCATATAAACACTTTTGTGAAATTACACTGAGGTTGTGAACGAGAGATTAGGCTTTACCAGCTTTATCAAGCATATTATATATTATATACTTATTACAGATCCCAAAGATGGCAGATCCAACAGCACTCTGACCACATTATCCTTTTTCATTTGTATAAATGTTTGTTTTCAGGTCTGCTCCAATCTAAAGATTTCCTCTAAAGAAGGAATGCAGGTGTCATTGCTTCCTTGGAAATCAATAAAGTTCCCATTCAATTGAGATACAGCCTTTTTCTTCTTCTTCTTCTTCTTCTTCTTCTTCTTCTTCTTCTTCTTCTTCTTCTTCTTCTTCTTTTGCCCACAACAGCAAAACTAACCATGAGTGGGTTTATTTTTAAGAAACACAGATCTGAGAGATGCCATCTTCCAGTCGTTACAGTGATCATGGTAACCATTCTCATTTTCAGCCTCCTAGAGAAATGCCTACCTCTCTCAAGCAAGCACCCTTGGGAGAAAATGAGACAGCACTTGCATAAGATCACGTGCGCAGCACAGAGAGAAAGCCGTGCACAAAAATAAGCGGTACTAAGTAAACCCTTCCCTGTCTGCAAAGCTGTTTCATGGAAGATATAATAGTGAAAGACCTAAAAGTGAAATGGATGCCTTTTGTACAGCGATCAGAAAAAATGAATAAACCTTCCTTTTCCTAAAAAGACTTCCTCAAAATCCAAACACACTCATCTTAAATATAGCTATATATCCTGTAACATATGTTCTTTCACACAGGTGACAATCTCAGCCTTATTAATCAATGCATATTTTGAAATGAAAATACATGCTGTATTTAAAACAAATTCTTAGATTATCATGTAATATTACTATTGCATAAAATTCTTACCTTAATAATTTTGTTCCAGATGGGCTGCATAATATACACAGATAAAGGATTCGTATCCACAGCACTATACTGTGAGGAAAAGAGCAACATGTTAAACAAAGTGCTGAGCAATGCGTATTTCTCCATCACTGTATATCCTTCAGCACCTAACAACCACCCCTCCGAGTGTGACTGGTGTAAATTGATTGTATTCTGATGACCATTCATACAGTTTTCATGTAATTTAAAAGTGCTGACCTGGCTTAAAATTGCCTTGTTAGCAACTCCATGTACTAACACAGAGATTTAGGCTGGTGAAATAGCAAGCAGTTTGGTAGCCACATTTTACTTTGAAATTGTTATTAATTTTACAAATTACCCTATATGACTCTGCATTTCTACTGCACTTTGTATTTAATATCTTCATTAGCACTGCCAGTAATGCATAGTTTGAGCAGCAGATCATTGCTAGCATGTAGAATAGACAGCGCGTAAAGAATATGGTCTTAAGTGGAATACTATGTCACAGAGATACACAGCTTTTGACATAGTAGAACAGTTGCATTTGCATTATGCTAATTAATGTAAGGCAATGTAGTTATAAGCTCTAAAACAGCACTACTCGTTACCACAATAAAATTTACCTATGGGACAGGTTTGTAAAAATACTCTGTGTGTTTTATAAACACCAATAAGTACAGTTTGCAAACAAAATACTTCAGAAACCCCAGCCTACCCCAAATTGCTGTTGCCCTCTTTTGTCCTCAGAGGGCAGTACCAAGTTCTATCCTGCTTTGAGATTGCAGGACTCAGATCAATCTGCTGAAGGATAATCTTAACTGGCAATACCGCTCGCAACTACCTTCTTGAGACCTGGTGGGTCCACTGTTGAAGGAGTCAGTCATCATGGGGGTGGCACATGCAATGCTTTCAGAAATACTTTGACTCTGAAAGCACACATGTGATACGGCTGGTGTTGCTAGCACGATGCAAATGACTCCTAAAAAGATTCCCACACATCTCCATACACCACTGTCCAAACATCATGTGTGGACAATGGGCATATGATAAGAGATGCGTTAGACCACAATTTGTTGAAGTAGTTTTTATGCAGAAGAGCTGATGACAGAGAGGCTTTCATTTCACCTAATCTCAGCCAACAGCTAATTCTCTCTACAACTAGAGACCTCACATAGCCAATGCTATGTGACCTCACATAGCCAACGACGCTTTGGATGAGACGGCACTCTGGAAGTACCTGCTTCAAGCCATTGATTATCACGGGAGCCCACACACTTGTCTTAAACGTCAGCAGCACCATCTAGGTGACTGAAGCCTGGCAAGATTAACAACAGGCTCAGTATCCCTGTTCTCCGAGCTTTTACACACACACAACCTGCACACATCGGAGCTAAGAGCTTTCAGTGGGCAAGCGTAACAGGGCAAAAGAAAATGCAGCCTCATGCACAGTCTAATTCATCTAATCTTTCTGAGGATATCAGAACTGATTGTTATTTAAAACAGGAGACAATTCTGTCATCAGCAGCTTTTCTGCCAGAATATGTATCAAAATTCTTACATCACCTCAGAAACAATGAACTCTCAGGTGCAACTAAAGTTTTCACTACTCTATATATTTGCAGCTCCAGATCCTGTATTTTATACTGTATCTTTTAAACATTGACTATTAAAACTGATTGATCTTTTCATGGTCCAGCTTGCATGTGAATAACCCAGCCTGAGCTGTCCGTGGGATTTATTTATATTTACTTATATTTATGCCAAACAGCAATAATACCAAGCATACAATACTTATGCCAGCAGAACAGTCAGCTCATACTTAATTCACATGAGAACTACTGAAACCTTCTGAAAACGAAGAAAATTCAAAGTATCTGTTAGCATTCCAGGTAATAAGAAATCTGCCCAAGGTTTCTCTGTAGCTATTGCCCATTTCCTTCCCTCAACTGCTAATCAAAGACTGTGTGACGTAGGTGACAATTTGCTGACCAGCAAATCCAGTGAATTCTGCTGTATCTGGGTAAGAATGCACAAAGGTACCAAAATATCTGACCTTCGTTCCTGTTCCTGCTTTGGCTGTCTCCTCCCTTCCACCCCAGCTAAATGAGGCTTTCTACCCAAAGTACTCACAAACCAATCAGAACTATTACTTGATCCCTAGAGGAAAAAGGGAAAATCAAACTCATTTATTTAAAATTTTTTTCTTTCATAGAAAATATAAGATATTATATAGGGATTATATGATTTCTATATTTTCTTAAATGGAAAATAAAAGAGATCATGTAGTTTTCCAACCTATCTCTATAACACAAACACGAACAAAAGATAGTCAGCTTTTTGTTTGCTTGACAGTTTCCAAAGTCTAGCACCAAAAATCAAATCAGTCCTTAATAAAAAGTTGAATTGCGCCCAGTTTCTGCCACCTAAAGACATTTCAAGTCCTGTCACCCTTCATTCTGTCCATTCCTATGTCTGTGGCTGAGCTGTGGTCCTCTGGGCGGGCAAGGAACATTCAGCAGACGTGCAGAACGGAAACTTGCCCTTCCCTCGCCAGTAATCTGATTTAGCCAGACCAAAGGAGACACTCATGGAAAAAGCATTCTGCTAGCTTTCTGCTATGGCAAAAATAAAACTCGACAGATAGAATCCACTGTGCAGTTTAACACTCTGCTTTTCTTTGCTCCCAAGTAGCTACTAACCTCAAGGCCATGAAATGCTTAATGTTCATGGCTGCTCAAAAAAGCACATTACTGAGTAACAAGCTCACATTGCCATTAATGAATGTGAATACGAGAGTGCACTGAGCCTGATGCAAAAAACCAGAAGTACTGTGATTTGCTATTACATCATCCTGTCCTTTCCAGGGCACTTACATTAAATGACAGAAGAGAAGGGTAAGCCTGTTGGAGGTTTTTAAGTGCAAGACTGATAAAAGTGCTAAGCATTCCCCGGCAAACACTTGCTGCACTAGAAAAGGGGAGGAGTCTTGATTGTCCTTATAGAAAGATGAACTTGGATTAATCAGACTGCTTCTGTTAATTATTTTTAAAAGAAGCTGTAATAGTTGGAAGGAAATGAGGAATGGAAGGTAGTGAGGAATAGGGAAAATTACATTAATCAACTCCAGCATAAACCCAAGTTTAGAAATGCTTCTGCTGGTTTGTTGGGGTTTTTTTAATAGCTGATGCCTCCTTGAAAGCCACCTGCTTTCCTTCCCTGCATTAATAATGGCTTCTGGCAGAGCTAGAAACGAGAATACAGTCAGCAGACACGTGCACACATACACATTGAGACGGGTGGCAGACATAAGATGTGCTTTTACTCTGTGTTCCCGCATCTTCACCTCCATCCAGGGGACCCAGCTCAGCGTCAAGCCTGTACCAGTCAGCTGTGTTAGAGGGAAGAGGAAAGATGAGAGGATTCAGGTAAAGGTGGGGGAAGGGTATAAATGGTAAGAAAGGCAAGGGTAAGGAAAGGCAAGAGTAAGGAAAGAAAAGTAACTGAGAAAAACAAGAGAGAGAAAAAAAATGAACCAAATGAACCAAAAAACGAACTCCAGAGAAGCCAGGCAGCTGTTTTGGAGCAGCAAAGCAGTGCGAACCCACCCCTGGGTCAAAGCCACTCACAGCGACCAGGGACTGCACTGCTAAACACGAGATGAACCGTACCTTCTGGCTCACATCCACACAGCTTAGAAATAACTCCCTTATCCCAAACAGGTCACATCCACACCTCACAGCACTTGGTGAAAGGGTCGTGGGTCACAAAATCTGGCCCCGCACACCTAATACATTATTAACATTCAGTATGTTTCAGTTTAAAGTACCTAAAACAATCTGGAGGCTACACTGTAACCCAGCAATCCAGCATCTTCAGAGCATGGAAGTGAGAGTTGTTTGTTGTGCTTGCTCAAAGACCCAAATGCCCATGTTGACAGAGAGCTGAAGGACGGTGAAAGCCAAAAAATGGTGCGTAATTCCTCCAGAATGGACCATTTCCAAAACAAAGCCTAGCTATTGTGTTGGAGAGACATTTTGGGAGAGAAAAAAGAACCAGAGAGTGAGGTAAGCATTAATCAGAGCAGTCAGCTGTATCTTCTCTGGGCTCCCTGGCGCTCTCCAGCCATGCACTGTGGAGGTATCCCAAGGATAAAATTTTGGAATGAAAAGAAGAATATAAAGCATGTCCACACAGAATTCAGAGTCAGGAGAGAAAGCAAGTTGTAAGAAATGTAGCTGCATTAATTGCTGGGACAGAGTTCGTTAAGCTCAAGCTGGTCCTTATGCCAACAGACTATTCCTTTCCTGTATTTAAATGATCTTATTTCAGGTGGTACAGTGCTGTGCAGTACAGTCAAGCACATTCAGAGATGCAGAGTAAAACTACCGTGAATTGTCTGCATTTGAATTGTTGGCATCAAAATCACTCTGTAGGTTTTAGTTTCATATTAGTCGCAACAAATTTGCAACACTTCACATTCCAGAAATCATCTAATTCATCTGCTCATTAAAAAATGCTAGAACTTCATGAATCAGGACAGGGTTTATTATCCCCATTGCATATGTTGGAAGACCGGGGCACAGATGGGCTGTGACTCACCCTAAGAGTATCTAGCAAAGAATACAGCCACAGTATTGCTAGAAATGTCATATTTATAGAGATAATTTAAGCTCCTGGGTGCTGAGGCCAGCAGTTGGTTCCCCTCCCTGGTCCATGGGAGCTTGTGGCTGAGCCTCTGCCAGTGGGACAATAATTTCCCCCTTACTTTATGGGCTGTGCTACTGATAATACAACCCAGGATGCTGTAGACCTTCTTTGCTGCCAGGGCTCGTGTTCAGCTTCCTGCCTAGCACAACCCCATTTGCCAGGAGTGAAGGGCTGATGGATCACAGATCCACTGGCTAGCTGTGCTTGGAGTGTGGGATCTATGAGAGCCATAGCACAGTAGAGAGAGAAGCACGTTTAGGAGCAAGAAGTCATAATGTGCTGGCCCCAACAGTGAGGTTCTTGCTCACTATGTAAGACTAGATAGACCTGATTCTTTATTGACACGACTGTAAGCACTCAGACCCAGAGAGGGGGAGAGGGGATAACATTGGAAGACAGTGATCGTTTTTCAATCAACAGTAATTATGTTAAGGATGCTGCTTAATTTGTCTTCAGGAAAATGCTTTGTTTAGTGGGACATGTTGAGACACTTAACAATGAAGCCAAAATGATGGAAAAGAAGACAGAAACACAATTAAATATTGAGCAAGGGGTAACAGAAGGCAGATGCACAGTTGTTGCTGTAAAAAGAAAAAGCTAGAGGATGGCCCAGACTGGCAAAAGTACAACTTCTGCTAAAAAACAAGACCTGCACACTCTCAAGGAACTGCACAAAAAGATCCATAACCCTCCTTACTCAAAGAAGCCCTAACATGGTGAGGAAGTTGATTTCTATGGGGTTTTTTGTGTAGACTGGTCTTCTACAGGTGGTAAAGGAAAAAACAGCAGGACTTTGTGCCATATCTCTTTGTGTGCATGTACAAACGTGTGTGTTTCTGGAGATGCCAACAGCCCTTTAAAGATCAAATTGTAGATCAAACTCCCACACAGATGGACCTCTGCCAATGTGTGTACCTAAATCTGTGGGGAACCCAGAGGAACTACTGTAGGCCCCAAAGGGCAGACAGATTAAAAGTGGGTTGCAGTTTTCCTAAGGGATGCTAAACAGGGGATTCTGTACCACATACACTAAATGGTTGTATGATCTAGTATCCTGACACATAAGAGAGGAGATACTTCATAGAAAGATTCAAAACCCGAACTCCTCCCCCAAAAAAACAACACTTTTAAGAATGGTTCCCCTAGATTTATAACAAATAATCCACATCCAAATCACAGATACATCCTTGCAATTAGTCTTCTATTAAAACACAGATGAATACACAGAAGCAAATACATATGAATCCACAGAAAGGTATATATGCTTATCCTAGACATAAAAACCCAGTAAGCATTTCAGAACATGAACATCTCTTGATAAAGCTTCTGCTTCTCTTCTTATAGCTACTTGAAAAAGGAAACAGGGTAATTGCTATTACGTGGTTGGCATGTGCACCTTTATGAGACTCAGCAAGGCATACAACTCTCTATATTCAGCATATTTGTCCTGACTCTAACGTACCATTGCATATTCATGGGTGTTATGTGGCACCCAAAAATACACACAATTACACCATCATTGGGAAAAAAGTCCCATAGCAAGTAATATCAAATGCAACATCTCTATGATGTGATTTCATTATGTTGTTGGTGTATTAGCATATGATATATGGAAGGAAAATAAAGATTCCAGAGCTCTTGAAATGCTACATTAAGTCAGCCACCATTACAACAGGATGAGGAATAAGAAATGGTGTGACATGAAGGTGGTCTTTCAGAATTACGTCATTCAGTTGGCCCACATCTCTCTACACTGCACATAGTGACAGAAAATGTGAAGGTAATGAGTGATTTGGTTTATTTCACATGTTTTTCAACAACTTTTAATTATACCCCAAGTCTTCCATCAAGGCAATGTGAAAAAGACTGACAGATTTTATCTGTAGAACAGTCGCTGTTGACTCACCATTTATGGAAGGTGAAAGATGTTAGTTTTCACTGCCTCAAATGTTCAAGGGCTTTATTAAACTGAAGCAGATAAAATGATAACTGCTTTCAAATGATATTTGGAATGAAAATTTAGGGAAAAAATAGCATCTTCAAAAAGACTGTATAATATATCAGTTTACAGTTGGATTCAGTGATCTTAAGGGTCTTTTCCAACCTAAATGATTCTATGATTCAAATTGCCCATGCACAATCATAGAACAATTTGGGTTGGAAGGGATGTTTAGAGGCCATCTAGTCCAACCCCCTGCAAGGAACAGGGACATCTTCAACCAGGTCAGGTTGCTCAAAGCCCTGTCCAGTGCAACCTTGAATGCTTCCAAGGAGGGGGCATCCACAACATATCTGAGAAGCCTGTTCCAGTGCCTCACCACCCTCAGAATAAAGATTTTTTTTCCCTAATATCTAATCTAAATCTACCCTCTTTAGTTTAAACCCATGACCCCTTGACCTATCACTACTTGCCCTTTTAAACAGGTCTTCTCCAGATTTCTTGTAGGGCCCCTTGGAAGTATTGGAAGGCTGCCATAAGGTCTCCGCAGAGCCTTCTCCCAGCTGAACAAGCCCAATTCTCTCAGCCTGTCTTCACAGGCAAGGTGCTCCAGTCCTCAGATCATTTTTGTGGCCCTTCTCTGGACCCACTCCAACAACTCCATATCTTGTACTGGGGACCACAGAGCTAGAGGCAGTACTCCAGGTGCGGTCTCACAAGAGGAGTAGAGGAAGTACAGAAGAACATGCAAATGAAAGTCTCCTGACCTGAATTTTCAAAACTGTGTAAAATACTCATGCAACTGAAGCTGAAAGCAAAACTCCTATTCAGCTGATGTGAGCAAAATCCACCATGTTTCTAAATCTCATAGATACACAGGTAGCCTTGGAAATGTATAAACACTTAACAGAAATACAGTCTTGGTCTTTTCCACACTGGAAAGATCTGAACTTCCAGAAAGCAATTCACTAGATTACACCCAACACACTTTTGCTCATTTGGTATAAGTCAGTATGAGAGAAACGATCCCGCCCAGAAACTTGATCATCATTATGTCTATCTTGCTTCTCCAACATACCAAAATGAGGGCTGGGATGTAACTTGAGAGGTCTTCTAGTCCACCTAATGCAGGATCAGGTTTAGCAGATGTTCAGGAAGCAGATCGAGTTACCATGGGTTACCAACCCACTGGTTTTCTATTGCTTGTGATAAATGACCAATGCTGGCTGATTAAAATAGAACATGTTACCCAAACCTTTGCTAAGAAAGGAGTAAGGAACCCTTTATTAGCACTCAACACTAGATTTTAGATCCTCCCTGAGAGAAATCGAACCATTTCTCAAGACCAATAAAATGATTGAATGATGAATAAAAATCCTTCCTATACCTGTTCCAGCGCTTAGGTACCCTTATCACACAAGGCCTTAAGTTTCTCTTCACACCGCCAAAACTTGGGCATTGTCTTTCTTTAAAAGCACATGAAGACTAACTGGCTGCTACACTCTTGTTCCCACAGTACTCAGTCTGTTTCTCACAGTTCATCTTTTCTAAGCCTCTTAATATTTCTAATGCCATTTTGTGGAGTGTAAACCCAGTGCCAAAGAAAGCAGGACATGTTATTCCAGTTGATACCTGATCAGTACATCAACTACAACAGTATGTGCAACCCTTTGACATACCTATGACATTTTCACGCTTAAGAGCTTCATTCTCTCTTTATTACAACAGCCACAACACTGCTGACACACTGATCCCCAGGTATCTTTTTTGCAGTCGGTTGCCTTTTATGTTTGACATGTTGATTTTCTTTCCCCTAAGCATTGTACCTTGTTTACTGAGTTTCCTTGTATTGATTTCTGGCCATTATATCCCTTTTTCAAGAACATTTTAAACCATAAGCCTATCCATCAAAGTGCTTTAGTGTCACATGAAAATTTTACAAGAATAATCTGCCTTCTGCTAATTAATCAAAGTATTGAACAGCAACAGAGCCAACGCAGAGGGACAGCTCTGTAGGCAGGATTCCATTTGACAGAACCTCCTACTTCGACAAATAACTTAAAATTACTCTTTAGAGTAATGCATTTCCATTTTATGCTGATTTCAACTTACTTACCTCTGCCTACTTATGAGAATGTAGGACAGCATCAGAAGCCTCGCTGAAATGAAATCACATATACCTCATTTACTGGCCTGCCCTTCTCTGCACAAGGAGTTACCCTCTTGTCCTGGTTTCGGCTAGGATGGAGTTAATTTCTGTTCTAATAGTGGATAGAATGCAGTGTTTGGGAGTTAGGATGAGAGCAGTGCTGATAGCACCCTGATGTTTCTAGTTGTTGCCAAGCAATCAAGGACTTTTTCAGTTGTTCATATTTCCCTACTAACGAGAAAGGAGGGGATGCAGCCAGGACAGGTGACCGAACTGGCCAAAGGGGGTATTCCATGCCAATTATGTAATGCTCAGTATAAAGGGGGGCTGGTGGGAGGAGGAGCAGGCAGCTCCAGGACGCATGTTTTTTTGGGGACAGTCTGGTTTTTCGGGACAGCTCTGGGCTGCATGGCCTGAGTTACGTGGTTCAGTGAGAAATTGCACTGTGTATCACCAGTTTCATATATTTTTTGCTATAAAGTCCTGTTATCATCGTTATATCTATCTTTCTGCTATTCTAGTAAACTATCCTTATCCCAACCTGCAGGGTTTTGGTTTCTTGGTTTTGGGTTTTTTTTCCTTTCCCTTCCCTTTCCCCCTCCCCCCCAGCTACCCCCCCCCTCTTCCTTTTAAAGAACAAGTGACTGCATGTGCTCAGCTCTCAGCTGGGGCAAAACCACGACACCTCTAAAAACAGCTTTGAAGACAGAAACAGTGTGGATGTACCAAAATGAAAATGTGGAATCGCAGAATTGTAGGGGTTGGAAGGGACCTCAAGAGATCGTTGAGTCCAACCCCCAAATCTTAGACCTTAATTTTTAATGTTATCACTGACTTTTTAAAATCATGTTTTCCAAGGCCTGTTCTATAGATTGTCCTTGGATCTCTTTTACTATCAAAGAGGATAACATGTCAAAGTTCTCTGGTTTGGAAAAACTCAGCACACAGATGCTGTAGAAAAGCTGATTCAAGGCAGACTTGCAAGGGAAATCCTAAAAGCACAGTGACAAGAAGAGGCAATGGCAACATGAGCTCATCACCGTTATTGCATCCGGGTGAGAGTAGGACAAAAATAATGAACCAAATTCTGCTTTAATTTGTACTCATCACCAGGCTTCCTCCAAGCCGCATGTTTATGACAGAAACCCAAGCAGGTGGGAACAAAGGCAGCTGTGCACTTTCCATGGGTGCTCCTCTAGAACTGCAAAACACTGATAACCGAAACGTGAAAGCAGGAATGACATGACCCAAGCCCTGAAACTGCTTTTTGGCTGTGTCACTCTGGACCTTAGGGAACAGCAAGAAATCCAAGTACCAGAAGCTTCTTCTGCTCTACGGTTGCAGCAAATCCCCCCAGCATGATGCAGTCTTGAAATCACTACCTACCCACCTGCCCCACAGGCAAGATGCAGAATTATCACAGCAGCAATACCCAGGGCTGTGTCTGAACTGTCTCATGGACACATCCCCACCTGTTCTCAGGGAGTTTTCTAGCAGAAAAAGTAAAACTGAATCTCTGAGTCCCCATTAACGTGTAAGCCAAACAGAAATAGATTCGTAAAGTGAGACAAGTAGCCCTAAGGATGATCCAGTGCTCATGCTGTAAGGGTTTCAGGAGGGTTTATGCTGGACTGGTTCCAGTATGATACCACAGGCTGAATGTATTTGCTGTACTGCGTTTCTCGTATATCTGGTTTAGGTTCATTCAGAAGGAATGCATTTTGTGTGCTCTGGGTTCAGTCGTGTTATAAATCAAAACTTGGTAATTAGATCAGCTTCAAAAGCATAACATGCACCTGGGGATGCTAAAGGGTCCAGAAGTCTTTGCATTCATTAGGCCTGCTGTTCCCTCTGCACAGAGCTGCACCAGTTCTGCTGCCAAGGCCCTCCTCCAACTGTGCACAGGAAAGTGGCTGAGACACACAATTGCAGCATTCATGGCAGAGAAATAAGTTCAGCTCTGTGAAAATTTTGAAAACTGAGCAGGTTTGGTTTTGTTGGTTGGTTGGTTGATTGGTTTTTTCCCAGGTGAAATTTACCATTATGAAATGGAGTTGATTGCACAAATTATTCCTTTAAGCTCATTACGATCAGCTCCCGGTTTCCTGGGGATAAATTGTACAAAGTACAGAGCACATTTAGCAGCTAATACTAGTGCAAATATAATGCTGCAATGTGAGGCACAACAGAGAGGTGGATGCCCCTACCTGGTTTCCTAGGCACGCTTCAGGTCTGTAAGGAATACATTGTTTTAGCTCAGTATCGAATGTGTGCTAATGAATTGTTCCAGAGATGATCTGGGTTGTCACAGGGCCAACTCCTGTATCCCTCCACTGAACTCTAGACCTGGGACCACCAGGAAACATGCTACAGAGATATCCAGGTGACTATAGAAAGAGGTAACTTGTGTCTGCTAGGCACAGTAATGGGTGTTTCGCACCAGTCCTGTTGACTAGGCAGCAAGCCTAATTAGGCCCCAGGCTGAATGGGAGAACAGAGGAGACAGCACCCAGAGGGCAATAAGAGGTTGAAGAGCACATCTCAGACCTGGGAGATGGTGAGAAAAAAGCTGTGGTTGCGGCAGAAGCCCTGGGCGTAGGAGGCTGAGGTGAGGAGGAGATGGTAACATTGATTAGCGTCTCCGTGCTACAGTGCATTTTTGGAGGACTTTAAGTGCTTCAGGAATGTGCAGAGCTGCCATCACTTGCCTTGTCCTCCTGCAACCAGGAGCACCAGGAAGATGGTGCAGATACCCCACCAGCTTAGCAGCACTGACCTCATGCAGCTGTATTTCTCTGGGTGTAACCTGTGCCATTTGGATAGATTTATTTCTTTCTCCCCAGGATGTCCCAGTCCCAAGTCACCTCGTGTAACAGAAAACTGACCATTTGATTTCACCTTTCTAAAACCCACACTCAGCATAGTTCTCCAGAAAATAGTTTATCAGACACTTCTCCTGTGTGTTGGCTGATTTCTATAGTTAAGAAAACTCCATAATATATTTTCTGGCCTTTGCAATACTCCTGAGAAACCTAAGTGAGTTTTATATACTCTAGTGACACATTCTGATATGCAGTTCTATCTTCTGGTAATCCTTTGCCCCGTAATTTGTCAGCAGTATGCAATGATAACAAGTTTTAAAAAACATCTTGTTTTGATTCTTCCCCATCAGCATTTGTTTGCAGCTACTTTCATTCAAGTGATAAGGAGGAATGCAACACAAGCATTCCTTGTATTTGTACTACAAACTCAAATATTTTAGGCAAGGTACTTAAATAATGTCTGTTTATGCTAAATATAGCTCTTCATTTTCCCCCCGGTGATCTCAGTCAAGACTGCAACTCCACTGTTCAAGCACAGGCCTGTGCAACATGCAGCCCATGGCCAGATGCAGCTTGCAGCACAGTTTATCCCACTCACACCGGAGACACACAAACAGGTTGGTACATTTTAATCAGTCCCTAGTAAGCAACCTGGAGAAGGCTCTTGAGACCACAGTTACTCCACCATCATACAGCCTGCAGTGAGCAAGCAGAACTGCTCACCCAAGGAAGCAAAGGGTAAGCTGTGAGAAGACAAGTGCCCTGGTTGGAGGCCAGGCTGTAGAAGCAAGAAGGTAAGAAGTATGGGAAGTACAGGGTTAGAGCTGCTTTGGGAAACTGAACACGAAGTAAAAGGTTGGGTGATATGCTGGTGGAAGCTGCAATGCCATCCATGCTTTTAACAGGGAGCAGGCTGAGGGGCTGTTAACAGGGTGGCAGGGCCCATCTTAGATACCTGCACCTCAACTAAAGCAAATTTGTGTAATTCCTTGCAATACACCTGCAATGTCCCGGGAACAAGCCCCAGGTATCTCATAACTCTGCAACATAACGTTGGTAAATCAAAATCCCTAACATCCACCCCCTCATTTGAATCCTGCAGGCTTGTTATTTGCAAACATGAGGTTTAGTTCAAATTATTTAAAGTAAGGTGGGGTTTTTTCCCTGTCTTTCTCGTTTATTTCTCAAAGCCAAAGCATTCCTGTGTACAAAAACACTTGCACAGAGCCAGCCAAGCAGCATCAATGCGTGCTTTCTTACCAAAACACAGAACTACTCCTAACCCGCGCTTCTTTAAAACGTGCAGGGCTTTTTTTTTTCCTCAGGATGCTGCTACTCACTTCAAACCCTGTCAACTTTGTTCCCACCGAGACACAAAGTAAACACCCGGCTCCTATACCTCGCACTCGCATGATTTGAGGGAGACCCCGGGCCGGGAAAAGGACGCGCTGGTTGCACAGGTGGGAGCCTGGGGAGGGGAAGGAGGGAGGCTGGGCCGGCTGCGGCCGCACGCAGCCCGGGCGCTCGGCCGCCCGGGAGAGGGGCAAACACCGCCCGCAAGCCCGGAGCCCTCAGGAGCCCAGACACGTCAAACCGGGAGGACCAGCCGCTGCCAGGGCCGCCGTGCACAGGCGGCCGCATGCCGCTGCCTCTCCTCTCCCGCCCGCCCCTCTGTCTCTATGTCCGTCCGTCTGTCCCCCGCCTCGGCAGCACAGCTGCCCGACCCCCCCGATCGTTACCTTGTACTGGCGGAAGCCATCCAGCTGCCGGCCGCTGACATACCGCCACCGCCACATCGCCCCGCCGTGCTCCGCGCCGGCAGACGAGGGAGGGAGGCAGGGAGGTGGCGGGGCCGGGGGCGGGCGGAGGGCGGCTCCCCGGCCGCGCCCCACGGGCTGGGGCCAGCCCCCCGCTGCCGGGCATCCGCGGGGGCACTGGCGTCCCGGCGCGGCGGGGTTGCGTGGGGCCGGGGATGCCCGCGGGGCTGGGTGCCCGCCGGCGGTGGCCTCTCCCCGGGCGGCTCACGCCCGCCCACGCCCGTGGGAGCAGGCGTTTCCCCGTGGCCTCAGTACGTTCCTCCGGCCGCCGTGCCAGCCTGCCCCCAGCGTCGTCAACAAACCCTTGGCTCCCTCCTGGTTCCCGGTGCTGGGGACAGCCTGCGGCAGGCTCCCGCGGGCGCAGCGAGCCGTGAGCCGAGCAACGTTGCGGCATCAGGCCCCAAAACTACCTTCCTGTACTGAGGATGCCGTGTTTATAGTACGCGTGAAGATGCGTGCGTGAAGACAGCGTAGGAAACGGTGTTATTTAAGTAACAGGTGACATGGGGGATTGAAGACTTTACTGGCATTCCCTTCCAGCAATAACCTGCATATCGCGTGTCTGTATCAGAACGCTCGCACCGGAGCCCTTCATACCACGTCAGCCTGAAGTATGTCTCACACCTTCCCATTTCCAGGGAAGCACGGCACTGGCGTAGGCAAAAGACCAGGAAACGTCAGTAGTGCTGTTTCAGCATACAGCATGACACCTTGTGTTATCTTTGCTGTACACTATTAGAAGGAGAGTTGAAATCGTACACATCAGGGGCTGAGATCTTATTCACTAAATGGAGTCTATCCAGAAAGGAAATCAATTAAAATCCATTAATCACACCCCACGAGCTCTTCCAGGCACCTAATGCATCTTGAGAGTCTGTGTTCTTTTACAAACTGTGCAGGTTTAATAGGAATTATATACAAGTTAAAATCACTAAGTGCAAACTGAATACAGTGGTTCTCATTCTCTATTATTAATTACACATTAATCACCCGAGATGTGCTTATACCCACATTTTGCTTCCAGTGGCTCTATCTGAACTTCTGCTCTTGAAAACAACCCAGAACTGTAGCACTTGGCTTCAGGTTACTGAGTTAAAGCTCAATTCCAGTTAGAAAAGTTGAAGTATTTGGAGCTCGTATTTTTCAGGAGCCATCTCTTATTTTAATTAGCATTTATACCATGGATTTCACCCTTCGGCCCTGATTGTTACTATAGTGGTTTTAAGTTGCATTGTGCTATTGAATTAATCTATGAGAGTATCTGAGAAAAGACTTGCGACTGCTGCTGTATTCTGCACATTTATTTTTATGCGAGTAAGTTACTAAAACTGACCAAAACATTTTATAGCAATCACTTCCATTTCTTAACTCCAACACTCATAAGCTTCAAACACAAAAGCAGAAATTAGCCTGAACAACTATTAGCAGTGTGATGGACAGTGGTGGAAAGGTACTTGGTTTTCTGAAAGCTAGAAGGTTGCAAATATTTTACTTTTCTATTTGCAGGCCTCTAAATTTATGTTAAAAGAAGATGTGCTGTCAATGAAGATATAAAGATATATAGATATAGAAGATACAGAACATGAACTTTATTTCCTGTTCTTCTCTCAAAACTGTTTTGGTGATAAATGAAACACTTTTTAAAAAGCAAACCTGCCAGAAATACTCCACGAAACAAGAAGGCAAAAGGCTGGATGTAAGTAAAAATGCAATTCCACTAATCTGTACCTCAGCATATTCTGTGTCTGCTCATGAGCCCATCGAAGGAGGCAGCATTAAATAAGCTATACTGAAGAGAGTGAGACGGACTGGTGACAGGGTACAGAACGTCACAGAGCAGCCTGTGACACAAGTAACGCAATGTTTGAGTACACTGTGGAAATTATACTGGCATGTGCTAACCTTTGATTTAAGAAACTTCCTTGATTTAGGCACCTCGATTGATAGGAATGGTTGTCCCTGTAGGCCTAGCACGCAGGCTCGCCAAGCCCGGGTGCGAGCAACACCCAGGGCTGCGGGGCCTACTGCTACACCTGATGGTCTCGATGTCCTCCCTGTTTCCACGCACACCCGTGGGTATGTTTAGAGGTTATCCTATGGTTATGTTTTCCAATCTGAAATGTTTACAGTACTTTTCCAGACAATTGTTTGAGCTGTCATCCAAAACATCCGTCCTACATGCAGGACTGTGGGAAGAGCAGTGAAAGCAACCTTAGTGATGCAGCACATTCCCTTGTGTCCTTTCTGGAAAACAGGAGTTGTACTGTGAGTAAAGAAGAGCTCTAACTGGCACCAGCACGTGGGTATTGTAACCTGAACAAACTTCCACCCCATGAGCTTGAGTGTGGAAGAGATGAGGGTGAAGACAAAAGCCCAAAGGAGAGCACAGGGAACTTTCACTATAGAAAAAGCTTTTGGTTTTTTAACAACTGCGGTTGGGATGTTTGTGACAGTTCAGACTTTACTAAGTAAATGACCCAAACATGGCTTTCTGCAGCACGGGGGTGGAGTGGGAGGAATAATTCAAGGCCAGATTTGCAACGAGTGAAATCAGATGGGGACTTCTCTGGCTCTTCAGTGCTGTTTACTAATTCTGTGTAAAAATAGCACTCAGAGGAAAGTGGTGATTTATATTTTAAAAGAGTGGGCACCCTGTACCACTGGTACATGCAAGAAAAAGTTAAAAAGAATAACTATTCCACAGATGCAAATGGTATTTTAATTTTTTTTTTTTTAAAAAGGGAAAAAGGAAAGAAACCAAGTATTGAGACAAGTTATATTCTTCAACCATAAAAATGGCAGGAAAAGAGGAAAAGCGACAAGGGTTCAGAATGGCTTAGACTGAATTCTTGGCTTTCAGTTTTCACTCTCTCTGCTACAAGTTAGATTAATAAATTAATAATGATGGAGATTCTTGCATCGGGGAAACTGCCTAGTATGGCAACTTTGGCTTTTAATAATTTATGAGTGTCTTGTTTATTCCCCAACTTAAAGCTGCCTGCTTTGCAATAGCCTTTATCTAGAAGGCCTAGAATAAATTCCTGCCTTCAAGAAGATAAGAAAAAGCAGAGAGAAATCATGCACAGAGGAAACCCCATATAATTAGCTGCCAAAGCAGCTGAAGAAGCAACTAATATACTGGGAGGAACTGGTAAAGAGGGAGCAGTGTGAGATACCTCAGATTTCTCTGGAAATCTAGGACTCTGGCAGTGCTTCCCTCCCCATCACTGCATGGGCTAGCATACATGTGTTAATATTCAGGATGTCTATGCCATGAAAGAAGCAAGCTTTTCTAAGGTGGCTAGCATCAGTTTAGAGGCTCCTTTTATCACAAGCTCCCTGTAAGCTTATCTTGGTCTGTTAACCTGGTTTATAAGTCATGGCTGTTTAACATAGCATTGGTACTGAACACTAGAAAATGATCCCATCTGTCCTTAAAACCTGCTGTATCAGCTCCAAAGCCAGCTGTCCATTTGCAGTTTCAGATTGCCTTCAGTAAAGGAACATAAATATGACCTCCAATTTTGTTTGAATCAACAAAGGTATTCAAAAACCAGTTTGTGGGTTGCAGAATGCAGCTAGACTATGGCTAAGGGTTAGAAAACAAATTAAACAATCTTGGTAGCATAACCAGATTATGGCTTGTTAGCTACAATGGGGCTTGCCAGCAATGCAGATGCAGCGAGCCACTACTGTGAACCACAGTCCTCTCTCTGCCCTCATTCTAGAGGCCACATGGTGCACGGGGCCTTGTTCAGGGAAAATGGCCACCACATCAATATTGTAGGGTACTGGCTGCGTTGGATGTGTCTGGGTGCCACCTTATAGCAAGGACACAGGTGAGTCTGGGCAGGTACAGGCTCCCATGTTGGGGATTGATGGGATACAAATCCAGTTGTTTGTAATTTGTTCTGAAAAGAATATACTTCAAAATGAGTGAGCAGAAGCTGCCTTGCGTGGCAGTGAGTGTTTCTGCACTGATGCATGGTAACTCGCTCCTTAGTAAGGCAGCTCTTCCCAGTTCTGGCCAGTTCATCGTACTGAACAGACGTAAAACCTTGCACTCAGAGCAAAGCACCACATGGTGAAGGGGTCTGTGTAAAGAAGATGGGGGGGGGAGTAACAGGAAAAAAGCAGGGTTTTGGTTTGGAGAAATGCAAGTAGTAGTAAGGTGGCACCTTTAGGTTCTTCACTGCTTTATGGCAAATTCTGGAGTTTGAAGGTAGCCAGCTGCTCCTGAGATGAACCTGTGGGACTGATCATCACAGAGGTATTGTATTGGTGATGAAAGAAAAAGTGTTAAAGTATCACATAAGTGTCACTAGTCAATATACTATACTAATAAATATAACAGGCTTGAATCCAATCTCAGGCTCTGAGGGCAAGTGGCATGGTCCATTTTATGACCATGTAATTAACCTGTCTTCTTCCAAGTCAGGGTAGCCTTGTCCATACTGCCTAATGAAAACAAGTCCTAGCTTGTGCCATCTCCTCAACAGTGCCGGGGTGCTGATTGGGAATACAGCATATGGCAGGGCCTGACCCAGGCTGTGGAGCCTCATCAGGCTACTAAGCAGCAAGGGCAATTAATTACAGGGGAGTACCCAAGCCTCTGCTCTTGTTTCCCCCAGTTCTCTCATGGGAAAACCCGCTGAGCACTGTCCCCAGCTGTCCCAAAATGCTTACATATTTGCTCAGCCCTGCTTTGGATCATTCCAGCTCCCTTCAGGCTGCTGTGGAGCAACTACCCTCCAACAGCACAGATGCATGTAAATCCATGCCCCTCGGTCTTCCTCACCTCAGCAGATAAGTGGGCTCAAGGGATGCTTAAGATGAACTTTTCAAATGGAAATGATTTTGACAGTATACAGTCAGACCATATATACTTTTCAACATATTCCTCTCCTTTGGGCATGGCATTGGTTAAGATTTTTCTAGAAGGGTCTTTGTAAAGTCTTCAACACGAGGGTATGCCATAGCCACGATAAAACCAGTTATGCTAAAGTAGTATTAATACCTGATATAAAAGTGGAAATTCAGTTCCTGAAGTTACTACAAAAATGTCAGAACCTCAGTAATTTGAAAATCTCATTGAATTAAACTATGAGGGAAAATTTTAGTAGGAATAAACTAGTCTAATGCTTTAACTTTTAAAAAGCATCACTTTTTTCCAGCTCTGAATATGTTCCTGCATTTTTTTCCCGGGAGTTAGAGCCAAAACACAACACTTTGAAGACAGATGTTCAGTTTCAGCTTGGAAAATCTTACTTTATTTGTGTTTCTCTCGTTAAACGAGAGAGACATAAGAAATAGGCAAATATGCTTCCAAAATGTTACTGCCTGTCAGAAAGTTATGTAGTCATGTATCTTTTATAGCACTGAACACAAAGAAATAGCAGAAGACATAAAAACGTCAGTGATAGTAAGATGCCACAGGCAGCTCTGGGTGGTGGGACGCCAAGATGACCAGGCTCATGCACAGCTGGCAGCTGGCGAGCCCCCAAGGCTGGAGCCCTGCACAGCTTCACAGCCAAGGACTGGTAAAAAGATGCTTCCTGGGTATGTTGATTCATGTAAGAACTTTTTTTTTTTTTTTTTCTTTTGATTCTTAAATGATCAGCTATTAATTTTTAATTTGCATGAATGTAAGAACTTGACTCCATTTGCTTCACTAAAATCTGGCATCCCCTGAGGGTTGGGTTGGGTTTTTTTCCCTTTTTATCCACAAGTCTGCAGCTTGCCTCAGCATAACCACACATCGTACTGTGAAATGGTACAATTTATAGCGGAACTGACACTGCAGCCTTGGGATTAAAGAGTCTGAAGTGCTACATGTTGTTTCCTAGGAAACCGTAGAAAGCCTGGAATCATCAAACTGTAACACAGTCTGCAGAAGAAAATATTGTTTTGGATCTTGACTGGGGATCTGCCCAGGATCTAGCCTAGGTTTGGGATCAACTCTTGCCTGACAGATCCATAAAGGTCCAGATGACCCTGAAAAACAGACTCTGAAATACCTAATGAGGTTTTTTGTCATCTATCTCATCCCAACTATGAGCCTAGGATGTTTGTAACTTGTTACTAAGGAAATGACTCAAACCAAAATCCTTTCTCTAAATTTGAATTTGACATTGTCTGTACCAGGCTTTATTCACTGGAAAGCTTCTAAAGCTGTAACTTAATGCTCTGTAAGAGGAAATTAATCCATAAATCCATGTCAGAATTAAGGACAGGAACATTCAATCAATATAATCAAGTTCTCCAAACTTCAGTAATTTAAGCCTCCTTATCTTTTGATTAATTTCAGGAGATAGGGCTAGAGTTGATGGGGGAAGAGGGTAGAGGTCAACGGGACAGTGATGGGCTCAGGGATGATAGTAGGGAAAATTCTGTGGATTGTCCTGTAGGATCTTGTGAGGACTCCTCAGAGGAGGCATCATTGCTCATCCCCCTCCCAAAATCTTCCTGTGTCCTGTTAGGGATACCTGCATCTGCTGCCTCCCTAAAGTGCCTGTATACTAATGCACGCAGCATGGGTAATAAACAGGAAGAGCTAGAGATCTTTGTGCGGTCGCAGGGCCACGATCTCATCGTGATCACAGAGACATGATGGGACAGCTTGGATGACTGGAATGCTGTCATGGATGGCTATGTGCTTTTTAGGAAAGACAGGCTGGGTAGGTGAGGTGGAGGAGTTGCTCTTTATGTTGGAGAGTAGCTTGAATGTATTGAACTCCAGCTGGGGGAGGGTGATGGACCAGTGGAGAGCTTGTGGGTGAGAATCAAGGGGCAGGCTAGTGTGGGTGACACTGTTGTGGGTGTGTACTACAGGCCCCCTGATCAGGAGGAGAAAGTTGATGAAGCCTTCTAAAAGCAGCTAGAAGTAGCCTCACGATCCCAGGCACTGGTCCTTATGGGGGACTTCAATTACCCAGATATTTGCTGGGCAAGCAGCAGGGCCAGGCATGTGCAGCCCAGGCGGTTTCTGCAATGTGTGGAAGATAACTTTATGATACAGATGGTGGAGGAGCCAGTGAGGGGTGGGGTGGTACTGGATCTTGTTCTTACTAATAAGGATGGGCTCATTAGGGCAATGAAGGTCGGGGGCAGCTAGGGACATAGCAACCATGAGATGGTGGAGTTCAAGATGTTGAGTGGAAGAAGCAAACCAAAAAGTAGGATTGCTACCCTAAACTTTAGAAGAGCAAACTTTGATCTCTTCCAGGACCTAATAGGAGTTATCTCATGGTCTAGGCTGTTATAAGGTAAAGGAGCCTGTGAGAGCTGGCTAGCCCAGGATCGGTGCATCCCTGTGAGTAAGATATCAGGAAAGGGTGGCAGAAGACCTGTGTGGATGAGCAGGGAGCTCATGTATAAACTCAAAGAGAAGCAGAAGGTCCATGAATTGTAGAAAAAGGGTCTGAACACCTGGGAAGAATATAGGAATGCTGTCAGGGCCTGCAGGGATGCAACTAGGAAGGCTAAAGCTCAGCTGGAAATGAACCTGCAAAGGATATAAAGGATAATAAAAAGGGTTTTTTTAGGTATGTGAACAGTAAGAGGAAGACTAGGGATAATGTGGGTACCCTACTGAATGAGGGGGGTGTCCTTGTAACAGGGAATGCTGAGAGAGTGGAGATACTGAATGCCTTCTTTGCCTTGTTCTTCACTTCAAAGATTCCCCCTTGGGACTCCCAGACCCTGGAAGAAAGGAAGAGAGTTTGGGAAATGAAGAGTTTTCCTCTGGTTGAGGTGGGAGCGGTCCAGGAGTGTCTCAGAGTGATCAATGCACACCAATCCATGGGTCCTGATGGGATGCATCCACGTGTGTGGGTGAGCTAGCTGAGGTGATTGCTGAGCTGCTCTCTATCATCTTTGACAGCTCTTGGAGAACAGGAGAGGTGCCTGAAGACTGGAGGATAGCCAATGTCACTCCTGTCTTCAAAAAGGGCAAGAAGGAGGATACGAGACTACAGGCCAGTCAGTCTCACTTCTGTCCCTGGAAAGGTGACAATTGGAAGAGAAGGTCATGAGGAGTAGTCAGCATGGATTCACCAAGGGGAAATCATGCTCGATCGATCTTGTAGCCTTCTATGATCTCATCACCGGCTGGGTGGATGGAGGGAGAGCAGTGGATGTCATCTACCTTGACTTCAGCAAGGCTTTCAATACTGTCTCCCATGACATCCTGATAGAAAAGCTGAGAGATCATGGGATAGATGAGAGGACAGTGAGGTGGGTTGAGAACTGGCTGTCGGACGGGGCTCAGAGGGTCGTGATCAGTGGAACAAAATCTGACTGGAGGCCTGTGACTAGCGGTGTTCCCCAGGGCTCGGTGTTGGGTCCAGTCCTGTTTAATATCTTCATCAACGACCTTGATGAGGGAATAGCATCCACCCTCAGCAAGTGCCCATGATACAAAGCTGGGAGGGGTGGCTGACACGCAGGAACACTGCGCTGCCACCCAGCGAGACCTGGACAGGCTGGAGAGCTGGGCAGGGAGAAACCAGATGAGGTTTAATAAAAGCAAGTGTAGAGTCTTGCACCTGGGGAGGAACAACTGTTTGTATCAGTACAGGCTGGGGGATGACCTGCTGGAGAAGAGCTCTGTGGAGAAGCACCTGGGGGTCCTGGTTGATGACAGGTTGGCCATGAGTCAGCAGTGTGCCCTGGTGGCTAAGAGAGCCAATGGGATCCTGGGGTGCAGGACAAAGGAGGTGATCCTCCCTCTCTACTCTGCCCTGGTCAGGCCCCACCTGGAGTATTGTGTCCAGTTCTGGGCTCCCTGGTATAAAAAAGACAGGGATCTCCTGCGCTACAAAGATGATTAAGAGCCTGAAGCATCTCCCCTATGAGGAAAGGCTGGGTGAGCTGGGGCTGTTCAGCCTTGAGAAAAAAGACTGAGAGGGGGGTCTGATTAATGTTTATAAATATCTCAAGTGTGGGACACAGGGGGAAATGTCCAGCCTCTTTTCAGTGGTCTGTGGGGACAGGACAAGGGGCAATGGCTGTAAATTGGAGCACAGGAAGTTCTGCACCAACATGCAGAAGAACTTTTTCACAGTGAGGATGACAGAGCCCTGGGACAGGCTGCCCGGGGTGGATGGAGTCTCCTTCTCTGGAGATATTCAAGACCTGTCTGGATGCCTCCCTGTGTGACCTGTCCTAGGGAACCTGCTTTGGCAGGGAGGTTGGACCTGATGATCTCTGGAGGTCCCTTCCAACCCCTATGATTCTGTGATTCTGTGAAAATATATATATTGTTTCTTTGAGATTTTTTTCTACAGGTGGATTGAGAAAGAGTGACACTATCAACAGCACCACTAACATATATATACTCTTTTTCTGGACTTCACTAAAGGAATTCAGTTTTATTAAGAGGAATTTTACATTTTTCATAGAATTTTTGTTCAGTAAAAAACCCAAAAGTCTAAAATTTCCTAATGTTCCCTGAGCAGCAGCAACTTTGATCTTGAGCACTGTCTATTGGATAAAACAGCAGGCTCAAACTATTATTTAGACCTGCAATGTAATTGGGTAAAAAACCCCCACAACCTTCTTCAAAAATTATATCACCAATTGGCTTAATACTGACCTCCAAAATTATCATGCACAGAAATTTTTAACAGTCCTGAAAAAAATGTAATGGCATTATGAGACTTAAGCTTTTGTGAAAATGCTTGGCATCTATTATTCTTTCCCTACTGGAACATTTTTAAAAATAAACAATCACAGCTCTATTTTAATTTCTAATATTTAGAGCTGTTTTCTGACCCATTTCCTCTATTTCCATGTCATTTTAGTACTTCTTTGTAAGGAACATTTAAACAAATACAGGAAATGTATTGATTTTGGTCACCTTCTTGGGACTTTATAAATGTACCTCTCAGGTTATGAGCACCTTGGAACCCTCAGAAGGAGTTCACATGCAGAAAAAGTAATACAGACTCACTAAGCAGACAAGACTTCAGTGGTCCACATATTTCTCCATGATTTAGCTCTCCAGCTTAGCCTATTTAACTGAATAGCCCAATAATGTACTTCTTCAAATATCAAAGAAAACCACTTTGATGATTGTCCTGGTTCTAGCCAGACCAGAGTCAACCTCCCTAAGCAGCCAGCACAGGTGAGCTGAGTCAGCACAGGTGAGCTGAGTCAGCACAGGTGAGCTGAGTCAGCACAGGTGAGCTGAGTCAGCCCTGGCTCTTTCCCACATCACCTGACATCATTCCCCCATAAAAGGGGCTGGTTGGGGAAGGGTTAGGGTTTGGTGCCTCTAGGACAGCTGAAATATGGCTGGCTGGGATGTTGGGCTGGTCTTCCTGTCGTGCAGTGCTCTGTTACAATCGGGTTGGTAAGGTACTCTGTGTTATCACCAGGTGTAAGTGAAGCTTGCTGCGGGCTGTTATCACCCCCCTTTCATGGTGTTTTTTGTCAGTAAACTGTACTTATCCCAGCCCAAGGAGGCTCTGTTTCTTTCTCCTCAGGGAGCATGCGGTGCTCAGCCACTGCTGAACCACCACAACAGTATATAATAGAATTCATTTGTCAGTCTGGTGCTTTCAGAAGAAATACTGCTGTTTTTTGGATGAGATGTGCTTTTAACTCTTGTTTTGAACATAACAATCAAAGACAGTATGGGGTTTGGATGATGTTTCTGGCTCCTCTTTCTTTGGAAAATCCTCTTTAATTAATGGCAGTTTTATAAAGGGAATGAGATATGGGTATTGGCCACAGGGTGCCTTAGAAAAAAAACTACAAACATAACCTACAGACAGAGATATGTGTAGTAAGAGTTTAATAGTAATAAATGCAGCCCTAAACTAGTCTTTCGAAATCTAAGCGCCTTACAAACTAATTAAGCTATGAGGTATGAAGTATAATTATCTTGTTTTACACAGACTTACTATTCTCTTAACAGCAGCACTGACAGCCTAAATAACTTTAAAATTATACAGAAAACAATAACAAAGTAACCCCTGTCTGTTTTCTGCCAGTGTTTCCACTTGTAGCAGAAAAACATTTTCAAAGGTCACCAGCCTCTTTCAGCTGCAGTTCTAACCTTCTGGAAGAGGTCAGCTCAAAGCAGCTTCAATTCCAAGCCTCTACATCTTGGCACTGACATTGCCCTTTTTTTTAACCGTAACAGCTTATTTGCTGTTAGCTTAGCAAGTTAAATATCTGCAGTTAATGGCTTGGCAGCAAACACTTTTTGTAAAGCAAGTGCCTGTGTTCAGGCTTGCCTAGGCATCTAGTCCAGTGTCCAGATCCCAGCACTCTTACGTCCTTGTGGTGTTGAACAGCACCATTGTTTCGAGGCTCACGCTTGAGTGACCTCAGGTACCACGAAGGCATGTGGAGCTGGAGAACGTCTTCTGCCACCAGCTCAGGCGTGGCGCTCCGGATCGTCCCCTCAGCAACCAGGGCTGTCGGCGCCCCGGGCGAGGGCCCTCGCTTCCATATCCCTCTTCTCCCCCCCAGCTCCGTCGGTGAAGGGGCCGCGGGACAAACCCTCCCAGCAACGGCATTTCCCGCCGAGAAACCCCCAAGGGTTCTCGGTGTCTCCCCGGCTACCCGCTGGAGCCGGGCATCTCCCCTTCGCCGCCAGGGCTGCTCTTGCGGCCCGGAAAGGCCGGCAGGCGGAGGCTGTTAATGCCGCCTTTACAACGGCCGCGCTGTGAGCGGGGCCTGCGCCTGGGAGCCCCGCGAGGGAGGGAGGAAGGGAAGGAGAAGAGGGTAGGGGAGCGGCCGGGGCCCCGCGCCACCGCTGCGGGCGGGCGAGAGAGAGAGAGAGAGACGGGAGGCGCGGCCGCCCCCAGCGCGCAGGGAACACGCGCACACCTCGCCCGCGCTCCGCCCCGCCCGCCCAATCAGGAGCCGCGGCTCTCGCGGCGCCAAAGCTGGAAACGCGGGGGTGTGGCCGCGGGCTCGCGGGGAGGGAGTGTTCCGCCTTCCCGCGCGGGCTGGGGGTTCCCCTTCGCCCCGCCCACGGGGGGCTCCCCCGCCACGTGACGGGGGACGTGGCTGCCTTGTCAGGGGGCGATGCCCAGTAGGAAGGTACCCGCGTGCGCGCGGAGCGGGGGGAGTCGCGCCGCGCGGGCAGGAGGGGAGAGGGGCTCCGCGCGCTCCGGCGGGGCGGGGGCCTTTCCTCAGGGCCAGGCCGCGGCTCCCGCTGGCGGCGCTCCTTGCGTCCTTCGCGGCGGCCTCGCCGGGCGCTGCTCGCCTCGCCGCGCCTTGCGGCCCCGGGGCGGGGGGAGAGGGGACGTAGTGGTGGCGGCGGGACAGCCCCGCTGCCATCTCAGGCCCAAACCCGCGGCTTGCCCTGGGACCTCTTTCCCCGCCGCAGCCCGGAGAGGAGACTTGAAGGAGAAGCACGGCGGGTTCCCGGGGGAAAAGGGGCGGTCCTGGCGGCGGGTCGCGTTCCGTTCGCCCTGGTGGCTGGGTCCTGCCGGTGTCTCCCGGGAAGTGGCCCGGCGGCGCTCGGTGCTGGGCTCTGCCCCTGCCGGGGAAGGGGGCCCCACTCCGGCCTCTCACTGGAGCTGCGGGTGGGAACACGGGTCCTGCACCGCATTCGCCATGTCCCCGGTTCCGCTAACCGACCTCTTCTTCACCGTTACACGGTGGAAGCGCAGCTGTGCCGAGGGAGGGGGGTCGGCCTCCCGACCAGATTGGGGGGGGAAGCGCGGGGAAAGTAAAATTTTGATGGAAAGAGACTTAGGGAGGCTGCCCGGCTTAGTGCCGTCCCGAGGAGCTTGGCTCCTCTGGGAGTGAGGGGGAGCCGCGGGAGGAGAAGCGCCCCGTGCCTTTTTGGGGTCTCCTCGTGTCGGTGGCTTGCGTGCGGCGTTTGGTGGTACTCGGAGGGTGGTGGTGAGGGCGCTGGCTCTGGCTGTGCTTGTGCTAACGAGGGACTCCGAGAGGCCGGCCGCAAGCGCCGTGGCTCCTGTGATGGCTAAACCGAGCCTGTAGCGCTCCGGTTCCCATGTAGCGTGTGGATAAAACGCTGCGAGCGTCCTGCACCGGTTCTTGAATATAACCGCGCTTTAAAGTTAGTCTTTATGGAGCAAAACGCCAACAGCGAGCTGAAAATAGTCTACCGCGCTAGATGTAAGTTACCTGTAACACTGACGCTATACGGATTTTATTATAAGAGTTTTTGGCTATTGAAAAACTGTGCATGTCCACTGCTAAGATGTATTTAACCAGCTCCTGTCCCGATGCGATGGCAGGTTTTGATAATAGTGGTCTATTTTGCAGACAAATAAAACGTTTCTCGTTACTGTGCCAGGGAAAACTCTGCAGGCTGAGTGAGAAGGCAGCAGTCCTCTCCATGTGTTGACCGCTCTTTTGAGGTGTTGTCATTAATAAACAAACCAACTCGTTACAATAGCAGCATCATCCCTTTTTGCCCCGTCACCTGAGCGTTTTGGATAATCCAATCTGATTAAAGCTTTTCTAAAATACTTCTGTTTTAACCGTCCTGATAGAGGGCAGATGTCAGTCTAATTAACTGCTTGGCACCAGGTGTTAAGGCAAAGTACATTTCAATAGTATTTTTATTCCGCAGGGGTGGCTTGCTTTTTCTCCTCAGTGTAAGCACATGCTTATTTATGCTCTTCTTTAAATAAGCATGTATAGGTTAAAAAAAAATTCCCATGTTCAAATAGTAATATTATATAAATACACATGCACACATAAATATATTAAGTCAATGAGAACTGCCTTTCATTAAGACTAGTAAAAATCAACCACAAATAAGGGGTTTAAAACTGTTTTAAAACTACTGGTCTCACGCACCAATAGGAAAAGTATTTTAAGGGTTTTTTAGTTTATTTTTTCTTTCCTACACGCATTGTGACTGTGGAAGGAGGTGTGCTGGGTCGTTGTGACTGTGGTCAGACAGTTTCGATTTTTTTTTAAAAATTGTATTTATTTTTTCCATAAATCATTACAACTCGATGAATGTGTTTCTTAGGATCATGCATGTTCTGAATCGTCTTTGTAAAATAATGCATACTGGTTTTCATAGGAATAAAAACAGTCTTAGCTTGAAAAAAACCCAAACCCAACTGTGGTTTTAATTCTGCAACATTTATTTAAATCCTGACTTGAGGGTTTAAAATGCAAGGGTGCTCCATTAATTATGTTGCTTTCATAGCTAATAATGTTGATTTAATATTAAGTTAAATATTCACTTTCTATCCAGGCACCAAACCCTGTAATTACACTTTCAGGAGCGTGAATCCTGAGTTTTGCAGAAAATTAGATCCTGTTGTCAAATTCAGTTTTGTGCTATTTTAAAATTGGGCTTTTGAAGCCCAGGACTCCTTTCTTTTAGTTTCTGAGTGCTTTTAAATAAAGACTATGAGGACAAAGGTGAAGCAGGAGGATGGCTGGTGTTCAGTGTTTCTGTTTACTTTGCAATTGTTTTTTTAAACAAAACAAAACGTTTTGAAACTAGAGCTGTGATTTTCAACCACTTTGACCTGCTCTGTGTTAGGGAAGAATCCGGTAATTGTATTTGATTACTTCTGGATGTGCATATCAGTAGCAGGAGTTTACTTGTGAAACATTTTATTATTACTTTTGTCCTTCAGCTTATGCTACTTTTTGTTATTAGAGTTGGAGTCAAAGAAATGCTATCTACCCCATAGGCAATTGGCATATCAGCTCATGTTTTCCTGGGATTTCCTTCCATGGGTTTTGGAGCTGCCCCAGGAAAGTGGAGTTATCCAGAATGTAACGGGCTGTGCAGTGAGTAGGCTTTGAACACATGGCCCCAGTGACTCCATGTAGGGTGCATCTGGTTAATAAATATTTGGCATAAGTAACAATGTAGATTTGTTGAGTGGGGATGTTCTGGATAGGACCCTCCATTAAAAAATCAAAACCCAACCCCCAGACTGTAGTAGCCTTGTCTAGAATAGCTATGTATATTTATTGTATTCTCAGAGTCTGTCTCCGTTTTCCTCAGAGCACATCTCTACCCAGGTGGGCTGACTTAATGCTTTGTCTCACTAGAAATAGCTAAAAGAGTAGAAGAGGGACAGATTTCTTGCTGGGCCTTTTATGTGGAGGGCTTGATCCTAATTTCACTGATAGCAGCAAGAGTAATTTATTTTTTTTTCACTCGTTTAGAAGGAACTGCTCCACAGACAAAATGCCATGCTTTATTTAACAGAGTTCAAGAGAGAATTTCAGCTTGAGTTAGCTATTCCAGCTTCCCTTTCTTTAACTCGGAATTTCAGAGGGGCATATTTTGTCTGCAAACACTCTGCAGTCTTCAGGATTCCTTGCCTGATTGTCTTGTAATAAATTTTGATTTTATGATGTATGCCGGGTCTATGCAATCTAGCTCTTTTGAGCTTGATTCAGTGATATGTGTTTTTAATACTATCGTGTTTCTAGACACTTCATGCATAGCATTAATAAATTAGACAAGATATTTTTATATGTGCCCTATTTTTACGCCAGAGGAAAAAGCTGATGACTGCTAACCTTGTCACTCAAGGTTAGGAGACCTCAGTGTTGTTGCTGCATTTTTTTGGGAACAGCATGGCCTTCAGATTAGCTTCACTATAAATATTTATTCCTGAGAGAAACAAGTTTCTTAAAATACTTGTTTCTCTGTTGCTTTGAAGCAGGTGGGAGCAGAAGTAAAGAGCCTTTAAAACTTTCAATTTCTGATGCTAGCCAATGTTTTCCTGGGGTGGAGGCCCTTTGATGCCAGGCCTCTGTGTCAGGGTGTTGGGGAGCAGGAGCTGCTCCGTAGGGGAAGGGTGAAGATGCCCTCCTTGGCATGGGCACTGTCCCACTGTGCCCAACAGCAAAGACCCAAACAGTGACCCCACAGGGCTGCTCCCAGTTCAGTGTTCACAATGCACACAATGTTCACAGTACATAATTGTTATAAAAAAAATTTGTGTGCTTCACATATATACCTGCACATAAACATTACACTATCCACGTTGAAACGATAGGCTTTTTACAGGCCATATTCTTCTTTAAAAGTGGTTTGTGGGTATGAATATGTTTATATACGCCCACACATAAATATGCCTGTGGGCAGTGAGTATTATGGCAAACTTGCCCCCCTACCCCCCCAGTAACTGTGGATTGAAGCTGTAGGTCTAATTTCCAGAGTTCAGATATTTATATGGAGACATTTAAATTGTCAAGGAGTTTAGGATAAGGGGGTTGTTTTTAGGGTTGGTTCAATTTTTTTAAGGTGGTGTAGGATGTGGGAAATGGTGGAAAGGTGTATGCATTAAAGGCATGGAGCTGTAAGTCACTGCAGTCAGTATCAGTGGTCATTAAGTCCTCCTTCCCTCCTAATGGTGTCTGCCAGCAGTTTGCAGTAGCTGAGGATCATCTTATGTAGAGGGTGTATTTCTTTCCTTTGTTGTTCTGAGTCTTCAGGAACGGGTTTGAGCTTTTCTTGGTGACTGTAGTGGCTATAAATTTCTGTGTGGTGGTAGCAGAAAACCTCGGATTTTCCTGTATCTGGGGAGCGGGGCACATGGTGAGGGAAAGAGGTAATTAAGCAGGGCTGTCAAGCAGTACTGACAGTTCTTCATGTTGTAATTAAGCTGAGATGGTGTCAAGCAGCTGTTGGAGGGGTCCCACTGGTCCGTGTATCCTTTCTTCCACTACGGTGCCAGCTGTAGATAACTAGTGCTTCTTCCCAAAGCAGTTTCCTGCTGGTTTGGTTCTCTGTCACTATGTCTGCACAGCCTGGCAAGTACCGAGTGCTCTGGAAGAAGAAGGGTGACTCCAGTTGTCTCTGGTGTGTCATCAGGTAGCCTGTGCCAATGCCCCTGTAACACTGCTCTGAAAACCCGAGCAGCCCTGCTTCACCCTGGCTAGTGAGGTGGAGGATCAAATAACGCTCTTCCGTCACTAGCAGTTAAAATGTTAAAACTCTCTTTTTGCCTTTCACAGCCACGATTGTCTAGTGTCTCCAAAAGAATGTACCCAGCTCTTTAAAAGTCACTCCCAGGCCACTTGCACTCTATAAGCGTAACCATCTAAGCATAAAACCAGCTATATGTTCTACTCATTTTAGCATCTCTCTTAATCTTGTCAACTATAAGCATGCCCTTTCTATATGCACCCGAACCCCTCATACCTAGGGAGAGGGAGTCCATGTCTGGCTTTTATCCTGCCATTTTTATATGGCATTCCCTTTCCTGATCTTGCCAGTTGCACACCATTGGCTGTACCTTAGCTGCCATGCTCTGCTCTTCATCCCCTGCCTCTTGAGCCGTGCTCTTTCTTTGCTCCGTTGGTATCGCACAGAGAAATAAATGGATTCTGTCTGTCAGGGGATTTAATTATTTTAAGAATAACATGGGTGAGAAATTTAAGAGAGTAATGCTCTAATTCTATGTTTATTAGGCTTCCTAACAAGAGAAGTATATTAAGAAGCCTGGTTTATGTAACTCTGTGCACGCATTTGTGTGGCTTTTTCACTTGTTTGCAACTGTTTCTGCTTTTAATTGACCACCAAAAGCAGTATGTTGTAAATCCATGTGCAAGTCACAGTGCTGTTATTGGCACAGATACACATTCTTCAAAACTGGAGTGTCCCATTCAAGAAATAAGCTTAGATGACCTACACTTTACACTGTAAATTTTTGTCTGCAAAATGTATCTTGCAGAATCATCTTGAAGCTATGAAAACATTTGTACAAGCAAGACTTACAGCACTGGTTAAGGTTATAAAAAAGTCTAAAACAAAACAAAAAAACCCAAACTAAAGAAAACCCAAAAGCAAAAAAGCAAACGAGAGCCATGGCATGGCTTTGAGCCTGGGTGCACAGCTGGCTGCACTTTTAACTCTGAGCCTGGCAGAAGTCATCCATCCACTCTGGGATGTGTGGAGGTGAAGCGAATGTCCCAGCTGGAGTGAGGCCTTGCTGTGACATTTTGCTGCAGAATCAAAAGACGTGTCTTGACGTGTTTCAGTTCTTACTATTTTCCCTGTCCATGCTTTTCTGTGTGCGGAGGCAGGAGTCCTTATCAAGAGGACAGCACAATGTAGGGGTTCGTGTCTAAGCACTTTGGAAATGGAGGCTTGGACCAGCATCTTCAGTGGGAGGAAAGCAGGATTTAAATTCTCTTTGTGAGATAATATTAATCCTTCCTGTTTGAACTGCCATAGTCTCCTTACTTGACATCATGTCATTATTAAAGTGCTTTTGATTCCTTATTTAATACCACATCAGATTCAAGGTTTTCTCATTTATATATTGGTGGGAGCAGTTATGAGGACAGTTTGACTTTGGTGATAGTGATCTCTTGTAGTAGCTGCTTTGTGGTGTAAATACCCCCAGCCGTTTTAGAAAGCCTGTTAGGGAGGTCAGCTACTGTCAGAGGAAACTGCATTCCACTTAAAGTCACAGAATCATTTTGGTTGGAAATGACCTCTAAGATCACGGAGTCCAGCCATGACCTAAGCACTGCCAAGTCCACCACTGCACCATGTCCCTAAGCACAACATCTATGCATCTTTTAAATACCTCCTGGGATGGTGACTCAACCACTTCTGTGAACAGCCTGTTCCAATGACTGAGAACCCTTCCAGTGAAGAAATTTTTTCCTATTGTCCGATCTAAACCTCCTCTGGCACAATTTGAGGCCATTTCCTCTTGTCCTATTGCTTATTAACTTAGGAGAAGAGACTACTACCCCCCCAGCTACAACCTCCTTTCAGGGAGCTGGAGAAAGCGATGAGGTCTCCCCTCAGCCTCCTCTTCTCCAGGCCAAACAGAAGAACCCCAGTTCCCAGAGATGTTCCTCATAAGACTTTGTTTTACTCTGTCTTTTACCATGCGACAATAGGACCAGTTGACTGGAGGGGTAAAGCAGGATGGCATTTGCTGTATGCTTTTAGAAAGTGCTCAGAAAGATCTAGAGAAAACAAATACACGTTATCAGTTGTAAAATGGACAAAAGTTGCCAAAGACTTTTTTATTTTTAACATATATTTCTTACTTCAAAGTGTGTGTTACAGTCCTGATTGACAAGACTGGCTGAAAATGTATGTGCTGATTAATGTAAGTTTGGAGTAACTCTTAAAACTGGGTGTAGAATCTTAGGGGTAACTTTAGATGTGGTAACAGGCAATTCTTTCAGCTTCAGCTATTCTCAGGCATTAAAAAGAAAATGACCACTGGATGCTAATCAGCATCTTGGTTTGTGACTTGTCTAATAGCCCAAATGACTTCCAACGTCTCACGTAAGGGGAATACAACACTTTGTCTACCATATTTTTGGAAATGCTTGTGAAAACATGTCATTCGTAAAGCTGAAAGAGTCTGGGCCTTTTGGTTGGTGGATTTTTATGGAGAGCTGGATAGTTTGATCTCCTCCATAACAGGGAATTCAATTAGATTAAATGTGAATCTGAAGGAATTATTCAGTTTAAATGTATTTTCTTGCACTTTGCCTGTTTAGGATAATATTTTCAGCTTCTCCAAGCAGCTGATAGGTACTACAGATATAACTTGGGTCAACAGAAAAGTAGTGTACTTATCAAAAATTAAATATTCCCATGAGATTGAGGCTGTTGTTACATGGTGTTGCGTAAAATTTGGTTTCAGGTATTTTTGCCACCTCATTAAAAATTGGAATTGGTGTTTGTAAGTATTCAGAAAAAGGGGCTTTATAGAGTAAATAAAAAGTTAATTGAAAAGAAGTATGTGTTTTTAAATGGGGTTTGTTTTCCCTCATAGCGGAAGCGGTTTTGGAATGCAGAATGCACACCCTTTCCAGATGAGAGACCCCTACAACCGAAAAAATCAAGTGTCAGGACATCAGTGGCTGCTACTTCGATTTCCAATTCATGGCTTAGGTGTGGGGATGGTTTTCAGAGCACTTCAGCACTGGAGGTAAAATGCTGGCTTACTTAATGGTGTGGAAAAAGATGCAAAGTGGCAGTTAAATCAATTTTCATGCTTAACTGAATTATAAGATGTTGTCCTTTTTTCTGTTGTTTCCCAATTAACACTGTCTTTAATTGCTAGTGTAATTCTCCGAGCATATGCTAATGTGTTATGTAGTAGATAGCACTTATCCCTTGGAGAATTTCAGTAATACGCTGAAGGATACCAAAGGAATTTGATACTTGGGGTGGAGTGCTGCATTTCCTAAAAAATGTGGAACAAAAAGACTCTGGTTTGCATCTGAAAACTTTTTTGCTAGATTTAAAGAGTATGTTTGCAATAATGAATTCACTGTAGAAAATCCTGCTTTTGGATGACTCTGCAGGTGTGAGTCTTGATGCAGATGCTCTTTTGGATGATATACCAAATGATGCTTAATTTTTTCTGTGCGTGTTGGTCTTGGTGGTCATGAACAGAGATGTTCAGACAGCTCTGAGAAGTGCTTTGTGTTGAAAATTATCTTCAACTAAGATGCTTTTCTGTTTCTTCTTTTGGTACTGCATAGTCAGTGTCGCATAGTTTGTGGGATTTAATGGAATCAGAGACAGGGCCACCAAATGCTTCTTTCTGTAACCTTTGATTAGGAGGCACGTGCTTTATTCGGCGAGCTCTTGCTGCCCCTTTTTGATATTTTAATACTGAAAATACTGACTGTTGTTCCTTTCAAGGTCAGATGTGATTCCTGTAAATTTGTATTTTCCAAAACAATGAAAATCCAGCTTTTATGTTCCTGTTCTCATGCTTTTTTACCCAACTCGTTATATCGCAGTCTGGTAGAAGACAGAAAAGCTAATTTGAAATTGTGCTACTAAGTTGTAGGAGATGAATAGCAGTTTTGAGTATTTTAGTACATGTTAAAATTGTCTTTAATGTCTTGGTGATTAAATCTCTCTCTTGGTCTCTCTTGAATATAGTCCCTGAGACCTACTGATAAGAAATCCAGGATTAAGAAGCATCTTGGACCACTGTTATCATCAGCTGGAAGTACAGCAGGTGTGTTATAACTGTTTCATTTTAATGTCATCAGAAGATCATCACTTTGTTTCGCTCTTTATCAAGGTAGAAGTTGGCTGAAAATGCTGGTTGCTTTCTTCTTCTGTTATTGTAATCAGATGCTAATTTTGGTAAGACACAGTCATGATGCTGTTGTGATTGGGATCCTCTATTCATCTAGAGTGCCTGAAATGCATTCTGCAAAGCTGCAGGCACTTCAGCTATTGCTCTCAAGATGAAGGAAGCCTCACTAATGCTGTATATACTGTGTGTTCTAGCAGGGGCAGGATATTTAAATTCTTAACATTTTTAAGAGGAAGAAATGAAAACTAACACTTAGCTGTCTAAATAGAGGGTTAAATAATTCTCTTTTCTGCTAGGAACAGACAAGCAGGCATGACAGAAAACATGTATTTTGTGAGTATAAGCAACAGATACAAAAGCAGAATTTTGTTAATCTCCTGCTTTCAGAGTCTTCTATATGTACTCAAGTCAGTTACTACTGTGATTAAAAAAACCCCAAAAACAAGAACTCTAGGCATAATAAAGAGGAGGAGGAGGAGAACTTATCAGCTCCCTCCAGTTCTTTCACTTTCTGCGTTCAGAGGAAAGGAAAGAAAGGGGGCAGTGGCTTCTTCAGTCTTTGTGCTTCTACTTGCTCCAGCAGCTGTACTGCCTCTGTTGGAGTTAGGTAAGTGACCTACTGGGCATCTGGTGTCTACCTTTTGCTTTTCCAGATTTCGGAAAAGAACCTCTTTGTGTTGCAGGAGAACATATGGTTGTGTTTGTTTCTTCTGGGCCCTCCCACCTAATTCCAAATTCCCAGTAATTGTCTAATCAATCATTTACCTATAATCATTTACCTAAAAAATATTCAGTAGCTGTAGGAAGTGGAAAATTCTGCCTTCCTATGATTGCTAATTCTGCATGCACCACTGCTAAGCATTAATTCTTCTTGCTTTTATATTAAAAATTATGGAGAAAGGTATTTTTTATTTATATGTCCAACTTCAAAAACACAATAGCTGTTCTTTGTTACTCCTGAAAAGTTAAAAAAAAATTTCCTTTGGACAAAACTGGAAAGTCATCTCTACTGATGTCATACTTTTATTCATTTATTACTCATCTTATGAAGTCAGAGAAATCCCCAAACCAGAATTCTAAGGACAGTCTTCATTTAAATCACTTACTATTTTGAAGGAGCACAGGCAGGAGCATTAGGACTGTGTAGAGGACTGTGTGTCAGACAGTCATTGTTTGTCTTTGCTCTGCTGAAAGACTGATTGATAGCCTCACTGTACAGAATGAAGTATAAGCATTTATGGTGGAGAACCAAAGTGAAAATAATGTGTACGTGTGTAAGGAATACTTGTGAGTTAATGCTCCAGTGTTAATCTCTGAAGTCTGGTGACAGAACTGGTAATTCTTTTCCAGTTGAAAAATAATATAGCTTAATTTTTAAGAATTTCCAATTTAACAATATCATGTGTGTATAATAATCTAACACTTTACAATCCTTTTAAATAGGAGCTGCTGCTGCTGCTGAAAGCTCTAAGGAGGCTGAGGACATCATATGGACCTCTAGTAGCAGTGATTTTTCAGATGAGGAAAATAAAACGTTGATTCCAAGGTTACACAGCAAAAAAAGCGACACTTCCAAACCAGAGGAATCACCTGGCAGCCATGATTTATTGTTAGAGGACATTAGTAGTAGCAGTGAAGGTAAGTTCAAACACAACCAGATTTGTCAAGAAACCTGTCCACTCAGAGTGCTGCGATGAAAAAATCTTTGAGGTCATCCTGACAAAGTAATACGATCTAATCCTGTTTTGGTTAAATTACTTGACATCTTTTTTTCATCAACTTGATGGAATAAGCTGTTAATATGAATTATGTACAAAATATTTAAACCTTGGAGTACGGGAGCATAGTTGGGCATGTCGGTCCATTTCAGTACTTTATTTGTACCATTTCCTCCCTGTCCTGTGGTACAGATACTGGGGTTGTGGGCAGCTTTGCCTGCCTGCCCTGTTCTACTGGTGGTACTGCTGTCTGTGGCAGATTTTGCAGCTGCAGATAGCATCATGTTCAGTGGTGTGAGTTTCCATTTTGGTACACAGCATTCCTTGTTTCCCCTGTTAGCTGAATCGTGAGAACAACCACGAGTTTTGTTCTTAGGACTGACTTTGTAATTCATGGAGTGGGGTAGGACAGAAGGGGGGCAGAAACTGATCTTTAAAAAAAATAAACACCTTAAAAAATCTTTTCTTGTGTGCTCCATTACATATGTGTGTTAATTAGGGTAATGTTTAATTTGCATTAGAACTTGCTAGGAAGTATTTTCAGAGTGAACCACTTTCAGAAAAATAATTCAGGTTAGTTTTGTAATTACTTCAGCCAGATCCCAGTTATTACAGCCAGACTCCACCTCTTGGATGATTCCCAAAGTGTTCAAACACCAATGAACGTTGATTATTTTTTTAAATCCATATTTTGGCCATTGATCAAACACTGTCATTGAACATACCCAATGGTCATTTTAGTAATCCCCAGTAATGTTCCTTCCATCCTTTTGAAATGGAAGGACTGTCCATTTTCTATACTACAATCTGATACTCACCAGGAATCTTTATAACCTGCCATTATTATCATTCTACTGCAGTTGTCCCCTGCAAGTACATCATGAGGGTTTTAATCTTTAATTCTTTTTTCTTTTTTAAGAGCCAATAAATAGACTTATTTTTACTCTTGTAAGATAGCAAAATGTGGCTTCTCTGTGTAAATGAAGAAATTCTGATACATTATGTATCTGCTTGAAGGTACTGAGGAAATCCAATCATTTCCTGTTTTCTTCTAAAACCAAAAGCATATTGAAAGGAGTTATTGAAAGCAGTGGGGAGTGAAAGAACTGTAATGTCCATACTTTTTCAAGCAACCAGAGCACATGCTAATTATAGTACTGTACACATGCATTTCTGTGTGTGCATACATAGGTACAGTTGGGAGTATGGGGATAATAGCTGAGAGAAAGTATTTTTAGAAGTGACATGCCCTTTCATGTGAAGTTCACCTTCAGAGCATCAGTACTTGAGTCTCACAAGATAAAACTGATTGTCTCATGTTTTATGAAGGAATTTATGCTGCTGTCACAAGTTGTATGCAGCTTGCCACACAGCTCCAGGAGAGACCTCTTTGTGGTACCTCATCATCAATGTCTGTGCTTAAAATGTCGGGTGAAGCTTTCTCATAGCTAGAAATAGAAATGCATTCACGTGTGCTGTGTTTATTTGCCTGTGTGACTTCAGAGTTTGGAAGTTCCACGAGGTAACCAGTGATTTAGACTGTAGTAGCACTGCTACAGTTCCATAGATCTGTACAGGTGCCTGGAGCATTTGGCAGGTGCCTCCTTGCTGTTCCTTCTCCCCAGTACATCACTCTTTCTGTGTTACGAATGTGACATTTACAACAGCAAAAAAAGTAAAACCAGTAAAGCTTTCATCCCTCCTCTTCTGAACATGCCCATTTATACAAAATACAATGAGGTTCTTCCTCCCAATACCTTGTGGCACATGGACCTGAAGGGTGGTGTGGCTGCCAGGGCAGCTCAGGCTTCCACTGCCTTCAGGAGATCCTCACGGATATGAGTGTGAGTGGGCTTTTGGAGTTGTATTAAGCACCATGAGGATGTTGGAATGACTGTTCTGCATCTCTGTCTTTGTTTATTGTCTTTTTTTTTTTTCTACACCATCTTTTCTCGTGCCTGTTCCTATAATTTATCCTGAACAATCCTCTGCCTGATGTGCTTACAAGTTAGATTTGCAGACGTGTGTATTTAGCCATGGTGTTTTAGGAGGTGACCATTCAACTAGTTTTTTTCACTTCAGGAAGAGGGGGGGTTACCACTTAAAGCAGATGTTACCTTTCAACAGATTTTCAGCTGTTCCAGTTCACTGAGCTATTTGCTTAGAACAGTCAATTCTGAACAAGTGCACTTGGAAAATCCAAAGCAACTGGCCAGAATCACCCCAAACTAAAACCTAGGAAAACTAGCAATAACTAGACTGTAATAACTCTACCTACCCAGGCAGTTAAATATAGTACTTTCTTATGGGCAGTAGCTTGAAATATGTATTTTTAATGTAATTTTTATATCTTTCTTTACAGAAGTTTCTGTTGTCTGCTATTAGGATTTAGATTTTATGAGAGACAGGGTCACAAAATAGTTAAATGTAAAGCTCAGTTGAATGTGTAAAAAATAACTGCGCTTTTTCCCAAGTGAGGGATAGATACAGTACCACTCTTTTTGATTTCATGCTGGTGAGTAATACATGGTGATTAAGAAAGATTCTCTTTACAAATATTTTTTTATTTTAGATGAACCAGAGTTCATTGATTGGGAGAATGATAGTGATTCTACTGTTAGATGTGATGGATCAGGAAAAAAAGATGGCAGCTCACTGGAGATATCAGACTCAGACTCCTGCACGAATCTTAATTCTGTGCCTGTGAAAGAAGAGAATGAAGAGCTTTGTAAGGTGAGAAACTGCTTCAGTTATGTTTTTAAAAAAAGCTTCTATGGCAATTACAGAGTATATTCATATTTGATTGCATTTAATTTGGAGGAACATGAGGTTGGTTTTTGCTTACCTCATCCCCTCCAGAAGGAATTCTGTACATGAGAATTTCAGTGCATTTTCTCTGCCAAACCTCAAAACCAAGCAGTGCCCCATACCTACAGCTTAGTAGTGTAGTTGCTCAATAACAGGATGACTGAGGCGGGAAGGCACTTCTGCAGACTATCTAGTTGAACCCCTCTGCTCAAAGCAGGGTAAGCTGGAGGTGGTTGCTCAGGGGTGCGTCTGCTTGGGTTTTGAGTATCTCTAAGCATGGAGACTCCACAGTCTCTGGGCAACCAGTGCTCGGTTCCTCACAGTACTGAAGATTATTTCTGCATTTGAATGGAATTTCTTGTATTTCAGTGTATGTCCAACTATCTAGTTGAACCCCTCTGCTCAAAGCAGGGTAAGCTGGAGGTGGTTGCTCAGGGGTGCGTCTGCTTGGGTTTTGAGTATCTCTAAGCATGGAGACTCCACAGTCTCTGGGCAACCAGTGCTCGGTTCCTCACAGTACTGAAGATTATTTCTGCATTTGAATGGAATTTCTTGTATTTCAGTGTATGTCCAAAAAGGTGAAATGGGTAGGTTTCTCAACAGAGACTTGATCACCTGGATTCTCTGCAGCCCCTGGCTGCCTGTTGCAAATTGATGTCCAAATCTCCTGTTACGTGGTGGCTGAGACTGTTCCGTATTTCTTTTCAGTACTTGAGACCTTGACTGTAAAATCCCGGTATCGTGACTAGAGAGTGTTCTGACAGCAATGAAAAGGATTAAATTACAGGACTCCCTACATCACTGAAAAGTGATGAGGATAGAAGAGCTCTGGAAAAGGGCAGCAGTCAATACTGAATTGTATCAGCTAAGATTTGGCAGTATTTTTCCTTCTTTCTTCTGTAGAAAATGTAACTATTTATAAAGAAGGCATGTTGTATCAAGCATAGAATAGATGGCAGAAATTTTGGATGCTTGGTTAGTGTCTTACAGGGCAATGACTTGTATTAACAGACTTGAGATTTGACACTGCCCTAGGCAAAGTTACCATTTAATGCTGGAGGCTGACTCTGTCTGCAAGCGCCTCACCAGCGAGGCCCTGTGCCTGCAGTGCTCCCCGGGATGCAAGGGAGAGGCCAGCCGCGGGCTGCCCAGCCGGCTGGAACATGAGGGCAGGCTGGAGGGACTGAGTTTGCCTGGCCTGGAGGAGGCCAAAGAGGGCTCTGGCCCTTCACAGAGGAGCCCAGTGACTGGGGAAGGGGTCATCTGGCAGCAGGGGAAGCTTCAGCCGGGCGAGGTGGCGGAGCGCTGGGAGCGGTGAGGGTCTTGGTCAGGACAACCTGGCGCACCGAGACTTGGCTGCTGCCGCCGCCTCCCGCGGCACTGAAGCCGCTGCGGACCACCGCTCCCTCCCGCCCGCCGGCCCGCTGTCGCGCCGAGCCCGCTCCGTCGGGCGCTGCTGGGTTGCCGGGGCGCTCCCGGCGGGGCCCCGGCAGAGGGCGCCGCCGGCCCGGGCTGCGCGGCCCCGGCCTCTCCTGCCGACCCGGCCGCCTCCTCCCGCGGGCGCGGCCCTTTGGCGGCTGCTCTGCCGGCGGTGGGGAGAGCGCTGGGCCGGCCCCGGCACGCAGGCTGAGGCTGTGCCCTTAGCTGCGGACGGTGGTGGGAAACCGGACGGGCTTCGCCTGGCTGTAGAGATGAGGAAGGCCGTTACCGGAAAGTATTAAAGCCTTAATGAAACTCGTCTAATTTATGTATCGATTCTTGATTAAAGTCACTGAGAGAGAGCGTGGATGGAGTATGATAGCGAGTGGTGCTCGCAGAGTTGTCGCTGGCTTCCCAGTGAAGTGGCATCGCAGCAGGGCCCCGCTGCCTTTCCGAGGCCCCTGCTGTGCTGCAGCCGGCGGGTGAAAGAAGGTTTGTGAAGAACTGATTTCAAGGCACTGCGGTCCTGAGTGACAGCATCAGAAGAGATCGCATGGTCTGCACAAACCCGGGAAAGCTGACCCGGGGCTTTTGCAAGCGAGTCGTTCTGCCTTTTTATATAATAAAGGCCGTGACTTGCCCCGCTGTAGATGGAGAGCGGGGTGAATGTTATGAGACACGTTCATGTTAGCAAATACTGCTCATGAGAGGGCTATCTCACCAGACACATGCTGAAAGAAGAAAGTTTTAAACCCTAACAGGAAGCTATATGTAGTTACATGTACTTATATGACTATAAAGGGTGTGGGTACACTAGGATTCTGAGGATGCCTTTGTGGATTTTGCCTTCCCAGTTGGAGTGCCGTGCAGTGGGGATTTTCATGGGTGGTCAGCTTGGCCAGTAAACTTCCTTCTGGGAATATGGTGAATGCAGGAGGGCAAATCCCTAGTGAGTGCTGTGCCTGTTGGAGTCTTTGTTTTGCTTTACTTCGGAAATGCTGTTTTCCTAGGAAAAAATTACAGGCAAGCTATTTGAGAGGTTTCCAAGGCAGTGTTCGCTATAGGAGGTAATTAGCTGTATGGGTATTCTTTAGAAAGGCCTGTTAATTTTGTGGCCTGTTCACAGTGGGGGAAGGAAAAAAAAGCCAAATGTTGATATATCACCGTTTTTGTGGTTTGCTAACTCTCTGGAACCTAATGGACTGCATGGATAATCAAAAGACCATGAAATTTATTTTACCCCACTTCAAAATATGCCAAATACCAAGAGGTTCTGGAGGTTTAGGATTGCAGCCAAAATATCTTCATGGTAGTATTTACCCATGGTAGGAGTGTATTAGATTTCTAGTGGGAAATCTCAGAAGATTAATAACTTTATGGCTTTAGTTCCCCTTGATATACCAATAGTTCTAATTTGAAAATTAATTCTATTCAGTGATAGTTAACTATGTAGAAGGACTTCATATATTGTTTCGGTATGAAGATAAAAGTCTTGCTTATCTGTCGGGTGTAAAGCTACAGTCGTGATTCAGTTTATGTCCCAAGTCCCTGTGCTGTGTCTGTCCTATCAACTAGCCACCTCTGACGTGTAAAGTTGCTTGATAGAGGATAAGGAGGAAGGCAAGTTGAAGCTGTGGTGAGCAGCTACTAGCTAATTTGTTTCAGTTTAATTCAGAACTTTTGAAGAAAAAATGCAAAATAAGATACAGTTTTGTTTTGCTTTCCTTTATATATTTTTAGGGGATGGAGGTTAATTTTTAATTGCTAACTTTCCTTTGACCTATGTGTGGTTGAATTTTTGCTTGAGGCGATGCAGGACAAAGACCTGTAAGGCCTGATCCCAGATAGCTTTACTCTGAGAGTTCCTCCACTTGCAGTTGCCTGTGGTAGGTGCCTAGTTGACTTTTTCTTGGAGACTATGGTGCTAAAATAAAAAGATGAACCATGTTCATTTTTCAGCATACATGTTTTCCAGAAGAGCACAATGTAATCACCTCAAAATCGATCTCACATTTGTATGCATTGGTAACGACTACTTTTTGCCTGACTTGTGCAGAGACCTTGTCTCATGAGCAGAAGTTCCCTGTTTTATAAGAATTGCTCACCTCTGAATTATTTTCAACTTCTAAATATTTTGATGCTAGTGTTTAAATGAAATCTGGTGCTCTTGTACGTGAATTCATGTCTCCTGCCATGCTGCCTCCTAAACTGGGAACCTTCTCTGGCCCTGTGGACAGAGTGGCATCATTTTCCACACTCAGATACACCCTTAAATCACTTTCTGTAGCTTAATCCCTTAAAGTAGGCCAGTGTTTTTATGGAGTATATAATTTTGGTATGTTGCAGAGTATGGTCTTTCTGTCCCATGTGTTAGATCTACTTAGAAGTTTCTGATGGGTAACCAGATTTGTTTGCTTTGTATGCAAGTGAGATTGGTGTAAGGAGAACTTTTTGCCCTTTGTATTGCTAATCTCTAGGAATTAGATAGCCTTCTGTACTTGCTATGCAGCATTAATAAAGCTTATCTGGTTAGAACAGACCCTCTTTATTGCAGAGCATATGAATAAGCTTGTCTGCTGATTTTAACTTCTAATTTGTCTGAAAATTCATCCACAAGTCACATGGTTAAGAACTTTTTTCCTTTAAATACATATACAATGGCAATACCTCCAAAGTATCGTGCTGTATTATGATAGCTGAAAAAGAGAACTGCTGTATTTTATGTGTTTCAGAACTCTGTTAAATTAGAGAGTTTCAGAACTCTCTAATGTGCTGCAGTCTGTGTGTGCTGGCAGTGGGTGATCTGACGTGATGTTGAGTCTTGTGCAAAAAGCCTTGTAATGTGCAAGAGGCTAATTTCCCTGAGAGAAGGAAACAGTTTGAGGAGTCCTTTGTGTGCATGGATGTATGTATATATATGTATTTTATCTGAGGCCACCTCATCTCTCAAAATAAGGTTTACTCAGTTGCTTAGTTTATGGACAGTTAGTTAAGACAGTTTTAGCTGTCTTAACTTCATTTCTAAAAAAAACCCCAAACTCCTGCAGTATTACATTGGGAGGGATTCAACATACCTATGAAATTCTGGAGAGATCACTTAAAAGGCGAGTAGGCCAAGATTTTGCTATTATTTTTGGGCCTGCTTTTATGTCCTTGATCTCTTGATCCATTATAATCATAATTATAACTATCATTGGCTTGGTAATTAGAATTGAGTCTAGAACTATTGTTGTGTAACAGAATTTAAAATAGGTTATCTCAAGGTAGGGAATCATTATGGCAAATGGAATTTGTGTCATCCTCTCAGACTGATGACTTAACACTGATCAAGGGTGATGATATGACCATGTTATTACAGGCAATTATTTTTGTCAGTCCATTTACCAAAGGAAGCATGTTAGAATATATGCAAGAATGACCACAGGCTTACTATTATTTCTAAATGTGTACTTCATGCAATAATTCAGGTTGGAAGGGACTTCAAAATGTCTTCAGTTCAACCTACACAAAGCAGGCTCAGGTGCAAGGTCAGACAAGGTTGCTTAGGGCTTTATCGAGTTGGATCTTGGAAAACTCTAAGGATGGAGACAGTGTAACCAGTCTGTGCATCATCATCCTTCCTTCCCTGTCTCTCTCCTCCCTGTCTCCCCAAAAATTGGAACCTTACTTTTCTGGGTAGAAACTGGTCTTTTCTGGCAGGGCTCCTCAGGTGGGCTTTTTATAGTCTTAATAGGTCTGCAAGTCTTACTGACTTGACTGTTAATTGACTGCAAGTCAGCAGTGGTACACAACAGACTCCTTTTGCATTTGTATCAGTAAGGTGGGGTGATTTATACCTGAACTACCAGACAAAACTGAACTTGTGCACCAGATGCTGCCAGCTACATCCCACCTGCAGGGATGTCCCTGCATCTTCTGATCCATAAATGAAGCTGTGAGGCTTTTTGCTTAGTCACAAGCAGTAGTTTGCCTCTCATCTTTTTGTTCCCATGACATGCTCAGATTACCAGAATAGGAATCAGGATGTTTCTGGGTGAGCTGTGGCTGGCTGTATTATATCTGGCTTCTCTTAAGTTTCCACTTAAACATTGGCCCCATAAATTTTAAATCAGGATTGAAGATATCAGTTCAGCTAATACCTAACTGGCTCAGATGTTCCTTGCTTTGATGCTTTAAAGTATCTCAGGAAGACTTTGCTTTATAATTTTTATTTATGTTTATAATCTTTATAATTTTGAGAGACAGGAATTCAAACCTTAATGTAGCTGAATTGGCTCATTATTGCCCTCAAGAATGGAATGAGTCATACGAGTGCCTTGACACTACTCACTAAGTTTCTTTTTTGGTGGTGTAAAGATGTTCGAAGTCCATGGTGGCCGTTTTGGAAGGAAATTTCTTTGCTCACAGTTGTCATACTTACAGGTGCTTGCATATATGTGTATAGATTCCTGTAGGTGATCCAGGGTGTCACTGAGGTAGCTGTACTATTTCTTGCCTAGTTCGTGAAGTTCCCTGGATGCCTTATTAAGTGTAACAGAAACTCCTGTGTGCCATGTCCTGGGAGTATGAAATCCGATGGATCGCAGGAGCTACCACAGACATAAACAGACTTTAGACTTTGCTGCCTCGTGCTGTCGCTTCCAGACTGTATTTTTATGTTGTTTGAAGAACCAGGTTGTTTGTGCACGCTAATCCAGCCCCTCTGCTTTGTTTATTTTAAGGCTTCAGCTGAGACCCATATTCTTTCTTGTGGAGCTCTGGAGAGCAACAACTTTAAGTGCAGCTGACAGCATTGCTCTCTCGGCATCCATGTATTGAATACACACACACCACACACACACTTTGTTGTCTTCCCCCACCCTTCCCACATTTACCTGGTGTTTTAAACAGGATTCACGTGGCCTGTGTTAGTTTTCCTACAGCTGCATGCCGTGGGAGTCGTCTGTGTTTCCTCAGGCCTGGCACCTCCGCAGCGTGGCTCTCTTCACAGCACCACAGAGGGTCTTTGGGGGAGTACCAGGGAGAAGCAAAGCGGTATATATCTGCCCTGTCAGGGCCCTGGCCTCCATTTCAAGAGGTGAAGCAAAGAAAGAAGGTCTCATTTATCTCCTGTTGGTAGCCTGCCCGGTGCTACAGTACAAGAGGCTACAGGAAAGAGCGGAGCATGGACAGCTGGTAGTCCAATGGTCTCCTCTGAAAGGAAAGAAAGGATAACGTCAGGGGAGTTGTCAAAATTATTAGGAAGTTGAAGGCTTTTTGTCTTACCTGTTTCCCCACCTCTGATAAAGCTCTCTGTTGTTCACCATTATGGATAATTTGCTAATAGTTTTGCACTCTGCAAGGAGCTGTGAAGACAGTGAGAAAGCTGCTGTGTTTTGATTTGTCTAACTTTGTCTTCCAGACTGATTTCTAAAGATGTGTCTCCAGACTCCTCAGGCCAAATTGGGGGAGAAATGGGTTTGAATTGGTTTGAAATCTTTTTTTAAGGAAACGGTGGAAGAGAAATTTTAGTGGAATACATCAGTTTTAATCATTTCTTGTACTGATAAATGTGCTTTCTAAATGCTGTGGTCCTGGAAGGAGACCGGAAAAGAGTAGATTGGCTAATGGCTTGAATTCCCTAAAAGTCTTTAATTCAATCTTTCTTGTGACTCTTCACTTTGTTTTAAAAATAATTTTATGATCTTTTTGTGGCTGGTTCTGTTACCCATCATGCCAGTTCATTGCATCAGGCAAAGGCCTGAATATATCAGGGAAAGTAAAATGCTCTTTTATTAGCAGGCATGTTTCATCCAGTGGTGAAGAAAATGTTTCTTGGCCTTTTAAGGTACCTAGTGCAGTTGCAGCTTTCATCTTTTAACAAGTGAACCTTCCTGGTCTTCGGGGTATGTGGCTGCAATACAGGACAGACATATATACACAGCTATCTGGGGGGGAAAGAAAAGCATGTGTACTACTGCTTGTAGAATGGCTAAGTGAAAATAAGATATTTAAATGCCTAAGGCCACCCAATTCCTGCTAGAACAAGTAAAGCATGAGGTATATCAGAATTGCCTACCTGTCCCCATACTTAGGCTTCACCTTCTCACAAGTTTGTTGTCACTTTTCACCAAAAGAGAACTGTTCTTTGGTGTTAAGGGTTAGTGTCTACCGGCTCTTTGTAGGATGTACTGAATTGTGAAGATCTGGTGTTAGTAACCCACCCCCAAGGTTTTTCCAGGGTGTTTCTCCCTCTCTTTAATGGATGAGGCTCTTGTATATCAGTGCTAGTTTTTATCTTGCATGGAAGAAAGCAGCTATGTGGGAGTTTTGTTTTGTGGGTTTTTTTTAAGTCATGCCACTGTATCTCTTGCTTAGAAGGAATGCAGTTTGGTGGTATGGTAAGGGGATCAGGACATTTGTTCCTGGTTCCCATCGCAACGTGGAAGTGTGTTGGGTAGATAAGAGAGGAGTAAAAGGGGGCAGAACAAATGGAATAAACCAGAATGTTTATAATAAAACTTAAGAAATTTGGAGGTGGGAACTTAGTTGGGTGGGGGGGTTGGCTTTCATGGGGACAATGAGATAGGACGGGTGGGGTGAAGTCCTAATATCTCTCATATCCAGTCTGGCAGGGTCTGTGTCATGTTCTGTTGCTCTTGTTTTGTGATAAACAGTTTCTATACAAACCTCTGAATCATCTGTAGATGACAATTCAGATTTACAGTTCTTCTGTTATCAGGACTCTTGCATTCCAGACTAATAACACTGGTGACTGATTAACCTTTTCCATGGGAATGGTCTGCAGTGATGGGCCGTAACTCCATAACTGTAACATGTTGAAGAGGATTTTGCCTGCTCTGCAGGAATCTGTTAGCACACTCTCACATATATGCCAGTGGCATACAACCCTGCTCCCACACTTTTTCCCTTAAGCATATCACTGTTTGCCTTCAGACCAGGACAGCAGCCTCAACTACTTTGTGGCTTTGTCTTTGCCCTTGATCTCTCTGGAAATATGCTGATAAATTGTTGTTTCATGCGATACCTGTCCCACTACCCATAAATTCAGCCCATCTTTATTATACCTGCTTGGACACATGAAGAAGTTGCTGCACGTGGCCACTGATTCACGGCTCAGTCCCAGCACAGCAGCATACTTTTTGACTCAGTCTCAGTCATCCTTCTCCCACTCTGTCTCCTCGGCCCAGCTTGGCCACTATTTTGCTCCCTTGTCCCCATTCACCCTCACTTGGTTGTTGCTCAGTCTCAGTACACTGACCCTCTCTTGCCTAATGCCACTATTTAGTTCTGCACCATCAAATAACGTCATCTGGTTGCAGCTCTTCAGAAATGGTGGTGGTGGCAGCAGCTCCTCACATCAGGTGTCTTGCCAGCGCTGTGCTGTTGTGGCAGCCTCCAGTGTGCTGCACATGATGACTCTTGTCTCTCTACATGTATTCTCCTTGTTGCTATACCAGTGGAGGAAAGCTCTGTTCTCCCTTTGTAGGAATCCTGGTAGGACTGCTGGAAAGTTTGGTGGCTCTCTCGGAGTTAATTGTTGGTGTTTTGCAGTCACCTTGACACCTCCATGTGCATGGGAAAGGGACCACTGAAACAAAGTGAGAAAAGCAGACTGGAGCTATCACCTTATGAAGGCAAACCTGATGGCCAGAGCAGCTTCATCCTGATGTAAGCTAGTCATGAATGAGAAGGGTTGAGGTTTGTGTTGGGGTTTAATACTATGAAAAGCTGCTAAAAATACTACAACTTTGAAAGATCCGTTAAGTTTGCGTATCAGTTGTATTTGTGGATAGCAGTTTAGGTCCTTTCTCACACACACACAAATTGCAGTGGAACTAGAAAATCTTCAGAGCACATTAATATGACTGATCAGATATAGGGAATGTTTTCTGCATGGAAATAAATTCTGTAGACTAGAAACTTTTTGGCCTCAAAAGGAGATGGCTTTGGAGAGGACATGAAAGAAACCCATGAATCACAAATGGGAAGAAGTAAATGAAATTACTAGGTACTGTATAGAGCTAGGAAACATCAAGTGAAATGAGCAGATGCATTCAGCATTTAAAAAGTTTATTCATTCCACTGTGTGAGCTGCAGACCTCTTTGCCACAGGGTCATGTGGATGCTGAAATATGACATGGGTTCAAAACTAACTGGGCAAACTCATGGAAGACAAATCTGCTATGGATTATATACAAAGATTTTGCATCTAGTTGAAGCCACAGACTGGAATCAGGGAGACAGTTGTGTGGCCGCATTGCCACATGCTTGCCCTGTGTTAAACTCTTCCCTAAACATCTGACATTAATCATTGTTGGAGACCAAAGTAGGGGGCTAGAATAATCCTTGTTAGATTTCCCTACAGCTGTTCCCATGTTTGTGTGCTGTGGGCTTTTCAGCATGTATGAATGTTGTCCTCTTTCCCTTGCTGCCTTTGGTGCTTTGTCTGCAGAGCAATTGAGAAGTCACATACCAAAAGATGATGTTGCAAATAGATGACCACTTGGTGCAATGCAGTGGGTGCCCTTTGCAGCTCTGGTTCTCTGCCACCTGATGCTCTGTGTGGCTTCTTCAGGGTGTTTTTTTGTGTAGTGTAGTTTATGCTTTTCTCATTATTTTAATAAAGCTTTCTAAATAGACAGAGAGATGGAGAGGAGCATTTGAGACACTATAGATTTGTAGAGGGTGATGGCTGTAGCCAGACTTGCCTAAGGAAGCATCTATCTCCCCTGGAGTGAGCTGGTGACAGGGTTCTCAGACTAGGTTTCTTTAACTTGTTTGGTTGGGTGAGGGAGAAAGGCAGAGGTAAGTTTATTTGTATTTTTCAATTGAAATCATTCCTTTTTATGACTAACTGGAAAAGCACTATGGTTTTTAAATATATACTTTTGCTCAAGTACATTTCAAGTAATGAAATGTAAAAAAAAATGTATAAAAAGTTTCTGAGTTTCATTGGGAATCTGGTATGCCTCAGTAAAGAAAGTTGTTTGCCTAGGGTATGGAAACTCATCAGGGTCTTTTGGAATGGGAGACCAGTATAGCTAGCAGTATAAAAAGAATAAATAGTATGTGTGCACAATGCTGGACTTTCTTTCTGGAGTAAGCGGGGTAGTTGCAACTCCCTGTCGGAGTGCTAGTGTGAATGAATGAGTGTATAGTGGTGTGGGCTAGAGCTGGAAACAGGTGCATAACTCTAATAAATAACATGTTACTCATAAACTGATGACACAGGATTGTTATACTTGGGTCCTGAATAGCATTGGGATAAAAGTGTAAGACTCGACCATTGTGCAGTGGGAGGAGGATCTCTGTTGCAGTTTAGGTGCTTTCTGAGCCAGAAAGTTGCATTGAGATTATTCAGCCTGAAAGCACTGTCAGTATTATTCTTCAAGAGCCAGCTCAGCCACTTTCTGAACCAATTTAAGTTCGTGGTCTCCAGGCATTTGGTGGGGATGGATACTCCAGTTTTATAATGTGTTTGTTATATGTTTAAGAACAACAGAATTAGAAAATTGACCTTTTTTTCCCCTGGCAATTGTAGATAAAGCATCTTACTTCCTTTTGCTCTGTTCTCTGCAGACAGTGTGTACAGAGAAAAGAATTAACGGTGTTACACACAGGAATATAACAGATTATATAGCTGCATACCAGCCGTCGACACCAGCCACGAGCTTTGGCTAATGTATCCCTCCTTCACAGGACTCAGTGGGATCATCCTTATAATGTAAGATCCTCATGGTGTGTTGGGAGTTTATCAGAAAAGTTTCTGTGTGGTGTTTACTTACTGGTTTAGAAAGGAAGTGTCAAGGCAGCTCTTTGCACTAAGAAACTTCGTCTTCAGCCTCAGCCTGTAGTTATTGGCTTGGGTAGTGAGGTGCTGGCACAGGCTGCCAAGAGATGCTGTGGAAGCCCCATTCCTGGAGCTGTTTAAGGCCAGGTTGGAAGGGGCTTGGGGCAACATGGTCTAGTGGAAGGTGCCCCTGCCTGTGGCAGGGGGGTTAGAACTAAGATGGACTTTCAGGTCCATTCCAACCCAAACTAGTCAGTGATTCTATGATTCTATTGGAGGAGGAGGTAAGGAGAGAAAGAGGTGTATTGTTTTCTTGCATAGTTTGTGGGGGAAGGTTTGATTATGTAGACTTTTCAAAGGGTTAGAATATTAGTACAAACTTAGGACAAGGAAATAAAGTAGTACATAGTTACCACACTCATATGCCTAAAAAAGCAATGGGCCGCACAGCAGATTCTGAGATTGTCAGTTTAAACAGCAACAAAACCAATGTTTTTACAAGAAACAGTTCTGGGAAAAAAAAAAAAAAAAGATGGAGCATGATTATTCCCTTCTACTTTCTAACCTTTAGCTGCACTTGAGTCTTGTTTCTTGCATTCTTTTCCCCATGCAAACATTCTCCATTATTCTTTATTTGTGGCTTGCATTACTTACTGAAAAGAAAAGCAGTCACAAAATCTTCAAATTGTAAGTGCATTTCATTTTTAAAAAATAGTGCTAACCACAGGAGCTGGGGGGGCAGGGGGGAATAGTTTAATAGCTATCAGAACAGGGTGGGTAGTTCTTTTCTTACATGGCTTTACAATTTTAGGTAAATGGTTCCCATACATACTGATAGCTTCTTAAATCTCATGAGCTCATAGGAGAAGCTGGGTCCAGAAAAGTATCTGGTTTGGTTTCTTCAATGTTTAGAAAGAAAATACCAGACAAGGTGAATGCATCACTTTTTTTGATAATGAAGATGATGACTTAATTCATCGCTTTTGTATGAGAGTCTTAAGTGAAAAATACTGCATATATCAGTTCCTGTCATGGATGCTGAGTAAAATATTTTAGTTAGTTAGCATCATCATAGTTCATTATGTTGGGAGCTAAGTGGAAGAAATAATTGGGGAAATGATGGCAAGGAAAATTAGAGTATGATTTTACATAGTATTGGAAGGCAACATAACGTCTTTGCCACACTTGTGCAGTGCAAGTCACTTTATGAAGACAAGAATGACAGTGAGATTTAAGGGGGGGTGGGGAGTTGCACTGTATTATGAAGTACTCCACATAATTGTTTGTTGTATATATAACTTCACAACACCTTGGACATCGTCAGGTTGGCATTTCTGTATGTTTAATGTGGCAGTTGCTTGTGGAGCATGACTTCAAAGCTTTGGTTATGAATAAGCAATACTTTTTAAATTCTCTGCATCCAAATTGCATGGGTTTTTAATGCTGCTCAGCTGTTGCCATCAATTAATTTGTATTTTGGAAAATGGTGGTGGAAGTTTTCTATCTGCCTTGCGTGCTCCAGACACTCTGAGCAATCAGAAGGAATAATGCAGACAATAATCATTTGGCTTTGACACAGTCATGATCTTGTCGTCATCACAGAGCTGAAAAAGTAATACTACTGGTGGTATAATGTGTGGTGGTTTCTTTTCACAATTTGAGGAGGGCAGAATGATTTAAGAGACCACTGGATGCTAATTTCTGTTGCTTTGTTACCACGCATATTTTAAGTGGAAGAACAGCGAATGGATTTAATTTTTATGATATTTGTAGCCAGTAGATCATAAAAGTTCTCCATCTGCTTGTTAGCAGCACTGTGCTCCACTTCTAAAAAGAAGAAAGAAGATGATTCCGTAGCTTATGTGTTTTTCTGAACTGGAATGAACTGGAATGGATCAACGAAATCTTCTGAAGAAGATCCCCAAGTGTTGGTACTTTTGCAGGGTTTAACTGCAAGAAAAGAATCTTTAAATGTGTTCCTTCCCCAGTGCTATGACTTTTTAAAAATGCACCTCATTGTTCAGGCTCTTTAGCTGGCACAAAGTCATCGAATGGAGGTTGCCATTTCTTTTTGCCTTTATTTTTTTGTGTGGGTATCAGTGTAACACTCTCTAACTTTCCTGAGCCTTTCTTATGGAAACCTGTGGCTGGTGACGCACCTGTGGTACTTTGCAATTACTTTGCTGACATTAAAAATATTAAGAAGTTGTACAATATTACCAGACTTCTGCAGAGTTTGGTTTAAAAGTGACTGGGCATTTTTTTCCTGGAGGAAAAGATCTATTAACCTAATAAGTCAAATGATACTCCCTTGGGAACTTCTGGAGTTGCAAATCACTTCCCTGTGGAAGAGTATGTCACAGAAGAAGTATTCATTTGCTTTGTGCTTCTTTGCCTTATGAATCTCATATAGGTCACTGTCCCAGATAGGGTGCTTAAGTTCAGCACAACTCTGGCCTGACTTGTTCCTGCTGTTCGTACTTCGTTTCCTTGATCTCTGTAATTTTTTAATTGCTGCTTGATTGTGCATTTAAGCCCTCGGCTTCCAGAGTCTGGTTAGCGTGTTATCTTACATGGCATTATGCCAGTGTTTATGGGATTAAAGCAAAAGGAAGTTCTGGTTTGCTGTTTGCATCTGAAATACAGTGTGAATGTGATGGGTTACTTCTGTTTAGTGAAACTGAAACTTCATACCTGGTGCCTCGGTTTCTCTCGCAGGCATTAGCCCCAGTATGTTCACTTCCTAAAAAGAAGAGTGCTTTAATTTTTACTTGATAAAAATAGACTGATATGTGTAGAAATATAAACAGCCCATGCTAGGAAAAGTTAGAAAGGAATTCTTGTTTTGGTTTTATGAACTTAATTATGTCGTGTTATAAAGGGGGAGGAAGGGGGAAAGTACTGCACAGAATCAATACTCGTTAAAACTCTTAAAAACCACACAGCAGGCAAACTAAGGCAAACCAGTGCATGATGAAATGGAAGGATAAAACCAAAGAGAAGAGGGTGATAGTTATGGGTGCAAAGGAATTAACAAAAAGTGAGAATGAAATTAAGACTGAAGAAACAGACTTGAAATTTTATTTAAATAAGATGTGAGTACAAATCTGTTTTAGCATTGTGAAACTCTGTAGAATCCAGAAGCTTGATGAGTTGTATGATACTGTTCCTGTGGTTAAAATGTGGTCAGTACTACAAGTGTGTGCGTTTGTTTTTAGAAAAATGCATCAGTCTGCACTAGCTTTGGAAAAAGACTGACACACACCCCACCCCCACCCTCCCCAACCCTAAGCTAATATTGGTAAAATTAAAAACAAATATCAAGAAATATGTTCCCATGTGTATGTAGCTGGCAATGAGTACCATCTCATGCACTGCAAGCAGTAATAACTTTAATAAATTGAAACGTCTTGAGTTCTGTATGCAGACTCAGGCGCAGTCTGTCAGCCTCTGTCTGCATTTATTGTAACCACAGGTCACGTAAATCCTGTTGTGTTGCCCCACAGGTAGCTAGACATTTTTTCCTTTCACCTATTTTCTGTGATTTTCACTTTGTAGTAAGTAGTTTCCAGACCAGAGTGTTGTGAGGACTCACAGATCAGGTGTTACAGAACAGCAGTAGCATTAAAATGCTTTGGCTTTGAATATTGCCGAAGCTCAAATGCAAGGATAACCTAATTCTGGTCTTACCCTGGCTTTACTCACCTGTGGATGTGATTGTATCTCTCATGTGCTACTGCACTTCCTGCTCCACTGAAGTCATATTTTTACGTTGCTTCTGCACTTACGGCTCCCTCTCATTATGGATCTGTCCTAGATTCTTTTCTCTGACCCTCTAAGCCGATATTTTAACTATGTTTGAAAATGGGGAGGAGAGAGTAGGCAAGCATGTTAAACAGTCAGGTTCTGCAACACTACTGGCATGTCCAGTAAATGCTCTTTGCTTTATCAGCAAATGACCCAAGTCTCATATTAGTAACTTGACATGTTAACGGAGCTACGAGGTACTGCTGTCATTCTTTGGTCTCTGAGTCTTGTTTACGCTTGTTTTTAAGGAGGGTGGCCCATCTGGTATAATCTTCCTTCTTTTAAATTGGCAAAATAAAAGTATTCCTCTTACCTAGACTGCTTTTCCTACCTGGCAGGTATGTGAGTAACTGTAGTTGTGTGCTGCTGTGGTTGCTTTCATGTGTATGTAGAGCTGAAGATGGTTAGAGATGCACTGATGGCTCAGGATTCAACTGTGCTTTGAAAACGGGGCTTTGCCATTAATATTATTACTGGATAGGTGGGGTTTTCTTTTGTATGTTAAATAAAAACATAACATGCTGCAATTGAAAGTTTTAATTCAAACAATATGTACTAAAGTCAGCGAGTGTGTTACTCGGGTTTTGTCCTGCTGCAGCTAATTGCATCCAATCACTTGAGATTCCCTAAACCACAAATGAAAATATTCCAAGACTTAACAAACTGCAATACTTGGTGTTCCAGAGAGATGAGGTGGTTTAGGAGAAGGGCAGCAGACCACAGGCCTTGCTGGATTTTGTGTTCAGCTACAAAGCGTGAGGACTCATTGCCTTATCTTTTCATTGTAAGAGATCCCAACGCTGTTTTATTCTTAACCATCCCACTAGCAGTCTTGAAGGGTGCAAGAGCAAACGGTCTTACTGAATACATACCTTAGCAACCCAAGAAAAAAATGAATCTCACCCTGTTCGAGCTCATAGCCCCATGCCTTGGCTTTGAAGCTGCGAGCCACGCTGCGTGCTAGCAAGACAAGTAGCCTGCATGACTGCGGTAAGTGTGTCACATCCTGCCCTCAACTTTGCCCTCCTTGGAGGCCCTGGCAGTCTCCCTGTGGTTTGCCCACTAGCCAGCTGGGAGTGGCTCAAGAAAACTTCTCTAACCTGTGGATCTGGTTCTCGAGCAAACTTTCAGACTTAACAGTATCTTGGTGCTCCTTGCCAAGCCCAATTAAGAGAGAGGCAAGGGTACTGGGGCAGGCTTTCAAAGTTTGGAGGAGAACTCATCTGTAATTTTGTGACAAATGCAATGGTGTGTATTCAAAGCATGTTGTGTGGTGATCGCTGTGGGGTTTTTTTTTCTCCTTGACAACCCAGTAAACTCCTTTGTAAACATGACACTACTGAAGAGCTTCCCTCTTCTGTGAGTATCTTCCCCCCCACCCCCCCATCTCCACTGCAGGAGTAGTGTTTCTGTCAGTGCTTGGAGGAGAATGGGCAGGTACCTGCTTTTACGTTAAAAGTACATGGTGTGAATGCCAGCACAGCTTTGTTAAATAAATACAAACTGCTCTTTCCATAGGGATTTTTAAAGATAACCTGTCAAGTCAAGGCATGTCATTGGAAATTTATGTGTCTTGATATGAATTCCCTGTCATCTGTGTCATCAGCAATCTCTGTATTTCTTACTTGAATGCCTTTCCTTCCTCTAACTTTCATAGTTAGAGTAACTTACCTAACTCCGTATTTGCTTTATCCCTGCTACTTACTTAGGTGCCTTCCTTGATCTGGAGCGTGGCCACAGAAAGAAGAGATTAGGAATTATCATCTCCACTACTGTTTTTCTTGCTCTCTGAAAATTTTCCCTTATACTTGGTTCTGTCAAATGATCGTTAATTTTTTATAGACAGCCTTTAAATTATTCATTCTTCAAGTAGTCCCATTCTCTACTTTGTCCTGATCAACACTTGTGGGATTTGTTTTTCCATAGGTGAATGTGTCCTTGGTATATCCCACAGAGAAAAAAAAGAAAGTGGTGTAAGAATTGTATTTTTCATATCTCTCTAGATTTTTTCACTTTCAGATGCAGTTACTCAAAAAATAAACATCAAACACATGACTTTTTTCTCATTAATTTTTTTCATCCTTGTGATATTAAAGCAGACGTATTTCCCCCACTGTTACAGTACTGGAGTTAATACCATTTTAATTTGGAAGGCATTAGCAGGTTTATGCTTGGAAGAAATGGACTTTTGAAAGGATTTTCTGTGATACTAAACAGGGACTACTGAGAAGGCCTAATTGCTTCCCATACAGGCTTTATCGTCTCTTTGGTTAGCAGACAGTTTATTTCTATAGTCATAATAGTAGTTTGCAGTGTGTAATAGTCAAGGTGAAAAATAATCAGTGCAACTTTCACATACAACACAGGCCCCTGATGTTGGAAGGACTGGCCAGACACGTGGGTCATCTTGTTGAGTGTTTTATTAAGAGATTCTGTAGCTCAGCAAAAACGTTGACTTCTCTCAGCTGATGGATGAAGGGCTGTGGAGGTCTGGATCTGCTATTATCTGATGTGGCTTTTCAAGTTTGCACTGAAATGGTGGACGCGGCTTCAGTGGGCTGTTCAGGTAGGGAGTGCATTTGCTTTACCACCTCCTGTATGTCCCCCTAACCCTGTGGCCTGCATGCAAGGCTGAGGATGTGTGGGCAGGAGGTAACGAGGACAAAACTGGATCCGTCTTCCTGTCATTGCGGCTGATGGCCTGGCTGGAAGGTGTTGCAGGAAGCTTGCAGGACACGGGTGGGGTTGCAGGTGGCAGGTATGGGTCCAGAAGAGGTGACTAGGGAATGCCCTGTCAGGTATCTGTGAGCTGGTTTTGATCCTGCACGTATGGGTGTCAGATGTCCTGATCAGTCTCTGAAGAGGAGGGTAGGACATCAGAGAGAGAAGAGGTGACAGCCAGGAGGAAAACGGACTTGAGAGAAAGAGGGGTGGTCCCGGGGGAAAGGAGGGAGGAAATTTGGAAAAGGGAAGTGATAGCCGTATGGTGTATGGAAGAAGTACATCAAGTTCATGGTTCATTAAGTTCATTTTGCCTGTCCTTCTACTTGTCTGCTTTCCATCTCATGACAGAGCGTTAGCATAATCCATTTGTGAATGACATAACTGTATAACCGATCATCCCCTACAGAAGTGTTGCATGAGGCGCCGGCCGCGTCGCCTCTGCGCGAGGGCTGGGCGAGGAAGTGAGTCAGGGGCAGCCCTGGTACGGCAGCCAGTGTCTGCCCTCGCTGAGCGCGCCACTGGAATTTTCCAGGTAGGGCACGGGGAGAGGTGAGAGGGAGAGCGCGTGGGATGGGATTTGGACAGGGAAGAGCTCGTCCTGGGGAGAACCACCACTGTGCCAAACTTCTGCTACGCGAGGGGCCACCAAACGATACCAGTGAACTGGGGAAAAACGCACCGGATGCGTTTTAAATGCCGCCTTTGCATTTTATTACCTTTTCATTACCAGTTTCCTTTATTAATTTGAAACATACACTGACTTTTTTTTTTTCTCTCTCTCCCTCCAGTGTGGATTTCAACACATTTTTGTGTGGGTGCCAAGAACACTGTGTTCTGTTAAGTCACGGGGTGACGTAGGGTGCTGGCCAGCCGCCAACCTGGGTCAAGTTCATTCAAATAAGTTTCAGTGGTGGCTCTTGCTGCCTGAGCCCTGTCAGTCCTGTTTTTGCATGGTAGGTGGCTCTGTTGCGTTAGTTTTCCCAGAGAGCTTGGGACTTTCAGGGCTTTAAATTTTACAGGCTTTTGAATTTTCTTTAGTGTTTGCAGAAGGATTATTAAAAAAGAACAAAAAAGCCCAACCTCCCCATCAGTCTGTGAGGAGAGAGGAGGAGATGGCCATGGGTTTATTGAGCAGAACAGCGTCTGCAAGTTGCAGCATGTGTTTGTTTTCCTTTCTCTGCCTGCTGATTTTTTTTTTTTTAAATCTTTTAATTTTTTGTTCCTGTCCTTGTGATGGCTTTTAATCATGGTGTATACTTTGTGCTTTTAAAGTATGAGCTGCTGGAGGTTCCAGTGACAAAATCCCACTCATGACAAAAATAGATGCAAGTGGTACATAGTGTGTGAAAGTGGCAATGGCTGTGCTAGGTTAATCACTTCTCTTCCCTACAGGACTTTGCATTTCGCTCTCTAAACCCTGGAGCTTCAGACTGCTCTTAAAATGCATTAAGTAAAGAAATGTCTCCTTCAGAGTGAGCTTCCCATAAAAAGGATTGTCCCATGTCATGGTGTTGAAAAGTCAGAGCAGTTTTCTTGGTCACTTTATTCCAGCTTCCCTTTCAGGGGACTGCGTTGTTGCTACTTTGCATAGTAGCATACTTTTCCTTCCTGTAACCCTACCACAAATCACGCTAGATCCCCTCCCCTTCACTTCCAGTAACTGCTCTGTGAGCAATAATTTTGGAACTACTGGCAAAATAAGAGTCTTTGACAAGCTCATAAAATCCTTACAACAGGATAGGAGTTATAACACCAGGGACATCACTAAGTGGTCTCTAAGACGACTGTTGATATTTTAGTATTTGATGAGAAACCCATTCTTCCCGTTTGCTTCTGGGATATATTATTTTTAATTAAGAATGAGATCTCTGGGAAAACTTGATTATTTCTAGAGAGAGGTGATTAAAGAGAGTGGAGAAGTGAATTTACAGGTCATAATTTAGATCTGTTTTAACAGTCTCTTATTTGGACAGATTAGCCATTTTAAATTTTTTTTTCTTTTTAGTCGTGCACCAAGTTTCTAGGTCTTGGCTCGCTTGATGTTTGGCTTTTAAGGGAGAGAAACATAGTAGTGTCAGGTTCCCATGATTCAACACCCACTCCTGAGTTACCTGTCGGTGCTTGTTGGCTTATCTTCTCTGTGTGGGAGAGCAGAGGATGATCAGATTGGTGTTCATCACTAGGTGTCACTCACTTGCAATTACTTAAAAGTACGTTTCAGGGCAAAATTAGAAGAAACAAAAAAACCCTCTCTTGCTTCCTACCTCACCCAAATTGGGTGTGTTTGGGGGGGGAAGGAAGCGGTGTGAAATCTGGAAAAGAATTTTTTTTTTCCCATCCTTCTTTCCCATAAAACTATTGAATATGGTGTTTTGTAATTTTATTGCTTTATGGTGTATTTTGGTCAGTAATTTTGTTATTCTTGTATTCTTCTGTTGATGCAAGATAAAATTTTCTTGTATATTTTCAACGATGTTTTCTTCGCTCTATTATCAAGTGCATAAGACCCTCAAGAATAGCAGGTAGCACTGTAAAAGATACATAAATGAAGCTCAAGGGAGGTGCAGAGTTGGAACTATGGGATCACTTGAGAGAATGCTTGGAAAAAATGGAGTTGACAGGACTCATAAAATTGTTCTTTAGACTCGACCACAGAGCTATGTTGGGCAAGGGACGGTGATTAAAAACTGTGCACGTATAAAGATGATTTATACTTCTGTTATCTAACAAATGATATTGGAATGTGGTGCCTTGACTGGGACCTGGTCAGCCTTCTCCCTCATCAAGTGATTAGTGTGCAGAATGTCCATTCAGTTGTTGGGCTATAGAACATTTCAAAAATCTAGCACCAGTGTTGAAAAAATAGAGGGGAAGAGGAGGAAGGTTAAGCAGTGAAGCTCAATAGTTTTGTTTGGAGCTGCTGAATGCACCCCAAATGGCTCTAAATATTTTATTCCAGAAGGAGAGTTTCCAGAGAGTGCACAAATGTCCATGCAGATAACTGGAAATTTTACTGGTAAGGGTGATGATTTCCTTCTCCTGTATCTCCTGCCCTTCCCCCTTCCCTTTTCCCTTGAAATGTGATGTCTTTTATCCAACGTGGTTTGTGTTGTGTCTGAGTTTGTCTCAGGGAACAGACACTCCTGGAGGTCTCTAGGCAGCATCTGCTGGAGAAGATTATCAAAATGGTTTCAGTGGTGTTAAATGTGGACTTCTGAGTGTCAGTAAAAAGCTGGTGAAAAACTAAAGCTTGTCTACTGTGTGTTTTCTTTTTCACACCCTTTCCTGTGTAACCAGAAGTGTTAATTCAAAAGGTATGGCTATAGACAGAAATTAATCTCATCTGTTCCTATGCATCGGTAATAGTGGCTGTTGGAGAGCAGGTGCTTTCCTGTGAAAGGTGACCCCAGCCAAGGAAACCCCTCCTAGACAAAAACTCTTATTCCTGTGGACCTGGAATGATGATTTGCTGAAAGTAACAGTAATGGAGCACGTCTGTTGCAGGGCTGAAAACAGTGAGAAGAGAAGGAAAAGGTTTGTTTGGTTTGTGCTGATCAAAATGCTTAGTGCCAGCCTACCCCTCTGTGTAGCATGGATGTGGGTGTCTGTAGAAGTTATGTGCTACCCATATAAACAAGAAAATCTCTTAAGCTCTGTGTTGAACCCCGTGTTTGCAGTGTCTTTACTCATATTTAGGCCTGAAAACCAGCATGAATTTCTTATGACATCTGAGAAGAAAACACACAGCCTCCACTGATACCTGTACAGATATGACAGAACTCTTAATCATAAGATTTCGTTTCCCTTTGGGAAGATTATAGGTTAAAAGATTCATCTCCTTGTTCTATCTTGGATTACTAAGTGTTTGTGGCTGTGTGTCACTGTATTTATCTAGTCCACATGTTGTATTTGAATTAACTGAGAGTGTGTTTGGATGAATAAAGTAGCATAATTTCCTTCCCTTCCCCTGAAGGAGAGGTGGGTTTCTTTTAAAGTATGGCAGCTATTATGACTAACCATATAATTACACCTTTAATCAGAGTAAAATATTTTAGATACACAGTAGCCCCATTTGGCCCCTCTGTTGAATTGAAAAGCCTCTAAAGACGCATAGTATGGCCTGTAGTCATCATCGCCACCTTTAATCACTTGGCATGTTAACGCCACTGTGCAGGAGTGCACATGGCTGCACAGTTTCCTTTTGGGGGTGGTGGTGTGGGCATGGAAGACAGGGAGATGTTACTGCTGATTTCTTCTTTTGCCTCTGAGTGTCCCAGGACACTGTCGTGTTTCCCTTCTTACTGTCTCTGACCATCATCTTGCCAACGCTCAAATCAGTTTCTTGTCTTGTGTTTGGAGGTGGACGTGGCTCTGAAGGCATGGGGAGAGGCTTTTAGTACAAAGGGGATACTGAAGCTTTTGAGAGGCTTATAGGTGTGGAAAGCAGCTCGTTCAACGTGCAGCCTACAGAAAGCCTCTCCTCCTCTAAACAGCAAGCTAGGTGAACTTGGCCTTCACAGCTCCTCAGAGACCCAGCTCAGGTTTTGCCTGTCCCATTTTTTTTATGCAAGCTAAACGTGGGTCTCCACTTTTTGGCATACTGGGGTTCATCCTCAAAGTAAGAAAAATGTTCAGCTACAACTAAGATTGCACTTCTGTAATTTATACACTCCAGCCCCAGTGTAATCCTGTAATTTTAATAAAGCCTAATAAGTGCTGTTTCTTAAAGACCTTAATTATGCTAGCAGCTATTTTTATAAGAAATCTTTTGCTCTAATTGAAATAGCTATTTCCAGTATTTACTTCTGCTCTAGTTCATGTTTTGCCTGTTATGTTCAACACCTTTTTTTTTGTGTGTGTGAGGAGGGTGAACAGAGGAGGAAAGGAAGGGCAAATGTCACCTAGTGAAGGAGGCATAAAAGAAGGGCAGCTCTGTCAAATAGAGCCAGATGTGCAGATTTCACAAAGGAGAAATTTTTGTTGTCGTCTCTGAAACTAATGTCAGCTGGCTTGGGCCTGAAAGTTTAATTGTTGTTGGGAGAAGAACTGAAAAGGTCTGAGAATTCTGAGAAGGTTAGAAGGAGCTTAGGGTTGTGACATAGTAACTGATGGTACACTGACCGGCCCAGAGATGAGAAGTGAGCATATCTGTGGTTCAAGGCACGTGTGCCTGGCAGAGTTTTCAGCCTTAGTTAGCCATGGTCTATTTTACTCCATCACAGCGAAAAAATTTTGAGCATCATGTTTGCAAAATGATCATGACAAGGCTAGAGTTTGTTGCCTGTCACTGCATGTTTTCTCACCACTCACTGGGTATGCAAACATTGCACAGGGATGTTGGTGCAGCACCGAGATAAGGGCAGTAAATTAAAACAAACATAATAAATGGGAAAACCTTTGTTAAAAAAGCTCAGACAACTGCGTTCAGCACAACTTCTGATGGCTTGGCCTTGAGCTCGGTTGGTGGAGCTGCTGCTACCTGACTGCCAAGATAATGTGGATGCATGATGTAATAATCATGCCAAGCCCACACTGCCATGGTATTACAGCAAAAGCCATGTCTGTGAACTGGGCAAGTTCCAGTTACGTTCAAGTACAGTAACAAGGTAATTGGAAAGGTTTTGCCAACCTATGCGTAGTTACAGCTTGAAGTTGGGGCCTGACAGGCAAAGTAAGTCTCTTTGCTGGCCAGGTACTAGAGAAGACAGTCTTTAGTATCTAGCTCTTGGATTAAATGACTTTACAACCATGCACCTTTTCCCCAGCTGCAGAGGAACGTTTTCTGTTGTGATGTGAGAATGGCTATGTAGGATAGACCAAAGATCTGCCTACCTTGTTGCCTTTAATGTGCTTGTGGCCATTTGGATACCAGGCATTAAAGTAGGGGAAGCTAAACGGATTGATTGGCCAACTCGTAACGCCAGTTGCTCTGCTGCTGGGTGGATGTACCTTAAAATTATGCCTGATCTTCAGAGAAGACCAGATATTTGAGTGGCAGAATGTTGTGAGTGACAGGGAAAACTTCAACAAAACACAGCAGGTGTTTTGGTTTTAAATACTTTTGTTGCATATTCCACAACTGAGGAGGTGTGTAACAGGAATGTCGGTATCAGCCAGCTTTCATAAATATGTGCCACTTGATGGGAGATTTTTGTTTGTTGTGTTGGTGTTTTGTTGGGTTTTTTTCCATTAGTAATTAGGAGACATGTCCTTAAGATATTTGCATAGTCCTAAACTGAGCTTGTTTATGTGGTTGAATGAAGAAACTTCATGCAACCTTCACAAACGCTTCCTGCTTTCTGAAGTTTTTGGAACAGTTAGTTAATTCTGACTCTCCATCTTCCTCTTTGACTGACATTTGCAATTTCCTTTCGAGAAACAACTTCCTATTGAGTGCTAACTTATCTGGCCACTTTGATGTATTTGAAAAATTATTTTTTTTAAAATCCTGAATGCATTGCAAAATCCACCGTTGTCTTCACAGCTTGAATTTCTGCACTGCTTGATCTGAGGGAAGTACAGAGGAGGATAGGAGCTCATCTAACTGACAAATGAAAATCAAATTAAATTTTGCTCGATCATGCAGTGTCACTGTAAAGTTCCAAATGGCAGCAATTGAAATCTGGTTATGTAGCTATAGAGGACTGAACTGTGGCGTGTTTGCTGTGATCAGCGTTGACTTTTTGGGAGTTGGGTGGACTTCTGAAAAATGCTTCAGCATATTGGATGCAGATACAGAAATGCGCTGATTCCTGCGTTGCATCCAATTGTCATGCCAGAACTACAGGAACCTCAGTCCTGGCCTGCAAAGTAGCCATTAAACTGAGATGTGGCTGCCTGTGTTCTGTACACAGCCAACAGAAGAGCTTAAGTGCTACATACCAGGATTCCCAGCTACTGCCTTTCTGATCAAGGAACGCTTAAGCTCCCTGGTGTTCCTGCGTTTTATCTAATGCCTGTTTGATGTAGAGCAGGGACTAGAGCTCTTAAAAGACCCTTTGAATCTCGTGGGTTTTTTCCACAGTGGCCCAGCCTTTGAGGGAGAGACATGACCTCCTCGTTGCTTTGTTTGGTGGGTTGAGCACTTTCCTGAGAGAGAGGGATTTAAACTCTCTTAAGCTGAAGGTTGTCTTGCTAGCTTTTGAGTTTCTTGCTTCTCAGCCCAAAACGTCTGGATCATTAAAGAGCAATGTACTTACTGTTGTGGATGTGCTTTTGCAAGCATTGCATACAGCGGGCCCTGAGTGGAAATCTCCACAGAGCATCCATCCAAGTGTACTGAATCGAGCCCCTACACAGGCTTAGGTACAGAAGTACCTACTTTGTACTCGCAGGCTTAAATGTGACATAAACCACGAGCCCGCAGAGTTGCATTGCTTCTGGGTGTGTCCAGAAGCAGTGCTTTAAGAAACTCTTGAAATACTGGGCACAGAAAAAACTAGGCTCATCAGGACACTTTGGGGGACAGGAGCGGAAGAGTTTGTGACTGACCTCTTGGACTTCAATGTCTAAATGCCCTCAGACTGCCTTTTGGAGTCTCAGCTTTCATAGCTGAAGGCAACCTTTATGTATCTACATGCCTAGAACACTTTTAACAGGTTTTTTTCTTTTGCAGTTTCCCTGAAGTTATAAAAATTATCAGCAGATAAAAGAGTTAAACAATTAAGTGAGGATTTTCAGAAGTCTTTTAAATTTGAATGCCTGCTTATGCTAAATTTGAATGCCTGCTTATGCTAAATTTGAATGCAGACGACTTGTGGTTCTGCTTGCTTTGCCCTGGATGCTAAGCCTGAGCCCTGCTCGGTGCTTTTACATAGGAGATGGTGTCTGGCACCTGTGCAAAATAAGCCTGAGAGACAAGGTGCCAGATGCAGGCGGGAGTCACTTGTGAAAATGTTGTTTTAAACAGCATCTCCCCAAACCACAGGAACTGATGTTAGATCCAGTGTTAAATGTCAGTCTTTCTGACTCAGTCTTGTGCTTACACCACTAGATCACATTTTATTATGAAGGTTCACGTGTTCAGGCAGTACTTCATAAGCATCGTGTGCTTTCTAATGTAGATCCTTGGTTTCCTGTTACAGCTATGGTTTCCTCTTCTGTGTCTGAAACAGGGAATTCCCCATATTTCTCCCAAGACCTTTCTTTTTTTTTTTTTTAAGTTTGGGATAATTTCTCCCTAGAAGTCCTCTGGTTCAATTTTACTTCATCAGTCACGAGCAAACTCTTTTAGTGGTGATTGCCATCTAGAGCGAATAGCATTCCTCTGCTGCCACCAAAGTGGTTTTACGTATTGTCTGTCAAACTACTTTAGATGTCTGTACTTCTTTCTGCCAGGGTTGTATCCACAGAGCAGCTGCATTTGTGCACCCAGCCTTTGCCATGGTATGTGGTAATATTAGCGTACCTACTAAACCCATGCACATAAATCCAGTGGTGTTGCTTTCGTAGAAAGCTTGATTTACAGTATGCTGCTGGATCCTCTCCCTACACTGTGCCTTTTAAACAATTGTCAGATGAGATGGAGGGGCTCTTCTGCTCTGCCTCTCTTTTTCCTGGGCTTCCATACTTGCTGTTCAGGACATGAACAAGGCATTGGTTTAATGTCATCAAAGCATCATGTGAAACTATAGACCCTCTTGGGATGTTGGCCTAAGTTTTGAGGTTTTGAGTAAAGAAAGAAAGCATCTCTGCTTTTGCTCCCTGGTTTTGTGTGGTATGTTTCTGTAATCCTTCAAATGTGAAGTTAGTTGCCATGAAAGTCCTGCAAATGTTTTTCTGTACTTGAAACCAAATTCCAGAGTACATGTGCATGTGGAGTGGGTTGCGGAGTGATGAGGAGTTCAGTTTTGGGGCAAGGAGGAGTGGATGTGTAGGTACATGCATCTACTTTCTACGTATGCTGTTCTTCCTTTACTGTTCAGTAACATTTATGTTGAAATATTACAGCCTTATGCAGGAGAAGTGAGTGAAGATAACTGCTCTTCTGCAAAAGCAGATTGAATTCAGGAACGCCTTCACAGCCAGAGTCCTCATAGTTTAGGCAGAACAAGCTAACAGATTAATAGTGGGTTTATAAAAATACCGAAAGACTGGAGAGAAAATAATAAAATACCTAAAATAATAAAATACCTAAATAATAAAATACCTAAAACTGGGAAGAAAAGTATGTGATGTCTCCTAAGTGGAAAATGACAGGTTTGTTTAGATATAAACAAATACATTTAAGTGTGTGTGCTTGGGATGTAGTGAGGTGTGTGCATGTACACATGTTTTTGCACTGAAGTGTTTGAGAGTGCGGGTAACTTGGTAAATTGAATTTTGGATTTCTTGAGCCCTTTTTCCTTAAGAAGCATTTGTCTCATCAAGTGATCTAAATGTAATGGTACGCTTCTGCTATTTTGCATAGGGTAGACTTTGCATTATTTATATAACCACATTCCAGGAATAATAATACTTGTATTTGGCTGTAGTGATGCCATTTTCAAGGAGTTTTGTTAATAGTGAAGTGGAAGAGAAAAAAAACCCCAAGCCCACTTGTTTGATGGTCAACTTGTGCAAATTGACACAGATGGGTAATTTCTGATCTAGAAAGTCAGCTCCCGCTCCCTCCTAAGTGATCAGTACATAACTGTTTGCTTTTGGCAATTTGGGGGGAAAATGCATTTAAAATGTCTAAGGTTTCCAAGTGTAAATTTGGCTGTAGTAGATGTCAATAAACACGTCAAAAGGATTTTTATCCTGAAGTCTCGGTATGTGTTACATTAACGCTCTGAATTGCAGTGGAAATCTTAAGTCAGCGTTTTGGAAACCAAGGGTTTAAATGATGCACTCATGTATTTTTACATTATTTTGACTGAGGACTTAAAGAAACATTCTTCTCTACAAGAATATTCAATTCTTGTCTGAATGCTGAAGTTATGTTCCCCTCTATGCCTGGACTAAATCATCTTGCACCATTTTATGGCACAGCTGCAGTTGGTTCTATTCAGAATTTTCTTAACTGACTGAATTTTTTATTTGCTTTGTTTAAATAACATTTATAATGTGTGTAGCTTGCTTTTAATGAAGTTACTCTAGAAAAAAACCCATGGTACCTACCATTCTTGCCTTAACTTTGGCTCTCCTTATTTGAGAAGAGTTGTAATGATTGGACTCGATCTTAAAGGTCTTTTCCAACCTTGTTATTCTGTGATTCTGTAATACATTGATAAATTTGTGTAGTTACTGTCACACACACACACAAAATGCAAAATGCAAGTTGGAATTTAAATCATTCAAGCAGTGATATAGATAAACTGATGGGGCTTTTGGCGAGTGGAAAGCAAGCTCTTGCCCCGCTGCGGCCCTGCCTTATGTTGTACCCTGAAAAATGACCCTTGAAGCATGTGAAATACTCTGCCACGATGCCTTCCCTATCTCTCTGACCAAAGTGAAATTACTGTTGTTGTGATCTGGGGAATGCAGATCATGCAGACAGCAGTTCAGGTTGCTATATACACAAGTATCTCTTTGGTGATTTGGAGAGGGGAATAGAAAATGTTGCTGTGTCTTAGGTACATATAATAGACCCTGGGGACTGTTTGTCACTACTGAAGCACTATGACTGCACGCTGCGTTGCTGTCAAACCACTAAGGAAAAAAAATAGTTGCTAATAAGACAAGCACAAAATTGCTGCAGGAGATGCCGACATTTCCACTTCTGCATTTAGGCAGTAAAGCTGCCTGTATCGAATGCTTTCTAAAAATGGTGCATGCAGATGCCCAGGGCTGCTAGAGCGCTTTAGTCAGAGCTGCCATTACTTACCCTCTCCTTTCTCAGCTTGGCTTCTGCCTCTCCCCCCCACAAACTTCTCAGTGCTGAGCCCAGCTCCCAGAGCAAGACCTCCAGTTGCTGGTGTCTGAGAGTTAACTGCTGTTTAATGAAAGATATTTCTCTGTTTACTTTCGGAACAAACTTTGGGCCTGGGTTTGTGGCCCCAAACATTTCAGGAAATTGCAATTTACACAGTATTTTTAGTTGCTTCATACGTAACATGTAAGTTTGTGATCAGGCTGCTGAGAGGTCACTTACAAGTTGAAGGAAAAAAAGATTTGCAACACTTTTTTTGTTTAAATTCTGCTAGCTGCAGGGTTCGGTGTGAAGGACAAATATCACATGAGTATTTTTACTTTGGGAAGGAGAAAACAAGCAGAGAATGTTTAATATTATCTTGAAGGACACATTTTATCTTTGAATGCTCTTCCTAGAAGCTGAATTCACTTGTATTATTTTAGCATTATCTTAGCACCTTTAAGCTTCTCCTATATTTAAAAAAAAAGGGGGGGGATGACAACACTCCGAATCTTGCAGAGGGCGCGTTTTTCATGTGTAAATACACATCGACATGTGCTGACCTAATAGGAAAAAGAATATTGGTTCTATTTTTCACCACCCTAGCTGAAGTAAAGCAAGCATTGATTTAGGAGTGGAAGTGAAATTGAGCCATCAGAGTCTCTTGATCTGGTTTGAGATAGTGGAGGCATGAAGCCAAAAGATATTGGTGACTGGTGTGGAAACCAGTCAAGTATCTCTAAATTGGAAAGATGTGGATTTGATGGGTGGACCATCCAGTGGATCAGAAACTGGTTAACAGACCGTAGCCAAAGGGTGGTGGTCAATGGGTCTATGTCCAGGTGGAGGCCGGTGACAAGCGGTGTCCCCCAGGGGTCTGTCTTGGGACCGGTTCTCTTTAACATCTTTATCAGTGACATCGATGATGGAATTGAGTGCACCCTCAGCAAGTTTGCAGATGACACCAAGCTGAGTGGTGTGGTCGACACCCTAGAAGGAAAGGAAGCCATCCAGAGGGATCTTGACAGGCTGGAGAGATGGGCCCGGGTGAACCTAATGAGGTTCAACACTGCAAAGTGTCAGGTGTTGCACTTGGGCCGGAAGAATCCCAGACACAGATACAGACTGGGAGAAGAGCTGCTTGAGAGTAGCCCTGCTGAGAAGGACTTGGGGATTCTGGTGGATGAGAAACTTAACATGAGCCAGCAGTGTGCTCTTGCAGCTCGCAAGGCCAATGGTATCCTGGGCTCCATTAGAAGAGGGGTGGCCAGCAGGGACAGGGAGGGGATTGTCCCTCTCTACTCTGCCCTCGTGAGGCCCCATCTGGAGTCCTGTGTCCAGATCTGGGGCCCCCAATACAAGAAGGATGTGGAACTGTTGGAGAGGGTTCAGAGGAGGGCCACGAAGATGATTAGAGGGCTGGAGCACCTGCCCTACGAAGAGAGGCTGAGGGAGCTGGGCTTGTTCAGCCTGGAGAAGAGAAGGCTGCGGGGGGACCTCATTGCAGCCTTCCAGTACCTGAAGGGAGCTTATAAGCAGGAGGGGATTCAACTTTTTAAAAGGATAGACAATGACAGGACAAGGGGGAATGGATTAAAACTAAAGGAAGGAAGGTTTAGATTAGATATTAGGGGGAAGTTTTTTACAGAAAGAGTGGTGAGGTGCTGGAACAGGCTGACCAGAGAGGTGGTGGATGCCCCATCCCTGGAAGCGTTCAAAGCCAGGTTGGATGGGGCCCTGGGCAACCTAATGTAGATCCAGGCCTGAGGTTGGTGGCCCTGCGTGTGGCAGGGGGGTTGGAACTCTATGATCCTTGGGGTCCCTTCCAACTCATACCATTCTGTGATTCTATGAAGTATTGCTTGTTAAAGTGTGCAGACCAGCAACTGAGGCTCTTTTTCTCCTTGTCTGTAATTGAGAAGCGTTATCTTAATTCTTTTTAATCTTCTTACTTTATGCAAGCTTTATGATCCTTATAAGGAATCGCTCCGTACAAATTACTGATGTTTGTATTTCAGGGCTCTCTTCTTCGCAAGATCTGTGTGCCAGTTGCTGCCCAGTTCTTGGGGACTTGCAGTCCATTGAGTTTAATCGTTCAAGGATTGTATTTGATTACTCCTTTACTGGGACATTTCAAGTGTGTTTTTTCTGGTATGTTTCTGTGGTATACTAGTTCACTAACAAAAGTTTAAATATTTATTACAGTGTGCCCTGTACTGTAGGTAATATCCATGTTATGGCGATCACGCCACTGCAATGTAGGGTGCATGGATATTACAGCACGCACGTGTTTTTATTCTAATCTGGATCTCCAATCGGTCTTCCCTTTGAAATCTTTTCATGTACCTGTGTTAAATTAAGACTGTATTGCAGCAGTTAGCACCTCCAAATCTCTCTCTAATACGTGTCTTTATAACAAAACTTTAAAACAAAACATAATGCAGTTTTCAAGTACAGTGCCTTCCCCAGTTGTTGGTTACTTTATTTTCCTCCTGCTCCTCCTAAGTTTAGGCACAGGATCTAAAAGAAAATCTGTAAACTTAGTGTTGGGCTGCTTTTTCTTTGTTCTTTCTCCAAACAGAATTAATTTTAGCAAAGTGCATTTAGTGTATTTTTTTTCCCCTAACTAGTTTTCTCAGTTGGCATTCTTTGGCTTACTTCAAAAAACTACTGAACGGGACTTCTGTGTCTTCAGGCTGCGTACGGGCGCTCTCATCATCGTTAAAAACCAGCTTAGGTGAAGGTGGTGCTTTGTATGCATACGTGTACTGTTACTGCTAACGCAGTGCTTCAGAGGTGGTAAGACATTTCCTGCCCTAAAACGTGTGCTGTTTAAAATAGTTCTAACAGCCCAAAACCATGAAACCGTGTTCTAGAAAAGGTAGGCTGTGGAAGGGCTTCTGGAGAGGAGGGAAAGGGTCAGGAGTAGTTAGAAATGAAGAGGAGGGAAGAAGTGAAGTGACTATTTTAGGCTTTGGGGGCAGTACTGCAGGCGCTGTGAAGCAATAAATGGGGCAAAGGGGAGAACAGTCAAGTGAGAAGAATGTGGAGTGAGTGGGAGTAGAAGAAAATGAATGTAATGTGCTGCGCTGCTGCCCGGTGTCTCCTTAAGCTGCCAGTGCTGCAGCCGTGCACACCAGCACTGCTGGAGCTGGAACCACAGGCTCTGAATTTCAAGAGGTGTCTCTGTACATCTGTGGAAATTATGAACAAAAAAAATTTCCACTAAGTGCTCAGCATTGTTGCAGAAATGATGCCTGCATTGCATTCGTGTGTTATACCACACCGTGCCAGTTGTGTTTCCTCTCTCTTTTTCTTTTCTTTTTTTTTTTTCTTCCTTTTTGATAAGTGCTTTTCTAAGGGGTTTCACAGGAAACTGCAGGCAGATCGACCCGAGATGAGAAGTCGGTACACATAACTTGTTCTTCACTGAATACCTGCGTGCAATCTTTCATGTAGTTAGTTATTCTGGAATTGCTTCCTTTCATTTCAAAAATAACACCTACTTTCTGAAAGAGAATATGTAATATGAAAGATGTTTTTAGTCTTTGATTGTTCCCTGTTCAAACAGTGATGTTATTGAGAGAGGTGTTTTCTTGTGGCTTCTTTTGGAGAAAGAATTAATTTTTTTTAAAGCTTGCAGGATCATTATTCATAACTACAGGGTAATAAGAGAGAAGCAATTTTATAAGGAAAGATTTACTTTATTTAGACCAGAGGATCTATTTGGAGTAAAAAAAATAAACCACCTTGACAAAAGTTGGGGAGCTATAGAAGGGCTTAGTGCTGAAAGCCTGTCTGTTTCCCCACAGTTATATCTGTTTTCTAATAAAAAGATACTTCCTCTCATTACAAGTAATTGTTCCCTCTGAAGGCTTAGGACAAAACAAAGGAGTTGCTTGAAGATGGAAATGTATTTCCTCCTTTAACAGTTCCTACTGAATCCTGCAGGTGTTCAGTCTAGGTGCTTAAGGTTTCAGCTCATAAATAATAAATCGGCTTTCAGACGTGCTTTTCAATTGAGTCCTCTTGTTACGTCCAAGCATTAACCTGGATGATTACCATAGCATCACCTAAAATAGAGACAATAAAACTGAGGTTTTGTGGCCTGAATCCACTAACTTTAATAAATGAAACTGTGTGAATAACTATAAACAAAGAATGTGAAAGTAGGTTATCAAACCATGTGATAACATCTGTTCCTTGGAAACATGAAAGTACCTATTTCTGTGTTAAGAACTTAACCCTGTCTAAGTGGTATTATGACTACAGTTTTCTCATGTGCTCAGACTTCAGTGCATAATGCTGAGGCTTCTCTGCGAAATGATGTAATTATCTGCGTGGCCTATCAGAGTCAGGTATTTATATTTGAAAAGCTGGGTCTCTATCATCTTGAGGATCCTTATCAAGATGAGCGCTCAACTGCGTGGGATAATATACACTTGCATGAGAGGAGACCTGGTTCTGTCCCTGAATAGTTTGCAAGATGCAACACGTGAAGCCGCGTCTCCCCCCTCCCCTCTTTATTTTTTTTAGGGAAGGAATGGAGAGCAAGGGTTACAGTAACGCACTTGAGTGTAACATTGGCTAACAGGGCACCTAAATTGGTCCAAATTGTCTGTAACAGCCAGTCATTTTCCCAGGGAGAAACTGAAGATGCTTTGTATGATGGAAAAAGATTAGACAGAGCACAAAAAGCTCTCGTAGGTTGTATTGACATTTTTCAGCATTGTTGTGGGTCTATTAGAAGTTGACTGTTACTCCGATTGCAGACTGGTGGAGAGATCAGTAGTGATCTCCCATTAGGAAGTGCCAGCTTGACTTCTTAATGCTAAAGCTTCATTTAACTACTAAAAGAGTGCTTTTAAGAGGTGCAGCACCAATGCTACAGGTGCCAAGACTGCAGGGCTAAGGTGGTGTCCTTACCCTCCACACTGTATCCCTTAACTGGTGTTGGGTAGACATCTGCTTCATGGCATTTTGTACCTTAATAGTTCACTGTCCCCAGCTATTCTTTCCTGCCCTTGTTCCCAGCGGACAGCCATTCTGTTCCATCTTACCTTCAGAATTGCTATTTAATTCTACACAGAAAGAGCATGCTTAGAAATAAATGCAGTGCTTCTTGCTTTACTGACTTATTTTGTATAAAAACGGGCTTGGGCTGAGAAGACAGCCTCACCTGTTTCGGTGGAATGATCCATGCTTTAGAACAACCTGTTCTGGGAGAGGCAGGCTGGAACAGCTTGTGGATGTATCTCCAGAGGTATAGCCTGCTAAACCTGTTTGCCTTGTAAAAGCTGAGGTTTCTCCTCGGGATTAGAAGTTGGGCTTTGATTTCATCTTCCTTGCCACTCGCGTATTCTTTACCTGGCTTTAAAAAAACAAGCTACTCTCTAAAATACTGTCTTTTCATTAGGTCTATAGAATGACTGTTTTGTTGGGGTTTAAATTACTCTGCCACCAAAGTTTTTCTTTCAAAGATCAGGTATTAGTGTTGATTTTTTTTATTATTATTATTATTATCTTTTTGTGTATGCAAAATATTATTCTAATACTATTTTTTCCATTCTTGTTTTCTGAAACAATTAGTGCTGCATGTAGGATGCTGCCTGCCAATGGAGTATGTGTATAGGATTACCTGTGAGAGAGGCGCCTCTCCCTCACAAGAAAGAATGCACAACCAAACATACTGCATGTAATCCTAATCATCACCTCATTTTCCACTTCAAGGCAGTATGATCTACATAAGATATGGGAGCTGATAAAAGATGATACAAGTTATTTATTTTGTTAATTGTTATTTCATGTGTGATACAAAACACCATTTTGTGGTCTTGTGGACTGTACTTCAACTTCCTCGCTCTTTGAAGTTAGAGAGTGAGTTATCCTGTCTGTGTTGTCCTCCAACACCTTTTACTGGTTTCAGAAATCCTGCAGGAAGCCCAGCATCAGGCGATGGGGCTGTCGGACTCAGTGGCAGCTATATCATTCCATTGATTTCTGCAGAGCTACAGCAAAGCCATGAAAGCATCTCTGAAATGGCCCCATTTGCTTTTCATTTGATAATGGCTATTCATATTTTTCCCTTGAATTGAATCATACTTCTCAGCAGCTAATGCAGCTGTAACTTTTGACTAGAGTTTGCAGAATAAATGGGGTCAAACATGGGTAAGGCTTAGAATCACAGAACGGTTTGAGTTGGAAGGGACTTAAGAGACCATCTAGTTCCAGCCCCCTGCCATGGGCAGGGACACCCTCCACTAGACCAGGTTGCCCAAAGCCCCATCCAACCTGCCCTTGAACACTGTCAAGGAGGGGGCAGCCACAGCTTCTCTGGGCAGACTTGCCCAGGAGCTCCCCAGAGGGAAGCCCGGCAGTGTAAGCAGTGGTGTGTAAGGTTTAGTAGCTGATCTCCTTCCTCCAGAGATAATCATGAATCAATTTCCTTTATGATAGGAAGCACTGGGCTGCTGGGTGCAATGAATCCTTTTTAATTAGTCATAGAACAGAAGTCCTAACCACTTGTTTAAAGGTCTCAAAACACCATTAAGAGGAGATGAGGGTGCAGTCAGTGACCAAATTCTGTTTTGAATAATTACAGTGTTGCTGCCTACACTTCTCCTCCATATTCAAGTAGATACAGCATTCTTCTTTGCTGCTTGGCATAAATGATTTTCTGCCTGCTAATAACTACTACATTCCAGCGCAGGGGTGGTGGCATCTGGGAGATAGCAAAAGTTCATTCCCGTGTCCGTGTGAAGGGAGATGTTGCTGAAGTTTCGCAGTGGCTGCGTGAGGAGAAAGAGCAGACCCTTTGAAGCTCAGTGGTAGCTGCTTTTGCAGAGTCCCAGAGAGATGTTCTTGGTGGTCGTTCTCATGGTCCTGTTTCCTGTAATGGCAGCCACAAAATGCTCATGTGCGTGGAGCAGGGCATGTCATTTCCTACTGCGCCGAACCAACACCGCTGATAAATATTTAGGACAGCTGAGATGGTCTGAGCACATGTGCCAAGGAGGAATGCTGTACTTAGCTAAACAACCAGGCATTATCTGAGATCCATTTTAAATATATGCTGTCTCTGTAATAACACCGAGTGGTTGTTCCAGATCCAGAATTTCAGTTAATCTGCTGTGTCAGTTTGGGCTTGCAAGGCCAAAAATATCTTATTAGTGATTTGTGTCTTTCACTGTTGTTCTTTTTTGTCACACGGGTACGCCTGCCCACGCACTGCTACCTAACCTCGTACATTTTGCGTGCCCTTCCTGTGGTTATTCCGTGAGAAGAAAGCTTGGTGTCACCCACGGAGCAGCACACGCCCCGCGCTGCGCTGGAACGTTCGGTTTCTTGTGTGAAGGTGTATCTGAATTTTATCTAGTCTCTAGAGTGAAAGTAGCCAGCTTACCGAGATCCAAGTTATTTCTCAAGATAGAAGAAAAATGCTTGTCAGAGACTTCAGGGCTTCGGTTAAAGCGTCAGGAAACACAAGTTTTGAACAGAACTTTGGAGCTTTAAATCCTTTATATCTTTAATTATCTTTATAGACATATCCTATGCCGCCTGTGCACACGATGCCTGAATTCATTCTGTGTTTATTAATTGAGGAGAAACTTCTTCTACCCCACTCCCTAAAATCTTGCAAGCCGGCTTCTGGTGGAGTTAGCTTCAAGCGTTCATTAGCATAGCCTTGGGCCTTTGACATGCTGCACTGGTGATTTATGTTTGTGAATATTCATTGTAGCAAATCCAGTGGCTTTTCTGCCTGCTCTGGGTTGGGTTTTTTTTGGAGAGTGCACATGTGACAGCAAAAGCACCAGTAGCACCACTGCAGCACTGCTTACCAGAAGGGCAGACTGTGTAAAAGGAGAGGTGGTGGGGTAGTTGCGTGGGTTCACTGTGCATGTTTGTTAATACCACTCAGCTTCCACCCATCTTGACAGCAGTTAGTGGAAGTGCAAGTTAATTCTGGGAAGAGTAAGGGAATTGGAAAAGAGAGAGAGAGAGCCCGAGAGGAAACAGGCAGGGGGTAATAGAAAATGCTGCCAGAGTTAGAGGCAAAAATATGTGAAAGAACAGGTAGGAAAGGAAATGCCACAAGATTGATTTTTTTCCTCTGTCTGTACAGCAACCGGAGTCTGAAACTCTCAAATACTATTTCAGTTTTAATTGGCTCTGTGACCTTGAGAAAGCCTGGCTCCCCAAGGGTGCCACCAGGGAAACCCTGTTCGTTCTTTGGCTATTTGAGCTAAGCTGTAGCAATAAGAGGGAAGAAATTTATTATTATTTTCAGGGAAGGAAATGAGAGCCTAAATGATCTCCATCTGCAAAAAGTTATTCCAGTGTCTGTGTAGAATTTGATAGCCATTTTTTTGTCAGGAAGAGGAGATTTGGATATACTGCAGCATATGCTGAAGCATTTTAGCTTCAGCTGATGAACTTGTTCAGAATATCTGTGAGATTTTATTGAGCACTGTATCTGCAGAGTATCTTCATACCAGCTGGAGAAGATGTACATGGTTTTCTGAATCTGTGATGATTGAACAAGTGAAAGTGTTTAACCACTACAAAAGTAGGGTGTATATACTGACATTTTCCACAGAGAAATTTTCCTGAGTGGTGTACATTGGGAGGAGACCCTTGGCTCTCCTCCCAACTGCTCATCACTTTGCCTCTAAGTAGCAATCACTGTATGAGAGTGCCTTTTCTTAAAAATAAAGATTTACTGGTTTTTAATAGGATTGACATGTTAGCTTTTGGTGTGTGCAGAAAAGTTTTGTACAGTCTTGTTTTGTGTGCTGAAGCTGGAAACTACAAATGGAAACTTTACACTTCTCATATTAACTTTCTGCTGGTTTATTGACAAGAAATATCAAGTGCTTATTATAGTGATCAAATACAGACATTTCTTGTTTCCATCGTTATCAAAGTGAAAAGGTAATTTTTTTTCCCAGACCTGTTAGAGGCAAATGCTGTGCAGATTGCAGAGCTACTCCCAGGGACCTCGAAAGGTGTTTGAGATGAAGCAACAGGCAGCTGGAGCCGTGTCTCTGATTGGGCTTTTTGTGATTGACTGGTTTGTTTGTTTGTTTTAATTAAGCTGAAGGTAAGCTGACACAGGTAATCTTGTATTCTTTAGCAATCCTAACTCTTGAGGTGTAAGGGAAGGTGTTTGGTGTTTCTCATTCTGGTTTCTATTTTTACAGTCAGACCACCCTTTACATTAGCTAGTGCTGGTGAGTGCTGTCAAAAATATATCATCAATTAATTCATCCTGAGAGCTCTGTTTGATGCATTTTGATTTTAAACATGTTTATCTTTTAAGAATAGGGTCCTAGATGCTCAGCTACAGTAGTCACTGGCTTCTTTGTTTTCTTGAAACCAAATCTCTACAGAAAAAAATGGCAGTATTCTGTACATTTATGCTGAAGCAATTTTTCCTGAAACAAAGAGCAATAAAAGGGAAGCCCTTAGTACCTTTCAAATGAAACCAGTCACACAGCAAACTGATCATAAAAGTGAACAAAATGAGCCATGTTTGTTGTTTTGCTGAGAGAGGGATTGAAGTCAGTGCCTGCTTTTTTCTCCCCACTCAACCCTTGGACATGGAAAGGTGGTTGGCATGATATAAAAGAGGGTGTTGTGCAAGACCATCATTGGAAACAGTAGGTACATCTCAGTGAACAGCCTGCTACCAAGCGTTTGGAGTGACTGGGATATGTGGGAGACAATCATGGAAACCTCTGGGATGGGGTTGATTAGGCTGAGATCAGGGGTTGGAGGAAAGGATTGAGGTGGGCAAACTGAGCCTGTGTGTAGGAGAAAGCATCATGTCGTTATTCACCATAATAAAATGTTACTATATTTCAAAATAATAAGTACTGTGGAAAAGTGAACTCCTTTTAATTTGACGTTGCTCTGTGCCTAGGAATGATGCCCTTCAGAAACTATTAGTGATATTACTAAGAGTTTTATATTGTGAATATTATTTTAAAAATAAGACATTGAAATTTCAGCTTAATTATGTTTAAGATATTGGTACTTAATAAATAGTTTCTCACAAATTATTAATTACTATATTGTTTTAAAGTGAACCTTGCCAACTGTCCATGACCAACATGCCAGGTCATTTCCTGGATGCTTGACAATTCGTGTTTGTATGTTTTGAAAAATATTTTTGTCTTCAGACTGTATTTTTGATGGTGGCTACACTTAAATAATGTACAGAATTGGAAGGTTGAGTTTTTGTTCTTTGTTTTTCTTCTCCATTTTTATAGCTTCCCCTTTTTAGAAAAATTTCCAACTGCCCAATTAAAAAAAAAAAAGCACACAACAAACTAACAACCAAACAAACCAAAATCAAAAACCCCAAAGTGCACTTTCGTTGGGGAAGTTTAGTCTAAACAAGTATATAATAATAAGTATTAGGAGAAGAATTAAATGATTTATTAGACAATCTTGACTTGTGAAAGCTTCTTAACTCTTACAACAGGCAGTGGGATCAAAACGTGCAATTAAAACTTGAATCACATCCCAAGGGCTTTCCTCATTTGCATTTTTCTGGCTCAGAGCAGTTCAGGTTTGTGTCCTTTCTTTAGGTGCACTGGATATCATAGCAATTCAAGCAAAATGAAAGCATTCCTGAAGCAAAGGAGTGCATCGGAGTGGTGTTACAAGAATGAAGTGCTTGCTTGCTGCTTTTGCACTATTCGAAACCTTTTATTTCTGGCTTCTTTCCAAGGAGTTTGTTTTCAGAGAAATATTGTTGCCAAGGGATGAATGTTGACTGTCGTGTGTTTAAAACAGGCTGATATCAATTACATTCTTCTAGCTATTCTCCTTCTCTGGGTAACTTTAAAAGGTCCTTCCAATTTCCAGAATACTTAGGTAAGCCCTCAGAACACGAACGCAGCATCTTGTCAGTGATGTGAAGAATGTATGAAAGAACTGGCAAGATCTGAACTCATTTTTGTGCACAGTCAAGAAACGTTGGCTTCAGATGATTACACTAATTAATAACACACAACAGGATTAGTGAATGCAGCGATTTCTCTCCTTTTCTTCTCCTTTACCTTTAAAGTCTTTCAGTTGTCAGGCAGCCCCTGTGGAGAGCTGCTCACTGTGTTGGACCGGAGGAAGGGCCTAATATTTTTTTAGGACCTATCCTGGATCAGGGCAGCATGATCTGGAGCAAAGTCAGTCTTTGGGGTTTTCCAGTTCCCCGTTGATAATGTGAACCAAATGTTTTGCGCTGGGTTTTGGTTCTGTCAAGGATCATGCTGAGTTACTTAACTTGCCTTTTCTATACAGCCCGGTTTTGAGCAAGCCTCTTTGAGCTGGGCTGATGCTGGTGGTCCCAGTGATGGGACTGGTACTATGCTCACCCTGCCAGAACTTGCATCAAAGTGGGTTGGGTTTTTTCCAACTAGCTCCCGAAGACTGAGCTCAGGTCATGTTTCTTAGTCTTCTGCCCATTTTGGGGTTTTAGATTGTTTCATTCTGTACTAGGTAAAATGCCACTTTCCAAGTATTTTTGCTTAATACTCAGTACTTTAAAAAATACTGTGTCAAGAGAGCATAATGTATGTAACAGCTGTGCAGAGCTCACCTTAGGGTGCCAACCCAGCTGCCTGGCCCTGCATGTGTGGGAGCCCTAAAGGAGAGCCAAAGGAGGTGAATTTTCCCTGCCAGCCCTCTCCTTAGCCTTCCTACTCATTTGAATCCCAACATGAAATCTCCCTTTCTCTCAGCTTTCCTGCCAGTCACAGTCCTTGTCCCTCATTAGCCTCTTTCTCCTTCCCTGAAAACTTGCTTTAATCCTGACGCCTGTCTGGAGATTTTTTTTCCAGCAGAGATAAGCACCACCACATTGTTTTTTCATGAATTCTCAAGATCTAGTTGTTTGAAAAAATAAGTGTTACTCATCCCAGTTGTCCCTTATATTCCACAGTTCATGCTGACTTACAGAGATTAATGTGCATTTACAGTGAAGTGGTTCAAGTTCTATTAATCAATAAATTGGCATTCAATTAATGGATTACCAGGCAACATAAATAACTGCCTATTATGCAGCTGTATAGTATTTATAGTATAATATATATATGTACATGCTATCCACTATATATGTATATACACACACACACACTATACTATATAGATAGCATACAACCTGTGCTATCTCATTAGCATTATGTTTAAATAGCTTTACATTTTTATTTCTTTAGACAACTTCAACAGAAATTTCTGAGTTTTCCTCCGATAATGACAGCGTGGGAGAAGAGACCAGCCTGGAGAACGCTGCTCCAGGATCTGCCAAGAGACTCTGGTCGAGGCCAGGAGTGGATGCAGGGGATGTCACGGCACGACCAGCCAGCGAGTGGCTGAGGTCTGCAGAGGCCCTTCTCTGCACCCCTGGGAAGCAAACGGGCAAGGCCCCCCAAACCCCTGCCGATTCCGCGAAGAAGAGGAAGCTAGTGAGGTAATTGCACTCTCCACCTGAATGAATTTTTCTTGTTTAATTAAAAGAATACTTACAGAAGAGTAGGAATGCCTTTCAAGCATAAACATTTTAGACCTGCAAGTTCCAAAAAGGTATAAAATGTCATTTATCCATAAACAAGCAAACAAGGCAAGGAAGAACTCAGTTGTTCCTACTACCAACTCTGTGGTGAAAGCTATCGATCTTGAACTCCTGTGTACAAATTGATATGGTTTATGTGCCTCTAATAATGCTCTACAGATGTGTGAGTGGGCATATTTCTGGTTTAGCTTGTAATCATGTCATTGCGTTGTGCCTCTCCAGATGGTCTGCAAAGTACTGTACCTCTGTGGGGTTTTTTTCCTCTCTAGATTTGTCAGTATTTGTCAGGGTAAAATTATTAATAATACTGTAGGAAAGGGATGGATGAGCAGTAGTGCTGAGTAGTGTGGGACAGGGATTATTTAGGCAAAGGGGGGATGTATTTGTTAATCTAAAATTTAAATCCCTGTGACTCAGTTAAATACTTTGAAAAGATACCTAACTGTTGAAATAAAGGAGGCTGAGCTGTGGAAGCGTGGTGTTGACAATTCACTACCTAATTACAGTGCAGAAATGGCCACTTCCTGGCCTGAATTAATGAAAGTTGCTTCAACATAAACGGTATATGTGAAGGTGTGCCTCAAGTTATGGAGACTACAGTCACAAATGGTGCTGTTGTAGATACCTATTGTATTTTTCACAATATTTTTTTTTTTCTTACAGCTGTTTCTATGTAGAGTAATCAATTGATCAGTTACTTAAAAAGTAAATCTTCACTTTGGTTAAATATTCACACCTTGTGTTTCTAAAAGTTCTTGGCTATTTCTTCACTACATGGGTGGTGAGGCACTGGCACAGGTTGTCCAGGGAGGTGGTAGCTGCCCCCTCCCTGGCAGTGTTCAAGGCCAGGTTGGATGTGGCCTTGAGCAGCCTGGTCTAGTGAGAGGTGCCCCTGCCCATGGCAGTGGGGTTGGACCTTCATGATCTTTAAGGTCCCTTCCAACCCAAACTACTTGGTGATTCTACAAAAACGCTGACTGAGGGAACAGATTTGAAAATCCTCATTACTGAGGATCTCTATACCTGAAAGTGCTTTGCTTGTGCACTCAAGCTTTATTTCTTGTTACTTGAAAAATATAAAGACACAACTGTACAAGGTCAGACCAAAGCTGTAACCCCCAAAAATGCTTGTTCACGGTCAAAAGCATGTGTGTGTTAAGGTAATAGGAACAGTATAAGTGTATAGTGGTATTTTTGCCCAGATAGACTTCCAGCTCCCAGCAGTTTTCTGCTCAGGAACCATTTGTTGTCCTCAGTGGGTTTGTCTTTTCATGAGTTTGCCCAGTAGTTTTCTGAAGCCATAAAAACTTTTGGCTGCTGCAGTAGCATCCCAGGTTAGGAGTTCTGTAACAAACATGACTACCAGCCTCATCTGGTGATCTCTACCACCAACAAACCTAGTGCAAAGATACACTTTACAGCACACTCTCAAACAAGTATATAAGAGAATGAATAAATACCTTTAAAAACAAACAAACAAACCACAATGAAATATAATGTAATCTGTCTGGAATGGCCAGAGGAGCAGAACTTGCAGGGCTTTCCATTCTTCTACCCTGTAGTTCCACCTTGGGTTCCTTTTGGGAATAGGGAAGCAGATGGGAAATTCCTCAGTCATGAGTTTTGTTTTGGTTTGGTTTTTATCTTTTATTTATTTTGTTTGTCCAGGTAATCGTCATCTTTTCACTCTTCTTGTTAAGGGCATTCATTCCACATGTGTGTGTGTCTTACATTTTTCCTTTTACTGATGATGGAGAAGATATCCATGGGTGTGCTAACAGTGGATATACGGGTCTGCATCCTCAATAGGAAAGCTCAGGGTTTGAGTGCCCTGGATTGGCGGCCAGTTCAGGGAAATGTTTGTCAGCTGCTTCTTGATTGCTGAAGTGACAACTCCTGCTTTCTGGTTATATACCTAAAAGTTACATAGCAGTTGTTGTCTTGCTCTTTCTCCCTCCTTCCCACCTCTGTGGCAGATTGAGGCCACGGCAGAAAAAGCAACGAGCAGGGGAGATGATCCTGTGAGCTGGGTCTGGCCCACGGGCTCCCCCTCGCACCGTTTGGAACTGTGCAAGAGGTGTAAGGGAGCTGAGAGCCTCTACTTAGTGGGGCTCTCTTCTAACAGTCTCTTTTTCCAGGCCGGTGCCTAGGGAAGCATGGGTTGAGATGGTGCAGGTGGACTTCCTGTGTGAATGCATGTGCAAGAGGTTCTACTCCAAATCCCAGACTATATTAAGTGTGTTTACTTCACAGAAGAGTCCTGATGTAGGGAGAATAGGTCTCCTATGGGTTTGTTTCCACTTTTAAGAAAAATAGAAATGATTTCTGTTTTCATCTCTCTCTGCAATTTGAGATGACTAAAGCCTTCTTCAAAAGTAGAGAGAATATTTTCTGAAAAAATCTTACACCATGTCTTAACAGTCCCTTCCAAGTTCTTTTGGCACACTTCAGTCTGCATTTGTATTTGCATTACCTGATTGCAGCTATGCTTCTGTTACCTCAATGGTTACATTTTTTTTATGAAACCTCAAAGAAAACCCCCTAACATCCCCCTTCCCCCAAAAAATCCCAACCAAAACCAACCAACCAAACCAACAAAAAAAAGAAAGAAAAGAGCTGTACCAGTGGACAAACTCAAGTTACTTTCTTCTGTCCTCTCCTCCTGGAATCTTCCTGGTGCTAAAATAAAAACGGGTCGTGTCCTGGATGGGAGAAGAGAGTTTGTTTGATCCTGTTACAGACGTAATTGTCATATAGTACAAAAATTAAGATGTAACCACACCAACAGAAATCTTCAGAAGTAAGCTGCTGATGGACGACTAAACTGATTCTGCTGATCCAAGTGTTACAAATCTGAGGGTAAATTCACAGAATCACACAGAATCACAAGGTTGGAAAAGACCTTTAAGATCATCAAGTCCAACCATTCACATCCTAAACTAAACCATATCCCTAAGTACCTCATCTATCCTTTTTCTGAACACATCCAGGGAAGGTAACTCAACCCCCTCCCTGGGCAGCCTGTTCCAGGCTCTCACAACTCTTTCAGTAAAAAATTTTTTCCTAACATCCAATCTAAACCTGCCCTGGCACAGCTTCATGCCATTCCCCCTTGTCCTATCACCTGTCACCTGACTGAAGAGACCATCACCTCTGAGTGGAAATAAAATGAGAAACCCATCTATGTCCCAAAAGAACATGCACAGTACTCAATGTTGCTTATGATGAGTGAAATTCGAGGGACACTTTGCAGTCCCCCTCTCTTAGGAGGTAAGTAGGGTTTGGGGAAGTGAATAGTATCTGAAGACAAGAAAGGTGTGACAGAAGCAACTCCTCCCCCACCATGCCTACTGACCGATCTATTCTATGCCCTTTCCTCCAAATTCTCATGTGTATCCCCTGTAATGTAAGGTTTTGTTCTCAAAATTATTCTAGGATTGTTCTTCTTTCTGCTGTGGTCCACAGAGGAGAGCAGATAGTCTGTATGGTGGTGATTGACCTTCAGAGGTGTTGGTGGTCCTGGGCAGGTTCTGTCTTGCTGGTAGCAAAGCATCACCTCGTTGGCAGCCATCAACCCCACTCCTCCTGGACATCCTCACCTTAAACACTGAGTTTAGATGTCATCTTGTGTAGTGGCCTTCCTTAATTTAAACAAAATTGGTGATGGATGGAGTGGGAGTAGTATAGTTTTCACAGGTACGCTGAGAGATAAATGTCATTGAACTGCACCCACGAGCTGTACTTGATAGCAAGGTGAATTGCCTTGGTGATCAGGTCAAGTGGTGTTTGGTTTAGATGTTCCTGCTCTTTTATTCCACCACAAAGTTTCAGTTTCTCAGCATGAGTCAACACTACATGGGAAAATAATGAAAGTGATTTGCATATCTGAGGGGAGAGAGTATATACTGCAAAGAACAGTTTTCAGGAAGCTCTTCTCTTTAGATTTGGGATTCATGTTAACCCTACAGGGTGAAATGTCTGAACTGCATTAGTTCCAAGTCTCCAAGTTCCCTTGTGAAAGAAGGAAGAAACGAAGAGTACTGAAAGTCTGTTACATAAGTTAAACCAATAACTGAGTTCACTGAGTATTTATAAAAAAAGAAAACTGAGCTTTTCTTGTCTGCAAGTAAACCATACTTAAAGCTTTTATGAATTGTTTGCTTTTTCTAGTAAGATTTTATTTCAATCAGGAAAACAAAAAAGAAGCCTGGGTTCCAATGCAGGAAATAGATATCTTAAGTTGTATAATTCAACCCTGCTTCTAAATCTGTCACGTTGCAAGAGCTTTTAGTTGTGAGAATAGCTGCTTTAGCTTTTTGTTTGTTTGGGTTTGTTTTAATATTTGAGTGGCTGTTTTTATATTAATAGCAAAATAAAATCTTGGGTAAACCTGTTTAATTATCTTACATCTTACTGAATGCAGACCACTTACAGATCTGGTCTGCTAAAAGGAGAAAATGACAGAATGTCCTGGTCCTACAGCAGTAAAATGAAACCCATTTGTCACGAGGCCAACAGAGGTCCTGAAAATAAAGGAAATTGCCAAGGGAGGAAGGAGCTGGCACAAATGAAGTGGGCTTTTATGCTAAAATTGGGTCTGTTCTTTCTTACATGCATCCACAAGTAGCATGAGGGTATTAACGGCAACAGACTGACCCTTTTCACCATCATGTTCTTACACTGATTCTAACTATGGGATTAAGTTTTTCTTGCTCATGAATTTCCTCTTGGACTGGGAGAATACACCTGAAGAATGTCACGGCCACTTGTAATCCCTGGCAATGTACATGGGGAAATTATTCTGCAGTTACTGAAAGCTGAAGTGTCTTTTCTTTTTTAGAAAGTGCTGATGGTTTCACTGGGCCAGATGTTTGGTGTTAAGAGGGGAAAAAAACAACCCCATTTTGTTAAAAACAACCCCACTTTCCTTAAAATGACAGATCTCATGTGTAATGCATTCTACTGATAGGAATGGTTTAGCAGGGTACTGTTGTTCCCCATCAGAGAGATGTAATTTTGGTGCCTTTGGTTTGTTTAACCATGGAGCTTGCTTTACTATGCAAGATCTCTCAGGCAAACCAAAACTTTCAGAACTGAAGGGAAGGCTCTGCCCTTATCTCATGGGGCATGCCTGTTCCCCATCAAAACTGGTTCCTGCTGAGTCTTCCTCTTGTTACTCTAGTCTATGAGAACTTGTGCATGTGAGTCTTGCACTTGAATTAATTCTTTTTAATACCAGCAAAAAAAAGGATAGCTTGTTTCTGAGTTCCTTGTTAAACCATCTTCTGCTGAGAGTCTCTCCTGTAAGAGAGGTAGGACAATCTGAAATAGTTTTATTCCATAAAAAAATCTGAAGAGCCAGAAAGCTGTGGTGAACTTTTTTTTTTTGTGTTTGTTTGTGGGTTTGGGTTTTTTTTTTTTGGTGGATTTTTTTTTTCCAATGGTTGGTAAGAAAGGCTGATCAATGTTTATAAAAATGATCAGGCCCCAAAACCTTACCCATTTCCAAAGGTGTTCCTGAATGATTTCAGATATTTTCTGTGAGATGATTAGGCTAAGTAGAGGCATTGGAAAATCAACTGCCTATAATTTTTTACTTAAAATCTTTTACTGGAGGCCATATGGGGTGTAGAAGTGCTCACCCACCCTGTTCTCAATCTCAGTCAATGTTAGCAATCTCTCTTACATCTCTTCCTCTGCACTGTCCAAGGCAACCAGGTCATGGAAACCAGATCTCACTACACCAGGATGATGAGGCTTTCCTCTCTATGACAAAGAATGATGTTTGATTTGCAGGAGTAATTGTGGTATAGTGTCCAGACACTATGTGCAAAAGCTTAATTGTTAAAGGTGGCTCTGAAGATGTCTTTAGTGTATGCTGGTTGGAATTTACAGCTGAAGACAGTGTAAATTCTCTCACTTCTGTCAAATGCAGTGGTTGAAAGATACCTCTGGCTCTCACTGTACTGTGGGGGCTCATGAAAATGGTATCTTTGTTCCATGTATGTTTTATGGAGGTCACCTCCTGTGTAGAACAATTTAAAAAAGAGTGGTGACAGACTACGCAGACGCTGTAAGATGTTTGGCTTCCTGAACTATTCTAAGAGAGGCTGCAAATCCTGGAATCCTTAAGACTTTGGAAGAAGGTTTCGGTATGTCTGCCCTGTTGATTTGGCTAGTGTAAAAAAAACCAAAAAACAAACCAAACATTGCCTGTCTACACAGTTTGGCTTTTTGGAGTTTTTTTTCAAAGATCTGTGGTAGGTGTTTTTCCCTCTCTATTTTTGTGTTCACAACTGGCCCTTGATAGCTGCACATTAGAAATTATCCTTTGTGTTACAGTACAGATCTTCCAGTTTCCTGTCATTTCAGGTGTGTACCCCACAATGCTGTTGATTTGATGTGGGAGCTGTGGGTTGGGAGAAACACTGATAACGTTCCAAGGGAAAGACCCCAGAACATGTAGGAGAGTATAATTACCTGTCAGGTCATAGAGGGACTTAAAATGATTGCTGTCTGCTTTGGTCTTTGCTTGTTCTATCACATAGAAAAAGAAATTGATTTCAGAAAAGTAGCCCACATTTAACAAATGGAATATAACACCAGCAACTATGGAGTAATGGTGGTTCATCCAAGGTGGAAACCGAGTTGTTGAGTCAGAGCTTGAGTGGCACTGACCTGTAAAGCTAAAATTGCTCTTTCTGATCCCTTATTAGCTCATGAAGCCAACAGCTTCTCTTCTGTCCCGGGGAGAAGGTGGGCCTCTACAGAGGAGACTTGCACTTGTGTGGCCAGTGTGCAGTCACATCTTTCATACGTGCCCATGCTGTTCTGTACACTGAAGGGGCACTTGGTAGTGCCTGTCAGGATTCAGCATGGCTTATTCTTTCACAAGTTGTAAACTCACTGATACTGGCTGGTGGATATGCAGTGCTCACAAATTAAATCCCTGCGTGCTTTAGGGGTCCTTTTTTCTTCTTTAGCAAGAACCCCATGGAGTGGGAATGGGACAGACGAGTGTTGTGGGCATCAGTTACTTCACCAGTTAATTCATGACAGGAGTTCTGTCCTTGCTTTGAAAAGAGAGGAGGAGGGAAATTGCCCAGTCCTGAGTCGGGGATGTTGTATGTGTTTGTGTAACCTGCAGTGTTTTGAACACTGTGTATAGTGGATATAAGGAGACACCTCAATAATGAGATGCTTAAATGTTCACTGTTCTTAAATTCAATGAAGTCTGGAAAGGAGCAAACGTCTATGAATGTAGGGTTATTTTTGGTAAGTGCCCTGCTGTATGAAAACCTTAATAAATAAACACAGAGAGATCTCCAGCACTTTAGAAACACTGAAAATGACTGTTCAAAACACAACCTACTCACTAATGCTCTTCCTTTTTTAAATATTTTTTTACTATTAGCCTTATTGGAGTTGGAAGCTAGGGACCAGCAGCCTGAGAGTGACAGATCAGTCTTGGTGTTACCTTTTTCATGATGGTTGTTACGTGGTGGCACAAAACTGGTCAGTCTTTCTGTTGAAGTTTGTGGAAAGGGGCAGCCACCAGAAACTGAACTTCTGTTCTAGATGCTGAGCTTTCTTATGGTCATCAAATCTGTCATTCACGTGGATATCTCTGAACGTGGACAGTAAGGGCAGCGTGTTGTTTTAAATACAGTATTTCACCAAGCTCAGATTTAGTACAGAAATAGGACGTGGATTTCTGCCTGTTAAATCTGTCCGCCTTCAGGGATTTAAAGGAACAAAATAGTTGTACTGAGAGTTTCATGATTAAAAATAAAAAGGTTGTGGGCAGCGGAGATTGTATCTGAGCAGTTTGGCTTCACTGAAGAGCCCTTGCAGTAACCGTTTGCCAAATGCGTTCCATTTGCTCAGATTAAAACATTTTGGGGACAAGTTTGAAGTGCTGGTCAGTAAAGTATGCATCTCAACTTACACTTTTTATTATTAAATACAGTTTGTTGGTTCCCTTGATTACAGAAATTGTACATTACTGATCAAAATATATTTGCCAATTGTATACACATGCCTCCATCCCCCAGATGTTGGGTTCATCATGGGGGGGAAATTAAATGCATCACCGTAAGAGGGAACTGAATATCTGTCTCAGTTTCTCGAAGTGGCTGGATGCATAAATAAGTACAGACTGCAGAATTAACCTTGCAAGACCTGGTCCTGTAGACTCCTGTCTCCACGCCACCCTTGATGCCAACAAATGTCTCAAATCTAGCAAAATTAAGCCAAACAGTTTCTGTACCCTGAAAAGCCAGGAAAGTCAGGGGATTTTTCAGAAGGATAATGTACGGACAGTGAAAAGTGAATATTGTTCATCTGTACCTTGTATCACCACAATATGCAAGAAGTTACTTCCATATGATAAAATCTATGCCAGAAAATGACTGTTAGTCCTAAGAAACCCAGTCAACTACCAGAGTATACTGAATATAAAAGCTTGTTAGTTGTTTAACAATCCACAGATGTGCAATTGGGACAAAAAATTAAAGCTTTTTTTCAAAACATGGAGTTGCTTCTTACACTGAGGCCAGCACCTGCTTAATACCAGCCTCTGCTTTGCGTAAGCTCTGTCTAACTCTGTCATATCTCTCATCTGCAAAGCCAGGAGTGACTCTGACTCTGTAGCTCACAGTATCCCACAGCCCATACACACGTGTTTTCTGCAGTCTGGGCACCTGTACTCTGTGAGGAGGAATTAGTTTTCAAACACGGTTGTAATAAAATCTGTCAGGGTATGGAAGAGAAAGCACCTTTTCTCTTTGTGTATGTGTTTCAGCTAAAAAGGTGGTTGATCCTCATGGGTTTGAAGTGGTGTTTATGTTTAAATTTCTTTGATTCTATCTTTTAAAAGAAACAAACCTTAAACTACGAACTCTCTTGCCATAGAAATTCCTTTTGTGCATGGCATGTCCTTGAATTCTATTTTCCAATTTCACAATATATGAGAGATATTATTAAAAAAAAAACCCCAAACATTTTTAATGACCAGCTGAGAAACTCTCATAAATGTGTTCTTGGTTGTATTTTATATTATTCCAACAAGCAGATGCAAAATGCTTTATGATGTTTTTGTTCTAAACTATTTTTAGCTGCATTCGGATTGTAAATGGAAGGATGATGATTAATGTATCAGTAAATTTTATTAGCACAAAGAGCTGCTAAGGAAAGGCAAAGTTTTACTTCTCATGGACCTTTGTGATAATAATTATCCTAATACAGACAAGGTTAGGTAATTAGTAATGAAGCTGTGTCAGATGGACCCTCCCTGTTAGATGTCTCAGGCTGGAAACAGGAATGGCGTGTTGCTGGTGTGTGCAGCAGGCCTGGAAGCAGGAGCTTGCTTTCCCTCACCATAGGGCGCTCCTGCCGTGGGTGAAACAGAAGAGTAGGGACTGATGGACTGGGCACGACCACAGCCCTGGTCAGGAAAAGAGGGGGCCTTAGGCTGGGAGCCAGTAATAGCTGCTCTCTTGTGTAGGTACTGAAAGCCTCTTGAGCATTATTTGAACAAAGAAAATAGACATTGTTGGCTGTGCAGGGAATGGAGGAGGGTTTTAGAACACTCCAGAGGAACAGTTTTCTTTCAGCAAAACAAGTATTTGAGCAGCTAGGTGTTTTGTGTATTGCTGTAGTCCAACCACAGAGGTCAGTTGCAGACTCCTGCATGCAAGAATTAAGCCAACAAATTCAAAATGCTTTTACCTGCTGTATTGCTAAGTGTAGCTGAGCTGACATCTGCCCATTGCAGCATGGCTCGTGTAGAGAGCACAGCCAAGCTGAATTAGAGCTGCACCTGAGAATGGTTTCCTGGCAAGAAGAGAAACTGGGCAGTTTGCTGGAGTCTGTAGAACTGTCTCACCCAGAAGTGTTGTGGTGCAGTAGTGCTTGAGAGCTCCAGTTTTGGGTGAAATGTAGCTGAGCAGGGTGTTACCAGCAGAATAGAGTCTCCTGTATGAAGTTCTGTGCTTCACTGTCCTGCTCTTGGTACCAAAGTTTCCGTTCCACTTCTTTACGAGTTGCACCTGCACCTTAAAACTCCATGCTGAAAGCAGGATTGAACAAGTTTGTTGAGCTTATCTGGAAGTTCACTGGAGCCCAAGTTTCCCTGGATTTTTTTGTTTGTATTCCTCTTTAGTATAGCAGGTTTCATAGCTTGTTATGTGTGTGTTCCTTAGTTTCGGGATCTTTTTACTCCTCCGAAAGTGGGTTTCTCTCTTCCTTGCCTGAACCACACCAGCCTTAGAAGAGATGCAGTAATGTAAACTACAGAACTTCTATGGATCATTCTGGGTCAAATGTGGCTCTTACATTTCGGAGTATTCATTCTGTGATCTTTACTACTGAGGTGTTTAGCCATGCCATCTAGTAATGCTTGTGATAGTTAGGGTTTTGTGAAGTATAGAGTTGTTCAGAAATTCAGCTGAGGCTGCCAACTACTTATCATATAGCCTGTTGCCTTGTGTGCTGTGAAATTGCTTAGTAATTGCTAACCAAACAAGAGATTTTTGCAGCCTACTTGAGGAGCTGTTTAGCTTTTCTAGCTACTTCGTTTCCACATGTGTGACTCCTCCCAGTTTTGCCATTTCCCAAGTGAGCTTTACCAAGCTGTTTGGCATTTTTTTCCCCCTGAAATAAAAAATTCTATTGGTGTGCATGGATGATCATAAGGTGGTTGTATGTTATCTCAGTTGGTTCCTATAGCAGTTTAATCCAACCACACATTTCACCTTAGTAGAAATTTTATTGATATACAGTGTAGTACTTGTTGTGGAAAAAACTTTCACTATAAGGAAAGAATGAAGTGGATATTTCTGCAAACAACTTCTTTGAAGCCAAAGAAAAATACTCAGCTACTCCCATAGTAGTCCAAAGCTCTTTGTAGCAGCCCACAGATAGCTCCCAATATATTGGTCTTTTTGTTTGGAAAGTGAGAAATTCTGGCTTTGTATCCAGGGGTAGGAATTGCTTTCGTGTTACCTTGAATGTATTTGTGCTAGATGCCACTCCTCTGCTCTTCACCTTGGGAATGCTAAATTAATTTCATCTTGGAGAGCATTCAGACCACTGAAACTGCACACTTGACCCAGCTTGTGAAATGAATCATAGGGTCAAGTATGGGTAAGAATATTTTTGTGATCACTCCTTGCCAACAGACAAACAAATCTGTGAGGAAAAAAAAAACCAGCCCAACCTGTTGTAACTGGTGGTTACACTCATTTGTTTTGAATTTGCAGTTGTCTGTAGTTTCTATCAGGGTACACAGTGAAAAGAAAAGAGGGGAACCTTTCATTACAGCCCTCTTCTTGGAGACAGGACTCAAAACATGAAGATTCTGGACACACAGAGAGTGACAATGTTATACCATGTGTATTGACCCTAAGTGTATGCTTTATTGGGAGTATATCCATTGGAGAATCAAAATTAAGAGAACTAACCTGTAGAATGTAATTTTACAGTATGTTTCTGTCTCTGAGGGTCAAAGCATGCATATTCCACCTGTCCTATGGCTTGTCACTTGGCAAAACTGAATCCTGATTCCTGGCGAAATTGAGCATTGCTTTATTCTCTGCAGGGGCGGGCTAGCTGAGAGGTTGTGTCGACTGCAGAACAGAGAGAGATCTGCCATCAGCTTTTGGAGGCATCAGTGTATTGCAGATGCTAGAATTCCCTCAGGTAAGAAGCATTATACATACAGGCACTGCTGTGTGAAAGAATATACTGATGTGTGTGTATTTGGCCCACACAGGGGTACGGATGAAGTTTATAGTCTTTGCATTTTTTGCCTGACTTGGGTTTAATACTGTCGTGGTTGACTTTTGAGCTAATATTGCATTTCACATAAATGGGATGATTTATGATGTCTCAGTCATCAAAGTGTTTGAATGTAGGGCATAAAGAACTTGGTTTAACCCCCCTCCATCTAGACTCTTCACAACTCCTTGATTTCCAGCAGCACCTGGGGAAATGGTGTTTCCAGCAGGTTGTAGGACAATTCAGGGTTTAATTTATGGATGTGCAGGTGATGTATTTATTTATTTTTGTTCTTCCCATTCTTTATAACCACCTCTTTCCTTGTTATTTTTTCTTTGGTTTGAAGTCAGCCTATCAGAAGGCTAAGTGCTGAAATTGTGAGTGACAGCAAATACGGACAAATGGAACACAACCATGAAATGAGTGTGAAGTGTAACTACAGTGGGCACTTCACTTAAACAGAATTGGTGGGAGTCATGCAAATTAGTTACAAGTGACTGACAGCACCACCTTTCAGCAGTATTTCTTGAAAGATAGTGGAGTCATAGAGTTCAAGTGTAAAGAAACAGCAGGGGGTTTTAATCGACTCGCGTGGACGTGTCTGTAGGATTTGAAAGTTGAACCATTTATTCTGTATTCATCTGACCACTTGTTTCTGAGCACATACTGACTTCCACTTATTTTTCAGAAAGCCCCTCTGGTCTTAATTTGAAAACAGGCGGATGAGGGAATCTATCGCTTGCCTTGAGAGTTTGTCCTTATTTCCACTCCAGATTTTTAAAAGTGGGTTTTCTTCCAAAACTGAATCTGTCTGGCTTCAGTTCCCCTCTTTTGTTTCTTGTAAAGCCTTTCTCCATTAGATTAAAGAGCTCTTTAGTATGTGGCATTTTCCCTCTCTGGCACTTGCATAGCAAACTCATGCTCCCTCACAATTTTCATAAACTGAACTGGAAAAAAAAAAAAAAAAGACCTTAAAATACTGAGCTCTGTAAGACTTTCTAAAGCATTTTTACCAATCTTCAAGTGATTTGCATGGCTTTTTACTACATCCTCTCAAACTTTCCAGCATGGCCTTAAGAACAAGGACAGCTACCCTGTCTGTATTCTTCCAGTTTTCATCTCATCAAAACCATTGGCCAGGTCCAGCTCACTCTGCAGCCTCCTTATACACTCAAGGCCTGTGTAACAGAATCACAGAAGCTCCTGAGTTGGAAGGGTCCCATAAGGATCATCAAGTCCAACTCCTGGCTCCACACAGGGCTAGACAAGTCAGAGTATGGGACTGAGTGCATTGTCCAGATGCTTCTTGACCTCAGCCAAGCTCGGTGCTGTGACCCCTTCCCTGGGAAGCCTGTGCCAGTGCCTGACCACCCTCTCAGGAAAGAACCTCTTTCTAATATCCAACCTACACCTCCCCTGTCACAGATTTGTAACATTCCTTTGGGTTCTCTCACTGGTCACCAAAGAGAGGAGATCGGTGCCTGCCCCTTCACTCCCCATTGTCAAGAAGCTGTAGACCACAATGAGATCTTCCTTCAGTATCCTTCAGGCTGAACAAACCAAAGGACTTCAGCCTCTCCTCATAAGACTTCACCTCCAGACCCTTTACTGTCCTTTTTGCCCTCCTCTGGACGCTCTTTGTGTCCCTCTTGTATTGAGGCACCCAAAACTGCATGCAGTACTTGAGGTGAGGCCACACCAGCACAGTGTGGAGCGGAACAATCACCTCCTTGGACCGGCTGGCAATGCCGTGCTTGATGCACCCCAGGATATGGTTGTCCCTGAGCCTGGTTTGGCTTTGGTCAGAGCATGATGCTGGGACTTCATGTTGAAGTGTTCGTCAAAAATGATTTCATAACTTCTGTAGATGTTTTCTGAGATCCAATTTCTGACTGTCCAGCTACCATTTTTGTTTCCTTTGTCTAAACACAGAGAAGTATTTGTGTTGTATCCAGATCTGCTTCAGCCAAGTACGCCTAGTTGACCATGCAGTGCAGATCACTGTCTATGTCAAGCCTGTCCTCTTTTAGTCACAGATTTACTCAAATTTGTAGTACTACACAGTTTCTTATATTATTTTTTTTTACTTTAGTTTTATTATGTCCTTGATGAAACCATTTAATAGCATGAGTGTTTACTTTCCAATCCTGCTGGAACCGCTCTTACTCAATTACGATTCTCTGCTGGTCAAAAACTCTCATCATAATTAGTTCTCTGAAAAAAATTGGCTTTTTTGTTTTTTTGCATTCCACTGAAAGGATACATTGCTGAGAGTGGAAATGGTTGGGTTTTTTCATAAGAAGGTTGTACAGTTATAAGTCACACCCGATGTGTTGGCAAAAGTTAGTCTCATAGTTTGACACTGGAGCTTTAGAGGGCTTGCAGCCCATGGCCACTTGCATGCTACCTGTTCAAAATGCCACCCATGTGGAATGGCAAGTTATACTTCTGACCTTAATTCCTTACTTATTTTTCCAGTCACTTTGCCTAGATCTGATGTCAAGCTAGCTGGTCTCCAGTTATTGTAGGTCACTTTGTTTGACCTTTCTGAATACTAGCGTAATATCATCATCCTTTCAGTCTTCTGGAATTTCCCAGTATTTGAAGACTCACTAGAAAGTAACACCAGGGAATCAGAAATGTCTTTAGCCAACTTTTTTCAGAATTGCTGTGTTGAAAATTGTACAGGCGTGCTGACTTAAACTTACCCCCTGTTGTGTATCCTCCTCCTAGGTTACTTCATCATTCTTACCTGGTATGAGGGCATCCTCTTGTTTCTTCTGAAATACGGACAGAAATTGATACTGATTGATGTGTCTTTTTAATGAAATGAAAGTTTTTAGTGTTCTCTATAGCAATAGACTTGCAACATTGCTAATAAGCTAATATTCTTTTTGTCCTAGCTTCACATGTATTATTACAAAACCTTGTGTTTGGCTGCTCACCTTTTTTGTTATACTCTAACTCCCAGGCTGAAATACTCCAGGCTAAATATCTGCCTCTGGCTGAATTCCTTTCTTTGATGATTATTCTTTCTTTCAGAAAATGAGTCAGAATTCATTAGCATTTTATGGGAAAAAGGCTATGGGGAAATACCTTACTCTATTCTAAAGTATATTTTAAAAATTCTAATGAGTGTCTTCAAAATAATGTTGTTTTGGCAGAAGATAAGCCATTTCTGGGATATGCCTTTGTCATCATTGTGAAAATCTGTGAGAACTTGGGCAAGTTAGAAGTCTTTAGGACAAACTGCCATTTCATTTACCCTGTGAGCATTTGCTAAAATTTCTGAAAGATGAGGAACATGCCATAATTTAGGAATATACTTCAACTTCACAGCCAAAATTTCGTTCCCAATTCCTAATCCTTATTCCAAACCATGAGTGTGATAATAATTTAAGTTCCTGTGATATTATTTTGGGGATACGTTTTCATCTAGGGTAAAATGTATTTTTGATAGTTTGTTCTTAGAATGGCCATACTGTTTCACATCACCCAAAAAAATTGGTGTTTGGTTTGGAATGGTTGAAATTTTAGTAAGGTAACTAGATAACCACCTAATTGCTTCTAGTCCAGAAATGTCAATTGTCAACACAGCAAATGCCTACCACTGTCAGCTTCCAACTTTTTAGGTTCATACTACAGGTGTCTCACTAATCTGAGAGTCTCCTTAGATTTTCTTTCTCCTTTGTTTTGCCCAGTAGTATTTCTAAACCACACTGTTTCCAGGGCTGTTTTGGACTTCGCTGACAGAAGTAGAGGAAAGAACTTCTCAAAGGACAAATTCAAGTGAGTCAGCAAAGGAGCCTGAAGATTAGTGCAGAGGGTTGAAGTAACTTAGTTGCTGGGATCGCAGTCACAACATTTTGGATATCTCATAGACACGCAGCCTGTAAGTTCATTGCTGAGGCAAAGGGGAGCAATTTCAAATGTGACCAGTTTGAAGTTCTCCTTCCGTTTGAGAGGTAAAGGAAAATGTTTCCAGAAGCGCAGGCCGTTCCCCCTGTTAGGCCTTTCACGTTGTGCGATGGTACGCCTTTGTTTGGCTGCTGTTTACTTTTACGTTGTGTCAACGCCCATGTCATCCAAAACCCCCTTGTTTTGGCTTCATTTTTTAAAAAAAAATTCCTTTCTCTTTGCTCCCCTGACCTGTCCCTGTAACCAACCACTGTGATTTGGCTGCCTCGTGGTCACTGGGATGAATCACCACCCCAGAAAGCAGCGCCTCCTTCCTGGTTTTATGTGGTGCCACGGGGGTCTCGCTTCACACTGACTCACTCCACGGGTGGAAGAGATCTTTGTGCTTTCTACATTTTGACAATTTTGGGTCATAATTGTGTTCAGCAGCTTGTCCCTGTGTTGGGATAAGCCGCTCACTACGGACGGGTGTTTTTGCAAGGTGATTTGGCTTTTGTAATCTAGCTAACTGTATCAGACATGGGCCTGCAAGGAGGGAAGGCCAAAGCTTGCTCAGGCTATACAGTGGTGGTTGGGTCCTGAGGTTTTGCTCTAACAGATATCAGGCTCTTTGCCACAAATCCAGAACCTTTTTTTTTTCATTCACAAGATGTAAAGGGGAGGCTGAGAGGTGTGCACTCCCCATAAAAGCAGGTCTCTTGTCAGTCAAGCTGATGCCTTGAGCATCATGTGCAAGGGCTTTTGGACCCTTTGCAAGCTTTTTTTCCTGTATGCAGTGCTGCAACTTCCCCATGAAATCTCCTGTTTGGGCAAAGAGGAGATCTGGACAGTTGAGAGAGAGGAAAAAAAAACCAACCCAACAAAACCCAGCCCTTTTTCCTGTCAACATCTGCTGATTGTATGGGGATTGCATGATGCCGAAGAAAAAATAATGCTTTTCTGAGTTACAGACAACTTTCCTTGCTATATCAGAGGCCACTAACAATATTTGGAGCAAAATCATGTAGATTTTACCTGTAACTTCTGAAATTTTACATTCTGTACATTTTATTTTCTATTGTCTCTCACTTTCTTGCTGTTATCATCAAAGCAGTTCTTTATGTAAAATGCAGAAGGATGTTAACCTCTAGCATTTGTAATCCAATGCAAGATAATTGGTAGTTGTTGGCCTGAGATTAAGATTTGGGATTGAATTACAATTGAATTTGAATAATAAACTGATAATAAACCAAAACTATTAATGTTTCCTTTCAAAGTACTCCTCCTTCTCAGGGAGAAGTGACCTTCAAGGGCCAACCATTCTTCAGTTTGCTGAGGCAGGTGAAACACAGATGAGGGGAGGAAGGAGGGTGAAGCCCTGGAGATGAGGACAGGGTTTCATATGTAACAGTACATTTTCAGGGAGGCTGAAAGACTTACAGAAGGGGACATAAACAATCATTCCCCCATTCCAGTTTCAGTTTTGGTGATGGGAAGAGGGGATTTTAGCTGGTTGAATGCCATGAGAGTTCCACAAAAAAAACCCCTCCAACAACTCTGTGGATGAAGAAAATAAGGGCAGACTTGATGAGTTTTCCTTTTACCATGCAAAATTATTCTAAACAATCCCCCATGAAAGTCTGACCTTTGCTAGTTGTTGCTTATTTTCTTAGTTCTTGATAGCTTATTTTATCACTTAAGAGTTAATACTATAGAGAAATGGCAAGTGGCCAAACTTACGTTTGTTGGGGTTTTTTTGCTATCCAACTGTCTGAACTTGTTACAGCATTAGGAAGGAAAAATCAAATGTAAACTTGTCTTTTTAAAACAAGAATTCTTTGTAATGTTTTTGTTTTCGTATGAGAAACAATAATGGCATGCACAGTCACTTTGAGTAGCTTACATATGTTCTTACAAAGAATGTGTCATCTTTCAAGCAGAGCCAAATTCAGCAGCCTCTATATTTTATGAATATAGATGTGGTAAGAAGCTGTCGTGCCTGGAAAACTTGGTGTGTTCTTGAGAAAAATCTTTTTGAATGGCTTCAGAAGTTACCAGCCCAGGAAGGGTAACATGTATAGATTAGAGTAGCAGCCACATGTTTTTGTGGAAATGTGGGAATCTCAAGCTGGTTTTCAACGTTGACTTTGGGTAGCAAGACTGCAAGGCTTTGCTTGTTAGCTACCTGCTCACCGAGTTTGTTATGCCTGTACCTGCAATCTTCTGCTTGAGGGAGAAGGAAGAATAATAGTGGAATGCCAAGGAAGAGAATGTTTTTCTTATGATGAATGAAAGTAAAACTTTGTGGCCTGGACCAGAAAATACAAACTTGGCTTCTGCCACTGCAGATAGCAAGTGCTGTCCCAGGAGGGTGTCGAGCAACTGCAGTTTTTGGAACCCACATTAGACAATTAGAAGTTAAATTATGTTGGGGTGAAATAATACCTTTGACAAAAATAACTGAGGGAGACAAACTTGGAAGTGTGTTGCTAGTTTGTTTTATTAAACAAGCCATAAAGTGGTGTTTTCTTTATTTCATACTTCCATAATGTGTATCTGCTCCATCCATCAGAACCAAATGCAGAAATTGACTTGCATTCTTAGTGCAATAAGCACCATTCCCAGCATTAGTTGCACAAGAATCTTTGTACTTTCAGTGGGAAATGTTATTTTAGAAAAGCTTTTAGCTAGGATCAGTAGAAATTTGACTCAAGCCTAACACCTCTATTTCTTGTAGTTCATATTTCTAAAAAAAACGCTAGTTAACTACAAGTTTAATTTCATTTTCACAGAATCACAGACTGGTTTGGGTTGGAAGGGACCTTAAATATTATCAAGTTCCAACCCCCCTGCCATGGGCAGGGACACCTCTCACTAGACCGGACTGTTCAAGGCCACATCCAACCTGGCCTTGAACGCTGCCAGGGATGGGGCAGCCACCACCTCCCTGGGCAACCTGTGCCAGTGCCTCACCACCCTTGTAGTGAAGAATAGCCTTGTCTATTAATACAAGCTCACCTTTTTGTTCATCAGGGTGGGTACGCTTTCTTTCACCTTCCTCTTCTAGTTGACATTCCTGTAGAAGGCCGCCTTGTTATTCTTTGCATCCCTTGCCAAGTTCAGCTCCAGCTGTGCCTTAGCCTTCCTGACCCCATCTGGGCAGACTCCCTAGATTCTTCCCAGGTTACCTGTCCCTGCTTGCACTGCTTGTGCAGTTGCCCCTTGCTCTTTAGTTTGACCAGCAGGTATCTTTAGAAATGTCATCTGACTATCTCAAGTACAGCACAAACTTGTTTCTAAACTGCAGTTCATGTACATGATTTGTTTGATTTGTTTGATAGCTCTTTTGATAGAGCAAAAGTAACAGTGATTTGTTTTTCTTAAAGCATCTGTCCTTCTCCCATATCATTCAGGTATCATTAAGATCAAGAATTGTGCATCGTGACTGTTTAGCCAGTAAGACTAAATGTGGGTTGTTCTGACTGCCTTTGCACAAAACAAGTATTTGTTAGCAGTTTTGCAAAGATTAACATAATTTCAAGCGATCTAATCTTCCTCCCCATCCCTTGTGTTTTCTTATGAGTTTGTATTGTTTTATCAGAAAGCTCTACTCAAAAGTATAATTTTTCTAGTGATTTAAAAAAGGGGTCTTGAGGTACTCCTCACAGAATCACAGAATGGTAGAGGATGGAAGCGACCTGTGGAGATCATGTAGTCCAATGCCCCTGCTAAAGCAGGATCACCTCGAGCAGGTTGCACAGGACAGCATCCAGGCAGGTTTTGAAAATCTCCAGAGAAGGAGACTCCACACCGCCCTGGGCAGCCTGTCCCAGGGCTCTGTCACCCTCACAGTGAAGAAGTTTTTCCTCATGTTCAGGTGGAACTTCCTGTGTTCCAGTTTGTGCCCATTTCCCCTTGTCCTAGGCACCACTGAAAAGAATCTGTCCTCATCCTTGTGACATCCACCCTTTAGATATTTAGAAGGTTTGATGAGATCCCCTCTCAGTCTTACCTTCTTCAGGCTAAACAGCCCCAGCTCTCCCAGCCTCTCCTCATACAAGAGATGCTCCAGTCCCCCAGTCATCCTCATAGCCCTCCACTGGACTCCCTCCAGTAGTTCCCTGTCCATCTTGAACTGGGGAACCCAGAACTGGACATGGGACTCCAGATGTGGCCTCACCAGGGCACAGTAGAGGTGAAGGAGAACCTCCCTTGACCTGCTGGCCACACTCTTCTTAATGCCCCCCCAGGATACCATTGGCCACCTTGGTCACAAGGGACACCCTGCTGGCTCATGGAGAGCTTGCTGTCCACCAGGACTCACAGGTCCTTCTCTGCAGTGCTGCTTCCCTGCACGTCAACCCCTAACCTGTACTGGTGCTTGGGGTTATTTCTCCCTGGGCACAGGACTCTACACTTGCCTTGCTGAACTTCATTCAGTTCCTCTCTGCCCAGCTCTTCAGCCTGTCCAGGTCTCACTGAATGGCAGTGCAGCCTTCTGATGTGTTGGCCACTTCTCCCAGTTTCATATCATCAGCAAAGTTGCTGAGGGTACGCTTGGCCAGATCACTAATGAATATGTTGAACAAGACTGGAGCCAGTACTCACCCCTGGGGCACATCAGCTTTGGGCCTCCAACTAGACTCTGTGCTGCTTATCACAACCCTTTTGCCTCTTGCCCTCGTTGCTTGGTTTCTTTCACCCATGTGAGTGATGGGGCAAGTCTTGTGGCTGAGGAGTTTCTCTGACTGTTATTTCATCATTCCTGCTTTGCATGATAGTCCACGTGTATATTTACTGGCAGGTGTGTGTCTTCTGTATTGCTAGAGACTTTTTACCATCACATTAATAATAATTCTACTCTGCTCTTCATGGTTGAAGAAACCCCATGTATAAGGTTTTTGGGTTTCCCAGAACACTCTGTGGAGCAGATCTGTACACTGCTTCGCATTTTATTGAGGTCCCGTTTTCTCCTGTGTTAGTGAGATCCCTTGTGAGATCCCTTTAGGGCTACGAAGATGATTAAGGGCCTGGAACAGCTCCCGTATGAGGAGCAGGGCTCTGAAGCGGGAGACTCCGTCGAGGGACCCCCTTCCTGCGAGCAACAACCCCCGGACATAGATCCGCGAGGGCAACTAACAAAAAGCACCTAAGATCAAAAGGAGAGAGGCAGAGGTGCACCCATCAGTGGCCATCAGCACCCATTAACAGCCATTGTTCGTCCCCTGCACTGCCCGGAGCGGTGACTCATCGGGGGCGGAGCTAAGGGCGACAGGAATTATCCCTCTCCATACAAGAGAGGCCTCTGGGAGCGCGGCGACCCGGAGCGCGGCGACCAGGACGGGCAAACAGGGCGTGGCGCGTCAGAAGGGCGTGGCGCGGCAGTTAGCGAGGCAGTTCGCGCAGGCAGAGCAAGCAGGCCGAGCACGCCTCCCCTCCTAGTTTGCTGAGGGGGTATACTCAGAGGACCGGCTCGCAGAGTACAAAAGGGCGAGCTGAGGGTTCCCTGTCTGCTGTGTGCTCAGCTAACCATGGTCTCCACCAGGCGCAGAGGTTCCCCCTGCAAATCTCGGGCAACCCCGATGGAGGGCCTGCCTGGGGATGCTGCGGTCCAGGTCTCAGGCTGCAGGGAATGCCAGAGCCTGCAGTTGCCTGGGATAAGAGGCAAACACCTAGCCTGTCTGAGGTGTGAGCAGGTCGATGACCTGCTTGCTTTGGTGGTACAACTAAAGGAAGAGGTTGAAAGACTGCAGGTGATCAGGGACTGCGAGCGAGAGATTGACTGGTGGAGTAGCTCCCTGGCGTCCCAAAAGGAAGACAGTCGGGATGACACCTCACACCTGAAGACGGTCCCCCCTCACTGCCCGTGCCAGGTTAATGGGAGTGACCCAAACCCCGAGGAGGCCTGGAAGACAGTCCCGACTCGGCGTCGTAGGCACTTCCCCTGCCTACCTACCCCACCCCCTCAGGTGTCCCTGAGCAACAGGTTTGGGGCCCTGACAGTTGAGGAGGAGGTACCTGAGGAGATGAATGGAGCCCCTCTGCCTCAGAGAAAGCGGAGGCCTAGAGTGAGGCGGTCATCTGCACGCCTTGAGACTGCCTCTGTTAGGCAAGAGAGGAAGGTAGTCGTAGTAGGAGATTCCCTTCTCAGAGGGACAGAAGGGCCTGTATGTAGGCCAGACCCTACACGCAGGGAGGTGTGTTGCCTCCCTGGAGCCCGGGTCAGGGATATTACCAGAAGGCTACCAGGCCTGGTAAGATCCACTGACTATTATCCCTTACTGATAGTTCAAGCAGGCAGGGACGCAATCACAAAGTGTAGCCTGCAAGCTGTCAAAAGGGAATTCCGGGACCTGGGGCGCTCTGTTGAGGGGGGGGGAGCCCAAATAATATTCTGCTCTATCCCCACTTGTGGGAGGAGGGGCTCAGAGCAGGACAGGATAACCCACGAGTTGAATGTGTGGTTAAAAGGCTGGTGCCGGCACAAGAACTTTGGATTCTTTAACCAAGGGATGGTGTACTCTGCTCCTGGCATGAGTACTGCTAATGGGGCTCACCTGTCCTATAAAGGAAAGCGGATCCTCGCCCAGGAGATAGCAGGGCTCATCGATCGTGCTTTAAACTAGTTAGGAAGGGGGAAGGGGATATTAAGGCGGCTGCCAGGGTTAGGCTTCGGGAGACACAACGGGAGTTGACGGTGGGAAGAGGTAAATACCAACAGCACAGTCGTGGACTTGGGGACGTTTTTCCACGTGAGAGTAGGGAAAATTCTGTGGACTGCCCTGAGTACTCCTCCGTGGAGCCACTTTTGCCAGTCCCCTGTCAGAAATCTCGCTGTGGGCCGTTGAGGATACCTACATCTGCTTCACCACTGAACTGTCTTTACACAAATGCACGTAGCATGGGGAACAAACGAGAAGAACTAGAGATCTTTGTGCGGTCGCAGGGCCATGATCTCATCGCAATCACAGAGACGTGGTGGGACAACCTGGACGACTGGCACACTGTCATGGATGGCTATGTGCTTTTTAGGAAAGACAGGCTAGGGAAGCGAGGTGGAGGAGTTGCTCTTTATGTGAGAGAGCACCTAGAATGTGTTGAGCTCCACCTGGGGAAGGATGAACCTTCTGTCGAGTGTTTGTGGGTTAAAATCAAGGGGCAAACCGGTATGGGGGACATTGTTGTGGGAGTGTGCTGTAGGCCCCCTGATCAAGAGGAGCAGGTAGATAACGCATTCCATAAACAGTTAGAAGTAGCCTCAAGTTCCCGGGCACTGATCCTTATGGGGGACTTCAACTACCCAGATATTTGCTGGGCAAGCAATACGGCCAGTCGTATGCAGTCCAGACAATTTCTGCAGTGTGTTGAAGACAATTTCCTGCTACAGATGGTGCAGGAGCCCACAAGGGGAGGGCGGCTGCTGGACCTTGTTTTCACTAACAAGGATGGACTTGTTAGGGAAGTGAAGGTCGGGGGCAGCTTAGGGCAAAGCGACCATGAAATGGTTCAGTTCATGATCCTGGGTGGAAGAAGCAAGCCAAAAAGTAGGATAGCTACCCTGAATTTTGGTAGAGCTAACTTTGCTCTCCTCCGCCACTTAATGGGGGCTATCCCGTGGGCTACGCTGTTTGAAGGAATGGGAGCCTGCGAGAGCTGGCTAGCATTCAAACAGCACTTCTTCCAAGCACAGGAACGATGCATCCCTTTGAGGAGGAAATGGGGAAAGAGAGGCAGAAGACCTGCATGGATGAACAGGGAGCTATTGAGCAAACTCAAAGAGAAGCAGAAGATCTATGAATCGTGGAAAAAGGGTCTGAGCACCTGGGAAGAATACAGGAATGTGGTCAGGGCCTGTAGGGATGCAACTAGGAAGGCTAAAGCCCTCTTGGAAATTAAGCTGGCAAGGGACATAAAGGATAATAAAAAGGGGTTTTTTAGACACGTGAACAGTAAGAGGATGTCCAGGGATAATGTAGGTCCCTTGCTGAATAAGGAGGGTGTCCTGGTTATGGGGGATGCTGAGAAAGTGGAGATATTGAATGCCGCCTTTGCTTCGGTCTTCACTTCAAAGGCCCCCCGGGACCCACAGACACTGGATGAGAGTAGGACTGATTGGGAAATGAAGAATTTCCCTCTGGTTCAAGTAGGGGAGGTCCAGGAGCGGCTCAAAGGGATTAATGCACACAAATCCATGGGCCCAGATGGGTTACATCCACGTGTGCTGAGGGAGCTGGCGGAGGTGATTGCTGAGCCGCTCTCTATCATCTTCGACAGGTCTTGGAGGACAGGAGAAGTGCCTGAAGACTGGAGGATAGCCAATGTCACTCCAGTCTTTAAAAAGGGCAAGAAGGAGGAACCTAGTAACTATAGGCCAGTCAGCCTCACCTCTGCCCCTGGAAAGGTAATGGAACAGCTTGTTCTGGATGCCATCTCCAAGCAATTGGAAGAGAAGAAGGTCATGAGGAGTAGTCAGCATGGATTCACTAAGGGGAAATCGTGCTTGACCAACCTCATAGCCTTCTACGATCTCATGACAGGCTGGGTAGATGGAGGGAGAGCAGTGGATGTCATCTACCTTGACTTCAGCAAGGCCTTTGATACTGTCTCCCATGACATCCTGATAGCAAAGCTGAGAAAGCATGGGATAGATGAGTGGACAGTGAGGTGGGTTGAGAATTGGCTGTCGGACCGAACCCAGAGGGTTGTGATTCGTGGAGTAGAATCTGACTGGAGGCCTGTTACCAGCGGTGTTCCCCAGGGCTCAGTGTTGGGTCCAGTCCTGTTTAATATCTTCATTGACGATCTTGATGAGGGAATAACATCCACCCTCAGCAAGTACGCCGATGATACAAAGCTGGGAGGAGTGGCTGACATGCAGGAGCACTGCGCTGCCATCCAGAGAGACCTGGACAGGCTGGAGAGCTGGGCAGTGAGAAACCAGATGAAGTTCAACAAAAGCAAGTGTAAAGTCTTGCACCTGGGAAGGAACAACTGTTTGTATCAGTACAGGCTGGGGGATGACCTGCTGGAGAAGAGCTCAGTGGAGAAGGACCTGGGGGTCCTGGTAGATGACAGGTTGGCCATGAGCCAGCAGTGTGCCTCGGTGGCCAAGAGAGCCAATGGGATCCTGGGATGCATCAGGAGGAGTGTAGCCAGCAGGTCAAAGGAGGTGATCCTCCCTCTCTACTCTGCCCTGGTCAGGCCCCACCTGGAGTATTGTGTCCAGTTCTGGGCTCCTTGGTATAAAAAGGACAGGGATCTCCTGGAAAGAGTCCAAAGAAGGGCTACGAAGATGATTAAGGGCCTAGAGCATCTCCCCTATGAGGAAAGGCTGAGTAAGCTGGGACTGTTCAGCCTTGAGAAGAGAAGACTAAGGGGGGACCTAATCAAAGTTTATAATTATCTGAAGCAGGGGATGCAGGGGGAATCAGCCAGCCCCTTTTCAGTGGTCTGTGGGGATAGGACAAGGGGCAATGGCTGCAAGTTGGAGCATAGGAAGTTCCGCACCAACATGCGGAAGAACTTTTTCACAGTGAGGGTGACTGAGCACTGGAATAGGCTGCCCAGGGAGGTGGTGGAGTCTCCTTCACTGGAGATATTCAAGACCCGCCTGGACGCCTATCTGAGCAATATGAGCTAGGGAGCCTGATTTGGCAGGGGGGTTGGACCCGATGATCTCTCGAGGTCCCTTCCAACCCCTACAATTCTGTGATTCTGTGATTCTGTGAAAGGCTGAGTGAGCTGGGGCTGTTCAGCCTGGAGAAAAGAAGACTAAGGGGGGACCTAATTAATGTTTATAAATATCTTAAGTATGGGATGCAGGGGGAATTGGCCAACCCCTTTTCAGTGGTCTGTGGGGACAGGACAAGGGGCAATGGCTGTAAACTGGAGCACAGGAAGTTCTGCACCAACATGCGGAAGAACTTTTACCCAGTGAGGGTGACAGAGCCCTGGGACAGGCTGCCCAGGGAGGTGGTGGAGTCTCCTTCTCTGGAGATATTCAAGACTCGTCTGGACGCCTATCTGTGCAATATGAGCTAGGGAGCCTGCTTTGGCAGGGGGGTTGGACCCAATGATCTCTCGAGGTCCCTTCCAACCCCTATGATTCTGTGATTCTGTGTGTGTGGTTCCCTGTTCTCTGCGGTGGCACTATGGCCTTTGTGAAAGTGTATTTCTGCCTTGCCTCAGCTGTGGCTGTTGCATTCAGTTATATTCAGCTGGGATTACTGTGTCCTGTGGCCCTGGGAGGGGAGGGGCATTCCCTCAGCATTCCCAGATTTTCAGATTCACACGGAAGAATGGGAACCTGAAAAATTCAGGAGTACCCCCTGCCACAGAGCCAGCTGGCCTCTGGTGTGCTCCTCTTGATGTGGTGGTGGTACTGTTGCTATATCAGCTGAGCTGAGCTGCATTAGGTGCGCTGACTATCCCAGCTCACACCTTCACATGGATGGCAGAATGTGAAGGAATTGCCCTCTGCCCTGGCTTCCTCTTCAGGCCCTGGGAGGTGTCACATAACCCCTGTGTGTTGTCCCGAAGCACTTCTCCTTCACCCTTTAGGTCCCGTAGGGACCACTCTGCAGCTGGATTTGTACTGACTGACTCTAAAGAGAGTTGGTTCCCTTCCCATTCAAGGCCACAGGGGCTCTCTGGGAACACTTGAACATTTTAGCAAAATTCAGTCAAGTGAGGTGGAACTCCGTTGGTCTTAGTGATGTCGACATCTGATGCATTTCCATACATCAGGTCCCATGGATCCTCTCCCTGCAGTGTGCTCAGTTTCCTGTCACTGTGTAGCAACAGACACATAAAATATCCAGTCCCCAAGAGATCATATTTTCTGTATTTTTCTCCTCATTTCTGTTCCTCATTGGTAGTTACAGAGTTATTAAAACCAATTTTAAAGCTGTCTTCCAGGCACTGAAGCCAGAATGTCTGAAGTTTTTGGTCGTCTTTTTAATTGTGTTCCTCAAAGTTTTTCTTCTCTCCAAACTGCTTTTTCGTTAAGTCAAAGCAGGCTGGCTTTATTCTTAGCCTCCTTTCTAATCTGCCCTTGATCTGGCCAGTGCATCATCCATGACCATGTTCATTCAGTGTTAATGTGGATTAAATACACGTGTCTGCTGTGAAGCCACTTTGTTAGGTCTGAAGATTAAGGGTCTTCACTCTGACAGAGTCTGTAGAGTCACACTGAAGTCTTCTAAAGGCTCAAGATGTCAGTGTCCATGTTCTCCAAAGGAACAGGGAACTTTTATTTATTTATTTTAACCCTCCTGGAATTCAGAGTAATGCAGAACATCTGTAGAGTACTGTGTCAAAACATGTCTGGATGTCATGGTACGTGACATGGTATAAGACCAGCGTCACCCTGTGTACTGAAGCAATAAACAAAAATTAAAGGAACTAACCAGGGACACTGGTGCATTCAGTGTGAAATTTGTTTGTTCATCTCCCATGTGCTTGAAATACCTTTGTAGATTTATTGAGAGCTACTCTTATCTGGTTGCAAATTGGAGGGAGAGACTGACATCCCAGAGATCACCTGGTATTAAATAATTATCCATGAACATAAGAGCAGATATGTTAGGTGGTCAACACAGAAGTTCCTCTAGCTTAGGATCCTCTTCTTGGCAGTGACCAGAACCACTAAAATGCCTAGGCAATATTCTAGCAGGGCTATCATTTGTTGATATTTATTTGATGATATAGTGCCTTTCTATCTCCACGGCACCTCCAACCTTGTCTCAGGGATTGGATTTATCCTTCACGCCCCTAGGATGAATAAGCTGTGTTTATGTTTGTGGGCCGAGATCTTTCAAAGGATCCTTGAGCCTGTGTCAGTGGATGTTTAATCTGACTTTCCAGCTGACTCTGTGTGAAGGCCACAGAGAGGTGCTGGAAGGGGCAGCTGTCTGTCTTTGCTAGGCTTTGTTCCAGGACTGCTGAGCTGCAGCAGATCTCTGTCACCAGGAGCTCAGAGTGCCCAGGGCTTTGCTGAGAAACGCATCTGTGCCTGACACTGATCAGGCAGCTATCTGGGTTTCCATCTTTATCTCCCTCAAGCATTGCAATGTTGCAGAGGGATCTGGCACCAAAGAAGAGCTTTGTTAAGCAGGCCTCAAATTGCTGCTCGAGTGGAAAATTTCTAAACACACCCAGGCAGCTGTATGCTCACTCTCTGTGAGTGTGCATGTGGACTCATTTTCATGGGCGAAGAAAGGTTACCTTCAAGTAAGTTAGCTGAAGGATTCCATAGGTACCTGCAGTTCTTATTCACAGAATCACAGAATGGGAGAGGATGGAAGGGACCTCTGGAGATCATCTAGTCCAACCTCTCTGCCAGAGCAGAATCACCTAGAGCAGGCTGCACAGGACAGCGTCCAGGGAGGTTTTAAATAACGCCAGAGCTGGAGACTCCACAACCTCTCTGGGCAGCCTGTTGCAGTGCTGTGCCACCCTCACAGTACAGAAGTTCCTTCTCATGTTTGGGTGGAACTTCCTATATTCAAGTTTGTGCCCATTGCCTCTTGTCCTGAAAAAACACTGACCCCATCCTCCTGACACCTGCCCCTTAAATATTTAGAAGCATTGATAAGATCCCCACCCCCAGTCTTCTCTAGGCTAAGAAGTCCCAAGTCCCTTAGTCTCTCTTCACAAGAGAGGTGTTCTAGTCCCTTAATCATCTTTGTAGCCTTTTTTTGTACCCTTTCCAGTTGCTCCCTGTCCTTGAACCAGGGAGCCCTTCCTTCTCTCTTTCTCAGGGTACCTCCACGATATAGCATTTTGTCTGGAGTTGGTGGTATGCTCTGCCTCGTGTTTTCATTACCACAGTGTGGTGTCTATCCACTGTGGACACTGAGGCTCAAAAAAGATGAAAGAGAATCTGACCAAGAGTTGTAGAACATACTTATAATTATGGTATCAAATGTGCCTGTGGATCACACACCTTGAACAGCTGGTATCTCTCAGCTGGTTCAGTGACTTCACCTTGCCTGCCCTTCAGGGACGTTCTTGAGGGACAGTCCAGCCTGGGCACTGTAGAGGAAAGAAGTAATTGAGTAGTGTTTAAAACTGGCTTAATCCATCCTGGTTGGGCTGTCACTTAAAAGAACCATCCTTCCTCAGTGCCTTCCTGCCCCACTTATCCCCTTTCCATCACTTGTTCCTTCTTCTCCCAAGTATCTGCTGGAATGCTTTGGTGGCTTTGCAATTAGCTGAATTAACTCATCGATTTTGTTAAAAACTAACCCTGAAGAAAGATGTTCATGAGTTCTCTAGACAGCAGAATGGGAACTGGAGGAATATGCCGTGTAGGAGCAGGCACGATGGAAGCACAGTTATTGCTTGCACCTTTTTTAACCCATGTTATTGTGAGGTATTCTTCCTCATTGAAGATGATTAGGTATTGTCATGAAACCTGCACATCCACAGGTTGTAATTTCTTGGGCTGTAATTCTGCTTTGCAAGTGAAATGAAGTGAATGAGGACTTCAGCAAGCAAATGAGAACTTCTGGGAATTATCCAAGAGTGAAAGAGAACATGGCAAAGAACCTTAAAGTCAGCTTTTCACATGGATGAACAAACAAGTAAACTTCCCTGGAAGCTGCAGAAACTGCAGTGATCCAGCCCATCTCCTCACCCACAAATTCTCCCCTCGATGTGTGGCCACATATGTTTGATTTATTTTTGATTGACACATCAATACAAGAGCCAAATGAATTAAAAATGAAGCTGTTGTTCTCAAATTCAGTGTCTGATCACGTGCCAGGAACCCAAAGTGCTTTGCCATGCCGTTCGGGAGAGCGTTCTATCATCGGCAGGAATAATAATCTCAGAGTCATTAAATTAAACTATCTCTGTGCATCTAAATAAACAAATAGATTGTGGTTCTGCACAGCGTGCGCGTGTGCCAAGCGTGAGACTCGGGTAGTTGGGCTCCTTTTAATGCAGAAGCATTTGGCTTCCTTTAATATCAGCTCCCAGTGCTGGCACCAACAGTAAGACTGGCTTGTAAGAGACTCGGGTACCTTGGGAGGGTTTTTTCCTCCAGTGTCTTTTAGAAACTTTTCTTCTGCAGAGAAGGACCTGGGGGTCCTGGTTGATGACAGGTTGGCTATGAGCCAGCAGTGTGCCCTGGTGGCTAAGAGGGCCAATGGGATCCTGGGATGCATCAGGAAGAGTGTGGCCAGCAGGTCTAAGGAGGTGATCCTCCCCCTCTACTCTGCCCTGGTCAGGCCCCACCTGGAGTATTGTGTCCAGTTCTGGGCTCCCTGGTATAAAAAAGACAGGGATCTCCTGGAGAGAGTCCAGAGAAGGGCTACGAAGATGATTAAGGGCCTGGAGCATCTCCCATATGAGGAAAGGCTGAGTGAGCTGGGGCTGTTCAGCCTGGAGAAAAGAATGAGGGGGGCCTAATTAATGTTTATAAATATCTTAAGTATGGGATGCAGGGGGAATTGGCCAACCCCTTTTCAGTGGTCTGTGGGGACAGGACAAGTGGTAATGGCTGCAAATGAGAGCATAGGAAGTTCTGCACCAACATGCAGAGGAACTTTTACACAGTGAGGGTGACAGAGCCCTGGGACAGGCTGCCCAGGGAGGTGGTGGAGTCTCCTTCTCTGGAGATATTCAAGACCCATCTGGACGCCTATCTGTGCAATATGTGCTAGGGAGCTGCTTTGGCAGGGGGGTTGGACCCGATGATCTCTGGAGGTCCCTATGATTCTGTGATTCTGTATAGATACAGTTCTTGATTTGCTTAGTACTTTATACTGTTTTAAAGTGTTTAAAAGAAAACTGTTATTAGATTGCCATTTATTGCCTTCGAGCTGCTTTGTCAGCTGAGTAACATGAATGCTGCTGACCAGTACGAATTGGTGCATTTCAGAACTGAAGTTGGTTTTTTGGTGACTTGTTTTTTACAGTGGATGAAAATGCAAATTGTGCAGTATGTCCAGAAGGGAGAGGTAAATGCTCAGTTACTATGAAGGCTGAGGATTCTTGTGGTTGGGAGAACTTGTTTATGTGTGCCAGATGACTTGGGGTTGACAGAGTACCACAACTGTAGCTAGTCAGGCAAAACAGAATTCAAGTGTGAATATTCTAAGTCCTTGCCTTTAGGCATAGAAAACTAGTCTGAGCTCACACTTAGCAGGAGTTTGCACACAAGCAGACCTTAACACAGCACAGGGAGTATTTGGAGTGGCACCACAATGCTACTTGCAGCTTGCCGTGAGAAGGTCACAGCAGTGACAACCATCTCTCTTCATCAGCCAATCCCGAAGGATTTGGCAGAAAAGATTGGTTCTCCTACTCCTGCTTCTCAGGTCTGGAAAAGGGTGTTGAGCTATAGTCACTTGCACATAAATGGTTCGTGTACCTCACGTGGGGGGCTTTCTGGGGAGCCCTTTGTCCTACTGGGAAATGCCAGTTCATGGGAAACAGAATGCTTTGCAGAAGCATATTGCATGTGATAAAAATTTGGTTCACATAAAAGTGGTTTTGAGAACATTTCAGTTTTCTATTTCAAAATTACTTTATTTCAGTTTAGTATGAAATGTAATAAAGAGTGGGGAATACAAAACAGGGAAACAATATTTTCTTTTTTTTGTAGAGTTTATTTAATAAACCTGAAAGGTTTAAGGGCCTAGTTTCTTTGGTTTAGGTTTCTGGAGGATTGGGTTGATTTTTTTTTTTTTTTAAGTTTCTCATAAACTGAAACTAAAATATTTTTATTTATTTTCCAAAGGAAAGGCACTCACAATTGTGAAATGGGCCTTAAAATAAACAAACAAATAACTAGTACAGTCCTGCTGTTAAGCTCTAGTATCACGTTCACAGTTCCTCCCCTGCTTCTTTGCTGTGGGAAGACAATAATTTATATCAGCTGCTTTTCTTGGGATGCTGTGTTTTTCCCCAAAGCAACTTGTGAATCAATATGGGTGGAACTGGGGCTCTGCTGCCCCTGCCCTCTGCCACCCTGTCTTTCCCCCTTTCAGCAGGTAGAGAACAACAGTTCTCCCCTCAAGGATCAGAGGTGTAAATCTGAGCAGGGCTAGAAATAACATAACCTTACGGAACAGACCCGAGTCTGGCTGCAAGCTGCTGCCCTGCACAGACTGCAAAGGGAGCTAGAACTAACTTCATTTCAGTGCAAAGCTGTTCCTTGCTCAGCATAGGCAGAAGTGCTTAGAACTGAACAGTGGGGATACTGGTATTTCTTAATGTCGCCTTAAAACAACAGAGCCTTCTGCGCCCCTGATTGTTTACTGGTAAAATGGATGATCAGTTTTGCAGTTATTATTTTTAGGCAGTGCATCTCTGTTACTCCCTCTCCCTCTTTCTCCACATCCGTCTCTAAATGTGAGTCATCAGCCTTCAGATGCTTCATACCTAACAGGTGCTCTTCTAACTTGGTCCCTGACAACTGTTGCTTTGAGGAAGGTCAAGGAGGGCAAACACAGCTTCACTTTTAACACAGCCTGGTTGTTCTGGTTTTAATGAAGTTTATTTTGTGCTGTGTCTAATAAAAAGGACTGAACAAAGTTGCAAGATTAAAATGTTCAAATGTGATGGGAGAGAACTTGTAAGGAGTTTGTGATTTCGTTGGTGTTTGGAAAAAGTTGAGGTAGTCTCTGCAGTTAATAGTATCTATAAAAAAAAAAAAAAGAAAAATACCAGAAAACTTTAAAATAAGTCTTTTGATGAGGCAATGTATTCTACTCAGACGTGGATTTTTTGCAGTTGGATGGATCTGCAGGGAGCAGAGTTATGCACATCTTCAGAGTGCCAGAATTTCTTTATCTAATCATCCATACTTTGCATTTTTATTTTTCATTTTCATTTACTTTCCAGACAAATCTGGTGTCTTAATTGTGAAGATCTTAGAAATTTTTGAGGAGTGCACGATACAAGTCGCCATCTGCCAGCAGCTGGAAGAGCCTCCTGCTACGCCTTCCTCTGAAGATCCTGTCATCAGTGCAGAAGAACCAATACTCAAAGTCCTCTTTGCGAGGGAGACAGCAGCTCACCTGAAGAGCAGGCCGCAGGACATCATCCAGATCTACCCTCCATGGTGAGTTGGGAGAACTGGCCAGGCCTGCTGTAGCACTGCAGGGCGAGCGGGGTTGGTAGGACGCTGGCTGCTTTGTCGTAGGAGAGACCTTGGGGGGCCAGGGGAGAGCAAGGCGCTTTTGGGGTCATCTGTCTCTGGCAGCTGGAGACACTTTGACAGATACCTTAAAGATAGCTCAGATAACAACTAACTGTATCGTAATGCCTCTAGTGTTGCCCAGGGCTTCAGTTTTGTTTTTGCCTAATATTTTCATGTTTAGGGTGATGGAAAGGCCTGAGCAATGTCTTATCAATGATAAGGCCAATAAAGTGCATACTTTCTGATAGCAAAGTAGTTCAGGAATGCTCATCTGTCGCTCTGAGTGTGGGCATAATGTTTCAGGAAAAACAACATGCATCTAAAAGATGGGGGGGGGAAACCCTCCAAAAACCAAGAAATCAGAGATTGACACTCTTAAGGAATCAGTAGAACCTTTTATGGTAGTTCCACATTGCTGCTGCTGTCACTGTCTTCAGTTCCCCAAATGCCTGTGGAGTGCAAACCTTTCTGTATTTCTTCAGAATGTTTGGTCTACATTTGTGATCTTGTCTGAATTGGGTTACTTTCCTGATTTTAAGGGGTAGCATAAAGTGATGAGATTTCTAGTAAAGCAGCTGGTTGTTGGTGGCTGGAGGTTGGAAGGTCTGTTCTTCACAAAAATTCAAGAGAACTTTGAAATGGAAATGCTACTCCTTTTTTTTTAAATCCTTCTCCACCCAAATTATAAAAGAGGGAATATTTTTCTTCTTACACGTTTGAGCATTCACTACCTGAGTTTTAGCCTCCATCTGCAGTAGAATCCTGCCTCTAGTGATGGACCATATCCTTTTGCAAAACACTTTCTCCTGGTTTGCAAAGGTCTGTATCTGGTTTTTATCTTCATTGATAGCTGCAAATTTTGGGGGGGGGGTCCCCAGTTTGTCATCTTTTGCTTCTAAAATGTTTAATGCTTTTTGGTGGTGATTCAAAAATTAAGGAAAGATACTTAATCTATGGTTTATTATGGCTACAGGCAGACCTATTGACAGCTACCCATTTATTTACATCTAAACTAAGGGAAATACAGTTGAATATTAACAAGGTCTTAGTCTGATATGAAATAGGTCACTGCTTTTTTGGTTTTTTTCCCCCTCTCACCCCTCAAGGTATTGATGTTTGTTCTTGTTTACCTTTCTTTCAACAAGCTTTGTTTCATGTTTTACAACTTTTTTTTTTTCCCGTTTTTTTTTTCTTGTTTCTCTCCTGTAAATTTCTGTCTTAATTCCATTCCTCTCTCTTGTTGTTAAACCAGGAGGCGTTGCATTTCTGCTGCTTGTTACCTTTCTGTATAGACCTTCACCTACACGTTTTTGTTTTGGTTAGGGTATGAGTCAACTTTTTTTTTCCCCCCTTTCCCTTTTTCTTTTCCTGAGTGGTTACTGTCAGTATGTGTAGTGTGTGTAAATCCCAGGGTGCTCCAGCTGCTTCCATGTCTGCTCTGGGTAGATGTAACTCTGCACTGATACGATCCTTTCCAGACTGCAAGTGTCTGCGACCACACTGGTGTGGTCTTTTGTTTAAATCCTAAGATGTGCTGGGCATAAAGCTCGTTCCTACATACGTGTAAACTGAGGTTTCCTGAGAAGACTTCATAGTTGTTTCTCTTCCCAGGAATATCACATTTTATTTGCTTTTTTTTTTTTATTATAGTAGGATGCATCTTTCACGTAAGCAAAAAGTTGTTTCATAAAACCAGAGTGTCTGGGCAGGGGATCTGTCTGTGCTGTCAGAGCTGCTCTCCTTACTTACGCAGCTCTCAAGGCTCTTTGTAAAGACATTAGTCAGTAGTGGCAAAAAGTGCATTATAGCTCATCTCCAGTCCTGTTTGCTATTGGTTTGGAATTATCTTAATGTCAGTCGACTCTTTGTTTACTCAACCAGAAGTCAAAAGAGGTTGGACTGGATCCTGTTAAACTAAACCTACTGGAGGCGGGGAGGGGGAAGCATGAGGGATGTTTTTGGTTTAGATTATTATTTGGCACTTTTAGTTTACATTAATTGGAAATTGGACTTGTACACTTAATGGAAGTTTCCTCTACCACATTTCCAAGCTTCTATTCTGTTGAACTTTTACTTGAGAGCTCTGAATGCTGAAATGCAGTTTCTGTTACTCTGCATTGAATTTGTGCTTGTTAAAAACAAATGCTGTCTGTGTTAAAATGTTTTCCTGTCAATTCAAATGTGCAACTAGTATAAAAATGAATTAACTAAATCTAACCCTGACATGGTGAAACAAGCATATTTACTTATTGGTATCACCAGTCAGAAGCAAAAGGGAGGGAAAAAAAAGCAGTAGATGAAAGGGGAGACAATCCTTGAATGACCTGCGTGTACTTGGGATACAGAGCACACTGTGCATCGTCATCCTGTGTTTTGAGATACTTATATGGTAAGGCAGAAAGGGATAAGATGGGTTGATTTATAAGGGGACTGCTTCTGCTGCTGTAGAGTAACCTCCTCAGAGCAGAATTTCCTGTTATCTATAAAATAACACCTCAGAATTATGTTCTGACTCTGTTTGTCCCTTTCTGACCAGGCAGACGAGGGAGTAGGTAAGATGCAGACACACAGGCTGCGGGCTTCTGTGTGTGACTATTTGTGAGCAAAACTTGAATGCATCATTTTGGAGCCTTTGTAAAATTGGGCTTTGCTTTTGTAACTGTGTTTGTATGTGTTGTGAACTCAGCACACAGCTTGGTATGTGAACTGTCTCTGGCAGCAGACTTGCATAAATACTTTGGGAAGCAGGGTTTAGAGATTTGTTGATATATTTGTTGGCATTTGTTTGCATACAGAATCCCACGATAGTTCAGCACTAGAATACAAGCAATTTAATTTAAAAAATAAAGTATCTACAGGAGGATGGTTAGAAGAATCTTATCAACCTGGACATTGCTCGTGAGAGTGGTCCCACAGTCTTTTGGGAGTGCTTTGTGTCACAGTAAGAGTTTGCAGAACTGAGCCCTGAGTTCTTTACAACTGGATATGGATTTCTAGAGGTCTAGTGTCTTATAGGCTTGAATGAAAGGGACTTCATGTGAGAGTTGTGCCTCATGTCTGGTGGAGGAAGAAGCTCAGCTGCCTGGCCTCTGAGCCATCTGATGGGAACCTGCCCTGATCTTGAGGCCATATAGTAGTGTTATTGCAGAGATGTATCTAGATATAAAGCCTATTAACTCGGACACCTCATATGAAAACGTTTGCTTGTTTTGGGCTGGAGCTGGTTTGTGCCTGACCAGCTGGGAACACAACAGGCCCTGCCTGCCCCTGCCTGCCTAGGCTTGCCTTTGGTTGTCTTGCAGTACCTGAGCAATTTCCGGGATTAAGATTCTAAATGAACACCTCGTAATTTTTACAAACTGAATCTGAATTATTAAGTGCTTTTAAAAGCTGGAAAAGGAAGAGTGTATTACTGAGTGTAATTAAATTGACTGCTAAGTTTTTATTCACTTTGCTGAAATACATATCCAGCAAAAAGCGAAGGATGCTTGATAATGCAGAGACATGAGAGAATGGGAACAAAGGCTTCCCAGTTCCACTGGTGGTGATTTTATGACTTCAACTTACCTGTTTGGGTTTTGTTGTTGTTGTTTAACTATAGAAAGGGTAGAAATAATTTACCTTGCCTAACAGAAAGTGGTAAGAGTTGATATTTTTAGAGACTTGAGGATTCGTTTTTCTGCTGACAGAAGGGTTTGAGGATATTCCTTCTGATACTCCTCGCTCCTGCTTGTAGATAAGCCTGCTGTTGAATATTCAAGACAAATGAACCTGAAGAAAATTATTAGAATTCTTTTCCTTGCTATTTGTTGCCAAAGTAACAACTTTGAAATGTTTTTCATGTATTTCTGCAGTTAAACTACAAAAAGTGTGTTGATATTAGTACAGTTGTTGGCAATTATAGTATAAACCACAGATCACGTTTGATTTTGACAGGCTGAGAGATCAATGCATCACTTTTGGATATGATGGTCTGGTATGAAAACTCTAGTTCAGGAGATCACATGCCGCTGATAACTGGAGGTCTGGGATGGCCTGAAGGGAACAGAACTGTTCTTAGGTTGCCTCTAAGCACTGGCCATTACACACTGCAGAAGACAGGATCCTTGGCTGGAGAGCTGCTACTCCCTGTGCAACTTCTCTGCGCTTAAAAACAACCAGTTTATTTTAGGAACTCAGTATGGTCAGTATATAAAACACTTAATTCTGTGACATCAACAAGCAACTTCAAAGTTGTTCTTTGTTTCTTTAAACGTATGAAACCACGGGGAATCATAATTAGTCAGCTTTCAAAGCGTTCCCATGCCTGGTGAAAGTTTTTAATGTGGACTTCTCATTTCTACTTGCGTTACACCAGATTCAGTCTATCCTCAGTGAAAGAGGTTTAGAAGAGTTTGAATTACTTACTGCCAAGAAGAGCTCATACAAAAACCTTGCTGCGGATTAGCTGATGTGCAGTGTTGAAAGCTTGTATCTCAAGTCCTTTGAGGTGGTCCAGTGAGGGAAGTTGCTGTAGAAATAGGCAAGCAAGCTCTGAACAGGTTTGTGTAGGAGAAGCAATGTAGCTTTGTGGTCTTACATATTCTTCTGCTTCCAAATTATCCTGGATATGCCATAGGCTGTTTTGCTGGCTGAAGAGCAGTACTTGTGATAAATAGATGTGTTACTGTGATTTTTGCGTTGCCTTACTTAACACACTGTCTTACATCGTGTGGTCTTACATAACCCTGGTGAGCAGTAAGAGTGCCAACACAAGGAGCTCACATGAAATATGTGTTCTGAATTAGTGTGGCTGCTGTTAGAGAGGGTTTGCCTTCCATATGATGAAGGTAGAGACTTTTTATCATTGTTGCTCTCACCAGCCAAGGGAAGCATTTAAGAACGCTGTGACAGAATACCTATCAAAAGACAGACCATGCAAAGTAGGATCTTGGGCTTCATATACTAATGAAATGCAGAAACAACTCGCTGCTGCTCTGTAAGAAGGAAAGCATCTATATCCTTTAAAATGTTTTCATTCCATAAAGCTAAAATACAAATTAAAGACACGTATGGAACATCTTTTGCATAAATCTAGTTTCCCTGGTGTTCCACAGACAGGCAGCTTCTTTGAATGCGTGTTTTATCGGCTGGAGAAAAGTGATCTATGTTCACTACCTTTCTTTGATGAAATCTAACCATATATACACATACACACACACATAAATATTCAGACAGATGGAAAAGAGGGGGGGAAAGATCACCAATGAGATCCCTCCCATCAGAAAGATGTTAGCTGTGCCTTTACATTCTTTCTTTGAAGATGTTACAATAGCAGAGTTGGAGAACCCTGATAAGAGGGACGAGGCTCTCTCAGGAGATAAAATTCTACAAAACTTGAGAGCTGTAAAGCCAGTGTGGGCACTATTTCTAAAGTACATATGGGAATGGCCTTGGAGCCAAAGATCAGATCGTATCATCTGCTTGGAATTATTTCTCAGACAACATGCAGTTAGGAACACTGAAGCTCCCTTCAGAAGAAGCTGAAGCAGCTTCTTGCAGGTTTCTTGCAAGTGTATTTTTTGTTGTTAGGATATACCTTTCTCAGTGCAATATTTCAAAAGCTGTGAGTTGTCTCTTGGGAATAGGAATAGGCTACTTTTTGTGAACTGGAAGTTGTCTCTAACAAGCTTTTAATATAATTTCTTCAGTACTTCTCTTGCTTTGTCCATTTTGACAGAGTAGTTCTTAGGATTTTAGTCACATTTCTATTTTTCAGAATAAATACAATTTTCTCTCCATCCCTTCATGTAAGGAGAGAAGGTTGTGTCTGTAGCACTGCTCAGGTATATCTGATTTATGGCTCTAGAACTAAAGAGATTAAGCCACGAGTATGTGTGTGTTCACCTTGCATGTAGAAAATCAAAGTAACACCATTTCTGAGTAATCCAGTCAATGAATAATTATGTTCATTCATAGGTGGATAACACAATTGGAGAAATACAGAGTTACAAAGCTTTGATTCCAAGAGGTGAACAAGTAATTTATGCTATTTCTGTGATTCGTTACAAGCACCTGAAGCAACACCTACCTGGTATTTCAGATGTGGGTGATGTCTAACAAACATAGTAACACGATCACACTTTAACAGTGAGATAGACTTCTTTATTTTTATAACTGTGCCATAGATAGATGTATAATATGAATGTCACACATAAACTATCAGTACTTTGAAAAACAGAGATGAAAGAAGTGATTTCTATGAAAAGGGATTTTCCAGGGAGAAAAGAATGGAAACACATCTGGGGAAGATGGAAGCCTCAAGATAGTTGACCTAGAGTTCTGTAGAAGATTAAAACTGGATTTTTAAACAGGACAGACTCTGGGCTAATAGCTGATGGTATCCTGATATGCTGAAAAAGGGGACTTTCCTCTGTATTGTACCAATGAAGTGCTGGGTTATGTTGATGTGTTTGTTTGCCTTCAGCCAAATCAGAGGGGTCAGAAGCCAGCTGTCTGTTTGTGAAGCAGCAGCTTGGTTTTTAGATCAAGGTTGAAATGCAGCATTGTTGTCGGCACAAAAACCTCCAGCGGGGGAAGACATACGTCTGTCTGTCCAGATAGATGTCTGAATTGGGGATGTGCAGTCAGTTACACTCCTGGCTGACACAAGCAGTGAGGGCTGCCCAGGCAGCCTGCACAGAGCTCACCTGGGTGGTGCATTGTGTGGTGTTCTCTGGAGGTAGTTCTGTGCTCTGGTGGGAGCCTCCACTGGGATGACTTCCTTCAATACGGGCTGTTTCTCAAGTGTGGGACACAGGGGGAAATGGCCAGCCCCTTTTCAGTGGTCTGTGGGGACAGGACAAGGGGCAATGGCTGCAAATTGGAGCACAGGAAGTTCCGCACCAACATGTGGAGGAACTTTTACACAGTGAGGGTGACAGAGCCCTGGGACAGGCTGCCCAGGGAGGTGGTGGAGTCTCCTTCTCTGGAGATATTCAAGTTCTGTCTGGACACCTCCCTGTGCAATATGTGCTAGGGAACCTCCTTTGGCAGGGGGGTGGATTCAGTGATCTCTGGAGGTCTCTTCCAACCCCTACGATTCTGTGGTTCTGTAGGAGTAAAGGAAGTGTGTAGAAGAGAGGCCGTGAATGTGAATAGCCTGGTTTATGATGGGGCACGTGGGGTGGTGGTTTTCTGTGTTCTTATTAAATGCTAGATACTGTCCAATACTGATGCTACTGGAATGACTGTAGTGTCCAGTTAATGGGAAAAAAATCTTAATCACCTCACTGTGTGAGGTGTTTAGATTTTGAGGAATTAGCATACATTTAAGTCTATGGTGTTTAGGCACAGAAGAGGAGAATTATGTTTTTAAACATGCATTCTTTACAGGCAGTGATGCTGTTCACGTTTGAATTCCTAAGTTACTTGGAAAAAAAAATATTCAGTGAGAATGAAAATGTCCTATCACAAAATATTTTCATCCTGAAAATCTTAACAATGCATCCTTCTTTTTTTTCTTTTTTTTAAATGAAGGATCTTTACTTGAAACTTTCCAGCTTTTATAAGTGAGGAAATTCCAAGCATTTTGTAGTGACAGATACTGTTAGTGGGTAGTTGTCCACTGACGTCAAAACCAGAGGATGGCGGACAGCTTTGTTCAAGTCAACGAAATATGTACGGTCTTGGATAAACTCTGTGTTAGCAACGGACCTATCAATGATATACGAGCAGCTTCACATGAGTTCCCATGTGCATTCAATCCAATGCTAAATTCCAGATCTTGTTTAATGAGCAACTGATGGAGCCAAGACCTGGCACTGCACAAAATCCTGCAGTCTGCTTTATCCATGAAGGAAAAACAAGCTAAATAAGTTCAGATGAACAAGTTCAGAATTACTGTAGGGTTATTAAAAAGTTGTGATTTGTATTCCTCTGCTAATGTTTATGACTAACACATTTGGGACGTGTAAAACAATACTTAATTTGAGAAAAGACCATGTGCCAAAATTCCTGCAGTAGTTTAACCACTAAAGAGCAAGTTTTGACTGTGTGAATGGCTTTGTTTAAATGTTTAAGATTATCAGGACTGAGCTAATCTTTTTTTTTTTTCATTTTCAATTTGAAAACTGATGGTTTCTTCTTGCTGATTGCTGTTCAGCACATTTGCTTTGTGAAATGCAATCCATTTCCACAGCCCATCCTGGAGAAACAGGTTTAAAGCCAAGTGCTGTTCTCTTTAGCAGGTGTGATTTGCTACTGTAACAGTAGGTGTGTAGTTACATTAAGACCTATACATGCCATTCTGTATTCAGTTATGCAGGGCTTTGAATATGCCAGGTATTTTATACCACGGTGGGCTTTCACACTAAACATGGTTGTGTCCTTAATGCAATTTTGTATGGGCAAAGAGATTGATAAAGTGGGAGTTCACCAAGTTGTGGTGTCTGCTGATTCCCTTCAAGGTGAGGAAGGTGTGCTTTCTCAGACTCCTCCTCCTGAGTGTCATATTTAGGTGGAGATAAAGAAAAGTTAATTACTATACTCCTAGCAGAAATAATAACTAAATCCCCAAGTATTTCAGAAGGGGAATGTTGCTTTCAAATATTTGAAAAATTTAGAGTGTTGCTACCCAAAATGCAGTATTTAAAATATCTCTGCTATCCTGAAGGGGGAGGGGATACTGGGGGAAGGGGGAGGACAGATTTTGCTCTTACTTCTGCCAGGCAGATTGCTTTCCTTTCAGCAAAAACTCATGGAAAAAAATGCCCATGGTTTTATGTATTTTTGGCAGCAAGAATGTACTTCGGTATACAAAGCTGTTCAGCTGTGAAACATTCAGTGCAGCTTTTTGTATGTTTGATGAAGCTTCTTTTCCTACCAATCTTCTGAGTCAACATTAACCACGCAGATTGCAATGTATTACTTCTCCCTGAGTGGTAGGTTCCTTTGACAGCTTCCTGAGATGTCTTGAAAAAGTACTTCTCTTGTTACTGTCCCAGTACGGCCTTCTGGTAGACCAAGTTTCTCCCAGTAGAAGTATCAGAACAGTATCCATGACATTAGAAGTGGTGTTCAACCATTAATTTTACCTTTGAGGCATTCGACTGTGTATTTTGAAAGCCAAATCACTGATGTGGCTCCAGGAAGAAAAAAAAATACAACTCATACTTGGAAGTATGTGGGAAGGGATTTTGTTTTGTTTTGTTTTGGGGTTTTTTTCCCCTCTCTTTAGCCTCTTTGGACTACTGAAATTAAATCTGTTGTCCCTCTCCTTGATAAAAGAATTACAAAGCCTAATGAACTTTTCTGTGGCTGTTTCTGGTTTTGATGGTTCTTTATCTTTCTTAAATCTTTGATTTTTCTTTTTTTAAATAAGTGGTGCATGTTTGTTGTAGAGCAGATCATCACGATAGACTTTGCATAGTCTTCCTGGGAATCACTGTCCTGAGTTGCCACGGTCCTTGGCTGGCATAAAAAACCACATGTCCACTTTCAAGATGCTGCTACTGCTGTTCACAGCCCATCTGTTAGTGCAGACCCACGTGTGTCAGCATCTTCAGCTTATGATACCTTGAATTTGAACTGAGGATGTGAAGAAATACCCTCGTTTTGCCATCTGTGAAGTTGGGACAGACATTGTAGATGATGAACTGGGGCTGTTCAACCTTGAGAAAAAAAAGACAGGGGATCTTATTAATGTTTGTAAATATCTGAAGTGTGGGACACAGGGGGAAATGGCCAACCTCTTTTCAGTGGTCTGTGGAGACAGGACAAGGGGCAATAGCCTCAAGTTGGAGCAAAGGAAGTTCTGCACCAACATGTGGAAGAACTTTCTCACATTGAGGGTGACAGAGCCCTGGGACAGGCTGCTCAGGGGGGTTGTGGAGTCTGCAACTCTGGAGATATTCAAGACCTGTCTGGACGCCTCCCTGTATGACCTGTGCTAGGGAACCTGCTTTGGTTTGGACCTGATGATCTCTGGAGGTCCCTTCCAACCCCTATGATTCTGTGATTCTGTGAATTTCACTGGTCCAGGAAAAAATGGCAGAATATCCACTGGAATCCTGCATGCCACAACATGGTGACAGCACTGAATTTAAGAACACTTCAGATTCGGTATACAGCCATAAATTGCATTGATTGTATGTGTGTTTTCATTTGTCTCCCCAGCATGGCACTGCATGTCTGCCTTATGTGTTTCCTGGAAACAAATCACTCCTTGGAGCTGAGGTTCATTTTTAGAGAGAAGTGGGCAATGCAGCTACGTGAGACTCGTACATTGCACTTTGCCTTAGCAAGCACTGCTTGTCTTCTGGTTCCCTGAGCTTGTCATAAATAGTCATTTAATAGGGCTGGTGCTGTTTTATGCATGGTGAATGTACAGATTGAGGAAGAGATAGATTTTATCGATATGGGCTGTTGCTAGACTTTACAGGCTTTGTAGGCTTAAAGGAGCCCAGATTTACAGTGTCTGTATATCATAGTTGTTCTTCAAATTATTTGAAAACTTTTTATATAGAATGGGGTAATTCTTTATTATCTTCCCAAATATTTCTTACCTGCCACCTCTCACACAAAAATAAGTGAGCTGCCCAGCATTTTCTTTGTCTTTTTGCAGTCTCCTTTGGCTGGTGTTCACCGCTTGCAGTTTGAGAAGTTGTGCATCAGGTGATTGTTTAATTTTGCTGAGAGATATTTGACTCCACGAGTTCGTTTTCCAGTCACACTGTATAGCAGGGAGCTATTTGCTAGCTATACTCAAAACCAAACCCATTTTAAAAACAAACATCAACATACCACATTATTAATTCCTAGAACAGTCCACCTAACCCTTGAGAATCACCTTTGGTTGCTGGCCACTTCAGATACGGCTGTAATTTCCTGATTTTGGAGGACTGCCGCTCAGGAAGGAATGGAATCCTGTAAGGTTTACTGATTACCTGGAATAGCCCTTAGCACCAGCTCAGTTTAGAGGAGAAAACAAGGAGGGGGAAATTATTTCCACAACCTAAATATGCTGTTTCAGGAAAAAAAGACAACCAACATTTATATCTATTTATTTTTTTATTTTAGGTTTGACTACATACAAAAGTCTTCTCTTCCTGTGTCTTCTAGTTGTTAGTTGGTCAGGATCCTTACCAACACGTGGCCACAAATCTTGTTCTTAGGCAAACCATACACATCAAAGATTGCTTTTGTGGAAGAGGTCTGAGATTGGGAAATATTTGTAACTCTTACGTGTAAAGCCCCTCTATGTCTTTTTAGATCAAACTCACAACATGCATTTTCTAAATTAATATAGGTATTACTTGATTGCAGTGTTGAGTTTTTGAAGCTTTTCTTGAACAGTAATTTCCTGTCCCACACTATCAGCTGTGATGATGTTGTTTAGCAATGTCTATGTAGAGCCATTTTCTATCTGGCATGTGGACTAGATGTGTTAGTTGTACATTGAATTTATTATTAATTGTAGCTTGTTTATTTAACTGCTATCTTCATGCTACTGCTTTATTAACTATCTACACATTGCAGACAATTTGGAGGAAATTATCCCCTGTAAGCTTGCAGGACAAAAATCCAGCCTTACTGTATAATGTCTGCAGGTGCTAAAACTTGCATAAAATGCCGTATCTAAATCCTACATTATGGGAACAAAGAAGCCAAGGTAACAGGCGTGGTTTGTCACTGCTCGTGACTGAAGCCGTATGAAGAGGTCCTCAAGTCTGGGCATTGAGAGAGCAGTACTCTCGTTCCCTTAACTTCTGCTTTGGCTTTCTGCAGCTTCCTTGGAAGCGACACGAACAGTCACTTTGGCAATGCATTCAGTGCTATCTTTATTTTACTGTGTGGTGAGGAATGCTCTCCCTTCATTGTATTTCCCTTCTGTGTGCTGCACTCATTGTCCCTTGGCTGTACCAGACCGCTTGTTCTCAGGACTGTGCTGTACACTGAATCTCTTCAGTCATTTGCTTTGAAAATCAAATATTTTAAGTTAGAGCTGTGGGGCAGTACGTTTTACCTCGTGGTTTTGCAGTGGCATGGAAGACTCGGCTGAACAGACATCCAGCTGGGCACTGGCCTGCGCTGAACCTAACAGGGCGGGAGCGTTTCGGGTAGCATCATAAACAGTAGGTGAAGACATGTATTTCTCTTTGAGACATCCCTGTCAACAGGAATAATTTTCCATAATGCAGTGATGGGAAAACACATTTTGTGACCACCATTTCCACAGGAATTCCCAGGGCCCGGAGGCTGGGTCCTGCAGTCTCGAAGGTCCCGCGGTCTCAGGGGACCCTCGGTCGCGGGGTTCCCTGAGTCTCGGGGGTCCCGCGGTCGCGGGGGTCCCTCGGTCTCGGGGTTCCCTCGGTCTCAGGGGTCCCACGCTCTCGGGGGTCCCGCAGTCGCAGGACCCCAGGCAGGCCCGGTGCTGCCCACCGCCGGCAGCGCGCCGCCCTGCCCTTCCCGCCGGCTGCGGAAGGTGGCAATGTTGTCAGCAGCAGCCCAGGTACAGCTGCTCTCGGGTGACAGATCTCTCCGAGATAGCCTCGGCGCTTATTTGCCCAGATTTTTTTTCTTTTTTTCTTCCCTTCTGGCGTCAAAAGCTTAACGTCCGTGAAGTAGAGTCTGTGAAAGGGGGATTTGTTTAGGTTTGTGCGGCATTACTTTTCCGCGACTATTCATATCTCTTTGCCTTATCTGCTCTGAATGTAGGGATGTGCGTGAGGCAGTCCCCGCACTTTGACACAACTTTCTCCTCCATAAGAAGGAGGCCGTGTGCCGTCTAGTCTGACACTCTTAAAGACTTCGTGCTGGTTGCCGTTGACCTCATGGGTACTGAAGTATCCGCCACCCGGAGAGGAAAACTCATCTCCTTCACTGAAGTTTCATTTCTGCAAAACACTTCCAAATGTTTCTGAAACCCACTGTAATTTTCAGACCCCCTCCTCTACACACACACTCCCGCCAACACCCCCAGCCCCCCCCGATGTTTATAAGCTTTGCTTTGAAGTGAGCTTGCCGGGGAGAAACAGATCTTCCCTGCGTGCCACGGGTTTTGTTAAGAGCTCCCTCCTGGCTATGACAGGCTTTTAACCTGTTGAAAGCCTAACAGACCTGTTCCTGGGTTTGGAGGGGATGTTTTCCTTTTCATACTTCAACTAACTCCTTGCATCTCCTTATAACTGCATCAAATGATCCTCTCCAAGACTTTGTGTCTTTTATTCTGTCTAATGCTAATTCTTCACCCTCAAGGGAAAGTACGCAAGTTCTTGGTTTACCCTATCCCATTCCTTTCCTCTTCACTCTTGTCTCTTGATTCTGCTGTGGTAAATCCATTATTGATTTTAAATTATCATGGAACCTTTCAACATATTTAATTACTGGGTTAACCTCTCACTCTGTGTTGCTTACCAAGCCTCTCTGACAAGATGTAATGGATTTCATCCACTTAGAAGGTCAAACAGGGCAAAAATCACAAATTTGTGATGTACTTTACGGTAAGCAGAGAGCAAATAGGATGACATTATCTGTAATCACCCAACCTCCTACTTACCTTTATTTGCAACACAGGTGGCAGTTTTTTGTTGGACTTCTTATCTAGTTGCTTGTTGGTTTTCATATGGAAGGCAGGCAGGGCTTAGGTGCCTAATGCCATGCAATTTCTAGTGTAAATAATCAATCTGTAAACTTGTGCATGTGTCCCTTTCCCGACCGGTGTATTTCTTGGGGATGCTACTCGGTGCATATACACTGAGGGCTTCTGGTACTGCTTTGGTCTCTGTTATACAGAGATTGTTTGCTGGGTAGCAAATCTGTTGGTGGTATGGATACTTTGCCTGCCATCTCTTTTCAATCTGTTGTCAAAAGATCCAGAAGCTGTCCACAGGGACCCTGGATAATGTCACAAAGAGTGAAAAAAAAAAAAAAAAAAGTTAGGATTTTGAGCAGTTTGTCTAGCCAAACCTAGTGTATTCTGTCTCCCAAAATCAAGTGGCAAGCCAGCATAAGCTTTCTTTTGAGAAATCTGTTTTGCTGAGCTGTGTGGGAGACTTCTCCTTTTCAAAGTTGAAACTGGAAAGCCAATAAACTCCCAACTTCAAAGAGGAAATCATTTAAGATATGGTGGGGTTTAACCACCGTAATTTTTGTAATTTTCTATTTTTGTAGTAGTTGCAGTATCAGTCTTTATTGCTTTAAGAATAAAGTGAATATGAAGAAATACTTAATCTTAATTTTCTTTCTTCAAACACTGCTAAGTAATGTGGTCTCATACTGTTGTGATAATAATATGTCTTTCAAAGTAGTAAAGCTAAACAAATTGAGACAAAAGCTTCATGATCAGAAAGTTTTCATATTGAAGTAGATGCTACTTGCAAATGTAAAATGTAGAAATAAACACATTTAGAATTTTTGTTTTCTCTTTCCAAACCAGAGGGAAAGAAGAGACCTCCCTGAGATTTCAGAGTATTGTTAGCAAGCTCTCATAGCTCTCAGGAGCCTGAAAAAGTAAACAGCTTAATAACAACATAATTTTATCAATAAACCTAACATCAAAATAACTCCCCAAATTTATGTACAGATGGTTCTATTTTATATTTAAAAAGAAGTTTTCTGAAGTCTGTTTGCCTAAACCAAACAGTTTAATGGAACAGCTTAATGGTTTGACCCCTGTAAATACAAATGCCAAGGCAATTAATTTGGTAATTTACCCACTGAAGGGAATTGAAGTTCGGTAGGTAGGTATTGCTTTAAGCGCAGCTGGCATGCTGTCTCCTGTGCATTGAGTGGCTCTTGCTCAAGCGTGCAAGTGTCTTAGTGCTGGGGATAGTTCACCCTCGGGAAGTTTGGTTTAGATAAGTATCTGAATTTTTTTGGGTACCAAAATCTGGAACACTGCGGTGAAATCTGATGAGGCTCACAAATCTGAGTCAGCAACAGGGCTGGACCCGCTCCTGTTGTTCATCATTTCCACTACCAGGCCCAGCCAGCAGTAGAAACAAAAAGCTATAGGGAAGAGGAAAGTGCATACTTCAAAAGAATATGGACAGACTTCAAAAGAGTTTCTGTAGGCTGTGTGTGAAGATGAGGAGATGTGAAGAAATTGTCATCTTCTCCCCATACTGGCCTTCCAAAACCTTGTCGGGAGTTTAGGTTCTCAAGGGATCTCTGCTCCTAGCCTTGTGCAAACAGGGCTGTGCGTTGTTAGCAGCTGGCATCTGAGATGTTTCACAGGTGTAAAAGCAAATCTATGCAGTTAAGAGGGTTTTTTTCCCTGCTCCTGATCCCTCACCGTTAAAAGTAGGTGTTACAGGGCACGCTGTTGACAGCTGAAATTTTAGTCTTGGTGAAAACCTGTTATCCACTCAAACAGATGATGCTGTAAGCAAGAACAGTATGGAAAAGTAACCAGGAGAGTAAAAGTATTTTCTCACTGATCTCTGGTTATTATCAATTTTCTGCTCTCTTTCTCTGCACTTGTTCTTTTCTAAACCTTGTTACTTGTGAATGAATCCCTTTTCTGTAAGTGGCAGCAGACAAAGATACTTCTCAAAGATATGTACCTCAGTCTTTAATAGTTGCTGTCTGGGTACCCAGACACCTGAGCTGGAAGGCATGGATGGGGAGCAGAATGAAGCCCCCATAATCCAAGAGGAAACAGTGACATGCTACACCACTTAGACATACGCAGGTCTACAGGGCCAGACAGGATCTACCTGAAGGTACTGAGGGAGCTGGTGGAAGTGCTCACCAAGCCACTTTCCATCATTCAGCAGCAGCACTGGCTAACTGGAGAGGTCCCAGCTGACTGTAGGCTAGCGAGTGGTCCGCAAGAAGGGCCGGAAGGAAGATCTGGGGAACTACAGGCCTGTCAGGCTGACCTCGGTGCCAGGGAAGGTTATGGAGCACATACATCTTGAGTGACCTTACGTGGCATGTACAGGACAGCCAGGTGATCAGGCCCAGTCAGCATGGGTTCATGAAAGGCAGGTCCTACTTGACCAACCTGATACCCTTCGTGACAAGGTAACACACTTAGTGGATGAGGGAAAAGCTGTAGATCTTGTCTACCTGGGCTTTAGTAAAGCCTTCAACACCATTTCCCACAGCACTCTCCTAGAGAGACTGGCTGTTCCCATCTTGGAAAAATCTGGCTGGCTGGCTGGCCCCAAAGAGTTGTGGTGAATGGGAGTTAAATCCAGTTGGCAGCCGATCCCAAGTGGTGTTCCCCAGGGCTCAGGGCTGGGGCCAGCTCTCTTTAATATCTTTATCAATGGTCTGGACAAGGGGATCGAGTGCACCCTCTGTAAATTTTCAGATTACACCAAGTGGGGTGGGAGTGTTGAAGGCAGGAAGGGTCTAGAGAGGGGTTGGGACAGGCTGGATCAATGGGCAGAGGCCAACGGTATGAGGTTCAGCAAGGCTCAGTGCTGGGTCCTGCACTTAGGTCACAACCACCCCATGCAGTGCTACAGGCTTGGGGATGAGTGGCTGGAAAGCTGCTTGGCAGAAAGGGACCTGGGGGTGTTTGTTGACAACTGAACATGAGCCAGCAGCATGCCCAGGAGGCCAAGGCTGCCAACAGCATCCTGGCTTGTATCAGAAACAGCATGGCCAGCAGGACTAGGGAAGGGATTGTTGCCCTGGACTCAGCAGTGGAGAGAACGTACTTTGAGTTCAGTTTTGGGCCCCTCACTACAAGACAGACATTAAGGTGAAGGAGAAGGGCAACGAAGCTGGTGAAGGGTCTGGAACACAAGTCTTATGAGGAGCTGTTGAGGGAACTGGGGTGGTTTATCCTGACGAAGAGAAGGCTGAGGGGAGACCTCATTGCTCTCTACAGCTCCCTGAAAGGAGGTTGTAGCCAGGCAGATGTTGGTTTCTTCATGAAGTAACAAGTGGTAAGACGAGGAAATGGCCTCAAGTTGTGCCAGAGGAGGTTTGATTGGATGGTAGGAAAAATTTCTTCACCAAAAGGGTTGTCAATCATTAGAACAGGCTGCCCAGGGAAGTGGTTGAGTTACCATCCCAGGAGGTATTTAAAAGATAGGTAGATGTGGTGCTTAGGGACATGGTTTAGCAGTGAACTCAGCAGTGTTAGGTTAATGGTTGGACTTGATCATCTTAAAGGTCTTTTCAACCTGAATGATTCTGTGATTCTGTAATTCTAATGGAAGTAAAGTAAGCTGCTACAGGTTTGACAATTGCTTGCAAATATGTATCACTCATTACTCTGTAATACTCTGTGTTACTCTTTTGGTGAAAAATAATATTTTCATAAAAATATTTTTAGTCTTCTGAGGCTGGATTTCCAATCTATTGTATAGCAGGGCATGCTTGGTACAAGGCTTGTGAGTCACAGTACTTGAGGCGGCCTCCTGAAACACACCTGAAGCTTAATTCTGTGTACCATACATAGAAGGAAGTTCTCACCGTGACTTCATTTATGCTTTTGGCATCCCAACATTATTCCTGGTGATAAAAGAATAATAGAATGAATAAGTAGCTAAAACACAGGAGAGGAGAATGAATTTAAGCTTCAGGGAAGATGAGAACACACCCTCCCTGGCTCTCATCACTTCTGTACGCTGTGCCCATTCTAATCCCCCATCCAGCCCTCAATACGAGGGATTAAATAGTCAAGCATTTTAAAATGTTCATCTTTCAGAAATTCTCAAGTCTCCTTTTCAGAAGTGACCCAGTATGATTTGCATGTATTTACATTTCGATAAGCTGTTTATTTTTTAAAAGATTTTTTTTTCTGTAGAAAAAAGGAGAACTTTAAAGTCACAGAATCACAGAATCGTAGGGGTTGGAAGGGACCTCAAGAGATCATTGAGTCCAACCCCCCTGCCCAAGCAGGCTCCATATATAGTCCCTAATACATAGTTGAAACAAAACCCTGTGTATAACTATCCCTGCATACGCTATAAAATGAACACCTTAGCTTGTATTTAAGTTTAGACAGTATTGAGGATATATTTCAATTCCTTTGCCTTTTAGCTTAGAAAATTGACCAAGTCTACTGAGCCACTACCCTTTTTTTGATTATTTAGGTAACAGAATATTTTTCTTATATTTCCTCCTACTTCTGTTCTTCAGTGATAGAAACTTCACGTGCTTTCCTTTCCTCTCATTTTGCTGCAAAACGTGGAAAAAAAAGGGACTGTTTTTAATAGTCATGTATGCTGATTGGGTGTCTGTTAACATCAGTGAACTTCAGTTAAATTTCTGTATGTACCTATAAAAGCACGGTTAAGCTGTATTTTTTTCAGTAGCTACTGGCTGCAATGGCTACAGGAGGTGGACTAGTGCTTTTTTGAGGTTTATAAAATAAAATTAATGAGTCATCTTGTCACATTTCCAACAATACCAATTTGTGATATCAGTGATCTCTGTAGAAGAGGACAAAAAAATGTGGTTTCGGGTTTTTTAGCTGGTCAGATGTGGCCAGCTGGTTTAACCAACGCTTGTGGGCTTCTTACAAGGAAAACAATGTGTTTTCTTACTGTGCAGTTCCTCGGAGAGCAGGTTTCCTTAAAAAAAGAGTCATAGATAGCGGTTGGTCAGAAGGTAGACATATTTGGTTGATTTTTTAGTAACAAGTCCCTACATTAGGAGAAAGTGAGAAGCTAGGGGGCTGGGACTCAGAGACCACCTGCAGGCTTTGGAACCATCTGGGTCTTCGTGCGTAGGACTACAGCTGAACAGATAGGATAACCCTAACAGCACATAGCTGATTAATTAAGATTAATATTGAAAATGATACAACTGTCTTGCTTAGTGTTTCCAGAACTTTATTTTTTCATTGTGGCCAGTTAGCACTGAGAAATTTATATTTATTATGTAAATATTTGGGGGAAAAGTGATATATGCAAATACTTTACTACCACCAGTCATACTCCTTAGCTATTCAGGGTGAGTTTTGGCTTCCTTTGTATGCCCTGGAAAATAATGATTAAACAACATCCACATGTTAGGGTTTTGTTGGTTTTAGAGTGATGAAATTATATATTTAAAACTTTTTGTTACACTGTTAGAGACATATGAAGTGGAAGTGTGTTTCTTGAAGAGCACTTTCTTCACATTCTCTAGAATATTATTCTTTTTTTCATATTCCCTAACCTACCTTCCTCCTCCCTTGGTGGGGTGGTATCAGGGAACTCCCCTTCAGCTCCATCACTGATCTGGTAATAGCTACTGTTTCTTCTTACTCTTCACTGTCTTTGCTACAGTTTATTAAACTATGCTCATATATTTTTTTCCAGGCAGAACATTTTACAGAGTTTTAAAAATTTGTGTCCCAAAAATACCAGACTAAGTAGACTAAATGTATTAAAAGGAGCAAACTCACTGACTGCAGCTCAACTGAGAATCTTTCTTTTATAGTTGTGGCTCAGTTATTTTAAGAGTACAATAAAATAACGCCATTTATCGTTAATGTGTTCTGGTAAGTGAAGCTAAAGAGATGTGCAGAGTTTAAGTCCCACTCCATCAGTCATGCTTTGTTATGTGTTAGAAGGTGGATATTGCCTGCAAAAGAGGAAAAAATGGGAAGTTTTGTGTTCCGGAGCTGTTATTTGATGAATGCTGCCACACAGGTGTCCTCATCATGTCATGACCTCTTGGGAATGTCTTAAAAGTGAAAAAATAAACTACCCCCGAGAATGTGAAGAAAGATGAAGTAAAATGAAAAAAAGTGATAGAAGTTGGTGTCTAAGCTGATTTAAACCTACCACGGAGGTGAAGCAGAACCTCCTATTTAAGGGCAAGAAGGGGTACGCGGGGCACCTCTGGAGTGGCTTGAGCCGTGTAGGGACACCCCGCTGGGGCACTGTCGCCCCTCCCTATGTTTATTTAAGCTTTGTATTTGTGGGGGAAGCGAGTAAAAAACAAGGAACGATATCTAATCTCTTAAATAAGCGCCGTTTTTGCAGGATCGAAAACTTGGTGCCTGGCGTTGTTGCTTCTCAACAGCGAGGAGCTCGGGGGGGTGGGGGTGACTCAGGGCGGGCGGCAGCTGCCGGCAGGGCCCCGGCGCTGGGCCGAGGCCTGGACTTTCCAGGCCGGGCCCCGGCGGTGGCGGCGGGCCGGGGAGGAGGGGGAGGAATGCTGCCGCCCTGACGTCAGGAGCTGCTCCTGGGAATGTTTTGCATTCCTCTTCCTGGCAGTGGTCAGGTGGCTTCCAGCAAAGAAGGAAGGAACAGCCGCTTCCAAAAAGAAGAGAAAAAAAAAGAAAAAAAAAAAAAAAAGAAAAAGGGGGGGGAGAGAGCGCGATGAGGAAAAGAACACTTTATAATAAAAGTATTGAGGGGGAGGCACTTTTATTAAAAGCCAGATTGGGAATTGGAACCAGATGTTCCGCATTCGAAAGCTGCACGAATGTTAAATGCGTTTATTAATGACTGTGATGGCTGAGGTATTTGGCTATCTGCCTCACTTTAATCTCATTGCTCTGTATTTAAAAACAGTTCAGAAAAACATTTTTTTTTTTTTTGTACCCGACTTTGGGCAGCTTCCTTTATAAAATGTTAATTAAAATTGAAAAAAAAAAACCAACCAGATTTTTCTGGGAGAATAGCCACCTATATGAAAGCAAGAAACAAGCAGGAAAACTGTCAACATTTGTCTTCTGTTACTTTTAACATTTTGTGCTGAAAATTAATGTCTTTATATGTTTCCTTCTTGATTTGCGGTTGTGGGATAATGCCTATGATGTAAGCCAGGGAGGTCAGAACGTGCAATTACTCTTGTTCACAAAGTACTTCCTATTCTCTCTTCAATGTCCCTGTCACAGTGTGTGTTTAAAGCAAAACAAGAGTAGATGCTCAGTCTGAGGTGGGTAATGTAGGAACTGTATGGGACATAACTGCTTGGAATCTACAGACAGCCCGAGTGTGTGCTTCATCTCAGTTTCAGGAGCAGTGTCTCTCTACCTTGGTGGTTGTACACACGGGGACTATTGAGCACCAATGGGGTGCTGATTTGCTTGTGCCTTGGGGATAAGATACCATAGCCCATACAGACACAAGCAGATTTGGGGTGTCTCCCAGGCAGGCGTGCATCCTCGTCCCACTGTGAGGCTCTGTTGTATGTGGGTTCTAAGATGTTCTGTGTAATGCAAGGACTGCTGGAGGAAGAGAGAGGCTGTGGTCATGTCTTCTTCAACTAACAGTCACGGTGATGCCTTCTTCATCACCTTGAGGAGAAAGCAACGGGTTTCTCTGTACTCCACTGGAGAACACAATCTTTACCTGGTGGGGCATGGCTCTGTTTTTTAATATGCTCTCTCTGAACTGGGGCTGGTATATGATTTAAGTTGTACCTTAGAGACAAGCCAGTGTCCTCATCTGAAGCGATTTAAAAAAAATAATGATTTTACATGTTCCTGTTTTTTCGCACTGCATGGAGTTGTATTTCTGTGCTGACAGCGGAGTTAACTGAGCCTATTCCCCAAGCGGTTTATTTGGGGGGGGAGGGGGAGGAATCTGGCCTGAGAAGGATCCTTTGGTAGTTTTGGGGAAGTTCTCTGTCGCTGTGTCCCCATCCCAGGTGAGGCCTGTGACCGCCCGCCTTGTTTCCTGGTACGGGGTTGAAATGAACAGGCAGCTTCCTGCTACAGGGTGGATGCTCTGCTGAGGAATTTCCAGAAATGCTGAGAAGTGCTGACTCACAGCTTACGGCCCGGCTGGGCTGAGGGGAGGTTTTCAAGTCCTTGGCTGAAGCCAGCAGAAAATGTTGCTGTAATGTACTGTTTTATTTTTAGCAAGGGGGGAGGCTGTGTTGCTTAGGATGAAATGCTTGTGAGTGGTTTCAAAATGACAGGCACTTTTAATGTATTTTTTTTTTCTTTTCTATTTTTAGAACTTGGAAAACAGGTTGTTTTGCTAAAATACAGGCACTTCTCTGTTTCCCAAGTAAATGGGTTGTTGTAAAGTAGCCCTAAGGAGTTCGTGCAGGAAGGCTTTTACCACCACTGCAGTTCAAAATGCCCTTCAGGGTAGAAGATACCAAAGTATTTGAGACTGAAACTCAGTTGGCACCTACTTGCATGTATTTCTCACTTCTGCTGAGGTGGGACTGCAGCTCCAATTGTTGGAGCTGAAACCTAGCCAGGTATTTGATTGCTGCTGCTGTTACATGATCATTGTAAAAGCTGGTGCTTGAGTTTCGTCCTCCCTTATTTTTAGCAGTCACTTCACAAGTAATTGGCGGTGCATTTTCTTTCTTTCTGAACAAAATGCTGGGCAAGGTTTTCTGCTAATGTTAACCAGAAACTAGAGTGAGGGAGGAGTAATTTTGAGCTGTACCACCTCTCAAAATATATTTTTTGGTGATTAGATTGTAGGGGCAAAGTTCTTTGTTTGTTTGTTTGTTGGGTTTTTTTGGTCGTTTTACATTCAGCACATTTTTTAACATATTCTTGTATGTGGGTATTATCTGTTGAACAAGCACGGAGGAGTTTGGGATGATCTGTTTCCGAGTAATTTGGGATGATGTCCAATGTATACACTGCCCCACGAGGTATCATAAATTAAACCAATATTTATAAAAACGCTTTTTAAATTACTTCTAATTTCTAAAATCTAATGTCAGCTATTCTTCATTCACAGCTCTGTACCTCTGCATATAGTGTAGTTTGGAGCCCTTTATTACATCTTACTAGTGAGCTATGTAACAGTGAATGATCTGCAGAATACTTCTAACCACAACACCAATAATTTTTGAACCTGTAGCATAAACCAGAACATTTCACATTAAAAATATAATCAAAAAAATCAAACCCTACACCTCTTCTAGCAACCGTACAGCATCTGGCTTGAGGATAACTGATACGCAGCTTCCCTGAGGAAGTAGGTTTCCCTTATATAGGTGGATCATGCTTAACCACTCTCCTCAGTTTCTGCCTCAGGTCCGAGTGATGGTATAGGTCCCCCAGGATCCCCATCTGATAATAATGAAGATTAAAAAGCATACTTCTGTGCTGGCATGTAGGCCACGGCTGTTTCCATCATGTGTGGTGAGCTCATGTATTCATAGAATCACCTGATTTGGAAGGGGCCCATAAGGATCATCAAGTCCAACTCCTGGCTCCACACAGGGCTAGACAAGTCAGAGCATGGGTCTGAGTACAGCATCCAGATGCTTCTTGAACTCAGCCAAGCTTGGTGCTGTGACCCCTTCCCTAGGGAGCCTGTGCCAGTGCCCAACCACCCTGCCAGTAAAGAACCTCTTCCTGATATCCAACCTAAACCTCTCCTGTCGCAGCTGCAATCCATTCCCTCGTGTTATCTCACTGGTCACCAAAGAGAGGAGATCACCTGCCCCTTCACTCCCCTTTGTCAGGAAGCCATAGACCATGATGAGGTCTCCCCTCAGCCCCCTCTTCTCCAGGCTGAACAAACCAAGGGAGTTCAGCCTCTCCTCGTAAGACTTCCCCTCCAGACCCTTTACCATCCTTGTTGGTCTCCTCTGGACACTCTCCAATATCTTTGTGTCCCTCTTGTGCTGTGGTGCCCAAAACTGCTCACAGTACTTGAGATGAGGCCGCACAAGCACAGTGTAGAGCAGGACAATCATCTCCCTGGACTGGCTGGCAATGCCGTGCTTGATGCCCCCCTGGCCCTCCTGGCTGCCTGGTCACACTGCTGGCTTGTGTTTAATTTACTGTCACCCAAGACCCCCAAATCCCTCTCAGCGTGTCTGGCCTCCAGTGTCTGGTCCCCCAATGTGGATGTACAGCCAGGATTTCCCCTTCCCAGGTGCAGAATCCAGCACTTGCCCTTGTTACACTTCATGCTGCTGGTGACTGATCTGATCTGTCCAGGTCTCTCTGTAGGGCTTCTCTACCCTCAATGGAGTCAACAGCTCCTCCCCATTTGGTGGCATCGGCAAATTTACTGTGAGAAAGTACCAGTCTTAGTCATTTTAAGGGAAATAGAGTCCTTGCACATGAGCTGCTGGTGATTTTTGTGGACAGAAATTATTGTAGCCTACATATATATCACAAAATTTCCCAATCAAATCCACTTTATTAATGACTGGAAGCTTGGCAGCTGCCCATCTCCAGGAGAAAGCTGTTCTCCTGCCTGTATCTGCCAGTTTCCTCCCAAGATTTTATAGCAGCTGCATAATCTCCTTTTAGAGTTGCATAAGCATCTTTTCTTTGGTTGTGTCCTGGCACCCACCAGTATACTGAGAAAAATAATATAGGCCTTACATTATTTCTAGCCACCTGTCAGTAAATTCAGGCCAAGAGCCATGAACGAATAGCCTTGCTTGTGCCCCCTTTAGATAGATGTGTCATCTGACCTGGGTGGACATGCCTCAACTGGATTGTCTGACTCCAGATAACCCCTTCTACAATCTGCTGCTGCTTGACCCTTTTCTAGTTTGTATGAGGCACGGGATGTACCTTATGGGGAAGATTCTGTCTCCAAACCTTTTTTTTTTTTAAATAATTAAAAAATTATGTGTGAATCATGTCCAGCTTTCCAGGAAACGTCGGTACGAAGTGTCAGTGTAGTAAGAACATCTACTCATTTTACGGTCAGCTTTTTGTAATTGAATCTTCCCTAGTAGAATCCAGAAGTCCTTTCTAGTAATATCATACTTCACAAGCTGGTTCCTGTCTTTAATACAGACATGCCCTGTAAAGAGCTTTCTGCTTGTGGCAGTGTAAGATTGTGCCTTCTCACATATCTTGGTCTCCTCATGCTACCTGCTCTTGCATAGCTTTCTCATCTCTCCACTATTTTGGTATGTTTTGCTGCTAGTTGCTCTACAGCCTTGGTGGCTGTGTGAAATCTCAGTGACTGATGTCTGTGCTTCAGCTGTCACACTACTTTTTGTTATTGTATCATCTTAAATAATTTTTACTTTTGATCTTAAAGAATTTACTACACCCTTCTTGTATTTTCACTGGGGGTCATCACAACAACCCATTTCTGTTTCCCTGAAAAGAACAAGAAAGCCAGATTAATGGTAAACTTTGAGTAGTCAGCTACTTTATTCTTATCATCACTTACATGATAGCATTATCATTAATTGTCTCTTGCTGTTTTTTCAGAGTAGGCTTTTTTGGTGTTCAGAACAACTCAGTTCCAGAACTGCACTGCATATTACTTCACTGTTCACTGGGTAAGGTGGATCATACGTCAATTTCTATATAAAGATGACATTACAGTGGTAAAAAAATAAGTAATTGTAAAAATTATTAGTCAGAATGTGAGTATCCTAATTAGTGCAATTAAGTAAATCCAATTATTTTAGTAAGATTAGAGTAACCCTTTGTGAGAAATTTTAAAGGATACACACATGTATTCTGTGTATTCTATATGAATTATAAATTTCAAGAATGTAGACTGATACTTAAAAGCAGTGAACAGAAATCAGTCATATTTTGTTTGAACCAAAAAGTCATACAGAGGCTGAGGACAGAAAGATGGAACAGTTGGTTAAGACAAAAAATAACTTACCATTATTTTGTGAGGATCTTGCATCTCTCTCAGCCTCATCTGAACTCCTCTTCAGTTAACTTTTCAGTTCTCTTGATTTTAAGTCTTCTTTTTGAGTTTTTATCTTTTTCCTTTATTTTCTTTTGATTACCGTCGTGATTCTTTGGTGCAATCAAAATTCAAAGCTGGGTCACAAACTATCATTTAAAACTTAATCAGGATTAGCCTTTTCCAAGGTAGCAGTGAGTTGAATGTGATGTCAGTTGGCTTCAGGGTTCACATGTGTCTTTGAAATGACTACATCTGCAACTGCTGAGAAGCCTGGTGCCAACTTTGCTGGTTGGGGGCTGGTGAGGACTTTGTTATTAACACATATGCACAGCGAGAGCCTTGTGGAGCATGCAGCTCCAGTGCATACTAAAACCCGGTCAGCTGTGTGCCTAGCACTGCTGGGTACTGTGAACGTCGTGGTTTGGTGATTTCCTTCTTGTGTCAGTCATTTCAGAGTCCATTTCAAAACGTCTGTGCTGCTGTATAGCTGGGAGAATTTGTCTGTCTCTCTGCATTCCTCACCTTCCACAGTAATACAGCCTTCTGAGCCAATGAAGCTATCAAAGGGTGCAGGTGGAATCATGTGTATAGAAGACAAACTTATTCAGGGACAGGAACGTGGTTTTGACACAGACATGTCTGTGCTGGCAAGTATTGTGATGTGATAGGACCAGCTCTGTGGAGTAAACGTTGGTGTGGGAGATTCAGTCCTGCTATATACATTGTGGGGTTTTACTCAAGACGGGCTGTAGGCTGGTCATGGTGGACCAAATGCCTTTTAGCAGTCAGAGCATCTCTTCAGGTCTAATTTAATCCAAAAAGAATCTATTTTGTGAGCTCAGAAGGCTGCTCCACAGTCCACACCAAAGCACAGGGAAGATGGGGAGATTTGCTCTAAAAGCACACCACAGATCTGATCTGCAGGGCTGGTGTGGACACACCCACAGATGACCAGACATCAGACCAATCCATCTTTCTCAGTTTGGCTTGCTCTGAGAATTCCTATTGTCATACATATACGCAGATGCACAGTTGTAAACAGATAAAACCCAGACAATAAGCTGCTTTTTTTAGCACCAAGAATAAGAAAAAAACCCCGTGGATGTTCAGCTTTTAAATACCTGGTCATTGCTCTGTCTGTTGATGGTGATTGTGTAGCCATCGTTGTAGCTGACAAAGTCCTGGACTTTGTCCTACTGCATCTTCTCTGGCAACTTGTGCTGTGCCATATACTCCGTGGTGCAGCAGACATATACTTTGAATGATAAGTGGGGAAATCAGTCCTAAACACTGTAATTTTGTATAGAAGAACAAGTTCAGAGCTTGCCATGACATGGATGCCTAGAAGAAACTCGTATGTGTTAGCTAAGGAATGTAAGATGCTGGTCCTTTACCCTGTAAATGTAAATAGAGAATGTCTGGCTTCTTCAGGCTTAATTTTGGTGAAGTGATAGAATAAAGATACCGCCTAGACAGAATAAAGTGCACACTCCACAGCACTTGCAGACTCAATCTCAGCATCAGGCTCAGGTGCTGAGGTTTACTTTGTGCAGAGGTAAGCCGGCTCGTGTGGACTTTCACCTTGTCCTTCTACAGGGCCAGGTTAGAGCTAGGAAGCATAAGCAGGTCAGTCAGACCCAGTCAGGTTTGGGCATCTTTTAGGACACTGTTACAGCTTGCTGTTCTGAATAGAAGCTGCAAATAGCTGACTTGCAAGTACTGCATTTTTGCAAGCGTTTATTGCATACAGTGAAAAACTGAGGTGTCAATGTGTATATCAGCATGTAATTGCATGGAGGCAGGGTTGTGGTAAGCTTAAGTAATAAAAACTGGGCTGAGAAAACAATTGGTGTACCATACGGAACAGATGGTTGCTTTATGAATTTTTCCTTTTCCTGTTTTCCTCTTTCCATAGAGAATACACATTGCGTTGAGGACAGAGAAACAGAAAGTCTTGGCAACTTCTAGTATGCCAGAGACTTTGTTCTGCTCAGTGAGGAGGGCTGCAGTTCCCAAGAAAGATGTCAAATACAGTAATTAATGTTCTTCCTTCATGTGATGGGTACCATCTGTATTTAGAAACATCTGAGCTCGAGCTTGAATAGGATTTTCATCGGTAGTGTTTTTATTCATGACACTTGAGGCTTCGCTCCCAGACATAGTTTAGAAATGCGTGACATTCCTTTTACGTTTCGAAGTGAAAAGTGAGCCAGGGTGAGCAGGAAGGACATTCTGTAGCTCAGCGAGTCTTTTAGCAGTTTTTCATGGTGTCATAGTTGTTTTTTATAGAAGCAACTTCAAACTAGGGCAATATGAGCAGCAAATTAGTTTTTTCCTCATATAAAAACAAACATCGTCATCTGGGAGGGTGTATTCATTCAGTCAATTATTATCAGTATATACAACTTCCCCCTTTTGACAGCCTTCCCTCAGACAGGTCAAAATATAGTATCTGCAAAACAAACAGTGTTTTTAGTTTTCTTTCCTTCTGAGCTTCTGTTTCCCTAACAGTGGAATGCTAGTAGCCTCATTTGAAGTAATCTCTGTGTTTGTATCCATGTCTCTTATGGCTGGGATGTGGCTCTAGTAATTCTCCTATGTAGCAAGTTACTTCCTATCTTAGTTATGTAATAAATCTTATCATATTTTTATTTCCCCCGGTTTCAAAATATAAACATAACAAATACTGTGTTGATTATTCCTCTTACTGTCCTCCATTTCATCTTTCCCTCTCTCTGTTTTGAGGAAGAGTGATAAAATGCACATTGATTCTTTACCAGCCAAGGATTGCTCCTTTCTGTGGGGAAGAATATGCCTTTTGTCTTAAACATACTTACTTTGTTTTGGTTTAACCTGCATGGAAATGATTGCTGTCTGACTCAATACACCTTTCCTGTAACCTCTCTGAACTGGTGAGAAAGATGTAGTGGCCTGGAGTAAAGACTCTGTATGATAACCTCACATTTCTTAACAATACAACATTGCAAATGGACAATTCCATACATATGTCAAAATATTTAAGATACTGTAAACCCAGTTTGGGGGTTTGAGAACGAAGATGCCAGCTAGCTTGGATACTTAACCGTGACAGCTTGGGGTCGAAGTTTCCTCTTTAGGCAAACCTAAATTTAAGATAGCGCCTGTAACCTGCCAAAGCCCTCCTGGTTTCACAGTTTGTCCAAGGACAGAGGAGGATCATATGCCATGACCTCGTACACTACCACCGTGTCATGGTAGTCTGTGTCATACAGCTGGATGTATGCCAGCCACGTGGTCAGATTCTCATCCCCTTCTCTGCTGGCTCTTGATCTGACACACACTTGTGTGTCTTAGAGTGCATGGAAGGAACATAATCAAAGACTACTAGGTGAGGAAAAAGAGACTTTGTATTCAAAATATACTTTACCTTCCTGTTTTCACTTGGCTTATGCCACAGGCTTCCCACAAATCTCCAGCAAGTTATCTATTGTGAGCCTTGATCTGGCATATAAAACATGAAAATAACGGTGCTTCTCAGTTTCACTGGATTATTAATAAATAAAATCAGGGTTAGTGAAACCCTGGCCTACTGGGTTTGAGCCAAGGCCTGAAAGGGGGGGGAAAGAAATAATACCCATCTTTTAGGGAGTTTGGACAAGCTGTAGTTCCCATGAGCAGCAACACATTGACAGAGACTTAAAGATGCTTCTGGCTACTTTATGAGTTCTGAATCCTGCGCTGCTTCTCTCTAGAGGCATGTGCAGACTCGTCCTTAGGATGTATTTGCTTGTATGGAATGTGAGAATATAGAACATGTCTAAATTTATTTACTACCAACTAGCCAGAGAAATTAGCTTTGGATTTGAGAGGAAAGGGGAGAACTTCAGCTTAGACTAAGTAATTTTTCTGTGTTGCAAGCCGCTAAAGAGACACAAATTAAGGAAGGGGTAGGTGGAACATAAAGAAAATTGGAATTTAGCCTGTGTCAAATGGGTTACATTTTAAAGCACAAAATGAATACACTGTGAGATATTTTCATGTATAAGTATACTTTTTATTGGCTAATGCTGCATTCATTTTCTTTCTGTCTTTCTGAGTGTGTACCACTGACCATGATTTTACCAAAATCTTCAACGTAAAAGCCAAATATTTAAGACCATGTGTAATATTCAGAATATTACTGCATGAAATCATCATAACAAACCAAAACAAATAGCTCTTAAGTCATTTTTGAAGCTTCTCTAACAGGAAAACCTTTCTTGTGGGAGAATAGCTTTAATCACCAGGTGTGAAAAATGAATGAGGGGATAGCCCACCCTGGGTTCCGACCTCGCTTTCCTGTTAAGCCCTGTTCTTCCCGGAGGAGGATGTATGTTGCTCTGCTGTGTTTGCCTGAAAAAGCTGAATTCAGTCATTGTGTCTGTGTTTTGGCTCCTATCCCGCCGTGAAAGTACAGAGCAAACTCCTGCCTGCTACTCCCTGTGAGCTCGATATCCTCATTAAAGACCAGGGAAAAAAAAGGGGAAAACCCAAGGAGGTGAGTGAGTTCATTTACATAGTGTGCCAGGGCCAGCACATGGTTCAACACTGATGCAATACGGAACCATCCAGAGGTGTTCCGAACTGCAGAGATCCAGGAATGAAATGTTTTATTCACAGGCAAGAGTGAAAGTGCTTTATAACTTCATTACATAATATAAACGTTTATTATAGACATTAGCTGTTTATTGCATATATTGTTTATTGTATTTAATAAGACAGAGACCTGAGACAATATTTGATTTTTATTGTCGTGTTCCTGTTCTTGTTATTACTAATAAAGCTTGAAGTATTTGGTACCATTCTCAGGTCTGTGTTCCTTAGAGTCTTACGTTTCAGCTGATGAGTTAGCTAGGAGGAAAGCACCTAAAATGAGCTGTGTTGATGTTCATCTTGTGTTGTGACATCTGCTTGGACACTTTTGTTCTTTGAAGCTGGATTCTTTTACAGTGTTGTTTTACTCCATTCCTGAGCAGAGAGCCCTGGCTGCTGCCCTGAGGTGGAGTGTGTGCTCTTGCCATTTTGCCTGTGCTGTCTCCAACATGCATCACGCCCTTCTGGGAGCAGTTTCTCTTCACCATCTCTGTACCAGTTTTTTCCTGGGTTGGCGAACTGAACCAGCTCACAGACAGATGTGGAGCAGGTCTCGGCATTCCCTGCCCTTTTTAGGGTTAAGCAGCCCTTAGATATACTCAGCTGAACCATCTAGCCTTATGCTTTGTCTACACTAAGAAGCTTTTCTGGATGCAGAAAAGATTTCAAGAAAACATTTCTATTTTCTTTTCTGAATTTACTTGCGTCCTTTTAACTGGAAGGTGACTGTAAGCTGTTACAATTGGGTTACACACAGGTGGAGTAGTAACCTCTTAACATGACTGAACTTCAACCAAGCCAAAATAGAAGGACTTTTTATAAAATACATTGATCAGTAGTGTAGCAGACTTAGGAAGACTGGAGCTTGTAGTACACCCTTTTTAAGAATAAACTGCATTAGAATCACACCGATACAACTATTCCCATATAGTGAAGTACAGTGTTGATAACTGAACTAGTAAAGGCCAAGAAGTACAAGTTCATGTTGGCAAATAAAAGCTTGAAAGGCATGCATGAGCACAAGCCCCTGTGCAAGTATATTGAGCCTCAGTATAGATACAACACTTGTTCATGCACTCGGATCTTAGAAGATCCATGGTGGGTTTGAGGGACTTCTGGAGAAAGAGGTTAGTTTTGTTTGGGCTGAGGGAAGATGGAGCTGAAAGGGGAAAACCAGTGATAAGACACACAATGAGAAAAAGGTTCCATATGCAAGTTTGGTGAAGCGAGGTGGCTCCTAACTTTGCAACCCTCATAATTTTTTACATTCAAGGATACCGTTGGGGGTAAACATCTCTCAAATGGTTTGTTTCTGGGTAAGAAATCTCCAGAGCTTCCTGAACAAAAATTAAATTCCAGGTCTTGCACAGTTGAACATAACTGGCATTCTCTGATCTACCCTACTCTGAGATTATTTTGCATGGTTTTGGTGGTTCTCCATAAGCATGGCTACTCTTCAGTATCAGTTCTTTTGTAATTTGATGTATGTCTGAGGGGGGAGAAGAGTGAAAATTCGAACTAAATTAAGTCTGTTCTCTTCTTCACGTGTTTTAGTTACTTTGACTGCTAATGGATGGTAATCAATTTTATGCATGCTTTTAGAAACTCCACCTCCTGAGACTTTTCAAAGAGCTGTGGGGCTTCTCTCTGCTTCGACTCAACTGAAAATATGATTATTATGTTTATTATGATCTCAGTTGTTCTTTAAAGGTCAAAACACCAGTTTAATTTATGACTCAGCACTCTAGTTACAAGATTCTAGGTAAAATGGAGACTAAATAATTTTCATGACCATTTCTAAATTTAGAAGCAGTGTTTTCCTCTTGCACAGAAAAATTACTTGCTTTCTGCCCAAGTGTTAAAATTTCACTGAAGAAATTATAAATTCCTCCACTTTGTAACAACTAAGTAAAGAAGAATGGAATTAAATCACTGCTTGTTTTTCTTTGTGGCCATATACTTTTAAGTAAGTGATTTAGGAGGTTGTATTCTAACAGACAGATTTTGTTACTGGTTGCTGGAAAGCTGAATTTTTATCTTGTGTTTGGGAAACTGTATCTGAGTTTAAGTAGAAATAAAAGTGCATTGCAAACATCAAGATTTAGAGGAAAAGGTTTAATCACAAAATAGTAAAATACAGTTAAAAAAAGACCCTGCGTAGGCTGATCACAGAATCTTGGAATTTTTGTTCAGTTTATGGTTACCATTAAAGCAAAACATCATCACATTTCTGGGAATCTTGCATGATCAAGGATTATAACACTGACACCATGTTTATATTAATTTTTCATTTAAATTTTTTAAAGCAAATACTTCTCTGTTACATGATTAAAGTTCCTGTTGCCTGCTACCAACTAAGTGCATGCCTCCCAGTTTTTGTGCTCTTTCTGGACTTTTCAGCGTTCCTGTGAAAGGAGCTCCCTGCCTTAACATCTTGTTTTTGAACGGGAGAAGTTCAAAGCTGGTGGCCGGATGTCAGCAAAATGAAGAAATAGCTTTAAACCTTTGCAATTGACCAAATTCCAAGTATTAGATAAACCTTTCTGATTTACTAAGTGTTGCATTTTAGCTTGGTCTGTCCTCTCCGGAGTTCTGTCTAGGGGGTGGGGGATGGAAAGTGAAGTATATGCTCAGCTTGGTTTTAAGTAGAAAGCTTCAGGAAGGACAGTTGTCAGAGCTCACTTTGGCTGGACCTGGTTTTGGCCTGGCAAATAAGCTTTCTGCCAAGGGGGAAAAGTCCTTACCAGCACTAGCAAACAAAAAATAAGGGGCTAATACGTGCTGACCTCAGCAGCATTGAGGGTGCTTGCTCAGAGAGAGGTGGGGGTTTGCCCAGTCATGATGCTTCTGGCTGACAGTTTTGGGAATCCAGGTTCTTCCTCTCCAGAACAGAAATCCCTCTTGCGACATAGCACTTTCCTAGTCTCCCTTGTAAAGCTGGACTCTGTGATAGAGGCATGCTATGTTGCTTGTGAGGTATGCAATTCCACGGTTTGTTCCTTCACCTCAGAGGTGGCTTGAGAAAAAAATGCCCCTGTATCCTTTTCTCCAAGTCTTAACATGTCTTTACATTTAGTAAGCCCTTCTGCTGAGAAGCTGATGGAGAGGTTTGTGTAATGAACTGTCGATAGCCCAATCCGAAACATTTGCAATATGAAGATACTTGAACAATTTCACTTGTATGTCTTTTCCCCCTCATACTAGTATAGGAGGGATTTTTTTTTCCCCCTAACCCAAATGTTTTGGAGTTTTTTCAGCATTTGTTGAACACTTGGTTCCAAAAGGACACCAAATGCTACTGGAGGTGTAAGATCGATTCCAATGATAACTATGTACTCTTAGACCTTTAAAGAATAAAGAAAAGCATTTTTTTAATCTGTATATTTTGTAGACATCTCACTGCCTGATCCTGGAGTGTATGAGGCATTGTATTATCATGAGTGGATGTGTTAAACCTTTGATCAAGAGCTTAGAAGGATAAATGCCCATACCTGTATGTGGGGTAATTATCTGGGTGGAAATATGTGTGATCACTATATGTGGACTTAATGACAACAGTGTAAATAATATTATTGCAACTTTTAATATAAACTAGCAGTATTTGTCTTGCACCCTTTACCCTCCCCTGTTTCCACTGGAATTGACTGATTGTCTTTTGCCTGCCCTGGATGGTTGGTTGGAGAAGCAGTCTGAAGCTTGCTTTGTTTCCCTTGCAGCTTTTCCCTTGGGCTGCTACATCCCTTTGTGCTTTATTTATTGCCAACTTGTTTGATTAGATTAAGGAAGGCTTAAGGGATCCAGTACCATTAACAAAAGGCAACCAATCGTTTATAAACGTGTAAACATACTGTAATTATTTCTTAATTCCTTGTGTTAAATAAAAAAGGGGATTCTTCTGCAGATAAAATGTGTATGCCAAAGACGAGTATTCCCCACAAAGCTCAGGTTTTAGTTGATATGAAGAACTTCAGCTACTTTGATCTCCTTGTGATCCAGTCAGTCCACATTAATTTCCAACCATTTTTGACTTCACATAATGAAAAGAGGTTTTGTCTCCGCTTGGACAATTTAGGATTTACCATTAATTCATAGTTCAGCATCCTTTGTATTAGCAGTGCTAAAGGATAAGCTCAACATGACCTCAGTGTGTGCCTGCAGCCCAGAAAGCCAACCGTATCCTCAGCTGCATCAAAAGAAGTGTCACCAGCAGGCCAGTGAGGGATTTCACCTGGTTTACTGTGCTCTCATGAGACCCCTCCTGGAGTACTGAATCCAGCTCTGGGGTCCCCAGTACAGGACAGACATAGAGATGTTGGACTGAGTCCAGAGGAGGGCCATGAAGATGATCAGAGGGCTGGAGCTCTCCAGTGAAGAGACTTGAGCTCTGAGGAGACCTTAAGGAGGCCTACAGGAAAGATGTCAGGGAGTGTAGTGATAGGACAAGGGGTAATGGGTTTAAGCTGGAAGACGGTAGATTTAGATATTAGGAAGACATTTGTCCCTATAAGAGCACTGGTAGAGGCTGCCCAGAGAAGCTGTGGCTGCCCCTCCCTGGCAGTGTTCAAGGCCAGGTTGGATGGGGCTTTGGGCAGCCTGGTGTAGTGGAGGGTGTCCCTGCCCATGGCAGGGGGGTTGGAACTTAGGTGATCTTTGAGAACCCTGCTAACCCAAAGCATTCTTTGATATAGGCAAGGAGAGGATTCAGCTTTTATTAAAAAAAATAATGCTTAAAGGCTCTAGCACCCATTTTGCTTCTCTCTCTGCCATTAGCAGAACTGTACTAATGGTCATTCCAGATAAAGGACTGTCATAAAAACTTAGCAAACAAACAAAAAAGATAACTTCCTGCCAGTTGGCCTCTTTGCATTTTTTCATTTGTTTTTGTTAAAGTAAAAAACTATTTAAAATAAAAGAATAAATGGGATGCTGTTGGACATTGAGGTAACATACTGTGTGCACCTGCGTGCACTCTGTTCTGCTTTTCCATAGGTGATTTAAAGGAGTGTCTCGATGATGAGCAGGAAAATGTTTGTGCAAGTCATGTCAGTTTCAATTTTATGGTATTTTACTACTTGAAACTTCACATCTCTCATATCTAGATTACTCATAAACAGTTTTTCCTTGCTCTCATGTGGAAAAGGAGTGGAGAAGCATTTCTCTGAACAGCACCATCCCCTTACACTTTTGTTACACACTAGCAGTACAATGTTTCGTCTGCTTTATTCTTTTGTGGTTCGACATGCATTATTTTTCTTCATTCTCTGCCTTTGTTTCCTACACTCCATATTATGATTGGGACTGTTTATTATGTCTCACAGGTCTGTAACTGGCTAATTCTGAGCTGGCTACCTGCAAGGAGCTGTCTGTGATGATGAGAGCAAAGAGCTTTGCTTGTGCGTCTCTGCCAGGCTGGTGTTGAAACACTGGTATGGGAAATGATGCGAGTTTGGGTTGGGTTTTATTAAAACAGAGACCCTGAGCATGATCTGCAAAGAGGCCATCGAGTCCTTGCCATGATCACTCACATTGTACCATGGAATAAATATCTGTGGCTTCTCTGTCGGCTACAAGGCACTTGAAAGGACTTGCTGACGGGCTTCCTTTATAACGAGCTCTATTTTAAAGAAGAGTGAGCATAAATCCTTGCTGTAAGAAGACTGAAATTTAATCTGGATTAATTGTGAATGGTTTACACTGAGATGAGATTAGGCAGCTTAATTTGAGGAAAATATTTAGATTGCAGTTTCAGTGTTTGTCCTGCCTTCTTTCACTTTTGCTCGTTTGGGGTTGGGACCATTTGGCACTTCAGTTTTGACAGGAACTAGGTTACATTAGAAGAACAATGATGGAAGCACCCTTCGCAAGCGCGGGCAGTTCCTGGCTGCTGACTGCAACTGCAGAGGAATAAGATGCAATTAGCATAAGCATTGAAGAGCGTGTTTCCTTTGGAAGTTGGCTTTTGAATGTATTTGTTGGTGGGGGGCGGGGGTGGGTTGAGGCAGTGAGGAATATGAGGTAGAGGATGGTGTGTTAGAAGATTTCACTGTGAGCCAGGTGCTCTGACACCTGAGGCCTATAGTACACCCTTGCTTTGGCTGTTCTGGCCTCTTCTGACTTTTCCTGCTTGTTCCTGCTCCTGCAGCACGGTAAACTTCACTTCCACTAGCGTAACAGTGCCGGGGCTCTGCCACGACCTGGAACTGACCGAGGGGACTGATTCAGCTGTAATATTTTCTTTATTTCTCTTTCTTTTTTTGATGTCAGAGGTTTTAATTTACTTTGGTTTTCAAGTTGGATGAGTTCTTTATCTGGTTTGCAGCACAACCTGCAGATACATCAGCCTAAATGAGGGGTCAGGGACGGACCACAGTGCATGGGTGTTGTGAGGGGAGAGCTTCCTCTTCTGTATTGCTTTAGACAAGTTATCAGGGTCTCTACCTTAATTTCTCATTTCATGAGATAAAAGGTGAAATACTTTAATTAAAGCAGGAGTTGTAAGACAACTGTTTATTAAAACTGTTGTGTGAACTTTTTAATTTTTTTGTGCAAGACTCCAAAATCTTCAAGGAAAAGATACTATTAAAGAATGAGGCATTGCCTTTCTGCTGGCTTGCCACCTGCATCTCTAGATGCTGGTGAAGTTTAACAGTTTTAATTTTACAAAATGCCTTTTTCAGTAGAGGAGACATCCTGCACTCTTGGGCACAGAGCTGCCCATGCTGGGTTGCTGGTCGTCATGCTGCTAGCTCATTTGTGTCCTGAGGATTGAAGCTACGTGCTTAGAAAAATGTTCAGTTGATTTAAGCAAATGTGTTTAGCAGAGGTTCAGAGAAATCACCGATGTTCTCCTTTCTGTTTTGAGCATGACTGCCCTCTTCAAAATCTGCAGGACTGGCTTAAAATCCAAGCAGAAGAGGTTGTGTGAAAACAACCTCTTGTGCTTGGATTTTATGTGGCATATCAGCTGTAGTGGAGCAATAACACCGGTGAGCAGAAAATTATTTTAATTTTTTTTTAATTTTTATTTTATTTTATTTGGGTTTTTTCTTTTTTATTGTTTAGTAGAAGGAAATACAAGGTTTTGGAGTTAAATTGCTCGTTACTTTCTTAAACCATTGTTGCAAAGTGAATGGCCACAAGGCAAACTTATTTGCGCTTTGCAAATGCATTTCCCCAGCTGCGCTGCAGCATTTTAATACAGGGAGTTAGGTGAAAGTGTTAGAACTAATAAGTGTTTTCACTCCTAAATGTGAAAGTCTGTATTTTGGTTTAGCTATACGTCAGTTTCCTTAAGCACTTTCTTCCTCTGATAGAGGCCAGTACACCCACGTATACCTACAAACAATCAACAAAGTGATGAACTGCTGAAGGCATTTCTCTCGTAGGCCGGGAAGGGAGGGATTGGTGTCACCAAGACAAGCCGATAGCAGCAGGCCCATGGAAGCACAGAAATGTGCAACTGGTGAAACGTGAAACTTTATGCTTAACGTTTGGCAACTAATCTCTCTAGTGTGCGTTTCAGTAGACTTTTGTTGAAAATGGGCGTTTTAGATTTGTGTGGTTGGTTTCACTGGGGAGGAGAGAGTTGGCAGAGTATCTGGGTGGTTAAGACTCTTGCTGTGTGAATAATTCATAGCAGAGGTAATAGCTTGACAAAGGTGGCATTAAAATTCTCCTTAAGCTGTATATTTGGCCCTTAAATACTAAGATATGGCTTATGTGGTACTAGGTGGCGTTAAAATTCTTCTTAAGCTGTATACTGGGCCCTTAAATACTAAGATATGGCTTATGTGGTACTCGCAGTAGCTGTTGTTTTGATGTATCTGGCTGAAGACTTAGACTTAACACCATCTTTGTGACTTGCCTCCTCACTAAGTTGAGCGGGCTCAAGAGCAAGCACTGCCACAAGCGTAGGCAGGCCGTAGGAAAAGCACCATGTTTTGGTTTGTGCCTGCCTATCTTCATCAACACTTATTTCTGTGAAATCTGCGATTTCAAACCTAAGATTGTGTGAATAAACACTGCCAGTTGCTTGCCTTCTCTGTTGTGGTGTAATGGCATGAACTTTCAAAAACCAGCCACCCTTGTGTTGAACAACCAGTGAAAATCTGGAGCCGACCCTTAGGTGAAACAGGCAGCTGTTATTTTCTTCAAGAATTTACGTTTCAGTCATGGATCAAAAATGAAGAGAAATTGCAAAAACAGTCAGAATGCAAATCCCAAACTTCTGATTTTTGTCAGATGAAAAGGTTGAGAAATCTCTAGTTCATGGTATTTGGTAGCATTCCCATAAGCAGACAAGGAAAGACCCTGTTCTAGGTAACTAAATGAGGGCGAAAAATATAAAAGCACTCTTCTGTTTGCCATCAGCTGGCACGGGGCTTATCTGCGTCAAAGATTTGGGTTTCTTTTTTGCGTTCGAGCAGATAAACTCTGATGTAGCCTCTCTGTTTGACTTCCTGTGGTCGTAAAAAACGAGGTGCAGTGGTGGAACCTGGGGCTGATTTAAGGCAAAGCACAGAATCACAGAATTACATGGTTGGAAAAGGCCTTTAAGATCATCAAGTCAAACCGTTCTCATCTTATGCTAAACTATACCCCTAAGTACCTGATCTACCCTTTTTTAAACACATACAGGGATGGTGACTCAACCACCTCCCTGGGCAGCCTGTTCCAGGCCCTGACAGCTCTTTCAGTGAAAATCTTTTTCCTAACATGTAATCTGAACCTGCCCTGACACTGCTTCTTGCCATTCCCCCTTGTCCTATCACCTGTCACCTGGCTGAAGAGACTATCACCCACCTCTCTACAACCTCCTTTCAGGTAGTACATACTAGTATAAAAATCCCTAGGGATAGCTGTGCCTCAAAAACTTAGATTTTATTGCGTGATATTAATTTTTTTCTGTGAAGCAGTAATTTTGTGGCTGATTTCCATTTTGTTTATAAAGTGAAAATAAATTATTTTGATTTTGTTTCTTAGGCACCAGATAACTCAAACCTAAATCTTGCCAGCATAACTGATTGACCTTGTAACAGCATCTTTGAGATATTAATGTACGCACTACCTTATCTTGTGTTTTATCTGACCTTTATCTGTCGATTTTAATATCCTTTGTGGTTGCTAGTGACGTGGTTTTGTTGCAGACAGTGAGGGATTTAGGCTCCTGCTTATTTCTCTGGTTTATTCCCATTCACTCACTGTCCTCTGAAAGAAATAACTGCATCAAGCAGGGAAAAAACCCCCCCCAAAACGATAAACTGTAGCCCAGACAGGAATCATGTCTGCCTGGGGTGTTCAGAAAGCATGCTGGTGGCATGTATCTTCTTGTAAGGCTTGGGCCTGTGAGTCATTTCACTACACCAGTCAAGAACTAATCTGAAAGTAGATTTAAAAAAAAAAAAAAATGGGGAGGGCAGAAGAGTATGACTTTTTCCTGTCCTACTACATTCAAGCTGGCTCAGTGGGATAGAGCATATCCCCAGAAAGGGAGGGAGGCGAGGGGTCTCTGCTGCTGTGAGTGTGGCCTGCGTGGATCGTCGCTTGCCGCTGCCTGCTCCGTGGGTGGCAGGTGCCCGCTCCCGCCTGCCATCTGGTCTCGCTGGGGATCACAGGCCCATGCCAGCAGATAGCGGAGATGGATGTGTGAAAGTCCCTCGCCTACATTAGCCTGAAATCTGAGAGCTGAGTGGAAAGCGATGATTTAGGACAGTTTGCGCTAACCTGGCTGGCTCTGTGCTGAAGGGATTAGAGCTCTGGGGTAGGGGTTGTGAACTCCTGGCAGTACCCGGTGGTGGTGAACAGCTGTGAGGGGTGGGTATCCTGCTCAACCACTGCAGCCAGGACTAGAAGAGAACGAACCGGTTACGCCAGACCGTGTGCTCGTGGATGTATGACAGTTCTTGGCTGGCTGGCCCTGACTATAACCTCGCTGTGCCTGCGGTGCCTTTCACTTCTTCAGAGCCACTCATGCTGCTTCTGCGCGGGGCTGTGCTGAGCACCGGTGTTATTCATCCCTGTTTGTCAGTTTAGCTCCCGCAGCTTGGAGGTAATTCAACCTGTGTTATACCATGCTAGTTCCCCAGAGGGTTCTTTCCTTCATGCATGACACCTCGTTTGGCTTTCAGGAACACAGAAAAAAACCTATGTGGTTTCTTTGTGAGCGATTTAGTTCAATTTTCAAGCAATTCTACTACAGTGGCCTCATTGTTGGAAAGGAAAAGATAGCAGAAATAGGAATGGTGATCTCTCAGCTGCATCTCTAGCCACAAAAGTAGGTGGATGAGAAGACCTCCCTCTTCTCAGCATCAAGGAGACAGAGGTTCAGGAAGATCTCCCTCTTTGGACAATTAATGACGCTTACATGACAGGAGTAATTTAATGACAGGAGCAGTTTGTAGTAAGGTTTCATTATGATTTTTTACAAGACAGTGAAGCATCCCATGATGTGCTGATGGAGCTTGTGATCCTGAAAGCAGCTGGTACTGTGAGAACCTCTTCAGAACTCATCTCTCCTGCTTTGGCAAGATGATTTCTGGGTTACAGATTGCCTCTTTGCTGCATTAGCCCTGCCTGAGCAGCATGGCAGGCAGTGTACCACTTAAGGCACCTGTTATAATCCTTCTGTAGGAAACAGAGAGAAGGAAATAGGCATTTTTGGAGTGTATTTTTGAGGTATCAAATGGACCTCATTCTGACATTGTTCTTTTCCGCTCATCAGCTGTAAAGGGAGCCTAGGGAACTGATTAAGATAGCTAGGTAACTCCCAGTCTTAAATGTCTGGTAGATGTTTTGGGCTTGGAACATATCCAGCTATTTACTAATATTTTAGCATCTATGTAATACTTTGTGTTTCTTGCAGATTATGTTGCTGTACCCATCCATGTGTCACAGTATATTTTAAACACTTAATTTTATTAATATACTGTAATTGAAGTGAGCAACAAACATTCTTACCATATCCTTGTGCAAAGCATTTGACAATGTCCTGCATGGTATCTTTGTCTCTAAATTGGAGAGACATGTATTGGACAGATGGATCACCTGGTGGATAAGGAAGTGGTTTGATGGTTGCACTCAGAGTTATGGTCAATAACTCAATGTCCAAGTAGAAACCAGTGAGGAGTGGAGTTCCTCAGGAGTCGGTCCTGGGACCAGCACTGTTTGACATCTTTGTTGGCAACATGGACAGTGGGATCAAGTGCAGCCTCAGCAAAATTGCTGATGGCACCAAGCTGTGTGGTGTGGTCAACATACTGGAAGGAAGGCATGCCATCCAGAAGGGCTTTGACAGGCTTCAGAGGTGGGTCCGTGAAAAATGCATGGAGTTCAACAAGGCCAATTGCAAAGTTCTGCACATGGGTTGGCACAATCCCCAGCACAACTACAGGCTGGGCAGAGAATGGATTGGGAGCAGCCCTGAGGAGAAGGACTTGGGAGTGTTGACTGGACATAAGCCATCAATGCACACTTGCAGCCCAGAAAACCAACCATATCCTGGGCTGCATCAAAACCAGCATGACCAGCAGGCCAATGGAGGCAATTCTGCCCCCTACTCCGCTCTTGTGAGACCACACCTGGAGTACTGTGTCCAGTTTTGGGGTTCCCAGTAGTGGAAAGATATTGAGCTGTTAGAGCAAGTCCAGAGGAGGGCCATGAAGATGATCAGAGGGCTGGAGCACCTCTCCTATGAACACAGGCTGAGAGAGTTGGGCTTGTTCAGCCTGGAGAAGAGAAGGCTCCAGTGAGACCTTACTGCAGCCTTCGAGTACCTGAAGGAGGCCTACAGGAAAGATGGAGAGGGACTCTTTATTAGGGAGTGTAGTGACTGAATAAGGGGAAAATGGGTTTAAACTGAAAGAGGGCAGATTTCTATTAGACATTAGGAAGAAACTCTGCTGTGAAGATGGCGATGCACTGGCACAGGCTGCGCAGAGAAGCTGTGGTTGCCCCCTCCCTGGTAGTGTTCAGGGCTTTGGGCAACCTGGTCTAGTGGAGGGTGTCCCTGCCTGTGGCAGGGGGGTTGGAACTGGATCATCCCGGAGGTCCCTTCCAACCCAAACCAGTCTGTGATTCTCTGATACCTAGCACACATATTGTATATTATTTTACATATATAAATAAATTAGTGTTTGTATAAGCAAATGGTTTCTTTCTTGGCACAAACTGTCTGGGTGAGCAAGGCTTCTAAGTTTGCATTTGGAAACCCTGCTGCTTTGTTTCTGTTACCTCTTTCTGTTTACAGATGTGCCCAGATTTCAGGTATTACAGCTGCAGAGAAGGAAAGGGCTAATTGTCCCAGTAGGACAACTGGCAGATTGTACAACTGACAAATAGTAGATGTGCTGCAGATCACTTTCTGATGTGAGATTCCTGTTAGCAAATTCTTAGCACCCAGCCTGGAGAGTTGGCAAACTGTAGAATAAACTTATTAACGTAAGCATTTTTTGTTTGGATGCAATGATTATAATTTGTTCTCTGGAAGAATTAGATTCATGTTACATCCTGCTCTTAGCAGAGCCCATGGCAGTTGCAATTTGTCAAAATTTGCCTTCTTTATGAACTTTGGTTTTGCTGACAAATTAAATTCAAAATTAAAACAAGAAATTGAGTTTATGCTCTTCTGCTGCCAGGATCCTTCCCCAAGATGGTTGGCCTAAGCATAAAGTCTGCAGGAGAGACTCATATCCTCTTCTTTTATGGGAGGTGTTTTAATGAGCCACCTGAAGGCAGACAGTAAGCACAATTACTTCCTTTTTTCCATCAGGATTATCACTTAGGGCAAGTGTTTTCAAACAAACATTGGAAGTCTCTTGCTGTGTTTACAGTTTGGGAGGAGGGCATCTGCAGGTACTGGTTTTTCCATGTGCAACTTTTATATCCAGTTTCTGTGAAAAGCAGAGAGATATTTCCGTGGCATAAAACAAACACACATGCATATGCCAGAAGGTAGAATTGCTTTTATCCAATAATGTGTGCCCTGTAGCAACCTTAATCTGCCAGGAAGGATCACTCAAAGAAAAACTAACTGAACTGATTTTCAGTGTACATAGGTGAGGTTAAGAGACATAGCAAGGGAAATTATCTATCTATATCTATCTATATCTATAGTAAATTGTACTAATCTAGATGGGAATAATTATTTCAAAAACTATTTGAATAATGCACCAGTATCTGGAATATTTTCCATATTGAGCATGAGATACCATGGATGTACATACCTGCAGTCCTTGTCCTGCATGTCTCCATCTGACCCATACTTCCCCGGCACAGGCTTCCTGAGCCTGTATCGGGATGGAGCTGAATTTTGACTGGGGAACTGGGCAGTGCTCATAGATCTCAAAGTTGAAACCTTTTTTGTCATCCAAGGGTGCCTCCGTGTTCTGTTCTTTTCTGGAAGTGCCATCCCTTTCCCTGGCTCAGATGGGAAGACGCTGAAGATTTCGGTGCTCGGGGGGGATCCTGAGTGGGACCAAGAGCTCTCAGCCGCTTAATCATAGCACTGTTAATCATAACTCTGCCTTTGAGATCCGGCACCAGGGGTGATGTTCGCTCGTTGCTGGAATGCTGAGAGACAGCAAAACAGCTGGCAAGTATCTTAGTATCTTTCTGGGAAAGGAAAAGGGAAAAAAAAAGCAAGAATGAGGCAAAAAAAAAAAAAGAGGGCAGCGTTCAGTACTGAGGCTGTGTTTAGACAGATTTGGTTTTTTTGTCTGCTCACCTGCAGTGCTCTCTGCGTATCTGCCTGTTATGGTAGTGAAAAGATATTATTACCCTTTCTGAAAGTGTAGCATGCTTGATACAGCTCAAACCTAGGTGAAATTGATGCATAGTGAAGGCTCAGACTCAGAGAGTATGATACAAGTGAGCACAGGGACAAAATATTTGTTAAAAATTTTGCCAGCCATTCGTTCTGCTGCATGAATTGCTAGTTTTCAATATTCTTTTGCTGTCTTTTCTGACCTGGCATAGCTTTTCTTCCTGTCTTTGGCTACTCAGAAAGTTGCAACTATTTTTGTTCTTCTTGTTTACTATTCACCATGTTACAGTGATCTCTGCAAGGCTACATTATCTAAATAGAAGTAAGCCAGCCCTGCACGTATGCACACATTTGTAATGGATGGGTAATTGTACCACATTTTAAAAATTGTTTGATGGCTGTTAGGCCTGGGTTTTGGTGATTTAGGAACCTGAAAGGGGTAGCTTGGAAGAATCTGTATGAACGGTTGTTAAACTGCCACAGTTGTGTTGAGTGTGTCCTTAAACCCTCTCTGACAGCACAGAAGAGAAACTCACTGGATGACTTCAAGAGGCTTTCTGAACTAGCCTGTGCTTTCCTGATCAGAAACAGCCAGACCTTCAGGGTGACCTGTAAGGGCCACCTGTCTTCTGAAGTGACAGGGGAAGGGTTTGGGTTAGGAGGGTCTATGTTTATGGAGAGCATCTGTCACAGCACATATTTTAGTGCTCTCTCTTTTGGCAGGAACTCTTGGGTTTATTAGGGTCTTGAATTTTTTAAAAACTTTTTTTTTTAAAACCTTCACAGAGTAGACTTAAATAAAAATGGCAGTCCCAGAAAAAGTTTAGGATAAAATAAAGTGAAATCTGCTTGCATCTCAAGGCTTCCATGCATTCTGTGACAAGTTTATAAACTATGGGATTTGCATACTTGTATATGGAACTATGCAGACGTAGGTTTATTGCCATCGTTAAGCCATCAGTTGTGGTCATGGTCTGTGGCAACAGGAGGTGTCATGCTCAACATGGTCATGATGGGATGAGCTTGAGGCACACTAGACCTGCACATAATGTTTAACCTTTTCATTGATCTGCTTTTCTGTCAGGCTGTGCCTTTATTGGCATGGGGGCAAAATGTGGTGGGTGTGATGGACAGACCAGCCCTATCAGACAAGATAATAGTTCTGCCTATCTGGGGACCCTATCTCCAGGACTGGGAGATTAAAAGGACTGGCCAAACACAGAGAGGTTTTTTTCCCCAGATTAACTTGCCAGCCTTCAGCAAATTTCAGTTCAAGGACTTCCAAGGCCAGAGGTTACATTTCTGTTCTTGGCAACATTTCTTTTAAAATGCACTTAAGCGAGTTTTTATGGGAAGACAGTAAGCTAGATTCACTTTAAAACAAGTGCTCCCGTAGCTGAATTAGGCTTTGAAATGTGGTTCTGTAATGCTGTTTGGCTCTGCACAACTGGTTGCCCAGACAATATCGGGAAGATGAAGCTGTGTTTAAAGAAGATTCTTTAAATGATTTTCAGCCCACATGTACATGTAACCACAATGTAGAAAACAGATGTGAGTGCTTTGGCATATACTTAAAGAGGGAAGAAGGTTTAGGAATTCAAAGGGCAACAGTGATGAAGAAGTGGATAGATAAGCGATCTGGGGGTAAGGATCTCTAAAGAAAAACAAGTAACTGCTTTCATTCTCTCCCCAAATTCAGGACAGTGGTGTTCTTGCTGAGTACGACAGTCTCACAGGTGGAAGGCAAGTCTCCTGTGCACGCCATGCCCCTTCGCAGCAGTTAGCCAGAGGGCCTGTTAACAGCGTTAGCCAAAGGCCGAGGGATCTGACCCTTGCCTCTGGGACGGCAGCGCTGTTCTCTGGCAGGCATCCCAAGGGTGCTGGAAAGCAATGCGGTCTGCACAGTCTCTCTGCCTCTTGACCAGAGACAGTCAGGGTCGTAGACGTGAATATTATCTTTATGACGCTCCAAGCAAGCAAACAGATAATATTATTTTTTTTGAAAGGAATGTGGTGTGCAGTCGGTTGAATGTAAAAAGGCCGTATCAGATCTTTCAAGAGCTGTTCCCTTGAGGGGATGCTGTGCCGGCTCACCAGCCCCGCCGGGGCAGGGCCGGGGCAGGGCCCGGAGCGCACACGCATGTGCACGCACTTCGGTGTGTGTGTGCACGCACATGCTAGAGTCACGGAACGGCCTCTTTTCCCTTGATGAGTCCCTTGTGTCTTCCTTCTGATCTTCCTAAGCCAGGGAACTCCTCTTTTTTCCTGTGTCGTAGTCCGGGAATCGTGCCCTGGACATTTTTTCAACTGAGCACATTTACATAGAGGAAATCAGCCCAAAGACTCCTCTTTGGACAGTATTTGTACTAGATAACTAGCAACTGACCATGTAAAATACAGAACTCGCATAGTTTTGCTTTAAAAACAGGTGTGTAAATATGTCTTAAAATACAATTTCCTAGATATGTTTACTTATGTAAATTAAAGCAAGAATTTGCTAACATTATTGCTTTTATATATATAATATATATTATATAATATAACATATAGATAGATAATATATATTATCTATATATTATAAGATATAATGCTATATAATATATATGTATTATAATATATAATGTTATGTTATATATAATATAATATATTCTTATATATTATATATTTTCTTATAGTATGTATAATATTATACTATATAATATTATGTATAATAATATTATTATAATGTATTATAATAATATTATATATATATATATATATATATATAAAATCTAGGTCCTGATGCAGTTGAGCAAGGGGGTGGTTTTTATTGGGCTCCATCTTGAATTGTGCATGAATATGAACATGAAGCTCTGTGCTTCCGCGCAGAGTGCCTGTGCAGGAAGGGTGGCTGCAGACCAGGGTGTACTCTTTCTGAAAGGAGACTAAGAGAAAGCTGGCCCTTGCCTTTTCTGAATGAGAGTGGAACACTCTTTTAAATAAAAATTAAAATAAATAAGCAACCAGGTCTTGCCACCAGAGTGGGAAAAAATGAAGAATTTTAGCTTCTGTAGGGATGAGTATCAGCTGGCACAAACATTGTTCTGTTGGAGCTAGAAGAGGGTTTCTTACCAGTAGTGCTTCAGTTGGTGGGAGTAGTCAGGAGGAAAGGCAGGTAGTTTTGCTGAAGCCCGATCATGTTATGAAAGATTTTTTTCCTGCTGGTTGTGCCTGTGATAACATGGGTCTCTAGACTCAAAAACAGGGGCTGGTTTGATCCTGTGTATGATAATGGTATGGCATAGTGTACAGGGATATTGTATTTGCTGTTATTTTAGTGAAGGTTCATAGAGAGTGAAAAGTATAAAAAAGAAAACCAAAATGTGTGATGATTCCTTTATGAGAGGTCAGTCAGCAGTCATTCTTTAGGTTCATATTTCTCAGGTTTTCAAATTTGGCTGCAAAATCCCTGCTTCTTGAACTCTATATCCTAGGCCCGAGAATCAGGATGCTGTCCTTTGTTAAGAATATGGGATGTATTTAAGCCCCAGATTAGTTTACAGTTTTTTTCTTGGGAAACGTGTGTGTAGAGGACAAGTGCTTTCACTCTTTATTGTATAAACATTTCTCTGTACTGCCTAATTTTGCTGTTCTTGGAATTTCGTTCTCACTTGAAACTTGGGGGTTTTTTGCCTTGCCAGGACCAGGATCTCCATGATGGTACACCTTCTCCCTTCTGTCTCTCCCACCGGTTTTCTCCCAAATCCGTATGTTTTAACAGGTGTTTTCCCAGAACTTCAAAGGCTTTGTTTCTGCTCTTTTTGGCAGGGGAGGGCTGGGTGCCATAGTGAGGGACACCTGTACTCCAAAAATGCTCGTTCCCCTTGGGAGTGCATTGCTTCTGCAGAGCTTTACAGCTGAAGTGGGGTGTCCCAGAGCCAGCCCTCCATACGTGACAATGTGGGACAATCTCATGGCTGCCAGGACTCTTCCCAGTTTTTAAAGGTTATTGATGGCCCCTTGTTTTGATGGAAGTGTTTGTATCAGGCTTGTACAAGTTTTACTGTGTTTATGATAGTGCTTCAAGCAATGACTCACGTTGCAATTCTGTTTTCTTAGGTCCTCTAGGAAAACACAAATCTTGCTCTGAAAAAGTTGGTCCTGTGTTTTACTTCTGTAATGATTTGTCTGGTATTTACCCCGTCCTTTCAACTTGGTTTAAAATTAGTTTCAAGGAGCTGTATTCATATGACTGTGCAGCACAGAGGGTTGTGGCAGTACTTTTTTTTCCTAATGGTAAGGGTTTCCCTAATAGTAAGGGTTTCCATCTTTCAATTCTACCTCTGTAATTTTATTCTGTCTGAAGCAGAAGAGACTTTTTCCTTCCTCGAAACAGAAAAGTAATCCTAGAACATGCTGAAGCTGTGAAGCCTCTGAAAGCTAATGGGATCACAAAAAAGCCATTTGGAGGTTCATTCATCTTGCTGCATTACCAACTCTGCTCTGCTGTGTCACCAGCCCTCTTACATGAATCTGAAAAAGAAATTCTGTCATGTAAGAGTAGTGGAATGCAGTACAAAATTCTCTCAGATGTGATCTGGTGGCTAATTGTCATTGAAACTGTTCAGTGAAATAAAACCAAAAGTTAACCAATGACCTGGAGACCACCAGTATAAGATTTCAATATTAGAATTAGAAGTTTTTGCTTGTTCTGTACAATTGTGCCTTTAAAGTTATGCAGGAATATTAAGATTGCTCTTGATTCATAAAAGAACAAAAAAGACAAAGTTAAGGAGAATGGAGAATATATGTGCAATTACATAGAAGCAAAACGAAGCTCTGAAAGTAATTCTTCTGAGTGATAACTTTTAAGTACATACATCATTGAGGGCTGTTTTCCAACCCGAAAAGAGGAAAGGTATTTTGTTTATCACAGAAGAGCACTGTTTCCACAACAGGCTGGGCTGCTGGGCTTCCCTTGCACAGAAACTTTCATTCACTTGGGCTGTGTCTACGCCAGGATGTTTTGGTGAAAAGCTTCCCACTCCAGCCAGCAGCACTGCTATCTTTTCACTGATGACTATGGTGGGTGGATTTCTGTAGGCAGGACTCCAGTTTTAGCATCACTGTTCTGACTTTGCCTAAAACAGGTTTCTTGTGGTACATGGCTTACCCACAACTCCTTCACCTTTGTTACACATTTACCAATGGTAGCAGCAAATACATTGAAAAGATTTGGTTTTTCTCATCTCAGTAAAACCGAAGTGAACCACAGTGCATGTAAACTTGGTCTACAACCTGCCTCAGGATCTCTGCAGCTCTGGATGGTAGCTCTCTGTGCCAGGGGTCCGGCCACTCCTCTTTGCCTGCACTGTTCAGTCTGAACAGACTGGACCAATGGGCTGAGTCCAAAGGGATGAAGTTTAACAAGGCCAAGTGTAGAGTGCTGCACATGGGACATAACAACCCCATGCAGCGCTACAGGCTTGGGGGAGACTGGCTGGAGAGCTGTCAGGCAGAGAAGGACCTGGGGGTGTTGGTTGCAGACTGAATATGAGTCAGCAGTGTGCTCAGGCAGCCAAGAAGGCCAATGGCATCTTGGCTTGTATCAAAAACAGTGTGGCCAGTAGGTCTAGGGAGGTGATTGTGCCCCTGTACTTGGCATTGGTGAGGCCACACCTCGAGTACTGTGTCCAGTTCTGGGCTCCTCACCACAAGAAGGACATGGAGGTCCTGGAGCGAGTCCAGAGAAGGGCAACCAGGCTGGTGAAGGGGCTGGAGGGCAAATCCTATGAGGAGCGGCTGAGGGAGCTGAGGCTGTTTAGCCTAGAGAAGAGGAGGCTGAGGGGAGACCTTATCACCACCTACAACTACCTGAAGGGAGGTTATAGGGAGGTAGGTGATGGTCTCTTCAGCCAGGTGACAGGTGATAGGACAAGGGGGAATGGCATGAAGCTGTGCCAGGGCAGGTTTAGATTGGATGTTAGGAAAAAATTTTTCACTGAAAGAGTTGTCAGGGCCTGGAACAGGCTGCCCAGGGAGGTGGTCGAGTCACCTTCCCTGGATGTGTTTAAAAAAAGGGTAGATGAGGTACTTAGGGATATGGTTTAGTTTAGAATGTGAATGGTTGGACTCGATGATCTTAAAGGTCTTTTCCAACCTTGTTATTCTGTGATTCTGTGATGTCCAGGTTGCTGCCCACCTTCTTGCTGAAGCAGAGCTTGACCAGCTCAGAGGGAGTCTTCTGCCCTTCTGCTGTGCTCTGTAGCACTGAGCAAGCTCTTGCTACGTTTTGTGAGCCTGTTTGTGTTACCACAGACCTCAGAACTACTGCTGCTTTCAGCTGCTCTCCCTGTACTAATGTGCTGGTAGCACTGCTTTTGACCCTAAATCTCACCAGGTCAGACCAGAATTTGATCTTGCCTAATGTCCTGGCCAAGAAACATTAGGAAATGCCCAGAAAGAAATACCAGAACAAGAGAAGAGTACAAGAACAAGTGTGATGGGGGCTTGTTTTAGTACTAGATTCAGTAACAAATACTTCACATCAAGCATATGCCTATCTTGAGCTGCCTTCCAGAAAGCTTGACTTTGCTCAGAGATAGGTTTAGCTCAAGTTCTTGCCTCTGTGAAGACACTTGTGAGCATGTGTGTGAGCACAGTCCTTGCTAATAACAAATGCCACACCTCTGTGGAAGAAAAGGCTGACATGCAATAAAATCTTTACAGAAGGTTGAACAATGCATTTTAAATTAGAATTTATTTCTTAAAGTTTCTCTGATAATCCTCCAAACTTGAACCAACCAACAAAGTATCCTGATGGGCAGATATTGCAGAGCTCTTCCGGTCTGAGAAGCAGCTCCTCCTGGTACCTCAGGAGTGGTGATGCTGTGCAGTGGTGGCAGAGAGGCCACCCACACTCCTTACCTTTGTGCCACAGTCAGAGGAGTCATTGGTGTTGCCACTTGCCTCAAGTCTCCATTGTGTCTCCATGGGCCTAGGAAGGAAATAAAGAATCGGACACCTTCTGTACAACAGAATGCTGTGCAGGTTTCCTTCCTCTTCAGTGCAGATTGTGGTCCTCACAGTCCTACAGACAAGGGAATACGTTCATCCTCTGTAGGGAATGCACTCTATAAGGTGGTCTAGAACTGGGGCACAAGGAAGGATTTGATGTCTCTTACTAGGAAATGGTAGGTGAATGCAAAATGCTTGTATAAAATGCTGCACTCTATATTATTACTATCCAGGAATGTGGGTTTACTATTCTGATAGCTTCATCACTGTCTTGACTTAGTTTTCATCTAACGATTAGAAAAGTGTATGGAAAGGTAAGACTTACTAGAAATGGTAATCATGATGTCACCATAGAAATTTATGGTGAATTTTTAGGTTGGAATTTCAGTCCCCTAAATCAAAATTCCATAGTAGAAGTGAAATAAATATCAGAGAAGAGGGACAAGGAGAGGTATGGGGCAGCTTCCCTGTGAGAAATGACTTAGATGACTCGGGCTCTTCACCTTGAAAAAGCAGTGGCTGGGAGAGGATGTGATAAGGGTCTGTATTAGGAAGTGCATCAAGAAGGATGATTGTTTGCTGCCCCTTGAAAGTAAGAAGTGGGGAGCAGGAGTGTAACCACTAGGTGACAGATCAAAACGAATAAAAGGAAGTGGTTTCTCACATGTATGTAATTAGACTCTAGAGCACTGTGGATGCTGCAGGATGTTGTGGATGCTGTAAATGTACAAACGGTCAAAAAGTGGTCACCTAAGTTCCGGGACAAAAAGTCTGCCAAGAACTGTTAAGTATGAAGACCCTACTTCTGCCTTAGGAAGTCACTAAGCTGGAATTTTTAAGAAGTCATTAGAGGAGGGTGTTCTGGAGAACTTTCACTAGATGCTTACTTTTGTTTTTTTGTTCCTAGTCTTCCTCAAACATCTGTTGTTTGCCACTAGAGCATGGGGTAGGTGGGCTTCTGATCTCGCAGCAGTACAGCTATTTTTGTTATCTCTAACATTCACTGCAAGTTTTGATATCATGTCACTTTGCAGTTTGCTTGCTTCCCTTTTTTTCACCTTTCAGAATCACTCAGATATATCCCTGGGCTTTCTGGTGGCTCCGGACATCCTCCCTCAGCCACTTCATACCCTACGTGCTGTTTAGCACTGGGAGCAGAGAGAAGAAGTCATCTGAGTAATGAGCTCGTGGCTAGTCAGACACAAGTTGATATATGGAGTAAACACACAGATTGGAATTCTTTCATAACATCTTGATTATGAAAAGATAACCATGATATTTATATCTCCCCAGTTACTTGTAACACCCTCATACGCTGAGTGGGGAACTGTTTTCATTTTGTTATTAAGGAAACCTTCTCATTTGATGCTTTATTTCGTGCAGGATTTTTACCAACAGAACTTTAAAAAATGGCTTCGTGCCCAACATACACACTAGGCAGTAAAAAAGTCACAGCATCACGGTTGGGGTAGATTTCTAGCAATGTGTCTCAAAAATATTTGCCCAGTGAGCTGAAGAGATTGTTTCCGTGCCAGTTTGTGCATAAGCACAGCCTGTGAGGGGAATTTTATGTTTTGTGGTGCCAAAGGTTAAGCTTTGTCCTGATAAATCGTGGTCTGGAATGCTGGAGATACCAGGTGCTTTCTTTGTCGCCAAAGCAAGTGGCTGGAGAGTTTTGAGAAACTTCCCTACTTTCCAGTCCCGGTAAAGCCCGGTATTACTGTAATTTCCTGGAGGTGGATGAGATGTGCTTTGATATCCATCTGTGCTTTCCTACATCAGAAGACCTGTGCATCCTCTTCAGTTAGCACACCGTGCACCTCCCTGCAGAGGTGAGAGTACTGGGCGTGTGATATAATAACGCATAATGTTAACCACAAGCTTTTTATAGCAGAGCTCTTCTTAAATGTGAAAATTTCCATACAACTCTTTTTTTTTTCATGCCACAGGGTGTCACATTTCAAAAGGCCCTACTATGGCAAGCCAGTGGTTAGGTTATGCGATTGCTTTGAAATTAGTATAGTGATGCAGCGATAAAAATGTTGGCTCTGTGTGCAGTAACTCCTTGCTGGGGTGATTTCTTAGCTTTACAGGTGATTTTGTTGAAAAAGTACGCTATTATTTTGCAAAAAGAACTTATGCTACAATAGAGATTTTTTTTTTTTCATTACTTATGGTGTTTTGCTAATTTCCTGAGAGTTTACCATTCACTTAAGGTTGAGTGGCAAATGGTAGCAGGTTGGGTTATAACAATATATATATATATTTAAGAGCTATATATTCTTTGTCTGTTGTATTCATAGAATTGAGTCCTCAAGCAAAATACTTTCCCAGTAGGGAAACAAAACTAATGTCTGTCTGCCCACCGATAAAATGCATCAGATTCTAGAAGCAGACATTTTAGACACAGCTTGAGTAGCTTTTCATTGTTGTGTCTTCTGCAGAGCTGCTATACTGAGGTGCTGAAGCTACATTTCTTTGGAAACCTGACACAGTTGAGCATTATGTATTTGACATACGTGACTCTGGGCATTAGTTGGTTAATAGTATTTCTTTATGGAGAAAGGAGTACAGTCAGCCTTGAGAACTAGTCTCACAATAATCTGTTGCTTTGAATAAATTCATTTCAAAGGAAGTGACACCAGCTGATTGCTGCCTTCTGTCTTGGAGGTTGGGGCAGGGGAAGAAATTTTGCATTATAAAAGTGAGCTCACAAATGCAGTATTCCTAGAGATCATTCAGACAGCGGGCAGTAAGTCACTCCAATGGAGGCTCATATGTGAGTGGTGGGGTTACTCAACCATGGAGGAAAATTCTGTGTTTGGGCAATCTCTAGGCATGGCAAAAGGTTGATCTGTTCCAAATGCCTTTTCAATTTGGGCTACATATTGAGCTACACATTGGGAAGAGAGTTATTGCCCTTGGGTGGTATGTGGGCAGAGATCTGTCTGGACTTGGGATTTTTATTTTTAATTATTCTTATTATTGTCATTATTGTTGTACCCAGGCATTTCTTGCACACATTAGAATTCTTTGCAGGCAAATCACTGCAAATGGCCCTCAACCCCAAGTGAGATGCAGCATGAGCAAATTCCACCATATTGGATAAAATAAGTAACTCCTGGGAAGTTAGGTGGGGGTCCTGTATGGTGCTCCTGTGGGGGATGATTCCTCGTGCTGCTGGGTGGCAGCATAAGGTTCTGGCATGCTCTTACCCTGCATGGACTGCTGCTGTTGCTCTTGGTGGGCCTTAAACCTTCTTTATGCAGAAATCATCGTTCTGCTACTTGAAGTCAGCCTGTTTCATAATTACAGTGCATGTTGTAGGTCGTTGAAGTGTTGAGCGTTCAGTCAGTGCAATGCACTCTTCAAAAAAATGCTCCAGGCGTTTTACACTTTGTAAAAGAAAAGGAACAAAAAACCCCAGGAAAATACCCAGGGAGAGCAAACAAAAAAATATGTTCTGTAATTTAAAGTGATCCAGAGTCATCTCGAGTTCATGAACCAGCATCGCCGTTTGATGTCAGCAGAACTGAGCGGAAGCGTGTGGTTAGTGAGCTAGCTGCTGCCATCGAGTCACAGCTTCTCGCTGGCTGAGCCTGTGGATGGGCTGCACGGGGCAGGCAGCAGTGCAAACCCGCCGGCTGCTCAGCAGCAGCAGGGTGACGACCCTACCTCAAGTTGAAACTTGGGCTGCTTTTGTTAGCGTGCGGTGCTGTAAGGGGTCTGCAGTGCTCTGCATCTCCAACGGGGAGAGATCGCAATGAGCGAAGTAGGTGAGGGCATCTCCTGCTCCCACTCTGCCAGATAGCCATTTCAGCATAGGAGGGAGGAAGAGAAAAGCAAGCGATGTCCGTCAAGAGAGAAGCAAGCTGCTGTTGGAAAAGGAAAAAAAAGAACATTATTGCCTCATGTTCCTTTAGCATGTGACCAGTTACGGCAATTGCTGATTGTCTGCATACCAGGGGGAAAAATGCCCCCTAGTATAAAAAGTTCACAGTCTCTACTTCAAACGACCTTTCCTCTAAAGGCAGTTATTAAGGAAGTCGACTGCTAATCCAATATTTAAATATACTGTGCTGAGCAAGAAGAAAATCAGGGAGGACAAGAGAGTTGTTTGGGGTTTTTTAAAAGCCTGTAGTGAACTTTGTTTTCTTTCCGTTCCCTCTGCGTGACTAGCTAAATGAGTTGATGTCTCTCGTTCTTTGAAAATAAGCATTTAAATATAATGGAGCAGATAGGAGAAATTCAGAGAGGTTGGGGAAGACATGAAATGCCCATTCAACTCTGTCTACTGGAAGGATGCTGCAGAGCGTGGTCTGTATCCGACAGAAAAGGGCTGCTGCTGGCTGTAAAGAGTCAGCAGCTGAAACAGGCAGAAGGTCGAGGTGATCAGTTGTGGTGTCCCTGGCACAGGGGCAGCACATGCAGCTCAGGACTGCCAGGGTTGCTTGGGGAAGTGATTTCCCCCTCCCCTCCAGCTCTTCCAGCTTGATAGGTTTTATTTGCCACGGTCTGCATCTTTCAAGCAGACAGAAAGAAGGAAGAGGGGGGTGTGTGTGTGTTTCTAACACGGTAGCCTTCGTTGCAGAGAACAGTAGGAGCAATGTACTGTGGCAATGCAGAGTTGTCTGTCGTGATGGTGACTGAAACTCCCATCCTGCCGAGCTTGTTTGAGCTGAGCAATACTAGGAAAGATTCCTGGAAGAGGGCAGAGTTTTCATTCCATTCATTCATATTATATTAATAATTCTGTTCTTCATATTGAAGAGAGATATATATATATATAAACATTTATATATAAAAACTTTATTATATAGAGAATGTATATATTATGTAGAGAATATAAATTTTTTTATATACTATATATATTATATATACTATCTACTAAAATATTCCCACTTCATCATCTACCTATACACCAAATAGCGAGCTTATTACAAATGTTTTCCTTACTTCTTTCTTTTAAATTGGTTTTTTTTCTGCATATTGCTGGTCCTTTTCATTTCCTATTGGGAGGAATCCGTCCATTGACAAATAGGGATGATTTAAGTAGACCTCAGCAATTATTCCTCTGACATAGCTGAAGAGTTAGTGCTAAGTCTTTGGACAGCTATGCAGGTCTAAACCAAATGATTCCTTAATGATAGTTCTTTTAATGAACTAATTAGGGGTAAGAAATGGGAGGCGTCCCCTGAAAGTGCATATATGTCCCTTTTTTGCATTGTGAAAATGCCAAGAGGCCATTAATTTATGTTACCCATGTAAAGAGATACAAAAACTGATCTGAGAAAGGTCTTAGTGGTTATAAAAGTACTCGAGTTTTGGAATTCATAGGCATAGCAAAACCATGGTACACGTAAATTGGCTATCAGTAAAACCTACCTGCCTTGAAATAAAAAAAGCTGATCACATGTCTGCACAGGAAAATAAAAATAAAACCATAAACCTCAGAGTTCCTGCAAATGATTTGCTACTAACGTCAGTATTTTTTTAGAGAATGAGATGATTTATATCAAGCAAACATTCTTCTGACATTAGTGACGTAACAGTCCCGTGTTCAGAGAGATTTCCTGTTTACTTTGGGTCTGAACACAGACATCTCGAGAAAGTAGGTGCTAAAATTTTCATTCCACATCTGCATATAGAGACAGGCCAGGCTGTTCTAAGATCTGCAGCAAACTTTATATACATCTTTGTTCCTTAGAAAAAAAGGGGTAATGACAGTTTAAAAACCTTTTCACAAATTTTTGATTTCAAGTCAGTGCTCACAGGTAAAGGCAAACCATCTTTTTAAAAAAAGTAATTTGTGTGTATGATTCATGGGTTTAAGTTGCAAGGCTAGTTTTAAATGTATACTTTTTTTCTCCCTAAAATGTAGAGATTGTATCCCTGTTGCATTATTTTCCTAATTATAAAAAACAGGGATTATATTTAATAACTTGCTGCAACTCTTTCTGTGCCTCTGAAAATGTGAGCGCATTAATTTCCATTTAGCTGTCCACTCTGTAGAGAATGAAGGAGCCTGTTATAAACCAGACCATGGTCAAGAACTTGTATGGGCTGAGATCAGTAATAAGTATTCTTGAGTGTTTTGGTTTGCTTTTAAACTTTGTATGGTTGCCTTTTGACGAGCAGTATGAGAGAGGTGAAAACTTACTTCATCTCCGTAATAATGACTGTTGAGCAGTCTGGGGACTGAAGTCCTGAGGTTACTTCTGAACTGAGGTCAGCTCAGCTTTGCTGCCAAGGCAGGAGACCTTGTTTTACTCCCAAGCGATACAAATCTAATGGTAGAAAAACACAGCCCACAATAAAGTCACTAAGTGAATTTTGTTTCTGTTTTGATGATCTCTAGAAAATGAGATTACTGATTGTTTTTGTTAGCTGACTTCATTAGATTTATATCCTGTGAGTATAAAAAGTGTATTTCTGAATGCTTGATTGTGATACTAGCATCTGAAAACATCCCAACACAGAGATGTACTTTGGCATTACCTTACTGTGCGTTCAGAGATTCTGCAACCATTGCTGTAATCTGTTAGGTGAGAAATTGCTGTGTGTGAAGCTGTTCGGGAATTCACATTGTCACCGGAACAAAAACTGGGCCTTGGAGAGCACGTTTATGAAAGCAGCAAACATACAGACATAGTAATACATGGTGTATCATAGGAAAAGCATAACATTTTGCTTTTAGAAAGAGAGAGGAGAAAGTAGAAGGAGCAGCTCGCAGCTGTGGGAAGTCACAGTAGTAGTTTGTAGCTTGGGACCAGGGGATGTCCCACTCTGATGGGTGCAGCAGAGCGAGCGCTCTGAATTAATGCAGATCAGGATTAATAATCTTTCATTCATGGCTTTTACCTCAGTGTATGCAGGGGCTCCCGGTGCTCTTGGTGCTGCGCTGACAATGCGGAGACACCAAGTAGTGTGTGTGCGAGCCCACACGGGAGTCATGGGGCTCGTCAGCCCAGCTGGCTTCCAGGAGTGAGGTGGCCCTGGAGCTCCGCTTGCCCATGGCTATGCCTGAGCTAACAGGGCTGATCCAAGCTGAAGGTATCTACAGGGTGCTTTATTTGCAATTTGGATCACACACCTTTGAGCGTTAGTGGCAACTATAGAAAAAAGCGGAAATAAGTGCGGCGTGGTTTAAAACAGTGCTTAGCACCAGCTTAACTTGAAGTGGATTTGATGCGACTTAGTTCTATTCTTTTTTCCAGGCAAAAACTGCTGCTCAAAAATGCAGATGTTCCTGTTATCATGAATACGTATTTTAGTCAGAAGGTGCTCCTTGGTGAACATTTGGAAACAGGAGAGAAGACACATGGTCTTACCAAGGTGCTTATTAGGAAGAATATTCCCTCTTTGGCAGAGACATTCCGACTAGACGACCTTGATGATGAGTTACATCAGGAATCTTCAGATAATCAGGTGAGGTCTCTTTGGTTTGCAGTTTAGCACTTGTTAAGAAGTTGGTGAGCAGATGTTTGGAAATAGTAACAAAAACAAAAATTCTAAACTACTGACCTGTTGAGTTTCCTCTTTCATTTACCCAAGGCTGAATAATATGCAGTGTTTATTTTAATAATATTTTCTTAGTGGAGGTTTTTGGCCTGTCCAGATGCTGAACTGCTGTGAGGTTATTTTGCTGAAGTCTCACTACTGTGCTAAATAGTAAATGTAGCTTGTTTTTTCATTGATTTTTCTCCCATTCTTTATAGGTGAATAGCTAGGCTTTATTTGAAATAAAACTTCTCTTCTGCTAACACACTCAAGATATTATTTTAAAGAAATATTTCCTTTTTTCACTCCTATTTCTTAAATCTTTGCCTAATTGATCCTACCCTTTCTTTAAAGCATCTACTGGTAACACCACCACCTCCTTTCCCACTCCTTCAATTTGTTTTCTATTTTGACTTTGTTTATATTGAAGTGACTACTGACTCTGCGTGTCTCTGGCTGTGGTTGTACAAGATGAGGTATTTTAAGTGATCTGGTTTTCTGATTGCCTGTGCCAGCACTTTCTGAAAGTAAAGGCTTTATATTGGCCACCCAAAATCATCCTTAATATTTGAGAATTTTGGCCCAAGAAGTTTGATGAACAACACTGAATATCAACATTTTATATTTGCTTTATATACTTAATTCCCCTTTTTGGCCCGGGAATGAAAAAGTTAAAGAAATCAAACCCTTTTCCCCTTGCTTCAAATCTACCTTGTAAAGAGCTTCTGCTGTGGTATCTGAAAACCAGAACAATTTACTTGTTCCCCTCATGGTTCCTAACAAACAAACCCACTTCATTTAAAACTCAGTCGACGAGTTTTATTGCAACCACTTTGTAGAAAAGGGGTAGTGTTGTACCACAACCTTTTTTTTTTTAAAATACTGCAAATTCTTCTTCTCTCCTTGTGGCTGATACTTGTGGCACAGTCTGTTAATGCTCTGAAAACCTTTCTTGGCACGCAGCATTTTATAAAAACAGGTGTCATTATGAAAATAGAGATTTGGCTCGTGCTGGGAAGGAGCCTATATATATAGAGATCATGTTAGTCTATACTTGCATACAATTTTTGCTAGAATAGGTTTGTTTAAAATTAAAATTAATGACATTACGTATGTATATTAAGGCAAAATGTAGCATAATTTTATTTGTAAGAAATGTTTTGAAAAATTGGAAGATTTTTTTTCATAAAATATGTTTTGGAAATAGTGAAAGAATAAATTAAGGTTTGTACTTTTAAAATTTTAGACTTTTCATTGGTCATCTAATTCTTCAACATTGAAACAATTTACTTTGAAATGTGTAAGTCTGAGGACTAACTTACTATTCTATAAAACTAACTTACTGTTCTATAAAACTAGACACTTGTTAATTTTCAATTTATTCTGAAAGTCCAAAAGCATTCAGGGTAGATTTTACCCCTTGTTAAAAGAGGAAGGAAAAGAGGAAGAAAAGAACATCAAGGAAGTAAAAATGAAACTCATTTAAATGGGAAGAATCATAAATACTGACAGAAATTCTGTTTTCCTGCTGGTGTCACCGTCATCTCTCATGGATTGAGTTAGCTCAGTCCACAGCACCAGTTTAATACAGGAGAGCACTGTGTGCCCAGTTCTCTTGGATGTTAATTAAAAATCACAGAATCACAGAATTGTAGGGGTTGGAAGGGACCTCAAGAGATCATTGAGTCCAAACCCCAAAAATCCTCAATAAATACTGTCCATTAGTCTGTAAGTTAGTTTAGGGACAGTAAGTATTTTGATACTAATTTTACACTCCTTGTGATTTTTTTATGCTGAAGTTTTGCTCTTTAGCACTACGTTGTCTCAAGGTCCTGTGGAATGCTTCTATTAATGGGTTTTCCTTCACTAGGTTGCTTGTGCTCCACAAATCCACAACAACTGTGATTTGAAGCAGCATCCCTTAGCACAGAGCACCGTTAATGATTCTCTGCTTGAAATGGTGGAAAGCCAGGGAGCGGTGGGATGGAGAGAAGCACAGGTACAAGTTGTTATCCAAAGGGTGTACTGTTTGCCTCCACGAGAAGGTTACAGAAGCCACGTTCAAGGAAGCAAGCCTCTTTGTGCAACACCCACCATAAATTCAGATCCACCAAATGTTAGGTGAGTAATAAGATGCATGGGAATGTTCCTGTTGAGTCTGAGATATAGGAAAAACCAAGAGGAGGGAGTTTGGAAATGTCGTTCCTGGTTGTTAGCTCACAGGGAATAAGCACGCTCAGCAAGGTGCGGGGCTCTTCCTGGAAGTGAGGCAGATTTAATAGGTATAGTGTGACATAGAAGTAGTCCTGCCCAGAGCAGGAAAGGATCTGTCTATAGTTCATGTCATCAACAGGTGACAGGAAGATTGAAAATTAATTAATAGAAAGTTGATTTAAAAACAGTGATGATCATAGGCATCCTACATTGTTCCTTGAGTTTCACAGAATAACTTTTACTTCCCATTTACCTATTTCAGTCTCCAGTATGTTCTGCTAGTAAGGTGTGCTCATAGACTGGTCTTTTGAAACAAAAGAGAATTACATAGAGAGATGGAGGCTTTTCATGAAAAGGCTTTTCTAAAAATGGGGATTTTGCCCAGATGCCATTAGAGAAATATAGATGTGCATATGCAGACTTCCATTGTGAAGTCTCTGGGAAAAGCTCCTGTTGACTTCTGGAAGCCTGGAGGTCACAGAAGTTCAGGTCCTCTGTAGCAAAAAGAGACACGGTATCAAAACTTTAACGCCAATGCAGAAATCGTATAGGTAGCAAAAGGATGCATAAAAAAAGCAGGCAGCTTTGGTGGTTTTAGCTGCTTCTGGTTTAGTCTTTGCATCCTAACACTGGACTGTTGTTGGTGTAGGAAATCAAGAACGGGAACTTGTTTTCTTAAGTACAGAAGATAGGCCAGACAGAGCTTTCCTTCTGACCAGCACTGAACTGTCGAATCTTTTTCTTCTTTTATGATCCTCGAGGTTTGAGATCAAAGACTGATTTCAAAGTCTTTCTCAGCAACTCTGGGTCTGAGATCACTGTGTCTATTACTGAATTTCCTTCCTTTGGTTTTGCACTAGCTTTTGGTTCATGTTATGCTGGCTTAAAATTTTAAAAGGTATGATACATTTGATTATTAAAGTGAGTTACTGTGTCAGAGCTTATGTAAAGCTTCTAAGTTCAGCCTTTCAGGACATTAAGAGATCTTTCTGCAGAGCTTAGAACCTGAAGGGATATGTGCAATTAGTTTAAAAGGTCCCATTGAGACCTCTCCAGCTGTAATTTGCAGTAGGCTTTGAAGGGGTTCTTCAAAGGTTTGAAGAATTCGAGTTGCTCTAAGCTGCTGTGCTGGTGGATAGTAGCATGTTCACAGGTCCCTTTTCCTGAGCTTTTGAATGGAATTCTCACAATCTTGCTACCTTGTAAGCCACTAGATAATTTGCAGCACTCATTGATCAATAACATTCCTCCAGGAGGAATTTGGGAAGATTGTTCTTTCCAAAAATGCAAGCTTGGTCAGCACCCACAGAAAAGTAATTGTGAACAGCCTTGTCCCCAGTATTTTTTTTTTAAAAATCATTTACATATAGTTATATTTGCCTTAACTTGCATTACATGTAAAAAAGTAATCAGTGCATCTTTTTGTGTGAGCTCATTGCTTTCTATTTAATGAATTCCTGCTGTAATACACATTTTTTGAAAAAGTGAGAGGAAAAAGTACTTCACCAGCCCCACATCAGTATGTGATTTTGAGAACTGTATTCCTCCATATAGCTTTTCTTCCCGAGCACTACCTTTGATCAAAAGTCGGGGCAGCTAACAGTCCATTATTCAAGCTGACTTTTAACAAGATCAGTTCTAGTAGAGTTCAAATGATAATACCACCTCCGTATCTCCTTTCCAACTCTTAACCAAAAGTATACTTAACTTGCAGTCACACAGTTTGAGGTTGCTAACCTGCCTGAGCCCACACCCTTCACAGGAATGGGGTGAAAGAAACCAGAAATCTCAGTTTGCACTTCATATGTCAGGCTTGAAATATAAATAAAATAAAAAATGAGAATCCTCTGCTGATGTGTACATGCTGTAGCTGGGTATTCTCACATGCAGTTGTTAAACTGATGCCTTGGAAATTCCTCAAATTTTAGAGATGTCCCAGCTCAGAAGAAAGCTTGGTTGTTGTCCTTTGACACAATCAGACTATCTTTTGGATCCTGGAGAGAAAAATCAATGCACTTTCTCTTTTGCAAATAAGAAAACAAACACTTCTTTTGAGACTGAGGAGTAGAAAACACCTCATAGTGCTTTATCAGCTGCTGTTTCCATGGCTGACAAGCATATGCATGAGACTTCTCTATCAAAAATGTCTGTGTCTGTCACCTGATAGTGAGGAAAAGGGTCCAATGCCCTCTGGCAGCCCTTTAAACCAACTGATGGCTCGTTCTTTTGTTATTAAAAAACCCCAACCTTTTATTTCTTTGTAAACTTCTTTTAGTAAAGTAAAACTCCCATGAAAGCAATGTGTGTATTTTATGATGCAAGGTGAGTTACATAGTTTTGTAAACAAAAGTTTCTAATTAGATATCAAGGTAGATGAATAGTTAATTGATTTGTATTTCAGACAGGCTGTTTTATCCTATCTCTTCTTTGGCAGCACTCCACAGTAACCTATATGTTGTTGCCAAAGGGAAGCATAAAAACCACAGTAAGCAGAAATTGAACGTGGGGCAGGGAAAGTGATGTGTTTGGTTCCAATCTCTAGAAGGCGACTGGGAAACTGTGGGAGAAGCCTCTACTTTCATTGTAAGGAAATGGATTCATTTAATTGGTTAAAACTGACACTAGTAATGCATAATACCTGTAGGCATCTAGCTTTTATTTTTCATAAGTACACATATATAGAATAATGGGCCTTTTACTGATAGACAAATGGATATATCTGATGTGTTCAAGTCCATTTAGCTGAACTATCTAAAGAATTTTTCGAGGACGCTGAGAGATCGTTACAGAGACTGAGAAGGTTCTCCAGCTTCTGTTGTACATGAATTGGTCCCACGTTCCCTGCATTATTGTCAAATCATTTGCCTTTCCCCCATAATTAACTGCTCTCGGAAATGGGCTCTTCATGCTGAAGGAGTTTCATGGAGAAGAAAAAAAAAAAAGAGGAAAATATGACTCGCTGTGACTGTCTGCCTATTTCCAGCATTCCTGACATACTTTTTGCTGCCTTTTCCCCTCTGATGAGAGCGATGCTTGCTTTTGCTAATGACACAACACATGTTTGTCTAAACCCGATTATTTTGACTCTTTTTGAAAAAGACCTGGCTTACATGTAGGAGGATCCCAAAGAGACTCCTGTCAACCTGAGGAGCTCACTGGCGCTGAGGTGTCTGACTCACTGTGTTGGCCTTGTACTTTGTGTTCTTGGGATGAAGTAGTGTATAATTTGGATTTTGCTCTTGCCAGTATCTGTTTGTTTTGAGCAGGCCACGTGAGTTCAGTAAAAAATAGAGCTGGTCAGTTGTATGCCTTAAAGGACAGGGCTGGTTGCGTGGAGTTAGTGAAACTAAAATAGATGCATTTTTAGGACTCTTCGGCAGTTAAACTGGTCAGAGCGCTCCAAAGGTGTGGGTGAGGAGGCTGGACAGAAAAGGGTGGTGTCCGTTAAGAAGTAGAAGCTAACTACTGCTAATATAAAACGATTCTCTACCTATGGCAGTGAATCTGTGCTTTAAAGTCTTTGTGGGTGACCTGAGAAATTTTCCATTCACTTTCTCTTGGCATATGTTTTGACCTGCCTCCTACCTGAACGTTAGCACTCCAGCCTGCTGCAGCTTTCTGTTCCAAGAACAAGAGAAAGACAGTACATTTACGTAAAAAAACCCCAATGGGATCTGCCTCTATGCACTAGTCATCAATAGTTCTTTCGGTTTTGCTCTTTGTTTTCCATTTGCCAGATCTTAGAGCAGTGGTAAGGACTGCTACCAGGCAAGCAGGACCCTTGGGGAGCAAAATATTTAGAAGAGCCGAGGATTTTTTTGAGCGGCTGGAAGAAATAGAAACATGGGGAAAGTCACATTTCTCTTTCTGAGCAGGCCCCCAGAAACATAATAGGCTGTTGCTGGGATTCATTATGCTCTAGCAAGTTGTTGCAAGCTTCTGAGTAGTCTGTTCCTACGTAATTCTGTGTAAAACAGCTTTATTGGCAAATGGCAATCCTATAAAACTAATTCATTTCAAAGTTGGATTTCTTTTTCTCCTCTTTTTTCTTCATCTTATGATCTTTGCTGTTTATCTTAACATAAATCTAGTCAATGGGTTAACCCGTCTGGCAGCACGCGCAACTAAAAGTTGAGGGTCAGGTGCAGCAACTAGCATTCCAAGGAGGTGGAATATAATATACTGAAAAGTTCCCCTTCTGGTACTGAAAACCTAGCTGAAATTTTATAAAGCATATTGAAATAAACAACAACAACAAAAAAACCCTGGAGGTCTTCTTAGTTGAAAAGAGCCCAGATTGGAAAGGACTGTCGTGAAAGATCCATGTTCACAGATGCTAACATCTGTCAGAATGTTTTTTGTGGCTGACTTAAATCTGTTTACAGCATTCCATTTGGTTTTTTATGTTGGTTTTTTTTTTCTCAACAAAACATTTTAAATGGAATGGTCATAAATGCAAGTTTTTAAAAATTACATTATGTTTCTGGGATGTGATTTTTCAAGTGAGAAATAAACAGGAAATAGGTAACTGAAGTGCAGTAGAGAGTACTCCATAAGCTAGAATTTTTCTTCAAGTTCCCCTTTTCGGATCCTTCTCAGAAGTGAAGATACGTGCTTTTAATATTCTTGCAAAGTAGCCTAATTGCTTCTTGACAGACTTGTAATAGTTCTCCTAACAGCTGTGGCTCAAGGTCTAGTAACCTGCTTCTGCTTCGAAGTCTCTATTGTATTTATTTATTTATTTTTATTCAGAGCCAGGACTCCCTGATACTTGGATTATTCCCTTTTGCCTCCACCCTGCTTTATTTGTAATTCTCAAACCAGAGCCACCAAAACAGAGGGTAAGAGCAAAAGACTGTTGGAAAAACAGCTTTGGTATCACATTTTCCAGCTAAGACCTGAAATTTTGTTATATATTTAACACTGTAGCTTCCCCACACTGCTGTCCAGATAGCCCTGAAAGTCTGTTTTCTCTGCTGCTGGTGCTGCAGACGGGTAGATGGAACTTGGGCTTCTTCCAGTGCCACTGCAGCACAACAATTTGTTAATGTGACATTACCGTTTATTTTTCAGTGCTAAATATTTACATAATCTTATTCTGTCCAAGGGCAAGGTGAAAGCACTGTTATCTGATATACTCTGTACAAAGGAAAAAAAAGGACCCCTCAGCATAGATCACCCTTTTTTGGCCCTGCACTGGGAATAGGCAATTAAAGATTTTGCCATTGTCCTAAAGTATGTCAGGGCAATGCCAAAATTTGCTGATATAGGAAAGGTTCTCAGGAAAACAGTAGCCATCACAGACTGTGCAGGTTCCAGTATGCATCTAGGGAAAAGGGGACAATGGTTTCTACCTTTTATTTCCTCCATACTCAGCTACTTAAGACTGATCAGTAAAGTGCCCATATGTTCACAGAAGATAGTCACACCTTCCCCCAAGCCTTTTGATGGTCACAGAGGAGGAGTAGCTCTACTTACCAATGTATTCCCTATGATAGAGAAATTGCAGAGATATGTAAATAACATAGAGAGACAGATAAATGGTGTGGAAGCATCATTATGTAGAGTTGTGTGCTCACCACCTTGTAATCATACTGTTTCACACCTTCCAAACCTGATGAATGGGTACAGGGCTTTAGAAAGCTGGGGAAGCTTCATTGCACCTGAACACCTCATTTCCAATTGCACTCTGGTTTATGGCTGTATCCACCCAACTGATTGTCTTCAAGGGAATATGTAAATAAGGGGAATGGGAAGAGCGAGGTGGTCCCCTGTATGTTCTCCTATATTGGAGACCAGTCAAGGGAATAGAAAGCAAACAATTTGAAAAGGTAATTTTCCAGTCCTAGAGCCACAATCAAGGTATGTGCTGTTGTGAGTTGTCTGGTTTAAGCCAGGAATAGTAATTTTCCAGCACCTGTTATTTGTCAAGAATTATTCTAAGATGGCCTGCATAAAAGGTATGGAATCTATCCCTTGGTTTTGACCTTTCTTCCCCTTGAATTTTTGTATCTCTGAAAGTTATGTGGTTGACAAAACTGAGAGCAGAAATTGTTCATGTGTTTTACACCTCCACTACATGACTTCAGTCCTGACCTGAAGGAAGTGTTAAAGTAATAGTAGAGCCCTCTGAAACTTTTGTAAAAGCCAGATTGTGTCTCTGGGATTTGTTTTCCTGCTACCATGGTACAGGAGACAAGGACCATGAGCAGTGATAAATGTTACAAATGCCTAGATGGACACACACTGAGCTTACGCTTGGGAGAGAAATTTAACTACCTAAATATTGCACAGAATTTCTGTGCAACTTGGGGGGGGTGTGGGTGGGTAACACTCTTTGTATGCATAGCCTTAAGTATCTGTGCACAGATCAGCAGATGTGCAAAGAATCATCAGCATAGATTTAATACAGTAGCAGATTTCTGAAAAGGAGGATTCTTGGAAATAGTCTTTTGTCATAAGCTTTGTAAGAGCTCCTGTTTGGATATAACAAATCAGTACTCCTTGGAAAGGTGTCACAACCATACTCTGACTCGGGAAGAAAGAGGTCTTTTGTCCCAAAGAGTGTACAGTCAAGACTACACTGACCTACATGGTTTTAAAATTATGGGCACTCTAGAATGAAGACAAGAGCGACTTTGAAAGGGACAATCTTGTTGGGACACAGGCCTGCACATCTGTATCTTATGCTCATACACACTTTCTTTTATAGAATACAAAAGATTAACATACAACAAGCAATACGAATAAAATAAAGCTCCCCAGAGGAGACAATCTTAAAGAGGTCTTTCAGTTAGCATTGTGGTTTACAATGGTTACAACTGTAACTTAAAATACCCTTAACAAAGCTATCTCATGCTCAGGTGCTAGGCCCAACCGGCTGCAGCACCCTCTGGTTTTGTCCCATTTCTCGCAGTGAAAGGCAGGCAGCAGCACTGCACTGGGTAGGGATCTGCTACAGGCTGCACTGAAATCCTCAAACACATTTCAGTTAACGCCTCGACCCTCCCTCTTTGTCTAAATGGGGCTTCATGGGATTTGGAGAACATAGTGCTTGAGCGATAAAAATGAGGACTCCAGTGGAATGGTAGAGTTTTAGTTACTTTTGTAATTTTAGCCCTACAGTAAGAAAGGAGGAAATGATTCACCTGACACTGCCTGATATGTGGTCAAAATTATTTTGTAACTCACTGAAATTAGATACTTGATTTGAGGCCTGTGTTTGGCTGCTGTGTGAGCACCTCTGGACAACCCACCTTGCAGATGCTTAAGGTGAGGACTGAATGCAAAATACATTTTAGAGAGGTTTCATGTTTAAATGGACCACGGATGATGTCTGAAGTTGCAGAGTGTAATCTTCAGCCATGTTTGTGCTGTGGGCTGCGTTTCATTTGGTATCACACAATAATGGGATTTTATATCCATCTTTTAAAAATTATTTCTCTGTATCAGCTGTTTCCCAACTCTGGCGCTCTTACTTTTGGTGGTATGCCAGTCGCTGAGAAGGATCTCACAGAAGCAGCTCCAGATCCCTGCCCTTCTGGAGGTGCTAATCTGAGTCATCGGGCAGTTACCACCAGCCAACTGTAAATATCTCTTGCAGCTGCAAACTCCAGCTCTGAGCCACTTACTGATCTGTGCAACTAGAGGTGGAAGGGCTACATCTGAGAGCTGACTTCATGCGACCACCAGAGAGTAGGGCAAGGGTACTGGTGGCTCCCAGTAGCCTTTCTTGTGTCTGCAGCAGCTGAGGGAAGGAGGCGAAGGTGGAAGTGAAAGCTGCAAGCAGGCTCTCCTTGGCTTTGTGCTGGGTCCTCTGCCCAGGAGGTTGTTGTCCGCTGCTTTTCACATACACACACACACAGATGGCAGGTAGGAGTGAAGATCCAGTGCAAGACATGGGGAAGTCTCTACAGTGTTTCCACTTTCCCTGCAGTTGTGCTGCAATTTGACACGCACTGTCACTGCATGATCTTGTCTTCTGAACGCAGCATCATCCTTACCTAAGAGTGTGGCTTTAAGGAAATCATTACAAAAATAGAAAAATTCTGTATTTCTCAGTTATGTTGTAACTATTCTAGACCAAGACATGACAGCCATGTACTTCTGAGTGCCTGCTGGCAGGTGAGACATGGCCCCTTCCACAGTTGCGCAGTTGTGGTCCCAATTCAGCATGTGCTGCAGGAACACCACCAAGGAGATGTTCACTTCTGTTTCTGAGTGAACGAACAAGGGAACTGCAAAGAATGCACCATTAGTGAGGTGGGATAAGAGATTGCACTGGAGTCCCAGCTTCACAGGGATGGGAAGTGAGGTAGGAAGTGGGAAGCAAGGGACCATGTGGTAGGTCATGGGAGAAGAAACTAATCTGTGGAGCTGAGGTCCTCATACAAGAGTGGTTGTAAGGTATTAAAGTACCATTTTGTGCAAGTTACCTTTCTGTCTGCCCATTAATTTCTCTTGAGCCTATGTAGTTCTGCTATGGATCTTGTCTCTGAGACAGCAACTTTCGCCACTGTTGAATTCAAATATGATCTAGTCATGACAGCTACAGATGTTCTTGCCTTTGTCCTGTAACAATGGGATTATGCATTTTCCCCTGCCTCTGAGCAAATGCCAGCATTTGTGAATTCTCTTTTGGCATGAGGAAAACTGTTCAAGGAAATCATTTGATCGGAACAGCAATTTATGTCACATCTTCAATACAGAGCTATAAATTAACTGACCACGGTAACATAATGTAAATGGGAAGTGGAAGAGCTTGTTAGCGAGAACATTCAGTGCCCAGTCTCAGTGCAAAAGTGGTTTTAATTTCTTTCTTTCTGTTTGATTTTAAGTGCTTATTTCCTTTGCAAGGGAGCTGAAAACTGCCAAAACTTTCTTGCTCCAACCTGGGCTGTTCAGAAGTATCTGTGGTAGGAGCTCATCTCTACCTTGGTGCTTCCATATATCTGAGTCATCATCTGTATTTGAAGTGCCAGGGTATGGGGGAGAGTTGTGGAAACAGGGATTTGAAGAGGATGACTGGCAAATCGGTGGTTCTCCAGCTGTTTTCTCTTCCACAGTGGAAGTGGGAGGGGACTCTGCTAAAGTTGTGGATATGGAAGAAAGGAGTTGTAAATCACGTTATAGGCACTAAGTAGAAGGGGGAGAGAACTCAAAGCAAAAAAGAGGTGCCACGACCACCTCTAATTTGGAGATTGTCACTTCAACAAATGAACAAACTGCAAGCAGGTAATTTATTTTGAAATGCAGCAAGGGGCTGTAATGTGTGTGTGAGATTTAGGAAACTCCTGCGTAGCCAAATGGATTATATTCCAGCCTTCATTTGATTCCTGTTAAATATGAAGAAGCTGGATTTGGGGATGACTGACATGGCTGCAGTTGCTCTTTGGATAGTGCAAATCAGAGGAAATTAGAGATTAATGCATTGGACAGAATCATCAGAATGAAGAATCACGATCCTTGGAAATAAGAATTTATTTTTTTTAAATGTGCTTTGAGTGTTTAAACTTTCTGAGTGAAGAACCCAAATTTTTGTCAGCCTCCTAAGAGGCTGACAAAAGGATTTCCTCTTTAAAAATGAAAATTTTATGGATTTCCTCTTAAAAAATGAAAAAGAAAAAAAATCTGGATTCTTATGTACTGGTGGGGCTTCAGAAGCTGAGGTGTTAAGATACACGTCCAGTATTTTGAAATGGAAAATAAGTTTGAAAACAAAGAGTAAGAACTGTTTAGTGCTTTACATGCTTCCAAAAGAAGAATCCCCTTTTTCCTGTAAGGTGGGCTAATGTACAGATCACGCTGGCTTGTGACAATTGTCAGGAACCAGCAAAGAGAGGACTGGATGGTTTGTCTCTCTCTGAGGTCACCTGCTGAAGAAATGCACAGAAACAGAGACAATGTGGCTGTTTTCAGGACAAGACTAACCATTTTAAACCAGCAGGTAGGCAGTCCAGTAGACAAAGAATACCAAGGAATGTGTGCATGGTTGGATAAAATATCTGAGTGTCATCGCACTTCAGGATCATCATATTTCTGCCTCCATTGATAACCTTGGAGTTGAACGCATCCTCTTTTCCATTAAATAGATTTATTTTTATTTTTCCCTGTATATGTACTGGATAAATCCCAGTCTCTTTTTTTCCTGCAATTTTGTTTTATGGTGGACACCATGAAAGGATAAATCCCATCACAAGCTTCGAGCGCATGCAGAACTCTGAAGGCTGAAGTGTCTTTGCTCTGCCCCGTGTATGTCGCCGCATGCATTATTTATTATAACCAAATTCAGAACAGCAGCATGGCAAAGCAAAGCAATATTACAGCAGGACAGAGCAATATATCCTAACAATCAGGCTGTGTTCTGCTTCAGCGCAAACTGACGTTTTTATGCCCATAGGTCAGTCCCTCGGTTACTGGATATTTCCTTCCTTTATCCCGAGCCATCGCTGAAAGCTCAGGGCTCCGGGTTGCGGGAGGATTCGCTGGGCGAGCCGGGCGGGCCACGTGGTTTGTCTCTCCCCCTCTCCACTGCGTCCTCCCCCCCGCCCCCCCCCCGCCCCATGCTCAGTGTGTCTCCACACACGCTGTTCGGTAAACAAACTTTGGAGGAACCAGAGCGAGCTGGTTCAGAGCAGCCAGTTCATTCACACAGACCACTTGGAAAGTGATGCCTTTGCGCAGCCTTGACGTACGGGCTGGGGGAAGTGGAGAAGTTAGTATTTATGTTTTCATTAATGCTTTTTATAGCCGCTTGCCAGCTGTAGCTAGTTAACATTAGCCTAGGACATCTATTAGCGTGCAGACCTTTTACGCAGGATAAAGGGCTTCTGATGGAAACAGAGTTGGTACTCATGGTACTCATGGCTGCGTGTTTACATGACGGCTGTTTGTGCTGACATAGGATATATATTAGAACAGCATGCACCTTTTTAACAAACAAATTTTCCAGGATCTAAGGGGATTTTGTGTTAAATACCTTTAGTGTAGCAAACCCTAAGATTTGCATCTTTAAATGGCTTTTTGCTTGTGTGAAAGCTATTCTTTTTAAGTAGTACTTTGCAGCTACGCAGATTCAAAAAAGGATTTTCTCTTTGGCTTTTAGGATGGGTTGGGAATAAGCAGTATTCCTGCAAGTCTTGAACACACTAGTTTGGACTGCTACATTTTTTTGCTGTGAATGATGTAACTGGCTGGCAGTAGCACAGGGTGAATTGGACCTAAGGGTTTGGCCCAGAGGAATTGATGGCTCAGCTATCCTTCTCTGGTTTCTCCCAGTTCTTGCTTTTTCTTTTTTCTTTTTTTTTTTTTCTTTCTTTCCCTCTTCTGGAAGATGGTTAGTCAGAAGGGTATTTAAAAATAAATAACAAAAGCAACTGCAAAACCGAGAATGAGGAAAGCAGAAGAAGTGCTGTTTTTAGAGCTCCAGTATGACAAGCACAATGAGCTCTGGTATTTATGTCAATGAGACTCACTTCTTTCCTGGTCAGTCAGTATTCCCCACACAGTTCTGGTAGGTCTGCTCATCCAGGGAATGGCAGAGGCACCTGAGGAAGAAATAGTAAATTTTGTCTATCTTCTGCTTTGCATTTCTGTAGAAGGTACAGAATGAGCTTCTTTCTTTGTCACAGATATTTTAGTCATTTTAATAGTTATAGTTTTGGAATAGAAAGTTTCAGGACTGCTTTCCCTCTCAAGTTTTCTTCTCCTGAGGAAGGTGGATTGCACTGAAGACCATCGTTGCTATTCCTTTTTCCCAGGTCTTCTGCCTCTACTTGCAGTGTGTTTTACAGAGACTACAGAAGATTACTGAGCCATGGTAAAATGCCTTAGAATGAGTTTCCACTCCTTATCTTTGTCACAGTCCCACTGATTGTCAGTGATGAACTCTTCAAGTTGAGGAGAATTCAAAAAGGTCATTGTGAAAAGCTTTAGTTTGCCTTTTTAAGCCCAGCCACCTCATGAAAACATTGATTACATCAACCATTATGATGTCAGAATTATACTGTTGCGGTTCACAAAGAGAAGCTTTATAATGTGTGGTGGTTCAGCAGCAGCTGAGTACCACACGCCTGCCCCTTGCTCACCACTCCTCCCCCAGTGGGATGGGGAGGAGAAGAAAAAGGTAAAACTCATGGTTTGGGATTGCAGTTTACTGGCACAGCAGAGGAAGAGGAAAATAACAGTACTTGGAATATGCAAAGCAGGTTTGCTCACCTCCAGAGCCCAATGCCCAGCCTGACTCTGAGTAGCTGCCGCTCCTCGTCCCCAGCCAGCCCCCTTTCTATAGAGAGCATGATGTCATATGGTATGGGATACCCCTTTGGCTAGTTTGGGTCAGCTGTCCTGAGTGTATCCCCTCCCGGCTTCTGGTGACAATGAACTCTATCCCAGCCAAAAAACAGAACATAATGCTGTTCTTTCCATCTGTGTAGCAGTATCTGTGTGAAACTGCTGAGGAGACCCAGATGCCAATGTCAACTCACATGTCTTACCAAGACAAAAAGTTCAGGTTATCTCCCAAAATTGAATCACTTCTAATCTCCTGTTCAGATAAATGTCCTCCACCCAACCATTTAGGTACACCACCCTTAATGATCCACTTGAAAAGAATGTGACAAGCTCTTGAAAGGCCTGTGAGACCTTGGAAGCACAGCTCATGAATTATGCGTGTTCAGTGCCTACAGCTGTACCCTCGACATACAGGTGGGAAAACTTCTATCAGCAGCATCTGGATTTCCTTACAGAGCACGTTCTGTGCTTGGGCTCCATATTACCTTTACAAATGTGAGTCAAGGCTCAATTCATTCCAGTTTCTAAGTCAGCTAGTTTTTTGAGGGCCAGAAGAATAATTTCTGACTCAGGCGAAGTCAAGCTTTGATGTGCTCACATTCTTCCTTTTAACGCAAACCAGCAAAATTGTGCTGGAATGTTTTGCACCATTTGGTAAATCTGCTGGAGACTTTTGTTCGTTGTGATCTGATAGGAAACATTTTTGCTCATATTTGCTTTATCCTAAGTGCTTTATAGGCATTTTTTAATTATGTATGTAGAATACAACCTACACGGTGTCATCACGTGATGGCCCTTGGGCTTGTTTTGAACTGACTGTTCTGCCATTTGGGGTCCTTTCTCATTTGTGTCTGAAACTCAAACCTCTGTGCAAGAACTTAGCTGGAGGAATGAGGAAAAGGAGTTTTGTCCATCAGAGTTTTCCCACAAAGATGATGGGGGCAATCGCCTCGTGCTGCTAGCTTTGGGTATTGTGGATGTAGATTGATGTATCAGATACTGTATTACAGGACCATGTAGCCTAAAAATCAGTGTCTTTCTCCACCAAACATTTTGCAAAGGTATTTTTAGTGTTTTCTCATCTCAAAGTTCATGCCTCTGTGACATCTAATTTAGTACAGCCGAATTTAACATAGGCAGATCTTGGCTGATTAGACCGTTCCCTGACTCAGTTGTCTTTAGGGTATGGGCCTTGCTAGTTTTTCCAACGTGCAGAGAAGGAGGCATTTTTGACCCTGGCAGGGCACCTGTTTACAGCATGGATTTTCCCATTCCTCACATGCTGTGGGAGTGTAGGACAGTACATAATTATCCCGTGCAACCAAGCAAAATCTTTTTGGCCAAATCTGGCAGGAGTTTACTTCTGTTTGGGTTTTTTCTTTTTTATGTCTTTTTCTGATGGCTTGAGGATGGTCTTTTTCTTGTGTGTTTTGTCCACAGCATCCTAATGAGGCACATGATACGTGGGAGGCATGGATAGGAGAGAGATAAAGCTGCAATTTCTGTCATCAGGCAGTACTGGGTTGACAACTACTAGTTTTATCTAATCTGTTCACCATATACCTTACTCCTTGTGCTGAGTCTGTTGCCAGAAAACTCCCTTGGCCCCTTTGCAAAATAGCTTAATGCATCTATTCTTGCTCTGTACATATATGTGTTATGTGAGTATATTTCAGATCTCAGAAATAATCCTGTTTTCTGCTTAAAATAAATCAAAGGAGACAGTTGTCATGGGGTACAGATGTTCAGATGAAATAGGCGCTGAAGAAGAGGGAGATTTAAGAACATTTTGGAATAAGAAACGTTGGTGTGGCTGGGAAAGCCATCCATGCATGCTACAAGATTAATAAATAGAGAGCAGAAAAATTAATACTGAATCTCTGTAGATTATTTAGGTGGCTTATTGTTCTCCCTCCTCCCTGTGGATATCTTTCATTCATCTGTTAAAATTTGCTAAAGCATGTGAGCAGTCCAAGCAAACTGCTGTGTATCTCACGTGCCTAGTCTGGTGGGGCATGAACCTGGTTAAGGTTTCTAGACATTTTTTGTGATAATTAGCATGTGTGCCTTATGGCAGAAGAGTGAAAAAACCCACCTCTATTATTATTCATATGGTGCCATTTACCAGTAAAAGTTTTTAATTTCTATTTCTGTTTGGAAATGCTGAGATGATTTAAGCTTCCAGACTAATCTACATTGATGGTCTCTGCTAGAATGTAAGTTGCAGCGTCTATAAACCAATTGTCACTTCATGCTGAGCACTGGAAACTATCAAATGGAAACACCCTTTATATACCAATATACTCTTTATGTACAATATCCTAATTGTTCTTTCTCCCCCCTGCCCAGTTAGCAGTGACCTTTAACTGTCGGTTTCCTCCACCAATCTAAGTCCCATTTTCCCAGTCCCCCACATTTAAAATCTGAAAACTCAGATGTTCTCAGCAATACCTCTACCAGTGATTTTGAGTGTGTTCTTGCAATTAGTCAAACTCATGGGTTTGCTTCATCCTGTTGTGAAGAAAGTGTTGGCTAACCAGGCTGTTCTAAGTGGGGAAGGAGAGAGGGGAAGGGAAAATGGAGGAGTGTTCCCATACCAGGCACTTTATGCCAAGGATGAATGTGCAGAAAGGTGTTGAAATTTTGGGAGAAGCTGTAGGCAATGAGTGAGAGTGATGGTCTTGTTGGGCAGCTTCCCATGGAAGTTGGCAGGATGGTGATATGTGAAAGATGTGGTAGGGTTAATTGTTTAAATGAGCAAGTGCTCAACTGTGCTCCCAGTCACCAACTTTTCTGGCTTGTGTCTCCTAAAGTATGCAGTAAAGGAGTGGGAAAATAAAAAAGAAATCCAAAGCAAGCTCTTTTTATTATGAGATTATGGCAATTTTGAGTTTTTCAACATAGTAAGTTGCCCTGAAAATTCAGAGACTTCAACCCATGCCCCCCTCCCTCTTTCCTTCACTGCCCCAGCAATGCAGAAGAATGCAGACAAACATAGCTCTCCTCTTTGCCGAAGACCTACTTGTATGCAGAGTTCACAGGGACATGATTGCCAAATATCTGGGGTGCACCTTTAATCTCTGTTAATTTCCCACAGTAAAATGATTTTGTTATACACACTGAAGGGATTTTAGTCTCACTAAGGGTTGGTGCCAGAGAGTTGTTTGCTGGTAGCTTGTCTGGTGTTTTCCCCACTAAATGCTTCCTGAGTCATCTTCCAACTTCTGCTCTCGGGACACAGACTTCCTGCCAACCCCTCCGCTTCTGAGAGGCAGGAGAGAGGGAGGGAAGACCCCCAGAGTTTGCCTGTGGAGGAGGCAGGGATGCCGGGACGGTAGGGGAGGGGGATGGAGGGGATGCTTCAGTGGGAGAAGCCAGAATGGCCACTGGGGAATGTGACCCTGAGGGAGACTGCTGTGCTTGCAGGGCTGGATGTATGCACAGGCAGAGAGCAGGAGGCCAGAAAACATGTGGCTCCTGCTGTTGCTGAGTCCCATCCTGCCAGTTCTCCATGGAGGCCTCTAGTATGGGTTCAGTAGCTCCTGGCAGCCAAGGGCTCTCTGCATTGCTCATTTGTCCTTTGGCTGGAGCTTGTGGAGCACAACTCCCATCAACAGCTTATCACATGCTCTGCTCTTCTCCCTGGAGCTCTCCAGTAGCACATGCCTGTTCTCCTTTCCCCTATTTTGTGCACTGCTTAATTTGCGAACTGCTATTTCAGGGCACCCTACGGTTTGCTTGGCTTCTTACCCTATGTAAGTGCATCCCCTACCCAAAGAACTAAAAATCTATTCTTTTTAAGACCCGACAATTAAGGTGATTATAAAACAGCTAGAGGGAGAACGAATTCGAGTTACATCACTGGGACCATGCAATATCTCAGCAAAAACTAGTTCAGCTCAAAATGAAGTGTGTTTGCGAGGACGTGTGGCATCGGTGAGCTGGAAGCAACCCCTGCCTGTAGGTAGTCTGATATTTTCCATTATGAAAAATTCTTGTGACCTTTTATTTGCAAAGCTGTTTCAAGTCCATTGTTTGCTATAGACTTTTGATGTTCAAAGGGGAATGCCCTCAAGGTAGGAAAATGCCTTGTTTTCTTTGGCAGTAGCTACAGCTGGCTCTACTGTGGAAACAGTTGGGGTTGGAAAGGGAGAAGGGGAAGAGAGATAAGTGGTAGACTTTCCTCATCCAGCCCAAGAGGTTCAAGCCACCTGAGGCAGAAATTTTTCAAGATGAGACAGAGAGCTGAAATAAAGCATTTCTCAAACCATCCTCCAGATTAGGGTGTAGGCCACACTGGTCCAGCTACTTCTGTAGGGTCATCACTTGGTACTTCCCAAAGGTCTGAAGCAACAGTTTAGGTGGCCCTTACCTATAGTCAGACCCATGGATGACAGCTTTCCACTCTTACCCAGTAGTGGGACTCAAATGTCCCCACTTAAAATGGTAACAGACTTGATAATACAAATGGATATTCTTTAGCCACGTGTTGAGAAGCATGAAGTATGGGTCTGAGCAAAATACTAAAAAAGATGTCCTACAGTGCCGAATATATAAGCTAAAAACTGACTGTGTCATCTGTTGATTTCAGAGTACTTAGCCTTATCACCTTCAGATTTGTAAGGCAGGAAGGTTTTTAGTAAGTTCTATTTATATTTGCCTCATGGATAAGAAAAACCCTTAGCACACCTTAGAATGTGTGGGTTATATATGTCTTTGTTTCTTCTAGACCCAATATTTCCTCCCAGAGCAGTGCAGCCTGATTTCTGGATCAGGCTGCTCTTCCCATTTTCTGCTGTTTTGCCAGCCATGGATTTCTGTTCTCGCAGCACAATCTTGGGCTTTCCACACTAGTTACCTTGCAGTCAGTAGACTATTTATCCACAGACTTTAAAGTCTTACCGTTCTCCCCAGTTCAGTGTTCTACAACAGCAACAGATGAATATTGCTGAATAGTTGCTATTTGTTTGTAGAATTGATGCAGCGTGTAAAGCAAATAATCGCCCATACACATAGTACCGCTGCTCGCAGCTATTCCTCTTGCATACGCAAATAAGGGATTTACACGCTTGTAAGGTCATATTTGGCTTACATAAATGTTCTTATCTTCTTGCAACCTGTGTAGTGTGGTATTCCAAACATTGTGGGCAGCATATAAAAAATGTCAGCACTATAGACAAATAGTTTTGGCATATGGCATACGGTATGTGCCGCTTACAGAGCACATGGAATAGGGCAGACTGGTGAGTAGGGTTTTATTCAGTAATTTGTATTTCTTTTGAGTGTTTCATATTTAAAGCAGCTTGTTCATTCAGGGCGAGCAGAAGGTTTCTCTCAGCAAATACACTGAGCTGGGTTAAGGAGCTAAGGAGCTGCTTCTCTGGAAGGAGCTGAGACATTAATAACCCCAAAAAGTAGCACTGGAGGAATAAGGAGAGTCAAGGGTTGTTGGACAATGTGGGACCACTTTTTCAGTAGTTCTGCTAGAAGTGAAACGTTGCAGCAGTCACTGACACTTTCCTAAAGGTGAGAGTACTCTGCCGAGGGTAAGGCTTAGGACCAGCACCTCCTATTTGGCCTGTATCAAAAAGCTATAGACGATTCTCTAGTTCTTGGATCTGATCCAGGAAAATAAATCCCAGAATGTGTCAGTTAATGTGGGGGGGAGTGGAAAAGGAAGGAGGGGAAGGAGAATATGGGAAAAGAAGAGGAGGAGATGAACTTTTTTTTTTTTAATTGTGGTTTGACAGGTGTGCCTGGGATTAACTGATGGGGATTGGGTTAAGTGGTAATAGAGTAACATGGTAATTGAGTAACAATTTATTAATCAGATAATCATTCATTCTGACCAGATAATGAGGGAGGGTATGAGAAACTGTGTGTTTAAACAAGCGTGGTTTTGGTTGGGAGCAGCTATCTATTTCTTAGGGGGGCTGGAGGGAGTGAGCTACTGAACATCACAGTTTTGCTCTGCTTGTCAAGGAATCGTGTGAACCCTGATGTACCCATTTTGCACAGTGGATTGACCCAAGATTTGATGTCGTTTCCTTTTTGTCCCTTCGTTTACTCTCTCAGAGGTTGCATGCACCTTTGCTGCTCACGTCTGTGGGCTGCTGGGATTTCCCCACTTTAAAGACAGATCTCCCCATCTTGTTCTGTTAGGTTGATACAAACCACTGGCCAAATATGAGTAATTATTTACAAGTAACTGAAGAAACCCTCTTTTGGATAAAAGAACATTTTAAAGTTTATATAGGTGTGTTACAAGAGAAGGGAAAGGAAAGGTGAAATGGTGCCTTTGTGAAGATACTTTTATTTAAAAAACCCAAACCAAATCCTTCATCATATAGGGCTTTTAAAAACTCCGTTACACTGTCAGAGTCTTTTTTTTTTTCTTTTTTTTTCATCTTTCCACTTGTAATTCTACTAACAATTCTTGATGTTACTGGTAGAATGACAAAGTACAAGAATTGAGATAACTGCGCTAAGGGAACACTAAGCAAAAATAAATCCCTATAATTCAGTTTTTCCTGCCATAAAGACTTTACCTTCTTGCTTTAAACTACCATCATAATAATAATATGAAGCTTTTCTGATGGTATTTAAAACTCTCTAGCAAATATTTTAAGCAGGTTAAGAAAAATTTCAGCTTCCCCACTAGCTTGTTGATAGGTATAGTCTTAAGTTGGCTATTTAGAAGAAAGGTTAGGTAAGAACCTGAAGAAAGATGTTGCTGTTCGAATATTTGAAGTAATGATTCATTTCACGCTTTAAATGCATAAGGATTCTTTAACTAGCGTATGTTTATTTAGGTCCAGATTATCATTTATGAGTTGCTTGGCATTCTGAAAACCATGGAACAAAAGACTCCTTATACATGATTTTAAAAGGTGTGGCAGTCAGGCAGGATTATCTGTTTCAATGTGTCATAGTATCCTGATGTTTTGTTTAGGGCATATTACCTTTTTGTTGTTTCCTAGAAGATCTATGGTAAGCCACATGCCAATTGACTTCTTTTTAAAAAAAAAAAAATTACTGCATTTTGGCTATATTTTAGATAGATTAGGCAACAGTTAACTGAGTTCTGAAATCTCCAATAAAGTGAAAAGGAATGCATCATTTTAGCATTCATCAGTAAGAAGCTGCCATTATTACACCAGCTTTTTTGAACAAAATATGATTAATGCTTGAAGTCACATGACTGATAATACCAGCTAATAAATGCTCCCTGCTTCCCTGAGAAACAGGCAACAGTTTGACTGGTGGAACAGAGCGCAGGTTTAATCCTGGAATAGTAAGGTGAAAGCTTTAGTGGTAGTGCAATTCATCTGCATGCCTGGAAAAGCAGGACATGGCATTCGGTCTCTCTCAGCTCAGGAGCCCTTTGACATGGATAATTTTGTAGATACAAGGAAGAGGAGTACATGATCTAATTTTTTTAATTGTTAAAAAAAACCACGTGAGGTTTAAGGTGCAGCAGGGGTGGAGTGGGTGCGTTTGAATTTTCTGCAGAGAAAGTTTGTACCTGACTTTGGTCAGAGGAGGAAGAGATATCCCTGATCCACGTACAGTCAGGCCAGCATGTTCCAGCTCGTAGAGCTGGAGGAAGGTTCTGCTGTCTGTGCACACTGATCAAAACACATCTGATATATGTTCTTAGGTGTTCCTGCAGATTTCTCAAACATAATTTAGACAAACGAGCTGCAGTGCCAAGGCCTAAAGCCAGGAGAAAAACCTGTATTCTGCCTCTCCTTACAACTGTGTGTATTGTCCTCTCGAGCCTCCGACCCGTCTGCAGGATGACTTCTTATTCACTGGGGTGAATAAACTGTGTTTCATATTTGTTTAAAACTCTGAAATCTTCTGCAAGCTGGACAGGCTTCATATTTAGAGAGAAAATATTCAGATGGGCTTCATCTTTTCAAGAGTCCTTTGGAATAAGAACATTTAAAACATTGTGTCATAAACTGAAATGCAACAAACAGCTCTTGAAAGGCTACTGGAGTTCAGTGAGAGGTTTGGGAAGTGACCAGTAGTTATGTATTACATCAGGTGGTGTAATAAGTGTCTTCACTTCCTCTGTAATGCTCAATCCAAGTGCAAGTGTACATATAACCCAAATAATCGGTATTTTCTTCATACGATGGAGCAGCCTATTTGGTAGGCATGTTCACTGATGGATAATGCTGTTCCTATCTGAAAATAAACATAGTTTGTGAAGGATAAGTTTGTTGAGGGGGATTAATCTCCCAATAATAAAATCTCACGGCGTCTGTCAGAAAGGAACATAGGGACCTTAATCACCTTGCTGAATTTTGATAGTTAAAGACCGCCTTTAGCATCGTGTGCAGGGGTTGCTTTTGTTTTTATTTTGCCTGCTACCTTTGTGAAAGGAAATATTTAATAATTTTTTCCCATAAATGTTTACCCGTAGCTCTCCCGAATTAAGAATGTCTCACTCTGCAGGAATGTGAACTAAAAACCAAATAAAGCTCGTAGGCTTCACAACACAGTCGTTCGTGCCAATGCTCTGGCCTAAGCTTAGTGATGACCCAGTCTGACAATTTATATCCATTTAGTTCTTTAAAAACAGCAACTGTGATTTCTTTTCTCTTTTTTTTTTTCCCCCTCTAAATCAGGAAGAAAGCTGTTGTTGCTGAGTTTGTCATTACCTCCTGATGTAAAATGTTCACACAGGCAGTAATTTCCTTGCTGTGAAAAAAGAAAATAAAAATTTAGCTGCCCTTAATTATTGCAAGTAAAGAAACAGTGTTTGCAAGCCTCATTTACAGCTGATCTCCCTCAGTCTGAGAAAAGGAAATACTGAAATTAAAATCTTCATTTGAACACACTATAGATTTTCAGTCTACTGTATTTCAACAGTTGCAGATATCACTAGAGGATTATTTTTTTTAAATATAAAATTGATTTATAAATTAAATAGGAAGTCAGTAAAGCAGACCATTAAATAGCATCCCCATTTGAAGTTATAGTTAAAGCTGAACAAATTCAGTAAACTATACAGAAGATACATCAGAGAAAATTTTAGTCAGAAATATAGAGGCTGGAACGTGGACACAAATTGAAATTTGACTTTGAAAGCCTGGTCTTCACTTCTGAAGATTGCATTTTAAATATTAAGTGTTAGTAACCTAATTCTGTTAGGGAAAATTAGGCCATTTGTGTGTTTTTGTGGTGGATAGCTGTAAATGCACACTGCCACCCTGAAAAGACTAAATGAACTTTAAAATATGCGTAAAAGTAAACGTCTTGTAGGGTTTTTAAGATGTTTTCCATTAGACTGGCTTTCAGTGGTTTTGAAGTGTTTCTGCTGTTCCTTTTAGGTAGCTTACATTTTTTAATTGGGCTGTCTGTTCTGCAGTTATAAAATTAAAATCTGATAATTCTAGTGTTACATTGTATGCTACCTATGTAAATATTTAATGTAAAAATTACTCTTACAATAATTATCCTTACAAGGGGGAGGGATTCAGACCTATGTTACCATCAAAGCCAAGCCAAAGAACAAATACTTGAGGCAGGAGAGTAGTGATGGACCTTCAACCAGTGGCAGAATGCCCTTTTTTTTCCTGCTTCATCTCGGGTATGACCGAAATTGTGATCTCACATTGAGGAAGTCTGTGATATATTATTCTCTCTCTTTCTAAATGGCTTAAAACTAATCTCACCATGTCCATGTCCCCACCTCTCCTCACCCTGGTGAACTGTCATGTCAGCACTACATGCCAGCGTGCCCACTCAGTTGAGCTGGAACAGCTGTTTGTGATGCTAAGTCAGCAAACAGGCAAAATAAAAATAGTCTTAGAATCATAGAATAGTTTGGGTTGGAAGGGACCCTTAAAGGCCATCCAGTCCAGTCCCTTCCAGTGAGCAAGGACATCTTCAACTAGATAAGGTTGCTCAAAGCTCTGTGAAAACTGGCCAGGACTGGGGCATCTGCCACATCTCTAGGCAACCTGGTCCAATGTTTCACCACATGCACTATTAAACAGTTCTCCCTTATATCTAGTCTGAATCTACCTTCTTGTAGTTTAAAATCATTAACCCTTGTCCTATTGCAACAGGACCTACTAAAAAGCTTGTCCCAAAACAAGTCTCTTTAGAGCCTTCTCCAGGCTGACCAAGCCCAACTCTCTCAGTCTATCTTCACATGAGAATTGCTCCAGCCTTCTGATCATCCTTGTGCCCCTCCTCTGGACTTGCTCCAACAGGTCCATGTCCTTCTTATGTTGAGGGCCCCAGAGCTGGTTATAATACTCCAGGTAAATAACTTCATTTTCGTGTCTGAGATTTGTTTGTTAAAGCCAGATCAGTTCCCTGATCTGGTTTCTCATGCTGCTGCAACCTGTTTTGCCATCACAGTTATGAGAGGGAAGGTCGGGCGGTGTTCTTAGGAGTGGGGAATGAATTGTTTAGTGCAGAAATCCCTTAATCTAATATCTCCACTGAAATCTTCCTGACATGAAACTGGTTTTTAGTTTGTGGATGCTGAATCTGTGGGGTTTGTAGTTTGTGGATGATAAATGTTGATACTGACTCACAAATAGAATTTTCAGTCTGCAGGTTTGATATGGAGAGATGCAGATATGTGTGGATGTGTATATATATTTATACAGTTTCATGCAGAAAAAAAATGTTTAGTTTAAAATTCTCACAGAGCTTTACAATTACAGAATTTTATGATTTGACGGAAAAATCCCTCAGTTGGTGTGATTTCAAGTCATAGTTAGGAAGACATGCTACAGAAAACACAAATGATCTTGAAAACTACAGCTCACTTGCATGTAAGAAGCTGAACATTTTCCTAGCTGAATATGGTCATTAAAAAGTTTAGTTTGTGGGGAAGTGTAGGTGGAGATGTTAATATTTCTTTCATTACGCAATGAGAAATTTGAAAACAATGTAAAAAGCTTGCTGTGTCCTGAGATTACCTATGCTGAATTTCAGTCCAGAACCACTTTTAATATAGAGTCATAGAGATTCACTTTTAATCATGCACTCACAGACTGGTTTGGTTGGCAGGGTTCTCAAAGATCACCTGGCTCCAACCCCCCTTGCCACGGGCAGGGACACCCTCCACTAGACCAGGTTGCCCAAAGCCCCATCCAAGCTGGCCTTGAACACTGCCAGGGAGGGGGCAGCCACAGCTTCTCTGGGCAGCCCCTGCCAGTGCTCTTATAGGGATGAATGTCTTCCTAATATCTAAATCTACCCTCTTCCAGCTTAAAGCAATTACCCCCTGTCCTATCACGACACTCCCTGACAAACAGTCCCTCTCCAGCTTTCCTGTAGGCTCCTTCAGGTACTGGAAGGCTGCAGTAAAGTCTTCCTGGAGCCTTCTCTTCTCCAGGCTGAACAAGCCCAAGTCTCTTCGTTAGAGAGGTGCTCCAGCCCTCAATCATCTTGGTGGCCTTCCTCTGGACTCACTCCAGCAGCTTGTGCTGCAGACCCCAGAGATGAATGCAGTACTCCAGGTGGGGGTCTCGCCAGAGTGGAGTAGAGGTGCAGGATCACCTCCCTTGATCTGCTGGTCACACTGGTATTGATGCAGCCCAGGACACAGTTGGCTTTCTGGGCTGCAAGCACACATTGCTGGCTCATGTTGAGCTTTACAACCATCAACACTCTGAAGTAGTTCTCCTCAGGGCTTTCAATCCATTCTCCACCAGTCCACAGTTGTGCTTAGGATTGTGCCAACCCACATGCAGGACCTTGTACTTGGCCTTGTTGAAGGCCGTTTGCACAGGCCCACCTATGAAGCCTGTCAAAGTCCCTCTGGATGGCATCCCTTCCCCCCAGTGGGTCAACTGCACCACACAACTTTGTGTCATTGGCAAACTTGCTGAGCATACACTTGATCCCTCACAGTATCACAAATCTTATACAAAGCAAGTTGAACACAGAAAGCAAATCTCTCTGTTTCTAGGCAGACCAAGTATTTGAGCCTGAGCACCTGCGCATTGCAAATTCAGATTTCTGTTTTCTTTGGGCAGTTTCACTTAGATTAATACAGCCTTATGTCATCTGACATAGTAGATGTCTTTGTTTCTTTTCACATGGCATTCTTCTCTGTCTTACCCACATAATGCAAATGCCTCATCACAGATCGTTGTGTTCTGATTTGATTATACAGAGGTGTTGGAAAAGACTTGGAAAGACAATGGAAAGGCATTCCTTGCCTTCACCTGCTGATGGGGAGGATTCTCTCATCTCAGGAGAATTTCTGACTGAAGCCCTTTGAAGTGCAAAGCTTGTGTGGAAGTTTCGTAGTGTACATTAAAATGTTGCTGCCGTGCTGTAAGACAATATTCTTCCTTTCTGGGACCGTCAGTTTGTGAGCAGCCATGATAAGTTTCTCAGTCAGTTTTATGTAATGTGTAAATACCTGGTACTTTATCTCTGCCCAGTGTAGGCTTCAGATAAATCATTTTGAAATCTCTGTTTACATGATGTAAGTTACACGAGAGCTGGAACTGTAAGAGGCATTTCTGTAGTGGAACCATCTCTTTATGTGTATACCAACATACAAAGTAAGGAAGGCATGGAGCTTGTAGTGATGAATTCTGGAAGTGATTGTCTACTGACAATGCACAATTTTGTTGGCTACCCAACAATCATTCTTCTATGACTTTTATAAACCACAATTTGCAATTTCTAGCTTTTCCAGCTAGGCCATATACTTGTAAAACTATGTAATGAAATATTTCAAATATGTGCCGAACCATTTCTAGCAGACTCTGAGTTTGAAAGTGTCAAAGGTAACCTTTAATGCCTTCGGAGAATTTACGGTCACTGAAGAAGTAAAAAGGTAAAGAACATCTCTTAAGATACTGCTGTAAATACTGTAAATACAGTCTTTTTTAATATTAATTATGCCTCCCAAATTGTATAGTCTGGTCCCTTTCTGAGATATGGTCTATTGATGCTTTCTTTTCCAACTTAATGTTAGGTCAGTCTGCAGGTAAAAAAAAATAGGAATTATGTAAAATCCAGAGGATCCATCCCCCCTTGCTCCGCTTCACCCACTGTAATATTGAAGTTGTGCAACCCATTCCCCAGCTGCAAATACCCAAAGTTTGAGCTGCTCCATAACTCTTAACGCAGTGGTCAGGGCTAGGCAGTCTTCCCTGGCAGCCTCGATAAATGGAGTCAGTAGGATCAATGTGGTAATTACCATCATTTAACAGTCATAGCTTCCACTTGTGTGCTTCTAAACTTGATTGCATAACACTTTGTAAGCCCTGTTGAGGAGATGTTGCCTACCTGTTCTTCTGGTAGGCAAAAATGCCAATGGTGAGGACTGTGCTTTTCTCAAGTGTGTGTCCTTCCAGGCCAGCATTGGCACTCTCTATCTAGGTGTTGAAGTCTTTCTCAGAAAGGATAAATTGTTCCTGCAACCTCATTTTGGAATAATCGCAGAGGGCATCGCTCTTTGACAGCTTGGTTTGTTACCAAGGCTTGTAAGCCCTGATGCTAGAGAAGTTAATCAGAGTCAGAAGGCGAATCTGTATCGATGCTTTAAGATGTCTGTTACGCTGTTGCTGACTTGAGCACCGTTCAGTAAACCAGAAATAACTTCATGTTCTCTTTCAGGCTCTTCTCCCTTGCTCACCATAATCTGCTGATAAGATGTATTTGAGCTAGAAATCAGTATTACCCACTAGGGAAATAAAAACAACTTCTACAAAACATTCTTAAAACATTTTAGTCTGTGGGGACAGGACAAGGGGCAATGGCTGCAAATTGGAGCATGGGAAGTTCCACACCAACATGCGGAAGAACTTTTACACAGTGAGGGTGACAGAGCCCTGGGACAGGCTGCCCAGGGGGGTTGTGGAGTCTCCTTCTCTGGAGATATTCAAGACTTGTCTGGATGCCTCCCTGTGCAGTATGAGCTAGGGAGCCTGCTTTGGCAGGGGGGTTGGACCCATCTCTCAAGGTCCCTTCCAACCCCTACAATTCTGTGATTCTATGATTCTTACCACTACATTGGCTAGATGTTGTTAGTATAGCTGTATTTACAGAGTTGATTTGCCTCAGCTCCTGATCACTTAATAATCATAATAATAAAAATTAATAATAATTTAAAATTGTAATATGAAGCATACAAATAATACGCTTTTTATATAAGTGCTGTAATACATTAACATCCCTGCTGTAGGATTAAAACTAGTGCCCTCACTGTGGAATGGAAAAATGGAGAATACTGGAAATCTAATATTGAAATTTGGGGTCAGTATGTATACAGAGGGGTGTGTATATATGTGTGTGTGTGCATGCACACGCAGCACTGAAAAACACATGTAATAAGGCAGTGGGGAGAAAGGAGAAATGGGTGGAGGAAGACTGAGTTATGAATTTAAATTAAACATCTGTAGGATTAAATTAAATATTCTTTTGGTGTCTCATCCAAAATCAGATGTCATCACATTCATTTTCCCTACAAGAACATAAAACTTTTTCTGTGCTGTAGATAACTAACTCTTTGGACTATAAAACTTCAAGCATGGCATTGCCAGCCAGTCCACAGAGGTGATTGTCCCACTCTGCACCGTGCTGGTGTGGCCTCATGTTGAGTGCTGCATGTAGTTTTGGGCACCTCAGTACAAAAAGGGCACAAAGATATTGGAGAGTGTCCAGAGGAGGGCAACGAGGATGGTGAAGGGTCTGGAGGGGAAGTCTTATGAGAGAGGCTGAAGTCCCTTGGTTTGTTCAGCCTGGAGAAGAGGAGGCGGAGGGGAGACCTCATCGCGGTCTATGGATTCCTAATGAGGGGGAGCAAAGGGGCAGGCACTGGTCTCCTCTCTTTGGTGTCCAGTGATAGAACCCGAGGGAAAGGTATGAAGCTGCAACAGGGGAGGTTTAGGCTGGAAGAGGTTCTTTACTGAGAAGGTGGTTGGGCACTGACACAGGCTCCCCAGGGAAGTGGTCACAGCACTGACCCTGACTGAGTTCAAGAAGCATCTGGATGCTGCACTCAGTCCCATGGTCTGACTTGTCTGGCCCTGTGTGGAGCCAGGAGTTGGACTTGATGATCCTTATGGGCCCCTTCCAACTCTGGAGGTTCTGTGATTCTATTATATAAATGTAATTATTTTAAAAGTATTGAATATGCAATATATGATTTTCAGCACTGATTTGGCTGGCAACTGGGAAAGCATTAGCCTTTCTGAAGAAAGCCAGCCTTTCCTACTGCCTTGCTCCGTGACCTTTCAGTGCTTTCTCAGTCTTTACACTTACTCTTGGGCATCTTGTCCTGTCATACCTGCCCATGCTAAGCTGGGAACATGCCCCTCAAGCAGAATGTTTTTTTGTGCCTTTGCAAGTTCATACTTGGTTTAACGCTATATGGAAAAACAATGTCTTTTTATACATGCATATTTGTTTACAACTAACTGGGCTTACAGAGATGTCTTTTGGTCAAGAAAGGAAAGTTTGTGGTGAATTAGACATCCATACGAATTTAAAAAAAATCCAAAATGCAGTTCTGTGTGTGGAACATTTTTATCATATTTTGTGGGACTGCCATTAAAAGAACCTATTTAGGTGACCAGCTTAAACAGAGCAGTGAAATCCAGTTCATGCCTGGTACAATTTTGGAATTAAAATTAGTGATAATGACACATCCAAATGGGGTTACGTAGAGGTTGTAGTTACCACATTTCCCCCCAAAAAAATTCTCATGAGTGTTTCTCACTCTTTTCTTTGGAAATGCACATAAACATTGACATCCAGAGGTGAGGATACGCTGTAAAATCCAGATCAGGTCCTGTGGTTGCTATTGGGAGTCAGCACTTTTCCAAGCTTTACTAGGCTATTTTTAACAACTCAGAAGAGACGTAAGCACAGAAATTAACTTTTCTTTTGGGTAAGTTTTGTGACTTAAAATTTGCATGCAAGAGTGGTTTCCCTATAGTTTTCCCTACAGTTTTGCTTCAGCTTAAAAAGTTGTATGTTCAAATACGTTTCTACAGCTATTGTGAGGAAGGGGGGGGGGGGAATCTATATTGCATTTCCATCTCTCACCGTTCAGCAGTGCTTCTGTTTACAGGCATACTGGATAATTATTCTTTGGTATGCTGGATAATTATGTTTTGTCAAAACAAAGCCTTGAAAAATTAATGAATAGTTACTGCATTGCAGTTTTGAATAATATTTCTAGGAAAACTGGTTGGGAATTTTTCAAAGAACAATTTTCTGTTGGATCGTCTTGGAGAAAAAAAATGAAAACTTCTTATGAAAAGCTTGTACAAGGAATTGAAAAATTGTGAAATTGCTGAAATGCTATGTTTTGAAACAATGCCATTTTCCTACTCTGAAACCACTTGTTTAGAAATTCTATTTCAGCAAATATTTTTTTAACTTACGGCTTTTGGGGGTTTTTTGGGGGGTTGTTTGGGTTTTTTTCAATTGGTAAAACAAAAGGCTTAGGTCAATCCCAGTGGGATTCACTTACAGTGTTTTCCTTTATCATAGTTTTGCCTTGTTGGTATTTTCACACTTCTTGCAGTGGTGGAAGTTGGGAAAAGTGCTTGAAACAGGGATGGTCAGAAAGCATATTTATTAGAAGTGGAGGCATTTTGTCTCCTGTTCTTGAGAATATCATTTGGAGGCTTTGTTCGTATTTGTTTTAGCATATCCCCGTGGTTTATATTTGGGCTCTTTTTATGCTTCACCTTAGGAGTCTGTGAGTTACGTAGTGTCGCATAAGCCAAAATCAAGGGTGTCTGACATTGCCTGTCAGTGGAGATAACACCACAAACAACGCATCCTATGACAACAGGCAGTGCATGAAAATGTGGCCTGTATTTCTGTAAAATATAATTATTTTTATATGCTGGTAGCTCTCTGAGTCTTAAATCACACATCTACTAGGAAAGAACCTCCTTGAAGCAACCTTCAAACCTCCTTCTGATGGTTCCTGAATGCTTTGTTGTGGGAATGGGGGTGAAGCTGGGCTGGAGGAGCAGCCTAGCAGCCTGGTCTGAGACCCTTTGATGTAAAAAGAAGCTACTCAGTGGACAGGGGAAAGAACCTACCCAGAGAGGGAAAAATGCAGCTGCTGAGATGCTGACAGTACTCTGAAGATACAAGTACTATCCCTGTTGCCTGTGGTTTAAGAAGGATAAGCGTCAGTGACTGATGCTTAAAGAGCTACACCAAAGCTTTGATCTGGGTTTGTTACACAGATGTTCCGGTGAGGATCAGGGCTTGTACCCTGTATCAGATGCTCTCCAGGCATGTTGAAGAAGTCACCTCTGTCCTAATGCTCCCTCAGTGCAGTACCCTGATGTCTGAATTAGAGAAGGAATGTGTGGCAGGATAAAGAGGAGGAGACAGTAAGTGTGACAATACAGAATACTATCAACAGGAAACTGCATGTTCTCAAGACAAAAGGTATTCTGTTATCTTGGCTGTGATGCTCTACGTCCTGCTGGCCTGCAATGGGTGACAGCTCAGGAAAATCCAAACATTTAGCTGCGCCTCTCCCTTCAAGTCTGTGCTGAATCACACCAGAGGCTGTAACACCAGCACGGTGGTAGGAGAACAATGTGCTATTGTTGATATTCTTTTGGGTAAGACACAAAACCAGAATCTTAACCACAGCATATTAAATCACCTCTTTTGGCATGAATAGATAGGTTTACTAAGGGCTCTAATCCAGTTCTAATTTACATGATTATCTTTTGTCTCTCTAAACTCTTCAGTAGTTTTGATTAGATTTTGTTCTCTTTTCTTCTACACTTGGAATATATATAATGAGAACAAACTCTGCTCTACTGATATTTGAACAGATTCTTAATTTCATGACTGGTTTGTTGGGTTTCTTTTTGTAGGGGGGAGGGAAAATCAGACATGCCATTTCTCAGTATTTGACCAGGGTTATTAAATCCAGTGTAATGACTGATTATGTCATTACATTAAGACAGTATTCCACATGCATGAGATATAAAATAAAGACTATAATCTGTACAGGGTAATTGTGATTAAGATGCTGTAGTAGAGATTTTTTTTTAGGACATATCCCACTCACACACATAATTTTTTAAATCTCCATATGCATCCAAAGATAACAAAAGTGATGAAAGAAGTGAGAGTTTCTCTATGTGTGTCCTAAGATTACCCAACTAAATGAAAAAAAAATCAGAATGTGGTGGATTTAAGATTCTTTTTTATGTACTGTGTTCTATGCTCCAAGTTCTGATCCCACTAAAAATGATTTCTTGAAATACAGAAAATGTTGTGTGATGTTAATAAAATTACTTCAGTTTGTCATCCTTGATTGGCATTCAGTTTAGATAGTTTTAAAAGAGAAACATAGAATTTGCATGAATGATTGAATGAAATGAAGGTGGAGGACTGTTACTGGTGCTGCCCAGGTGTTTTCTCTGCCAGCTATCCAGCATGGAATGAAGCTCATTGAAATCAATGGAAAGATGTTGATTTGAGTGAGGTTTGGTTAATGGCTCAAACCTGCTGCTTATTTAAAAGTAATTTATAAAGCTTTACTTGACCTGTAACAGAAAATGGAATTTCTCATTTTGAAAAGTTCAAATGGGAGTTCAAAAGGGTAACAGAACTTGATTTTTTATTTTCACACTGGAAAGCTGCTGCCATCTGCACTTACCTTTCAACAGCGTTTGTTCAGTCCATAATTTCTTATATAAAAGATCAGAATGTGTTTCGGGGAAGTGCTCTGTCAGTGACACTTACAGGTCACCCACAGGATGAGAGTAGTGTCACATACTGGCATTTCTTTCCCCATGTCCCTAATGACCGGAGACTTGGAGGAAAGAGGTAGTGTGAGAAAACATTCGTCTCAGCCTTAGTTTTCTTCATCTTCCATGTTTTCCTTCTGCTGTTCCTTCATGTTCTAACACGCTCCCCATCAATCCACCTCTCATCCACAGTCCTTTCAGCTGATACGTTTCCTCCTGAAGTTGGGCGTGACAGTGGCCAGCCAAAACTGGAGATGGGGGTCAAAACTTGAGGATCCAAAAGGTGGTTTGCACATGGATTATAGCGTGGGTTATAACTGCACCCTAAATGATTTACTGCTTGTTTCTCCTGCGCCCAGGAGATTCTCCAAGAAGCTGACACTGTAGCACCACCACATGCTCCTCTGGCTTCCTAAGAGAGGTTTTACCAAAGTATATTACAGAATCACAGAATCGTAGGGGTTGGAAGGGACCTCGAGAGATCATCGGGTCCAACCCCCCTGCCAAAGCAGCTCCCTAGCTCATATTGCACAGATAGGCATCCAGACGAGTCTTGAATATCTCCAGAGAAGGAGACTCCACCACCTCCCTGGGCAGCCTGTCCCAGGGCTCTGTCACCCTCACTGTGTAAAAGTTCTTCCGCATGTTGGTGCAGAACTTCCTGTGCTCCAGTTTACAGCCATTGCCCCTTGTCCTATCTCCACAGATGACTGAAAAGGGGTTGGCCAATTCCCCCTGCATCCCATACTTAAGATATTTATAAACATTAATTAGGTCCCCCCTCAGTCTTCTTTTCTCCAGGCTGAACAGCCCCAGCTCACTCAGCCTTTCCTCATATGGGAAAATTGCTGCAGTCCTGCAGCTAGCAATCGCTCTGCTCAGCACTGCAGCACCTTGGTGTAAATTGCATCTGTAATAGATAGCACTGCGGACTGTCTGTCAATTTGGGGAGATACTTGGCCAGCCAAACCAGTGACCAGAAGAGAGCAAATGTGCTTGTAATTGTGTAGTTGCAGAACCAGGAGGGAGGAGGGGGTTAAATGACAGGGTGCACCAGTGTTCAGCAGCAGTCCTGTCCTACCAATACTGGCTCTTCCAGTCTTGACTGGAGGCATACTTGCTCTTCCAGTCTTTGCTGGAGGCCATGGTGGGCCAGTGGTGGAATGGGGGTGGGGAGGTCGGGGTTTAGTCCCGAGGCTGTTCCTCTGAGGTGCTGGGCCTGGCCTGCTCATAGGTGCCTCCCCAACCTGGTTTCTGTAGTGGGAAATAGCACTGCTTTGTCCTGCTCCGTCACTTTAGAGCTCATGGAGCGAAGTAAATTCAGCAACTGCTGCTCAAGGTTTAAAAATAAAGGCGCAATAAATTAAGGTCTGGAGGCAGTAAAAGTATTTAAAAAGCTAGAAGTTTTACATGTAAAATAAAAACTGAAAATTTGAATTTCATTCCCAGACTTGAACTTAGGTTTTTGCACTTGATGACATCGGTTGCACAGAAAACCCAGAATCTTAGAACTTGAAAGATGAGTAAAAATAAAACAGGGAAATGTTTTCCTTCTCTTCTTTCACTTTTGCAAATCATGTATTTTCTATGATTATAAATAGCTAAATCAACAAACTTTTACTGACTGGGGATGTTAAGCACACTTTCATTGTTGACTCTCGGAACAATTTAAACTCCTGAGTGCTCAATACTAGAATTCCCTTTGGGAGAGCTTGCAGCTTTCAGTGGACTCGCTTGGAGTCCCCTGTAAGAAGCAGTTAATAGGTAGACTGCAATGACTCCAGCAAAACAAGATAATCAATTCCATCTGCTTTTCTAATTAATCACTCTTGATATCGAAAGTTGGGGACATTGTGAATTTCCACAGTAAGCACAGATTTTGGAAAGGAGGATAACCATTCCCTTTGTTGCGGTCTGACTCCTCTCTCTTCACCTCCCAGAGAAAACCTGGGAACAGCCACCCCCCTGTGGGTAGCTAATCTGTACTCCCCAGTCACCCCACACCTTGATTTTTTGGGGTCTGGGTTTTGGTTTTGTTTTTTTTTAACCAGTTTTGCTTGTTCTTGTCAGGAAAGGAATAGTTAAAAGGGATGAACTGTGTTTGGGACTTAGGTTTTCCAAAATAAAATATGTGAGGGAAAGGTTTCATTCAGTTTTGGCATCGCTTTGTTAAGTCAGTTTAAGCCAAGAAAGATTGTTATTCCACACTGTTTGCCGATAGTAGACAGTTTACATATCGAATTGATTTTTTTTTTCTCTCCTCCCTTGAAGGAAGAGAAAATCAGTACGAATTTAAGGGATGGATGTCTCTCTGCAGAGGAGATTGTTCTGTTAACAACTCATCAAGAAAGGGGGGGAAAAAACCCAAACCAACTCCCCCCCACACACACACACACAAAAAAAAAAGATAAACAGGATTAACTGTTTACTTTAAGTGAGCCGAAGTCTGGTTGTTTTTCCGAAGAAGAACACAATGTACTGTTGTATCTGGTTTCCAGAGTGGTGTTTATCATAATTCCTCCTGCGGTGGTTGGTAGAGTGCTGCGAAGGCTCTCCGCCCACTCGCAGCCCGCTCCCCTTCCCTCTCCCATTGAGGCCTCCGGCCAGGACTGCGAGATGGAGCGAGCTGTCCTGTGTGATCTTTACTGCCTGACACGAGCTGACATTGACCCAGAATAAAATAACAGGGGCTGTTTCCTAGAACTCTCGGTGGACTGCTGAGAACTGCTACCATGACTCTTGTAAACACGCCACGCGCACACACACAAACACGCTCCCTCTCCCGCATTTAGAAACACACCTTGGAGAGGCGGCCGCGGCGGCAGGGGAGAGGAAAACAGCGCCAGCGGAAAACAGAAACCGTGGACCCTGTGAGGAAGAGCGGAAAAAAATGCCCTTCTGCTGGGGAAGGAGCCCCAGCGAGATTTCACTTCTGCTTTTCTTCTCTGCTCCTTGTTCCGCCCTTTATTTTGACGAATACTGTATTTTTCTGCTAGTTTGGTGTGGCATTCAAACAGCAGAATGTCTTATTGAACACAGGCGCAGCTCTGTAAGAAATCCCACGGTGTTACTGTATTTCAGTTACCTTCCACATGCACTGGGGAAGCACATGTGCAATGCTATCCTACCAAGAATGTGTTTTAGGATGCTCTATACCTGCTGAAATGGGCAGTCTTTGTTGTTTAATATTCACTTCACGTTGTTTAGGGGGGGGATTGGGTTGTTTTCTGTTTCTTGGGGGGGGGGAGGGGGTGGGTAATAAAAACTTGTAGGATCCCATGTGTGGCTGTGTGGTTCAGAATTAAATCTGGTAACTCCACAAATAGTATGGTCTTGAAAGATAAGGGACCCCAGTATTGCTGCTATGTTGTTCTTGCTTCATTCCAGATGCTGGAATTCTGTAAAGCGCTCACTGTGGGTTTTGCCAGGGAAGTTGAGAGCTCTCTAAACTCTATAGCACAGAAGAATTGGGTTGATACTGCACGGAAGTATCTCTCTATAGTTTCTCTCTACCTATATACATACAAATAGCTTCCTAAATAGGATCTGGCACAGGCTTTGGTAACCTGCCCTCCTACATACCGCTGTATTATGCAGCTGTTGTGCTCAGGTCACCCTTTGAAGACAGAACTTTTATTCTGATTTTTACCTATAAGGAACCGAAGCTCAGAGGAAGGAAGCATGGCATGGCAAAAACCATGCGAAATGTTGGCAGAACCAGCAGGTGGGTGCTGATTTCCTTGGAAAGGAGGGTGCTGAGCACCTTGCAAGAGAAGATCTTTTGGCAGCACCTCCACGACTGTTGGAATTCTTGGATGCCAAACAATAATTACAAAGTCTTACGATTAAAATAAAAATAAACAAAGAACCCCTCCTCAGATTCATAGATAAGGACTTTAAATGGTGGTAATTACACGTTATATTTGGAACATGATTTTTCTATTGGAGATCATCCATAAAAGACACTTGCAGTTTTCAGCTGAGCCTGTAAGTTTCTTAAATGTACGTTTTCACTCTTGATTAGTAAATCATGACATACAAGAAAATAATATTTTCTTTGTATTATATACTGAAATAACTAAGAGATTGCAATGGAATTCCATGCTGGACTTATGGCACACTAAGGAACCTGAGGACTGTGCACATAATTTTTTAATTTTTTTTTTTTTTTACCAACTACAGTTAACAGCACAGTGAGTCCAAAACAAGCTGGGATGATCTGATGTCCTTGCTTTTTTGTTACCAGCCAAAATTGGTTATGTATGTAACAAGCTGTACAGAATGGATCTTAGCAGAAGGACCGTAAATTACATGCAGTGTGGTGGTGTATGGGGGAGATGCCGGGGGGATCTGGAGGAAGGAAGTCCTTACTGGTCTGTTGTGGCTGTACTTTTAGGCAGTACTCAGGAATTTATCTTCCCTTAAATTTCTGTGTCTTCCAAACCAACCATGATTTTTTTTTTTTTTTACTTATGTGGCATAATTACTTTGGATTTAAACTATTAATATAGAACAACTCCAGTATTCATTTATGAATCTGAGGTACATGAGGCTGTGGGGTGATCCTGAAAATGTTTCTCAAATGCAGCACTGCGTGAAATTATAGCCTAGGCTCCATATCGAGTTTGAGCATCAATATCAATAATGTCTTTTTATGGCTTTAAATGTTTTGTTTACTTTTGAGTAAAGTTCTGTGTACAAATAAAACACACACATCAGCAGTGTCATTTGAAAGTGCACACAGTGACGGGAGGGGAGTTCATTTGGTGCTGCGTGAAAACTCCACAAAGTAAACAGTTTATGCTGAAAAAACTGTTGTGTGTGAAGCCGTGGTTGTCATGGCAAGCATGGAAAGCTGGGTCTGGTTTTTGTGCTACACCCCTTTCTGAGATATTGCATTTAGTTCCCACCTGGTAGGTGGTGGTCCACGTTTTGAATGGGAACATTTAGAGTGCTGTGGAGGTCCGTTCCCTACATGCATGTTCTGCATTAAAAAGGCAGCCCTGCTCATATGTTTGGCTCGTGCAGGTCTCTGCCTACGCACAAAAGCCCTTTCCCACAGAAGTGCTGTTTCTTCAGGTCATAGACAGAAAATAGTAGGTGGAAGGATTAACCTGAGTGAAGAAATAGAACAAGCAATCAGCATGAAAGACCTTGTGGAAGTTTCATTTCTTTTTCCAGTTTGTACTGAAGTTAGTGAGGCGCTGGCACAGGTTTCCCAGAGAGGCGGTGGAGGCCCCATCCCTGGGGGCGTTCAAGGTCAGGCTTGCTGAAGCCCTGAGCAACCTGGTCTGTTAAAAGTGTCCCTGCTTACTGCAGGGGGGTTGGACTAGATGGCCTTCAAAGGTCCCTTCCAACCTAACACGTTCTGTGATTCTAAGTGAGTACTGAAGGAAGTGAATAAAAACAAGCATCAGTTATTGTATTATCTCTCTTGCTCTTTTTCTTTTTTTTTACCATAGACATAAAAATGTATGGAAAAATCAAGGAAAATCCAAAATTATGGACTACATATAGTTGCAGTAGTGAGGTATTTGCAAAGTGTTTTGTATAAATACTCTGCAACACACATGCTAAGAAGTGCCTATAGAGACCTGGGAGGCCTCTGCTACATATTTTCTATTGGAGATGCTGAGATAAGACTTGCTGGATGCCCTGCTGATACTTCTGTCACATGTGTGGTTTCCACCAACACTTCAGTAAGGACAGCCTGTCTCTTGCTGGAGGGAACCGGAGTGTCTGGTGTTAACAGCGTGTGCTGCTCCCATCCTGCCACTTCCAACAGCTCTGGAGCTGCCTTCCTCTTTCTTTCCTTCTGGGTCCTTCCACAGTTACTGAATAAAACCATACATGGTTACAAACTCGACTCTTCAGTAGTTTTAAACGTCAGGTTTTCAAAGCAAATGATTGCTCCTTGGATCCTCACCTGAGTGCTTCAAACCAGGGCAGAGCCTGGGTGCTGTCTGTGCTGGTAGGGAGGATTCTTCTTTGAGGTCTACATTCCCCTTACAAACTGAAAGTAGCAGTGCTTGTCTTTTCCTCTATTCCTGTGTACCTCTGCTAGAAGGGCCTAGTCATCATCATCATCGTTTAATTTTACGTGCTTGATTCAATCTGTAGTTGTGCTCTATAGAGCTTCACTCGCTATTTAGTGATGACAAATGAATGGCATGTGTGTTAAACAGAAAACTCTGAGTCTTGTGTGTGAGCCCGAGAGAAGGCTGAGCTGGGCATGTACTTTTTCAAAAGGGAACATGAAGCAGTTTGTGGTCTGGTGAATACAGTGCTTTTAATAGGAAAATCCTGATGGTGTTACGAGGGGCCAGGGGAGATGGATGGTTGTCCTGGTGTGATTAGTCCTGTGCCAAGCTTTGATATTTCAGAGATAATGTGGGTAGGGTGACTGCAAGGAGTGCATATGATAGGGATAAATTAAATCCTGGTAGGGTGGTGTCCTGCAGGTTACAATTTGAATCCGAGCCACATTAGCAGGAGTTAATCAGCTCCACCTTGAGACTTGACCGGACAAGTTGGTGAATTGGGGTTGTGTAGGTAGTGTTGTGCCTCTGGTGATTAAGGGAGAGGGGGGTTTTGTTTATGTATGTTTATGTACATGTGCTTTATGCCCTGCTAGGACCGCACCTCAAAGAGATAAGAAGTCCTCCTGACAAACAAAGCAGCAGCAGCAGCTGTCTCTTGGATGGTTGAGATAAAGAATGAGCAAATATCAGCGCTAATACAATTCAACAGTTCTCAGGCATTTGCCCCCTTTCCCTCCCTGCCAAAGAAAGAGTAACTAACGAAGTCCCTGCTGAGCGCTGCCAAGGCGGTGGCATTTGCCTGGCTGTCTGGCTCCTGTTCTAGGACTGTGTAGCTTAGCTGTGCATGCAGAAGGGCTGCTGTGGGCCACATGGTTGTCCTCCTACCCAAGGGTAAAACACTTATTTGTTTGTTAAGATCTGTTCAAGACAAATTTCTGCTGCTTGTTTTCGTAAGACTGAGTAAAGGCATGGGTCAGTTCTGGCCTCCCCGCGCTCTCATCTCCTCCGCAGGCAGATCTTCTTACTCTTTGCCACGAGCTGTAAGGAGGCTGGAGGTGACCAAAGCTAAAGAAGGTTTTCATTGCCTTCACCCCTGCAGAAGGTCAACTCCCCGATTATAAGGCAACAGTATGGAGAGATACGATTTTTCATGCATAAAATAGTAAAATAAGGCTTTACCCCTTACCTACGAGGAGTGACTAATTAGGAGAAGGGCATGGCAGAGTAATCCTGTAATCCTCTCCAGGTTTCTGCTGGGAGACATTTTGTTCTAAAGATCAGCACAGTCATAGAAATAATGCAGAGTAATCAGTCTCATCTTTCCCCAGCCCCCATCCTTGCTCCTGGCTATTAGCAAATTAACAAAATCTTCCCAAGCTTTTGCATGAGACTTACTGTGTCATTCATTACTTTAAAAAAAAAAAAAGGGGGTTGGGGGGAAGCTAATCTCTGCCTCACTTCTTATCGTTCCCTATCTTCGCCCCCTTTGTTATTACCGATGAGTCATACTTCACCTTTTCCTTAGTCTGCATCTCCCACATTCACTCTTCTACTGGCTTTCCTGCCACCGCCCCTCGCTCTTGGAGGGAATTCTCTGCTCCTTTGCATGGGAAATTTCAGTTTTCCAAACCCATATTTTAAATTCAGGTCCTATACAGGGTTGCATTCTGTCGTCCCAGAAATAAGGATGGTCCCTATTTCCTCCCTACTTGAGAACTACTGATGAAAATTCTGATGAAAATTGAGATTTTGCCCTTAATTTTTTTTTTTAAAATAGTTCATTACTACGCATACTGACAAGGCATTGGTAAAGGTATGTTTGAGCTGATTAACTGATTCAGTACAATAACCGCTTCTTATGGGGAAAAAAGTGTTTGTGATAGACATGCACATGATAGGGGGGTTGGAACTGGGGGATCTTTAAGATCTCTTCCAACCCAAAGCATTCCATGGTTCTATGAAAACATAAATGCTGAATTCCAGAGGGCAGATAACTCATTTTAGATTAGCATTTTGCCTCATAATTTAGATGGCAGTGAGCTTCAAAGGGGGGAAGAATCGTGGGACAATCTGTTGCTTTAATCACAGTTAGACTTGCTGCTAAAACTTAATTAGCAAGGACATTTGCTGCAATATGAGACCAACACTGTAACATGGGAAAATAATACAGATGCACTTTTCTGGGAATCAAGTGAAATCAAGGAAGAAACCCCCACTGCTGGGGAGGACATTAAGGCCAGGAATCATCAGACTCCAAAAGGAGCTGAACTACTGTTGGTGATGCTAACACTGCGTGCAAAAGCCCTAAGAACAGAACTGGTTTCAGATCGTGAGGAGAGTTCCCCAAATGTGTTGCTGAGTCTGCTGTGGGATTCAGCTGATGTCATGATTGTTATTAAGGACAAAAATCAGTTGTCACTCTTTATTAAATACCTACAGTGTTTCCCTACTAAATTAGCATGAGACCGGTCAAATTCTGTTGAGAGCATGTCAAGCTTTGGCCATCACTCGTTTGCACCTCAGCAGGGTGTTTGTGAAGGTCTCTTCGCAGCGTTAGTTTGGGATGTTCCTCATCCTTTAGTCTGAAGTTGTGCCTCTGAAGGTTGGTTGTGAAATTCTGTCTTCCAAGTGAGTGAATGTATGCATTTCATTCTAAATGCATGTTGCAGAGAAATCACAACCACCTTTTGGGTACTGTTAGAACAAGTGTAGCATAGTGGATGCCTGCGCATGTGCACGGTCCTAACAGAGCAGAAATACCTGCAGTCTGATGCAATAGGTGCTGCTGCTGCTGTTTCTTCGTGATGCCAATAATCACCTGGTGTGAATGGGAACATTATAAACCTTGAGTTACACTGTTCTTTAATTCTGTGTATTGAGCTTGGTCGTAAGGTGACCATAATCCCATGATGTGACCTGGGATGTTGTGCTGCATGCACTGGACAGCTGGAGTGGGAGCTTTCCTGTCTGGAATGCACATCCTTGCCTAGAAGCAGTATGACGTGCAACTAGAAGTTTACTTCCACAGAGTTAATTTTCAAGGAGCTGATCTGATGATGGTGACAATGATGATTTGGCTACAGTATTTTTTTTTTGTCAGATCAGTTTCCCATTCTAGCCACCACCACAAAGGGATCGAAATCTGCAACCAGAGGTACAGGGAGCTGAGACTCCCACATCTGACAGCTGCCATCTCTTTGCTTGGCTTAAAAGGACTGGGAAAATGCACTTTTAGTGACTGATGTTTTCGGCACCAACCAAGCTAATTTTATTTGGGCAATTAACATGTCCCGGAGGACTTAATATGAGCCTGGTGCCAGTTAGTCTGAGATTTACTTGTGCTCAGTTATGTCTCACTGAAGATATGAGAAATTCCAGTGATCAGTTAAGAGACTGCTGAACTGATCAGATCTGAGACGCTAACTCAGTTGGCCCTTGCCTGCTCCAAGATACGGAGGCCTAATTTTCCACAATTAACAGTCTCTGAATGTTTTGTTAACATAGGCAAAACTGTTTGCTTTGTTTTTACTGTTCCCTTCAATCTGATTTCCAGAAATGTCCAGAGCATATCAGCTCTGTTTTTCCAAACAAAACAATAACATGAGGAGTTTCAGTCAAATCAGTTAAAATTCACAAGAGTTTTTAACCAACTGCAAGGCCCTAATGTGGAAAGTGGCTCCTGGGCTGTCCCATTCATAGCACATCCCTATCTTTGTTTTGTTGAGGTGGAGATGATCTTGTGCTATCTGAGTCCAGAAGGCATCTCACAGGTTGTTTTACACTGCAAATGAAGAGTGATGGAGCTGTTGCAGGCACAAATTTCTGTTGTTAGGACAGTTACCTGCTTCCTAGGGTGGGAACACCACCAGAGGTGAGGGTATGTATTCTCCCAGCCTGCACATCACAACAGTATTTAGGTTCCTCTTATTTGTCATTGCTCGTGGTAGAGGCAGTGTTTCACAGCTCTAAAGGACATCTTAACCTTGGCAGGCTGTGCAGAAATTGTACCTGAGCTTTCTTTGCCTGGTGGAGACTGCGTGGGACCCTTGTGTCTAGAGATACAGGAACAATTACAGGAACCTTCACATATGTTCACTCCTACCATTCCCTTCCTGCCCCTCAAAACCAGCAGCAGAATCTGCAAAATGAGGTTCTCTCAGCTGGCACTTGCACAGCTGCTGATGTCTGAAAGGTTTTGGGGGTGTATCCTGTGACGAGTATGGCCCTTTTAATGGTGTAAGCCAAAGTCAGAGAGTTCATAGTGAACAGGGAAACTGTGGTTAATGGTCTTCCATGTGCCTAAGCTTCCCTGTGAAGAAAACACATGGATTTTTTTCCCAGAGAAATGTAGGAAGTAATTTCATTTACAGTGTGTTTTATAAAGATATAATGAGCACTGTTGAATGCTTTCAGGATGCATATATGTTATATGCTGTGCTCCTAAAGCAGTTGGAGTTGGGTTGCTGTGAATGTGGTGCTGCTCTGGAGAAGGTAGTTTCAGCATGTACCTTTGAAATGAACTGAATCCTGCTGCCTAGTGCACCCCCGAGTTTTATTTAGAAATGAGGATGTGTGTCCTTCCCTTCAAGGTAATTTTTGTCTCCCTTTCAAAAGTTTCCATGCTTAACTGTTTCTTTCTGGGGCAGCCTCCTTCTTCCAGCACTGCATGACTCATGTTATCGTGGCTGCTGATCTCAGGTGCAGAATCTTGTGAAATGCATTTTTGTCTGTCTAAATGTGTGCCATCCACTGATTTTTGCCTTATCTGCTGTGACAGTAATATCTTCTCAAAATGCCAGCAAGTTGGTTAAGCAATACTTACAAGCCCTACAGCCCCTACTTCCATAGATTAATCACATTGTTTGTTTAGCAGGTTTATTAATTACCTCCTTAAAATAATTCCTCTGGGCTTCTTCCTACTCAATATTGAGTTTACTAATCTGCACCTTTGTGGTGTTGCGGGTTTTTTTTTTTAAAGAAAAATGGACATTTCACTCTTTTATCATGCTTAGGACTCTTTAAAAAAAAAGTTGCAGAAAATGTAATGCTTGCTTTGCCGATTTCAGTGTTGGTGATTATTACTTATGAAATATGTTTCTTTGTTTACTTCTTAAGCAAGGTTTTTATATTTATACACACGTTTGCATTATTGTTCTGCCTGCATTGCAGAATTCACCCCAAGTAAGGCAAAAGCTCAACCTTCTTGCTCTGTAAGTACACAAACCATAGCAGTTAATTTATCAAATCCCCAGTGCAAGCCTTTTACACTTCTTTTGAGGCCTGCAACCTCCAGAAGATAAACATGAGAAAGCCTTTAATGATGTTGGGTTTGTTTATTGAAACATTATTTGGTAGGAATTCTCCAAATATTGTAGCCTTGGCCTGAAGCTTGTCATAGCATTTTCAGAAGTTTGCTAATGAGCTTGTTACGAGCAGAAGGCAGCAGGTAACAGGGGAATGTTTTGCAGGTTATGCCTCCTTGTCCAGGATGCCTACGGTATGTTCAGTGAAGTGCAGCTGCAGTCCCTGGCTTCGGCGGCTGCCGTTGAGGAGTACTGCAGGAGGTGGGAAGGAAAATCCTGCTGCTTAGCTGGAATGAAGATTTTGCAAAGAACTACAAGAGGAAGGTGAGCGCAGTTGGCGGGGGAATGCCCCACGTGCTGTAGCAGGCAGAGATGATCTGCCTTTCTTATTTATTTATTGCTGTGATCGGTATTATTTGGAAGAACTGAATCTGGCTTTGTCCAATGAAACATCCTCCTTGCTGGTCGTGGGGCACCCAATAGTACTTGAGCCAACCAGACTCCAAAACAAGCATTAATAAGCTGACACCCAAAATACCCACTTAGCAGAGTAAGGGATAGGGAAGAATTACTGTATGCAATGTTTCATGTTTTCTTCCTCTTCAGTAGATTCAGAGATTTAAAAACATTAGTTCACCTCCCTTTCATTGCAGAACTGTTTGCTACAGTAAGTTTTTAACCACTGCTGCCTAGTATGGGGTTGAAGTTTCAAACACAGACTTTCCCTTAGTGTATGAGAGCTTAATTCAGTTAAGTCTATATGGTTTTGGAAGCACAGTTTAAGATTCTTAAAAAAAACCCAATGAAAAATCTTGCAAATCGTGAAGGCATTCTTATTTTGGAAAAACAATGTCTGCAGGTTTATAGAAAAATCCCCCCAGATAAGTAACATATTGACTTAACAGTACCTCTCAGACTTTGCTTATTCTGTGATTCCTTTGACATTCTTTGAATATAAAAAAGCTTTAATCAAGAGAAAAATATTTAAACGTATCAAGTATCTTACAGAGTATCTTTCTAAGGAAAGTAATACAGTGTCCACATGGGGACCTATGTAAATAAAATTAGATTGGTTCAATTCTCAACATGATTTATTCGTACAAGCGTCCGATCTAGATAAGCCTTCAGTATTAGAGTGGCTATGATATTTCTGCTGACACTTTTTTTTCCTATTGAAAAATGCTGTTTCATCAAAACCAGAATGTTTCATGGAAACATTATCTATTTTGGAGACAATTTTGTTGGGAAGATTTTTTTCAGGTCCAGAGGGAGTGAATATTCTCTCTTTCTCATTTCATGAAAACTTTCAGAAAGTCTCATTTTTGTGTTTCATATTGGAACAAAAACAAATTTCAAAGCCTTGAAATGTTTAGCAAAATGGAATTGTTGTTTTCCAGCCAGCCCTATTCAGTATGCTTTTCTTTTTATGTACTTGCAGTGTTAATTTTCAGATCCTTTGGATTTCAAGCCTACTTGCATTTTTATGGATCTTTAATAACAAACACGTCTTCTTATTTAATTATTTTGCTGGATTTTTTTTTTCAAGTTACATTTTTTCCAAACAAATTAAATAATGGCTTTGGAATTCTGGATACAAATGAAGTTTTACAACTGGCTGCTGGTGTTTCCAGTACTCTGCCTAGCTAATAAGAGACAGACTTTTTCTAATGTAAATCCTGTTTCAAAGCATCAGTAACTTAACTTCTGGCTATTCTGACTCCGATTAGAAGACACACTGCTGAAAATGTTGGTGGCTCAGCTGGAGCTGTGCTGGTGGTAACCCTGCTAGGAAACATTAAAAGGAAAAGGCTCTCGTAGCTTGGGGGACAGTGCAGCGGTTGAAACGTGATTTCATTGTACAAGATGGGTGGGTGGGGAAGTTGTTTGGGAGTTTAGTTTTTTCTTAATTGTTTTAGCCTAAGTTCTGCTTTGTAACTTGTTATTACTTTTAAGTGTCGGGACACGTTTTGTGTCACTCTAGGTGTGATGGAAACCACAGTAAAGCCATAGCTGAAATTAATATAAGGGAGTACTTATTCCATGGAGAGTGTAATTAGACTGTAGAACTCATTGCTACTGGCTAAATGGGTTTCCAGAGCCAGTGGTATATCCGAACACATGATGGGATATGCCTGTGAGTGCCCAACCTTGGCTTGAAGCACATGAGTGAATAAGAACTATGTGGTCTGCCCTGCAAGACAGACTGTTGCTTTTTTTTTTTTTGAATGCCAATTATCTTTTGGAAGGAGATGGCTTTTAAACTTTGTTTCCTGGAGTCTGACAGTGGCTTTTAAAATGGATAAAAGGGAACAAAGTGTAGGAAATACGAGGGAAAAGTCATGACTACTCTTTTCTACTCTTTTTTTTTGGGGTTTTTTTCCATGCCTTTGAAGAATATGGGCTGGAGAAAGCCAGGAATGGCTAATAAGATCCCATATGTGCATGTTGCCCCACCGTCACATGGATTGTAATCTCACTTATAGAGACAGACTGTTTCCTCAATCCCTCCCTGAGACAGAGGAGATTTTAATTTAACAGATACAAGAGGTTCTCAAGTTTTTTGCATCAATGGACTGCTGTTACTGTTAAAAAAAATTTCCAGGCCATCATCTGTCCTCATCATCAAGTATTCAGTTTAAAGTAGTGTTTAACATAATTCCAGTAAATGCAATTTTAAAATCACTGTTGTAAACTGAAGTTGCATTTCAAGGACCAAGAACCTATAATAAAGGATACTTTACATCCAGGTGAAAACCTGGCTATAAACCTGACATGGACCTGTACTGTAAGATGTGCTAAAGAAACTTAGCTATTCTCTTCTCCTGGTAAGAAAATACTTATGTTCCAAAAGAAAAGTGGGATAAAAACTTACACAACCATGTTTTATCTTGACCAAGACCAAACCTGTGAAAAATTGCAATTATAGTAATCTTATATTGAAAGAAACAGTATTGGTTTTGAGTACGAGGGTCTCAAGCTAGGTCATCTGACCTTCATTGTTTTAGGTGGTTTTTAGAACAACTCCTATACCCCATGTGAAACATACTCCCCAAAACCATCCCTGCAAGAAATCCTCCCCTTCCAGTAGAGGAAGTGGTGATTCCCTTTGCAGTCCAGTTTCTGTCAGTCCTGTAAGACAGATGGGCACGGCTGAGTCACAGGAAAGTTGCCGTGGCTTGTTCAGAATCTTATTTCCAACAGGTCTCCTAGTTTGTTCATGAGGCTGTTGAATAAGGTAGGAACCAGTTTTGTAGCTGCTGAATTAACAGCACGTATGTCATTCGGTGTCTGTTTCTTGACACCTTTTCTCTTCGCTGTCTCGTTTATACTCGTCTCCTGGCCTTTCCAACAGCTGTTCCCTGCACTTTCATCAGAAAAGAAAGATATGGTGGTTTAAAGAGAGAAGACTAAAAGATGTTCATTGATCTGCTGGTGGTGGTGTTGGCTATAGAAGGGTGTATGTTCTCTCTCCTGTCCTCCCACTGCCTTGTATGTTGGTCTCACAAATTCAGCCCCTCGGAAAGAGGAAGTGAGATTTGGATTTGGTGTGCTGCTAGAGGCAGGAATTTTGGTTAGGAATCTGTAAGCAGTACAACTAACATGTAACCCCCCCAATTTTAATAGATCCCAGGTGTGTTTCAGGTATGTCCGGTATAACCAGTAACTAAATGGATGCAATTAGATGCAGGGACTGAGCACCCATGAATATGCCTCAGGAGTAAATAACTTATGAATTGTCATAGTCTGCTGCTTCCTACCAGAAATTAATTTCAATGAACTGGGATAAACTTTGTAGTTAGATATCTGTCTTTATCAATGAAAACATTAACTCTATGTTTTTATCCCTGGCGAGAGTTCCACACAGGATAATAATTTGGATTTTGACACTTTGTGTCTTTTCACCTGATTTGCTAAGCAGCAGTGAGTTGTTTTACTGCTGAGCATAGTAGATCTACCACCTTCTTTTTATGCCTTCTCATAAGGTAGAAATATGAAAAGTTTTCATTCAGTAGAATGGAGAGATGACACCAATTTAAAATTGGAGGGGGGGAGGAAGAAATGCTTTAATGTAATACATAATTAATGCAGGGTGTCAGGATTAATTTTGTCCCTAAGTTGAAAAAAAAATGTTTAATAAGTCTCAAAAGAAGATGCAACTGTTGGATAGTGCTAAAATCCACACTTACATTGGATAGAGTAAAACACTTTGAAGGATACATCAACTCATAAGCTTTGGCACTTGACCCAACCTTTAATTCATGGCAGGTTGTGCTGTCGGTTGCATTTTCCTCCAAAGGTCTCTTTCCTTCTTCCTTTCTTTCTTTTCTTTCTTTCTTTTCTTTCTTTCCTCTCTCTCCCCCTTTTTCCTTCTTTCTCTCCCTCATTCCATGTTTCTCTTTTCCACTTCCTTTCTCTTCCTTTCCTTTCTTCCCTTTCCTTTCTATTTAACTCCTATACTCCTCTGACCCCTCTCTCCTTTTTCCTCTACCCTTCACCGTATCCTTTCTCTTCTTTTTGCTTTACACTCAGAGGAGAGGGCCACCGCTAGCTGCTGTACAAGAAAGTGTTTCAACTGCTAGACGTTGACAGGAAATGAAATAGTAAGAACTCTCCACAGAGCAAGGAAGTCATAACTTCCTTCCTTTGGGTTTCCCTCCTCCCAGAAGGCTGCCATCTAAAAGAGCTACCCACGTCTCTGAGGCTTTGAGGTCCTGAAACGCTTTGGTAATTGCTGTGGTTAAAAGTTGTGTTCCATTTAAAGCATAATTTCAGTAATTGCCTTGAAGTTTGTAATATTTGCATGACTTTTTATTTTTTTTTTATAACTGCTTATGTATCAGAAATTAACTTCTTCCTGAGTTTTCTGCTCTTTAACAAGCACATACTGCTGCTTGTATATTCAGTGCTTCTGGCATGAACCTGTTTAGTGACCAGCATTGGAGAATAGCATAGCCATATCCTTACTGATTCAGAAATACTCATTTCAGAGTTTTAATATAGTATGTGTCATTTCTAATGTATTATAGACAATTGAGTTACTAAAATATGTAAATCAATTATTGAAGAAAATTATTTCATATATCTAAACAAAATTTAGGGGACAAAACCCCCAGCAACCCTTCCTTCCTGTTTGTATGTTGACTGTCATGCTGGTTGAGTAGGCTAAGATTTTTACTTTATGATTTTGTTGCTTTCATTAATCATGTCTGATAAAATATGTTGTTTCTTAGCTTGTGCACTGCAAGGTCTTAATAGGTCAGTGAAAGGGGGAGCAATCCTGCAGTATCAGCCTTGTATTTGGGTTGCTTGTCTTTCTGTAGTTGAAACCTTGCGGTCTGGGTGATTATTACTGAATTTCTTCTAAGTTTCAAGCAAGGAGATGTTTCACAGAGGGCTTGGAATTGCATTTTCAGTCTCGAGACTGAAACTGCCAAAAGGAAACTATTTAGTTTTGGAATAAAATTGGGAGAGTAGGAGAGGAGGAAGCAGAGAAGGGCCAAATCTTGAGTCCTCAGAGCAAAGCTGTGGAAGATGTTGGAGGAGAATATATAGTCTTTCTTCTTTTCCTGGTTATAGGCATTGTTTTCCTTCTACTTTCTTTGATACTGCATTTTTTCTCCCTGTAGTCGTTCTTCCCTGAATCTGTGGCATGATTATTAAAATTGAAAAATTCCCCAAAAAACAAGCTGTCATGTTAAAAGATGACTCAGGCATGTCACACACAAAGCTCTTGCACCAGAACTGTAAATGAAACTACACACTTGTGAGAGAAATACACAAAATCTCCTTACTAAGTTATGAAATAGGTTGTCAGACCAGAGTCAGTCAAATAGTTTTGCAAAATCGCAAATTGAGGTTTTGTTTGGTTCCAGCAGCATAGCTTGTACTATGAGCCACATTTCCACAGGATCAGACTAGATGTGTTGATACCATAAATACTGGTTTATTACTTCCCTGGGTGTCTAAATGTAATTACGGCATCTTTTCTCTTTATTTGTACACTCTTACCAAAAATCTTAGAGCAAACATGTCAAAGCATGTATGCACATGCAGATGTATGCCATCTGACTTTGCAGTGAAGAGCTAAACAAGCCAGGAGGGTTAAAAGCTGAAGGTGACTTCTGGCCCCTGCTGAGCTGTGAAACTGAGAAGGGAGGTGGTTAGGTGAGCAAACGAAAGCAGCTTCTTCTGTACATGCTAGCACAGTTAACATCTACGGCAAGAATTGTGGGGAGGGAGAAGTAAATGCTATTTTATTAGTAACACTCACTATCTTCCACTAATTCTTCTGTGGACTAGTTCAAGACAATTTGTTAAATAGGTCAGAATTAGTTTCTGCACATGCTGCACATATGTTTTGTGTTTTCTCAGCCATGTATTTAGCCTAACAGTATGAAATCTTGAAAATTCTCTGACTGCTGTCTGGGTATGCAGCAGGCAGCTTGCATTTATGGGTACACAGAAAGGATGGACCAAAGTTCAGCAAGGAAAGTTTTAAGTTGAGAGGGATGCCTTTTGAGCACGTTGGATAATAAAAATAATTAAGGATACTAAAAAGATTTTTTTTGCATATTATACGTACAGGCACATGTCTCTGTGAGCTTATATCATAGAATCATCAAGGTTGGAAAAGACCTTCAAGATCAAATCATTCTGTGATTCTATGATCATCAAGTCCAACCGTCAGCACCACGCTACCATAACCTTTAAACCATCTCCTAAAGCATTGCATCTACCTTTTTTTGCACACCCCCAGGGACTCCACTACCTCCCTGGGCAGCCTGTTCCAATGCTTCACTACTCCTTCAGTGAAGAAATTTTTCCTGATATCCAATCTGAACCTCCCCTGGTGCAACTAGAACCCGCTCCCTTTTGTCCTGTCACTAGTTATTAGGGAGAAGAGGGCAACACCCGCCTCACTACAAACTCCTTTCAGGTAGCTGTAGAAAGTGATAAGGTCTCCCCTCAGTCTCTTCTTCCCCAGGCTGAACAGCCCCAGCTCCCTCAGCCTCTCCTCATAAGACCTGTTTTGCAGATCCCTAATCAGCCTAGTTGTCCTTCTCTGCACCCTCTCTAGCACCTTGATGGCCTTCCTGTACTGTGCCACCCAAAACTGCACACAGTACTCATATATAAAAGTGTCATTATATATCAGCAAAGCCTGGAGATAAGGGTTTACAGAAGAGTATCTGTTTGTAGAAAACTGCCTGTCTTAAGGCTATTCTTCCCTGGAGGTTTGTACTGTAACACTCCACTGGAGTTACTGGTGGTCTTACTGTGTTGGTGTTACTGACAGTGGACATCTGCATATTTAGTATGGGACAAAAAGACTTTTACCAATATAGATCTCAGTCTGGCATGGAAAGTAGGGTGTTAAGTCTGTCACTTAGAATCTGATAGATCATTTCTGTCCTTCTGGTCATGGAGTCAATCTTTTTTTTTTTTTTTGAAGAAAATTATAGAATCTTACAATAGACTCATTGTCTCTGAAGTAAAAACCAGTGCTATTCAAAATACTTTCATTGCTCTTTTTTTCATCCTTGAGCCTGTTTGTTCTCACTTCTCTACTCTCCTTTTCCTTTTTTTAGAAGTCTGTTTGTGATCAAAATTTTTCATTTTAAAATAGTGGCTAGTAATTACACTTGCAGAGCAAAATTTTAATGCTTTTATTTTGTCTTCTGTAGCCAGAAATGTCTTCGTGCACATGGAGGCTAACCATGTCCCTTCCCTGTAGCACAGACCCAGCTGTTCATCTCTTGTCCTGACTCTATTGATGAAGGAGGATACACATATTGGATAAAATACACCCATTGTTCAAGTCAGATTGAAGTGGGATTTGACTGTTGCTCGTCCAATAAAGAGAAAGAATAGAATTCTTTCTCTGAGGATAATGATTTTCTACGGAGGAGGACACAATGTCTTGCCTTTTCTCCACTGTGTTTCCCCCATGTCATTCCTCTTTCTGCTAAGTCAGAGTCCCTAAGTGCAGAGAGTTAACTTTCTTGGAGGCAGATACACATGGAGAGCAAGAGTGTTTGCTCCTCACCAGGGGTGCTGACCGATACAGTCCCTGGCACATCAGTGACAGCACTGGGAGAGGACATCCCCTTTGGTAGAGAAGGGTCTTGGCACAACGTGATTTGGTACTTGCAAATTGTCCAGGTGGCAAATGTCCCTGCTATTTGTGTCAAAGAAAAGGATGGGGCTGAGATGCTCAGGATGTACTCTCTACACAGTGCTGCTCCTCTGCCTGTTTGTAAACAAACACTGTCATTTATGAATTATTAAGTGCTCCTAGTTGAAGCAGCAGGCGACCTTCTCCAAAAGGAGAAGAGCTTTACGTCCCTTGTGCAGACTTAAAAATACAGATGAGGGGTTGGTGTACAGCCTGAGCAGAGACGTGGTTACACCTGCACTGCAGCACCATCGCTGATTTGCTGTAAGTTGATCAATACGTGATCTCTGTGCACACACACGCAGAGTTTGGGATATGTTCATGCCTGTGCTCTGCCCTCACCCTAGTGCTGTGTGACATGAGGCAGGCCGCTTGTGTAACTGCCCGGGTTGTACATAGAATCACAGAATCGTAGGGGTTGGAAGGGACCTCGAGAAATCATCGGGTCCAACCCCCCTCCCAAAGCAGCTCCCTAGCACATATTGCACAGATAGGCGTCCAGATGAGTCTTGAATATCTCCAGTGAAGGAGACTCCACCACCTCCCTGGGCAGCCTGTCCCAGGGCTCTGTCACCCTCACTGTGTAAAAGTTCTTCCACATGTTGGTGCGGAACTTCCTGTGCTCCAGTTTACAGCCATTGCCCCTTGTCCTGTCCCCACAGATGACTGAAAAGGGGCTGGCCAATTCCCCCTGCATCCCATACTTAAGATATTTATAAACATTAATTAGGTCCCCCCTCAGTCTTCTTTTCTTCAGGCTGAACAGCCCCAGCTCACTCAGCCTTTCCTCATACGGGAGATGTTCCAGGCCCTTAATCATCTTTGTAGCCCTTCTCTGGACTCTCTCCAGGAGATCCCTGTCTGTTTTATACCAGGGAGCCCAGAACTGGACACAATACTCCAGGTGGGGCCTGACCAGGGCAGAGTAGAGGGGGAGGATCACCTCCTTAGACCTGCTGGCCACACTCTTCCTGATGCATCCCAGGATCCCATTGGCCCTCTTAGCCACCAGGACACACTGCTGGCTCATGGCCAACTTGTCATCTACCAGGACCCCCAGGTCCTTCTCCACAGAGCTCTTCTCCAGCAGGTCATCCCCCAGCCTGTACAGATATAGATGGTTATTCCTCCCCAGGTGCAAGACTCTACACTTGCTTTTATTAAACCTCATCTGGTTTCTCCCTGCCCAGCTCTCCCGCCTGTGCAGGTCTCGCTGGGTGGCAGCGCAGTGTTCCTGCGTGTCAGCCACCCCTCCCAGCTTTGTATCATCAGTGTACTTGCTGAGGGTGGATGCTATTCCCTCATCAAGGTCGTCGATGAAGATATTAAACAGGACTGGACCCAACACCGAGCCCTGGGGAACACCGCTAGTCACAGGCCTCCATTCAGGTTTTGTTCCACTGATCACGACCCTCTGAGCCCCGTCCGACAGCCAGTTCTCAACCCACCTCACTGTCCACTCATCTATCCCATGATCTCTTAGCTTTTCTATCAGGATGTCATGGGAGACATTATCAAAAGCCTTGCTGAAGTCAAGGTAGATGACATCCACTGCTCTCCCTCCATCCACCCAGCCGGTGAGGAGATCATAGAAGGCTATGAGATTGGTCGAGCACGATCTCCCCTTGGTGAATCCATGCTGACTACTCCTCATGACCTTCTTCTCTTCCAGTTGCTTGGTAATGGCATCCAGAACAAGCTGTTCCATAACCTTTCCAGGGACAGAAGTGAGGCTGACTGGCCTTTAATTGTTAGGGTCCTCCTTCTTGCCCTTTTTGAAGACTGGAGTGATATTGGCTATCCTCCAATCCTCAGGTACTTCTCCTGTTCTCCAAGAGATGTCGAAGATGATAGCACGTGGCTCCGCAAGCAAGGCACCTTTCAGGTACTGGAAGGCCACTATAAGGTCCCCCCAGAGCCTTCCCCTCTCCAAGCTGAACAAGCCCAACTCCCGCAGCCTGTCTTCATAGTAGAGGTGCTCCAGCCCTTTGATCATTTTTGTGCCACTCCTGTGGATGTGCTCCAACAGGTCCATGTCCTTCTTGTGCTGAGGGCTCCAAAGCTGGACACAGTACATCAAGTGAGGTCTCACCAGGGCAGAGTAGAGGGGCAGAATCATCTCTCTCGATCTGCTGGCCACACTTCTTTTGATGTAGCCCAGAACATGGTTGGCCTTCTGGGTTGCAGATGGACATTGGTGGCTCGTGTCCAGCTTCTCATCCACAAGTACTGCTTTCAAGCACATCTTCTCCTAACCTGTATGGATAATGGACTTGTCCTGACCCAGGTGCAGGACCCTGCACTTGGCTTTGTTGAACCTCATGAGGTTCACCTGGGCCCACTTCTCCAGCCTGTCCCGGTCCTTTCCCAGTATGGAAGTCTGTGCTCTCTTTTTGTAACTCCCCTTTTTCTTGTCCCCATTAGCAAAGACCAGTTTGTTCCACTGGGCATCGGCCCTCCTGTGACTGTAGAGAGGATATCATTCTGTACGAGACAGGACAGACATTGTCACCCCGATCCAGGATTCCAGAAGTGGTCAGTTGGCTGTGAAGTCTCTTTAATACCCAAGAAGTGTTGCTTAGTATGTTGTAATGTTCTCACTTTGAAAAACAAAACACAAGCACCAAACCCCATGAGCCTCTTCTCCTTTTACAGACACTGAGATGATGCCCTGTAAGTCAGGAAGGTCATTTCTGTAAAAAAAAAAGCAGCAGCACGTTTGTGTTTCTGGTCTGTTCCTTAGTGTGGAGAACAAAACTACAGATAGCAGCTCATCTCTTTAATCTGCCAGCTTGGTACCTGAGTCGTGAACCACCAGCTTGATTCCACAAGATCCAGTCTGAGGTTCAGGTTCATGAAGCTTCTTATAGTGCTGGTCCAAAGGCATCACTGTTAACACCGAATCGTAGCTGGTACCTGTGCTTTGTGAAACGAGATGGGAAGAAGTTCAGTGCTTATAGACACCCAAGGTCTAAGCACTTAAGGATCTGGAGAAGGACTAGGGAAATACAGAAATAAATAAGCTTAAGCAGAAGTGAGCTAAAAGCAGAACTTTAAAGGAGAGGTTCCGTGACCACTTGAAGAGAAGCAGCATATTGCAACATGCTTCAGCCCTGTACCAGAGCATGCCTTTTCCTCCTTCTAAACAGTTGCATTTAGAAGCAAATACTACTTTTAGCTAGTTTTGGACTTGATTTTTTAGCACTCTCTCAGAAATAGAGGCTTTCTCAATTGGAGGAACAGACAGGTCCTTCTTGGAGGCAGCGTGGGGTTAAAATCCAGATCTCTGTGCTTCACATGAAACAGAGGACTAGGACAAGATAACTGAGAGCTTTAACTCAAGAATGCATGCCTCTTCAAGTTGGTTATCTCTAGCTATTTCCCCTCCCTCCACTGTTTTCTTGGCCTCTTCCTCAGATGTTCCTGCCTGTCCTGCAAGGATGCCACATCATCTGAGCAGGCAGCCGCCCTGCAGCTTGTCTGTTACCTCAGTATGCTGGGCTGCTGGTTTTATATTTGCTTCTAAATTAAAAGTGGGAAACTTGCAAAATAAAGAAATAAATGAGCAGCTGTGTAGGGAGGAGACCATCCTAGGCACAGCTACTTCAGATAACAAAATCTCACCTCTTTATCTATACCCGATAATTGCCAACTTTCCTGAGAGCAGCTACAGTCAGCTGCTAGAGAAAAGCAAGAAAAGCAAACACTAGAAGCAAAACTTTATTTATTTATTTGTTTACTTACTTTTTTTAATCTATCAGTTAAAATAGCCAAAAGCTGTTTTTTAAATGAAGTTGTACTGGTATCTGTGTCCTTTCCAAGCTAACTTTTACCCCAGTTCCCCTGAATTTTATCATGTAGCAGGCTGGCTGTGGCAAAGGATTGAATGTGACTTGCTTGTCACTGCATGTGACACATCCCTTCCCTCCCTCTCCACCCTGCAACAGAAATTATTACATTAGACCAAATCAAAATCAGCTTCCAGAAAACAAATATGGCTTTAAATTGTTTTCATAATCGTGCAATGGTTTAAATTATATTTCTTAATTAATCTTTCTAATCTATAGCACTGGCAAACATTTCAAACCTGATTTTATTGGTCTTTTTGAAGGGCATTAGGACTCTTTAGTCTGATAGACAGTCTGTGGCCTCCAGTAGTGCCTGTAAAAGTTCCCGGACAAAGTCAAGGCTCTGAAATGGTAAGTCTTGTTATTACAGAAACGTATTTTTTCACTCACAACTACTTCTTTTGTTGGTAGTGTAATCATGTTTACTTTGGGAATCAGATTCTCTCCCTCTCTGTAGCCACTGAGCTTTGTTTTACTGGTTCTGCCAACCTCCTAGGCTAACCTGAAGCCCTCTGGATCAACAGCATATTTCCAAAATGATGCAATTAGCCCCTTATTAATCCTCTAGAGCTAGAATGGTAGAATGTCCAGACACATTATTCCTCTCCTGTCTTTGCAGGAAGAAAGGGGTGCTAGACAGCATGGAGCCAGCTGAGAAAATCCGTATATAAGGATATGAACTTGTTATTTAAAACACTTTTCAGCCTTAGATTCAAAAGCACTTTACTGAAGATTAACTTATGTGGGGACAGACGGACTGCTGGAATCAGGTCTCTTACTAGTTAGGATGATTTTGACTGATAATTGTCTAATGTGAAGACAGTCAAAGGATATCACAAAAATAATTTACTAAAAAATAATGAATGTTGCTGTGATTTTAGGGGGTAGGAAGGTATTAACATGGGTTTAAAGTATGTTACTATAAATTTTCAAATCTAAAATTGGATCTTTAATTTTTCTTTAATTAGCTTTTGTATTTGAAAAGGAGTTCTGTCATATCAAGTGTCATTTTGGTAACATGAGATCACTTGAGAAGCTTCTGAGTAACTAAGAGGTTGTGCTGTTCTGTTCTTGTATAGCTCTTCTTTGGGGAAGAAGTTTGTGGTATTAAAAATTTGTGTTAGAGCCTAGGGGAATCAATCAGGATGCAAATTGGGGAAAAGAAGAAAAAGCTGGAAATAAACAAGTTTCAAAACCAGGGGACATTAAAGTTGGATATAACGAGTTATTTCTGAAGTCTTGAGAATCTTTCTTCTGCCGTGTGGAGTGTTCTTTGCATTGTGCAGGGGTTTATGTTGAAGAACAAAAAGTTCAGACCTTGGTTATATGTAAACCCAAGACTGAAACTGAGTGAAGCGGCTGCTCTCTCCTTGACTCTCAGCTTTCTTCTAGACATTTTGGGAGCCAAAGGGATTTTTTTTGTGCATTAAAGTACTGGACAACAGAATGGGAGTATCCATGGATGGAGCAGAGCTTTTAAATGTTGTTTAGTGTTGTTATGATTCTCATTTGCTCTTCAGTTTCTCTATTTTATTACCAGTCTAAAAACAGTGTCATTTACACGTCTGCCATGGGTTTGAAATACAAATTTGTTCCACAGAGGACCAAGACTTGGCAGTCTTCTACTGCAGGTTTCTGGCTGAGCAGAGTTTTTTTCAGTTGAGAATCGTGTTTCTGATACAAGCAGTAGAGTTTTATGCACAGTTTTATGAAAGCAGTATGTAGGTACATAAATAATATTACTGTCACACTGGTAATATTGTTAGGAGGGGATCTTTGGAACCGATTTCTTTAGAGCCATATGTAAAATCATTCAGATACCTTCTTTAGTGCTGTCAGAGGCAAGCAGAGATCGAGTCAAAGTCTTTTGCTTTTTTTCTCCCCTTATGTGGATTTTTTTTTAGCGGGTGGGCAGCTGTCTTTAATAAATTCATATTTCTTTTATTAAATGAAATGCTTTATTACCAGACATCTCTAGAATAATATTTTACCATATCCACAATAAAGATTATTTGCTTGCATTGTCCTTTTTCTTTTCATTTTTTCCTGGGAAGACCTTTCTGCCTTGGGACCTCTTTAAATGGTGATTGATAAAGTTGTTACGTCACGGTACTTTTTAAGGGGGAAAGAAAAAGCTGGCATAACACAAAGAGAGCAGTTCTTGTAGCTGTTGCATTCCTGTTCTTCATTATCTCCTTGTGCTGCCCTGGATTTAATTTGGCAGTTTTAAACGTTTGTCAGCTGTTTACTATCACAAAAAAAACCCACCCACATGCAAAAATCCCCAAATCTCAGGAAAGTTACGGATGTTAAAAAGAATAATTGGGGCACTCCTACCGTCTGGTTAAAAGAAACCCAGAAGGAACAAGGGCCACCTTGAAATAGTCGCAGTGTTTGCCCAGTGTGCCCGATCGTGAGATGTTTTGGTGATGAGGATCAATGTCAGATTACGGAAAGAATGATACGCACAGGCTGATTTCACTTAGAACTTGTGAATGTCAGTTTATTAACTCAGCTTCTACTTTAGAGAGTTGTTGTTATTAACCATGTAATTTTGTTTTCCTGTCCCTCTGAAAATGTAAATCGTGTGGCTCGTTTTGGCCATTATTATAAAACCCTACGGGCAAAATTATAGCACCTTTTTTAAGGTCACATTTCTTTTCCTTACTTTTTAATAGACGACAACTAATCTGCCTCCTCCCAGCTTCTGTTATATTCTTACCGTTCACTCTGGTGAAAGACACGTGGAAGTGGATGAGGAAGAACAGATTTCTAATTTGTACCAGCCGCCCGCTGTTCATGGTCTGAAGGAAATTCTTCAGGTAATCTGCTTTACAAGTCAGATAACAAATGCTTTGTTCCACTGGATTTCTGACATCATGTTTGTCTCATTCCCCCTTCTGGCACTGCTTTCAGATCGATGGCTGTAATGAACGCTGCAGCTTTTGGGCGCGAGTGCTGTACCTACGGCTGCAGGTAAGCTGTTCGCTTAGCCATGCATTAAACACACAGTCAGCATCGTGGTTATGTGGAGAAGCCAGCATTTGTCCTGTGTAGTATCACCAGGTCTAAAGTGCTCGTGAAGGGATATGGTGAACTGCATCCCCAGTTTCAATACCATCCAGTCTAGAAAGTTAGTTATTTCTGACTAAACTGCTCCCTAACCAGAGGTAGTACTTCACCCCGGTAAGGGAGCTTGCAGGAAGTTTGGTGAGGTTCAATTTATAGCTAAGTGCTATCCTTAGATACATAGCGAAAATTTCCCAGTCAGTTGAGTGTCCGGGGACAGAATTTAACAGATGATGGTTATATAAAAATAGGGTTTTGCTCTTTGCATGCGAGTGGACTACTTTTGTTGACTTCAACAGAAGCCCTTCAGGCAAATTTGGCTTTTATGGGTCAGTCAGTAGAAAAGAGGAACTCTTAGGTAAATACATCTGCCATCCATACAATCTTGGAAAGCTTATAATTATGTTTTATTTATTTGTTTCTGAATGATGCTACAATTCTCTTCCAAAATGTTGCTAACTCCCTCAGTAGTTAAAAGGAACTTTTTGTTGCTGATTTATTTATTTTTTCCTGGCGACTGGATCCTCAGCGCAGCCAGCGCTCAATTCTGGGGGAGAGTAATTTGCAATTGTCCATCAGCTCCGCAAGAAACAAAGTGTGAATCAAAGCATATGAACCAAAGACAAAGAAATTCCAGAACGGCCAGCAAAATAGCTGGAGATGCTTCCCACCAGTGTGAGACATAAATTTAATTTAGGTCTTGCCCTTTTGCTTCAAAACACAATGAGTTGCGATCCGATTTGTAAGCGGGGAGTAGTTTTAACTCCCGAGATGAGGGCACCTCTTGTGTTTTCTTCATGCTAAGGAAGACTTTAGCAGAGCATTTGCAAACGTGAAATAAGGACTAGCTTGATGGGACCTTTCGAGTGCTAACAGAAAGATGGGCACATGCATCCATAAACTTCTATTTCCGATAAACTTGTTTTATTAAAAAAAAAAATCAAATAAAATTACAGGCTAGCGGTATCCTAGCCAAAGATTTTTCTATTCAAGAATAGATGGCTACATCTGAGATGCTATGGGTCATCAGTATTCCTGTGTAGAAGCACTTTGTCACTAAATTAGAGAAAAGCTGAAGCGTGCAGGGACAGACGTGATTTTGAAGAATGGAAGCTTGTCTAGCAGGGAAAAAAGCAGCCTAGAATTTCTTCTTGCTACCAGGCAGCTTATCAGCCATGTCATTCACTAACTACAGGGTAAGCACTGGAACTTTCTCAGTGAACAGTGGGAGTGCCCATAAATTTTTTGCAAGTATTGTTGGAAAAGCAGTAGAAGATATTACTCTTCTGGATAATGCTTCTGGATAACTGCTGTAGGAATGTAAAGGTTTTTACCTGTTATTAGCGTGTTGTTTGCCTAATCCTCCCAGAAGGTCGCAAACAGCAGCTTGTTTACTTACGGTCCTTTGCCAAGGGGACAAACCCTTCACATGCAAAATCATCAAGTCGTAGTAAGTTGAGGGAGGAACTATGATTTGGTTTATTTTGCAGATTTATTGCCATTAGATCATCTCCTACAGGAGCTAATTTCACATGTACTTTAAAAATAGTATTTATTCTAGGTAGCTACAGTATTCTGAGGTACTTAATTTGTGTGAAGGAGGAATGGAAATATGCTTTTATTATTACTCAGAATCTGTACTGCGGTGCAGAAGGGCTATGAGGAAATATATTCCATCTGTGGTTAAGGAGCTGTCCTTCCTTATAACTCAATCCTGCTGCTATTTGTCTGTTGTGTCCTCTCTGTTCAGAACAAATTGTCACACATAGCAAGATGATGATTTTATACTAACTTGTGATTTTTGCTGTTATTATTATTTACTTTTTGGATGATTCTTCTGAAAGCCAGCTTTTAATGTGTTAGCAATTCTCGTGGGACAGCAGCAAAAATTCTTTCTTTGAAGCTGTCCTGATGCTAATGAGGAGGTGCTCAAATGTGTGTAGATACTAGGTAAAGAAACAACGTCGGTGCAGTAGGGAGCATGTATTGTATTAAGACATTAACTGTAATAACTGAGTTATTAATTTTCCAAGTCATTATTTACAATTACTGCATTTGTTCTAAGAGCTGCTAGCGTGGACAAAAAGCTAATTTTAGTGTGGTTAGCGGTTCCATGGTTTGGATTCAACCGAAGACAACAAGTTGGGGTTCTCATTGCATCACCTTACGCTAGAGGCACGCAACTCTCAGAATAAAATACTCACACGACGTGTGTTTCTCTGATAATCGTATTATTTCATTTTCATTTAAACGTTTTAAGTATGAATTTTTAATCATCAGGCTAACAAAAAGTCGTTAAAACTTTTCAAATCAGGAAAGTAATTTAATCTTAGTTAAATATTTTAAAACTTTAGAATCCTAAAATTTACAACTTGGCTGGACTGGTAAACATGGAATACGTTCCTAAAGCATGGGAAATTTCACGTACACGCACAGATATTATAAAAGCTGTGTTAAAAAAAACAAACAGACAAAAATATAAAGCATTAATTGCCAAATTGTAACCCATCTGATTTTGTTAGAGACCCTGGAGTAATCACTGATGTGTACGAAATGTCTGTCTCGTCTGTCTTGCCCGTCATCCCAGTGTGGAAAATTTTAAAAACACGACTGACTTTGTGGTAATTATTTTCAGAGATGAAATGTGTGTATTTGGCAGTGACCTCAGTAGTTGTGCTATACCTTAATTTAGGCACACTTCAGTGTTTAGATAGCTCTCTTAGATGGAAGACTTACATTGTCATTGCAGATTCTGGTGTCTCTTGCTTATGAGTTACCTGCTTCCCTGTTTCTCTGCATCGTTCAAATACTTCAGAGGTGTTTGTGCAACAGAAAGGAAAAGCCTCCAGCTCTGTAACTTGCAGTAGCTATTAGCTGAGGACTGAGCAGTACCTGTTAGCCAAGGACTGGTGCTCTTGGGAATCAGATAACAGTACATGGAAAATTTGCTTGCTCAAGAATGATAGTAGCATTAGCCTCCCTTTTTTCCTTTTAAGGCAATAAATTATGTAAGTCTTTCTTCATAAGAACAGCCAATTAACTGTCTATATTAATATCATATATAATATAAACGTGTAGGTGTGTATGCATATGTGTAAATATGTGTGTGTATATCGCATATGATATGTTTTTAATAAAACCTATTTTCAAATCCTTAGTCAAGTCCAAGTGGGTTATGATGGAGTGTGATAGTTGATGGAGGTAGAGCTGAGATTCCAGCGGGTCAACCTTGGAAAGTTAATTTAAGAAATAGATGTTTGTATCTGCAGTAAGGAATAATGAAAAATTCCAGTAAAGCTTCAATTCACTATCATGTACGAGCCCTAAATGTAGTAATTTTGGTCAGATTTATTAGCTATTTAAATATGAGGGTGATATTTTAGTCTTTCCTTCTACTAAAAATTAACATTCCTATTTTCTATCCTTTTTTGGTTTTAAATCATAGACAAAACACAGTGTTCCTATAAATCAAAGAGACGTCTTGTTATTTGTGACTGACTCCACATTGCAAAATGTGGTTCAGACCACTCCAAAAGTTGTTGCTGTGTCAGTCGCTGCATCGTGTGTTCTCAGTACAGAAATCACAGAAGCCCTCGGTGTTGCCTCACAACTTGTCTTCTTCAAGGATGCACTGTGGGGAAATGGTAAGCTTTACACATGTCTTGGAAGCAGTTCCAATCGAACTGAGATAGCATCCTAATCTCTGACACTGCACTGCGTGGCCTACGGACATAGAAGTTTCCGTTCTCAGATGAAGATGAGACCTTGTAGGTTTGGGAAGAAACTTGAAAGTGGTTGTAATTAGAGCTTTCCCCTAAGGTGGGGGTTTTTTTTACATTTTTGGCTTGATCTCCAAAGTAAAAGAGAAATTAAGTGATCTTGCCGTACATCCACCAGTATTTCTGTCAGTCTTCCCAGATGGCTGTTGAAACTAATGACCAGTGCCAATCAATATTGCTGGCTGACAGAAGATTCAAAGACTCACAGTTGGACTTGGTGGTCATTGTAGGGCCCTTCCAAATGAAATAGTCTATTCTATTAAGAAACTTGAATTCATTTGTTTTGATATTCTTGCAGAAACTTGTTTTATTGAATTTATGACCTCCCTCTAAAAAGAGTAAGAGGGTGAATCGAGAGACTTGCGTGTCCCTAGACACAGAAATTCTACAGACTCTCCTATACCATCTTAGTTGTGAGCCTTCACCACCATACAGATCGTGTAAGGATGGCAGTTAACTGTATGTTCATTTTTAGTTGCTCTCTTTTGAAGTTCAGGTGTGGTTCTGTATGGTGCCAGCATGTGTAGTTGATGTCTTGCACCTTCAGACGCTTCCAAAACATGAGACCGGAGGCACCAACCCGTGTGTCTGTGTGTCCTCAAGCAAAAATCTCTGCTTTGGAGAATAAAGCATTGCATGCACCTACTCTCAGTACCCTTTGAAACAAAGGAAGGACACCTGAAGGGGTGCCCAAACTTGCTACCAGGGAGGAGGCAGTGATGTTTTGTGTGCAGGGAGCGTGGGATGATGCAGTCGGAGTGCGATCAGACCCTTCTGCCGTGTCTGAATTTGTAACGCGTCTCTTTTCCCTGGGAGTCACCAAGTGTAACGAGAGCGTGATGCACGTATCGTTGAAAGCAAAATATTTTGTCATTGAGAAAACCTGATGGAGTCTATCCATCTGTTTAGTAGCTGGCAGAGATCGTTGTCTTTATTGGCCATGACAGTTAACATGGTCACCTTTTTCCTTGTTACTGTACTGAGTTGAAATGTCTTTGTTGGCAGGTAGGATTATTTGTGTTGAACGTACTGTTCTCTCATTACAAAAGCCTCTTTTGTGCTCGGCTGCCGGTGCTGACCTCAGTGAGCTGACTGGCCCTGTCAGACTCGATGAGCTGGATTCTACAACGCAGGCCAACTCCATTTGTGCTGTAAGAGGTTTGTATGGCCTTTCCTGAAATGAACACGGTTAATTATTTGTGCTCACTTTAATCTTTCAGGTCTTCGAATTGATTTCTTGCACAAACAGTGTGGAGGGATAAAAAAGCACAGGACTGTCACTAGGATATTTAGGTTTTTGTACTTCTTCGTGGGTTTTGTTTGCCTTTTGCAGCCCAAGCTTTGCTCCCACTCGCTCATACCCCAGAATAAATGTTTGATGCACAATCTGTTTTATTATATTCCTCCCTTTGCCATCTTCTTTCAGGAGCCTTCTGTTCACACCAGCCCTGTTGATGTTGGCAGCGGTAAGGTATACAAATATTTTTCAGGCAGATGGATAAGTTACGTTAGCCAGAGCCTGAATGGTAGGGTTTAGTGTCTGATTTCCCTGGAGCTTTGCTGCAATGGGGCAATTTAATATTTCACCATAGTCGTCTAGCATAACTTGGCCAATATTTGCTCACCAGCCACTTTGGATCATTGCTTTGTCTAATATTTCAGTCCTACCACTAACCATGCAGGAACGTTTCTTTTCTTACAATGTATTTTCTAACATTTTCTGATCGTGCAGAAACATTTCCTACTGTGCCTCTTCTAGTGCTTTGTCCAGTCAGCTTCTTACACCTCCCAGCTGTAGAGTGTCTATAGGGAAAAGTCCTTAAAAGCCCAGTAACCCTTGGCTTTTAAAGACAATTTCCGTTCTTAATTTAACCCTTATTATTCCAGCAGCCCTTGGAGGGAATTCTGGATGCTGTTTTGCATTTTGAACACCTTCAGGTGCTCACTGGAGCATTTAAAATGAGCTTGACGATAATAGTGAATAATGGTTGCAAATGAATCCTCCCGGCTATAATGCCAGGCACTTGAAAGACAGCTTGAAACCACGCAAAGCTGTTACTGAACACACCTTCTCTTACCATGAAGCCACAAGTTAGCAGCGCCTCTGTGATTAATGTATAAGCACCTTGCAGTGACAAATCCCAAACTCTTAACGCTGTGTACAACTGGAGGCACAGCACTCAAAGCCTCAGCTTTTACGGACATCTCCCATCGATATTGTGAGTTAATCGACTGGTATTTCTGTCACTGGGTGTGAAATACTTCTGGGGCTTTTTAGTATTCCCCCTCCCTCTCCAGTAGTTACACTGAGAATTATCACTTCTTCACTCCTAATTCTGTAAGTATGAGAAGTGCCTGTCTTCTTTTGCCCCGCTGACAGCGTATGTTGTAGGATAAAGCAAACATTTCTCTGTCCTTTCTTTTTTCCAGTAGAGCAGAGAAAATACTCCTTTGTGACCTAGTGTGTAAACAACTACTTACTTTACATGCATGGGAGGTGTCACGCTTTCGCTGTTCTGTATTACAGGTGGTAGAATGACAAAAGGAGAAATTAATCCTACCACCTTGTCTGGCTTCATCTGAAGCGTGCCCAGGGTAGCTGCTATCAGTGTGTTCCCACACATTCATACCAACGTAGAATATAAAGTGTCTTCTTTATGCCCATGCTAACGCTATATATAGGTGATGACTCTCACTTTTATGCTGTAACTCCAATTATTTAATGGCATTTAAGATAGATATGTATCCAGTATTTTGGAATTCAGTTAGTTATTGCTTACATGTTCCTACTGAAGAAGTGAAACTAATAGCACGAACCTACTTTGTTGGTGGGACCGTACATATGTGATGGAAAATTTATCATCTCTAAAACTCACTTGCTGTCTCTGTCTCTTAAGTCAGAGGGCTGCTAGCTGGGCTTTCAATGAGAAGTGGTATTACCTCGCTCATTGTTTTTCTTTGCGCCCTCCTTTCACTTCCTGTACTTCTGGCCACCTACGTGTGCTGTATGTGGGCCTCCTCTCACCTAACGCTGAAAGAGGCTCCTTCTTGAAGTAGTGCTCCTTCCTGCTCCTTTGCACTCGTGGCTGCTCCCCCTGGCTCTCAGGCTCTCAGCAGGCTCAAGCTTCCCTAGAAAAACTTCTTTTTAGACAGTGAACAAGGCAGGTGGTCATTCAAGTCCCCATCTGCAGATACAGCGGTTGGTCATGGTGTCCCAGGAGTGCCAGGATTAGGAAAGAGCACAGGCCATGCTGCCTGCTGGGTTTTGGGTGGATCAGTCATGTTTTGGCAGGAGTATAAATAGGATAAGTAAGGCTAGAAGGAATCTCTCAAGTTCTTCCTGCTCAAACCTGGGCCCTGAACAGCGTAATTCAAATCTCTAGCTGGCCTAGCTTAAGAGGGACAATGTTGCAATCCAAGCAGGTCTATTGAGTTTCACAGAACCAGGGAATCACTAGTTTGGAAAAGACCTTTGAGATCATTGAGTCCAACCATACCCATCCTCTACTAAACCATATCCCTAAGGACCTTGGCTACCCAGTGACTCAACCACCTCCCTGGGCAGCCTGTTCCAATCCCCGATAACCCTTTGGGTGAATAACTTTTTCCTAATATCTAATCTGAACCTGCCCTTGTGCAGCTTGAGTCTATTCCCCCTTGTCCTATCACCTGTCACTTGGGTGAAGAGACCAACACCCATCTTTCTACAGCCTCCTTTCAGGTAGTTGTAAGGTGGTGATAAGGTCCCCCCTGAGCTTCCTGTTCTCCAGGCTAGAGACCCCTTGTTTCGGAGAGGTCCAGTCATGCCAGCTCTGGAATGGAATGTGTCAGGCTTCAACAGATGAGTGAAAACCTGTGGCTTCTTTCTAATGGCAACTTTATTCTTCTTTTAAAGATTAGTCTGTGGTTCTCACCTGGGAGCTCAGGGTTACTAGATTTATTTTCTTACCAGTATGTATGGCAAAGGAATCTCTAACCTCTTTTTGCATGACAGCGGTAGTCACCATGACTTAAATGTCGGCAGTTCACACTGCACACAAGTTTGTTTCCTCTTAACCGTGCTTATGGGCAAATCCTAGTTAGTCCACACCACAGATGTTATATGGGAATATTAGTTGATTAATGTTTGCCTAGTGTGTGACTCACCACCAGTGACTGAATTCTGACATTGGATATTTTCATATTCAAACCCTTACTCAGGGGTGGGTTTGGTTGGGGTTTTTTTTCCAGTTTCCGTCTTACCAGTGGGAACAAAATGGGGTCGATCAGCTTACCTAGGTTGCCCTTTTTGATTGAACTCTTCCCCTTCCTGTCCCAATAATCAGCAGAACTGTTTGGAAAGAGCAAATATACACAACTGTTCTTGGAATGTTTCAGTCAGAGCGTTACTTGTAATCCTCAGCCCTTCTTCCCCTTCCTCACTGGAGACCTCTTTTTCCAGGGGTTGTCCTGTTACCAGTCTCTTCTTAATGATGTCAGCCCTGCATTTTCATTTAAAGGGAAGGCCTGCATTTCATTTAAAAGGAAGATCTTAGGAACATAACCAAGAGGTTTTGTGAATGTCAAGCAGAATCCACAGTCTGGACAAAGCTGCGTGGCGCAGTTCAGCAGCTGAAATCTCTTTGCAGGCAGTATGTACAAGACTGTCACTGGATTATTAGAACTGTTGCCACCTTCAGTTGTGTTTGTTCTGACTTAAGTGGTCTCTGGTGGTTTTCCCAAGGGAGCTCTACGTTGCCATCAAAGTAAACCTCTTCACTAGACATAATCTGGTCTCTATGATCCTGGCCCATTTTCTTCCCACGTACTTGCCTTACTGGCACACTGGCATCCGGCGGTTGCAGTGTGGCACACAGCTGGGAGAAAGTTAAATGCTTGGAGAGAAATAGATCTGTCATAAAAGGTGATTTCTTTTGGTGAGGTTTTTAAAAATTATTTTTTAATGCAAAAGGAAACATATTCAGCAAACTAAGTGGTAGCTTTTCCCTGAGCAAGGGAAACATGCCCATGCTGTGGCAGAAAGCATCCTACTGTGTAGTATCAAGTGCTGGTACTAGTTAGATCCCAGTTTATCATGAAAACTGGAGAATCAGAATTATTCCTGTAACAGTCCAAGGGGTTAGATGCACAGAATTGCTTATCCCATCAGTGAAATCCCAGTTGTTTGGTTATATGCATAGAAATTAGGTCACGAATCTTGTATTTGAGAAGATTTCGTGATCGTCAGACTTCTTGTCCTTTGACTTCCCGAAGAAATTATGGTTTTGTTGTTTATGTGTCATTCCTTCCTTCCTGTCAGTCCTTGTCCCAGGAGAACTGGGAAAGCAAGGGATTAATGCCCAGTCTTACAGCCCAGACAGTGCAAATGCTCCCTAGTCTCCATGGGCTTTTTTTATTGAATGTGGTATCAAACTGCAAGATTCTTGCTCAACGGGAGCTGGAATTTTTGGTCTGTACTTCTGTTGTACTGGTGGCTTAGTGTAATTCCATTCTTGCAGGTGATCCACTTTGTACTCTTTAAAATACTGAGAAGTGTTTTCTCCATAAATAATGCTCATAATTTCAGCATATCGTTACCATAAAACATAATACTGCTCTTTATTAGCTTCTCATAAAACTCTGAATGTATTTTTTTTCTTGCCAAAACTAGCAGGGCCCTTTGTATTAGTCCAAAGTATCTTTGGCATTCCCTTCTTAGGCACACACTTTAATCTGCAGGCCGGCTCTAATGTCTGTTAAATCAGTATAAATGAAGAATAACTCCATTGTTAATGGAATTTAAGTGGCACCAGTGTTTTTGAAATGGATTAGGCCTTCTCATTGGTTTGTTTCCTAAATATCGCTATCAAACCATCTGACCTGGTGATTTTTTTATGGGTGTTTATTGCCAGGGAGACATCAGAGGACCAGAAAGAAAACAAACAAACAAAAAATAAGCCAGGAAAACAATAAAACCCAAACCAAAAAAGAACTGAACCTGTTTGGGAAGTTAATTACCAATTATCTACCTTCTGGGGCTTTTTTTAGAATGTGACACACTCTGCTGAACTGTCATCCCTTGTTGTGGGGATGAAGGAGAAAGGGAGTGAGGTTATTGGGAGAGCTAATGCTCCGACAAGTCTCCAGATGAGGGTCAGGAGGGATCAAACCTGCTGGGAAGCCAGGAGTGCCTCTGTCTGCTAGCTTACCCTGGTGTCTTGTACGGATTTCGTCTTCTGCAGGTACTGCTGTTGGAGTTAACGAGAGCACTGCTTTCTCCTGGCCTACATGTGACAGATGTGGCAATGGAAAGTTGGAACTGTGTCCCCAGGACAGGTGAGAGTCGGCATGCTCTGGAGCACTCCAGGTGTTCTGCAGATGTAGCCATAACAGCGGTAGGTGATGCAATGATTCCTGCAGGCACAGGCTGCACTTTGTTCCTTCCTCAAACTAAGACGTAGTATTTTTATTGCTGATGAACTGATAAAACCTGCAAGGTTAAATTAATTTATTAAGAAAGATACAAGTAGATATGAAGTGGTTTTGAATTTGCAGCTATCACTTTTTTTTTCAAACTAATCTTCAGGTATTGCTTCTAAAGATTTCACAGCCGACTGCCTGACAATGCTAATTTTAATAAGCAACCACATAAATCATAGGTCTGATTTCAAGCTCCTGTAAAAGTAGCTGCTTGTGTTCACCTCCCCTGCCCTGTTTTCCTGTGTTCACCTCATTTTTGTGTTGAACTCTGATCTTTGCTGCGTTTCGCCCTGAGTGTGAAAGAGTTGCCTTTCAGCCCCGTTAAATTTATAACCTTTCTAAAAAGGATGTTGAATAATTCTGGGACTATGGCTGTCCCCAAGGTGAAGACTGATCCTACAGGACCTGTTACCACCTGAAATGCCAAACCTGCGTCACACTGGCACACTCTTGGAAAGCCTCCCCTTCAGCTGCTTAGCCAGCTCGCTCTTGCAGATCCTGAGATACCTGATGGGATAAAAAACACAGGAGGATAGAAGAGCAGTCAGAGTGTAAAAAGAAGGAAAGGGGGTTTCTTTCTGCTGGAAAAGCTTACAAAAAAGCATAAGGAGGAGTTGGGTGGGTTTGATCCCATTGAAATAGACAACATTTTCCTAAATACAAGAAGCTTTACTGCATATGCTCTGTTATGTATAGCCTCCTGGGGTGGGGGGAAGACTGAAAATTTAATAAATAAATAATTTTTAAAATTGTCCTGTATTATGCTGTCATGCAAAAAAGAAGGATGTGTGTGTGTTGACATAGTAGTGCAGTTGAATTAAAAAAAAAAAGAATCTCTACTGTGAAGGTCACTTTTACTTCATTTGGAGAACAATGTAGCATCAATATTTGTTTAAGACATTATTCCAATGCATATGACTTAAGTGTGTGCTGAAAAATTTGAACGTTTGCTGAACCAGGGCCTAAATCAATAAGTCACTTGGGCCAAATCTATAGTAAAAATTTTCTTTTGCCGTAACTTTTAGAAGGTTATGAGATTAATATTTGCTTTCAGTGGGGTGGCTATAAATAGCCACCTCCCCTGGGTTGGCAAAATTTAGACAAGGAAGATCCTTTCGCTGAAGAGTTTCAGGTGTTCAGCTCTGCCAACAGAAGAGCACTATTTGTGGTTACCAGCTACCTCTTCCAGGGCTTTCCCACTAAAAGTCTGCCAGCCAAGTATTTTAGATAATAAACTAGCTGGGGCTTTTTTTTTTGTTTTGCTTTACAACTGAGAGTTTCTCCATTTCTCTGCCCCCCCCCCCCCCCCCATTATTGTTTGTGTATTTCAGAGGATTGCTGTATTGCAACCAGTGCGCAGAGGTGGTTGTTTCACCCGTTACGAAAATGCAGCTGGAGGTCTTCTTGAGCTGTCCATCCCGACCTCACAGTGCAGTAAGAGTAAAGGTATGGCACACAATGAGCTTGGGCATCTTGCTTATAGTGAGGCCAGACGTGTAGACACTGAGCTACCCTGAGCCACGCTTTCAGGCTCAGCTCTGTAGGAAGAAAAAGGAAAATATGTAAGAGTATCCCATAATTTAAGCTGATAGTAAGCCTGTGTTTCATTGGACAGAGAACCTGGTTTCCAGATCTTTCTCAGATAATAGAGTCAGTTCACCCTGAGGTTTGCAAACTGTTTTATGGTCCAGCTGAAGGCCTCTGTTGGGTGGGCCTTGGGAAACCTCAGTCTCCGCAACCTAAAAGGAACATGTATTCTTAGACTCCTGCTCTGAACATCTTTTGTGTCACCTCTTCTCTGCTTTCTTGGCCAAAGAAACAAGCCCATTCTCTGTCAGCATGATAAATCTTCGTTCAGTGTGGCTGAGCGTGCGAATGGAACACCTTGGCACACGTGAGATTTCTGTCACGAATGAAACCTGTTGGCTTTCTCATTCCAGCTGTTACAAAGGACGATCTCTTCTCTCCTGGGGTCCTCTGCCAGCGAGGATGGGGTAGGTGTAACAAATGCTGAACTACATAACTTGGTGTAGAGACAGAGTACAGGAGACGTGAATCAGGTGGGAAGACACTTGAATCACAGAACAGGGGTCCACATCCGACCTACCACTCACACCGGGCTGTCACCAGTGCCAGGGCAGGTCAGCTGTGACTTTGGCTGGCCAGGTCTGGAAACCCTGCAGGGAGGGAGGGAGATTCTGCCTTGCTGGGCAGCTTGTTTCAGAGCTGCACCAGGAGCCAGCGGCAGGAGATTTCACTAGAAATGATGATTTTTTTTTTTCCTCTCATGTCCAGCCTGGGATTTGAGTGGGCTGGACCCCTTCCTCATGCTGACATCCTGCTACTGCAGGACTATCATCGGGCTGATACCCTCCTTTTTAGAATGGGGGTGCCATAGATAGGGTGTGCAGAGAGCTTCAGCTCCACTGTTTGCAGACTGCTGTGTCACAGAATCACAGAATCACAATGCTGGAAAAGACCTTTAAGATCATGAAGTCAAACCATTCCCATCCTAAGCTAAACCATATCCCTAAGTACCTCATCTACCCTTTTTTAAAACACATCCAGGGAAGGTGACTCGACCACCTCCCTGGGCAGCCTGTTCCAGGCCCCGACAACTCTTTCAGTAAAAAATTTTTTACCAACATCTAATCTGAACCTGACATACAGAGCTGCCATGAGCTGTCCCAGGCTTTACTCTGTTTTTCTGACTGAGGATCCAAAGACAGCAAAGGTACAGCCCAAGCATCCTGCCTTTTCAGGCTGGTCTTCTAAACCCTGTGAACTACAGCTGCTTTCTAACAGCACAGCTGTGAAACTACGTGAAACAGTAGAGAAATCTGCAAAATGTGTGCCAGTTAATGCTTTTTAATTGTATGAATGAAACATGGGTAAGCCACGGGCATCCGTGGGCTAAAGTACAGTTTATGTAATCGTGAAGGAATCCTTTAATCTGAGATATCAGAAGAACCCTGACATTTGGCACAGTGACCCAGATTTATCGCAGGTGAGGGAGGCACCCGGGTAGATGCTTGGCTGGCATTGGCTGATGGATGGTCAGCAGCGAAGGAGCGGCACCTTCAGAGGGTGATTAAGTCCAATTAGGATCCCAAGATCCCCCCCCTCTCCATTGCACGTGGAAGGGAGCAAAGGTCAGCTCGTTTTCTTGTGTAACCATCCCAGGTAAGTATCTTCAGTTAGGTGACACGTATTGGGGTCACTTTGCTTTCCCTATCCTACCCAGTCTTCCAGCATTTTGCTACCCGTGCTCCGTGGGTTTAATGGGATTTATGGGCCATCTTTGAAGTGGAACATTCAGCCGAAGTTGTAAGCTGTTTTTCTTGTGCTACTTCAGTTTAAGCAGAGAGGTACAAGAAATTTCCAAAGTCTCTTTGCTCTTTTAATAGCAGTTAAGTCTTGCCCAGTTTCAGGGGATGTGTCTGATTTGGGTACAGCCTGACACAGCATAGCTCTTCCTCAAGTCCCTAGCCTTCAAACAGCCTCTCTTTTGTGTTTGGAGGTCACAGTGCTACTCGTTACAAGCCCAGCAGCTTAGAGAGGTTTGGTTTTCCCTGGCTGAAATGCAGGGATCATTTTTCTCCATTTTTGTTTTCAGGATCATTTCAATCCCTGAACCTGCACATCTCAAGAGAGGCCAATCACAAGAAATACTACTTGAGGAGGCTTTTTAAAAATTACTTTTCTTTTGCCTGTGCTGCTGAAGTTGATGGGTGGGGGGGGAGCTTTCTGATCACTTCTTTTGGCAGGGAGGGTGGTTTTAGCAGCCGCTGCCCCTGGCCTCTCGTTCCTTCCTCACCTTGTGACAGCCCCTCCGTTGCACCGGTGTAGCTGTGCGTGCAGCACGGACTGATGAACCAGTCTGGGGTAAAAATAATGTGGGGGGGGGTGGGTGGGGAAAGGAGGAAAGAGACACGGGTGTCACGTAGGTGTAGAGATGCAGAGCTGGGATGAAAGCAAGGGCGGGGGGGGGAGGGGAAGGTGTGATCAGAGGCAAAATCGCTTTGAGGAGAGAAACCTGCCGTCTGAGGTTGATACCGGTGGGGTATCGGTGGTCGGTGTCACCAGCTGAGTCATCTTGGAGAGGTCATCCCAGCCTTGGGTCCCTCTCCTCCAGTCTTCACAGACTCTCTCAGGCACAAGTCCTGGGGGGAGTGGGCAAACTTGCAGTGGGATCGTTAAGCAGAAGGGGCTGCCTAGGGGCAGCCATCGTGTGTGATGCACGATAGACACAAAGGTAAAGGGGACGGGGGGGAAGTAAAAAGAGTTACAAAATCAGCTTTCCTGTAGTGGGTCTGTCAGCTGAGATCATCGATATCTAGTATGTATGTAGGGATTGCTAGCACATGTGAAATCCAGCGAGGGCCAGGAAGCCAGAGGAAGGGAGCACGTGCAGGTTATGCTTCAGCAAAATCGAGTTCAAAGTCATGGGAGCTTTTTTTCTTTTTTTTTACTTTTTAAACACTTCCTTGAAAACAGCTTATTTTTAAAAGCCTGCTAGGGAAGCAGGACTTTGAGCAGGAGTGTGATCTGATCATTGAAAATCTAATGTATTCCTTCTTTCCATTAGTTCTAATGCACCTTAAATCCTTAAAAACATTGTCTGTTGGAAGAGGACCTTACACCCTGCATCTTTCTGAGCCAAACACTGCTTAGAACAGAATGTCCAGGACTGTTTGTTTTAATCAACATGCTTTTATCACTGCAGAGTTATGAGGTGCAGAGCGTGCTGGGAAAGGAGGTGGGGTTATTGAACTGCTACGTCCACTCCGTAACCAGCCACCCCAACTGCGTTGGGCTGGAGGAAATTGTTCTTCTGGAAGCAGCAGCAGGAAGACACTGAGCTGAACTCAGCGGACTTTGTAATGTGGTTATCTGTTAACTAGTGCCACAGATAATGCGTAATGCGAGTGTGATAAGTATTGGGATATTTTATTAAGGCTGTGATTTACAAAGCACACTGTGCTAACGCTGGAGAAACACCCTTAGGGAAAAAAAAATAAGCTCAACTTTCCAAACTCCTCTTTTTCTGATCAGAATTCACAGTTCTTTGGTATGTTTGCTGTTTGTGGATGAAAAACTTCTTGTTCCAGGGTTCCGAATGGTTCTGAAATACTTTTTTTTAAAAAAATAATAACGCTGTATTTATTATATGTCAACAGAAAATGTTTTACTGATATTTTTGGAATAAATACCTCACTATAGGCAGCGAACATTGGTCTAAGCTGTTTTATCAGCGGATTCCAGACGTAGCACCGGCTGCAGAGCACCACGTTGTGCGTGAAGTCCGAGTTGTAACGGTTGTTATCACCTTGCAATAAATGTTATGAAGACGGAGATTTGAACTGAGCTTGTATTTTGAAGTGTCAAGCATATATAAAGTTAATGTTTCACGGCTAATTGGTCTCTTAAGCATAGATGTTCCCTGTTATCTGTCGCTTCAAACAAAGCGGGTGTTACATTACACGGTTTCTGTTAGGTGTAAGGAGTAAACTGCTCCAGAGACCATGTAGCCACCCTCACCCCCACTGTACAGAGACAGGGATTGCAGACCAATTAAGTAATATAAAACTCTTCTATATGAGCTTTGTTTGAGATGCAAGAATTGATGTCAAGTCAGAGATTAGACCCTTCCCCCCGCTCTTTCCCCTTTCATGATATTTAAAACCCGCTACAGGTCGGAGGAGGAGGAATGGTTTTGTGCAGGTCCAGTTGCCCAGCAGAGAAAGGGACGGCGAACTTGTTGCTGCAGAAATCGTTCCTGCAGCCCGGGCAGATAGTGGAAAGCCTTATGTGTATATATACACACATACACGTATATATACACACACATACCATGAATACTACAGGAACGACCCAGGTTTTGAATCCCCTTCTTTTTTTCGCCCTCCTCCGAGTCTTCCAGTCTCTTACCTGCGTCCCTGTGAGGAAGAAGGGGATGTCAGCCCAGTCCTACGCACACGACACTGCCCCGTACGGGATAAGAAGGGTGGCCCCTTCGAAACCAAGGTTTCCGTCTCTCTCGGAGGGTGCGGGCCGTTGGAGGTGACGCTTGTCCCGCCAGGCCCCTTCTCCGGCCGGTGCCCTGCTGATGCCGTCACCCTTCTGCGGGCGCTATCGAAATTGAGACAAGCAGCCTGACCTTTCGTAATAGCAGCTCGGGCGGAGATTGGCGTGGTCGCCCGCCATCACTCTCGCTAGCAGTGCTGAGTGAAAGCGGCCGGCTCAGTGACAGCTCGCGGAGCAGCAGCATCTCCCCGGGTACCACGGCTGGGTGGGACGCGGGAGCGCCGCAGAGCCCGGGCAGCTGAGCGTTGTCTGGAGGGGAAACCGCTCCGAGGATGGGGTGTGTGTTTGTGTGCGTGTGGAGGGGCATTTGGAGTGTTCTCGTGCTCCTGTATACTTTAAATGTGGTGTTTCTGGATGAGTCCCGGCCGAAGGCACCCCCCCCCCTTCCCCCTTGCTGCCCGCCTCTGTGCGCAGCCACGTAGCTCCCGCGGCAAAGCCGACGTGGTAAGCGGCAAGCGCAAGTCTCAGGTAATCCCACCGCTGCATCCCCGCCTCCGGCTGCTTTAGTAAAGTAACAAACCCAAAATACTGTGCGCACACCACCCTCCTTTTCCTCACCTCCCCGTCTCTGCCGCTGGAACATCACCCCCCCCCCCCCCCACACACACGCCGCCAGCGCTGCCAGGGAGAAGCGCAACTTCCGAACTTCCCCCGCCGGCTGCCGCTGAGACACGAGAGCAAACGAGAGCCAGGCTTGAGGATTTAAACTTTTTTATTATTATTAGAAATGCTGTAAAAATGGATATAAAAGGTCGAGCATGCTCAGTCTTTTTTTTTCTTTTTTTCATCCTACTGTCTAAAATACATGGGGTTCTGAATCACGTTAACAGATGTACCATAGCTCCATCGGTATGAGTAAAATGTAGAAAAGACGAAAACTACCATTACAAAAATAATTTAAGGGGAGAGGAAGAAAAAAAAAAAAAAAGATATTTAGCTTTTTGCCTTCTTTTTTTTTTTTAAACTTTTTTCCTTTTTTTTTTTTCCCTTTCTCGCGATTTTCGTGGCGAAAGACCCGGGCAGCGCCCCACGTCGCTACAGCATTCAGAAAGCGGCCGCAGGCCGGCAGGTCCCACCGCGGCATCGCGCCTCCTCCTCCTCCCCCGCGCCCGGCCCGCCCCGGGGCGCCACGGCCCGGCCCGGCCCGGCCCAGGCTCGGCAAGGCTCGGCACGGCCCTCTGAGGTATTTATCCACGGTCTGGCGGAGTCCTTCTCTCCGTCCCGCTCCCCTCCGGTTACCGACAGTCGGTGCCTGAGCCGGGCTGCAGGAAGGAGGCGCTGGGCAGCTGCTTGAAGAAGTGCCGGAGGCTGGTCAAGTCCCGGGTGAGCTGCTCGATCTTCTTGTGCAGTTTCTCGTTCTCGGCCGAGAGCTCCAGCAGCTTCTGCTGCATCTCCTGGTTGCGCCGCTTCGCCTTGTCGCGGCTCTTGCGCACGGCGATGTTGTTGCGCTCCCGGCGCTGCCGGTACTCGGGGCTAAACCTGTCCACGCACTTCTTGCCGCCGCGCTCCTTCCCGCCGGGGCCCGGCGGCGGCGGGACGCCCTGCGCAGCCCCGGGCACGGCGGCCCCGGCGGCGGGGCCCGGGGAGCGGGTGCTGCAGCTGGAGGGGGAGCTGCTGCCCGGCGGCTCGGGGGAGGTGGGCGGCGTGGGCTGCCCGCTCAGGTTCATGATGGTCTGGGCGCAGGTGGCGATCTGCGAGGGCAGCAGCGAGGAGGAGAGGTCGCTGTCGCTCCAGTCCGGCTCCTGCTTCAGGGCGCCGCGGGAGGAGGAGGAGGAGGAAGAGGAGGAGGAGGAGGAGGAGGAGGAGGCGGTGCGGGGCTCGGCGCCCAGCAGGGTGGTCATGGCAGCGCCGAAGTCCTTGGCGGGGTCGCGGCCGGCGCCGCCGCCCGGCGGCAGGTACTCGCCGTAGTCCCCGCCCCGCTCGGGTTTGTGGTTGCTGTTGAAGAGGTCGGCGAAGAGCTCGTCGTTGCACAGCTCCAGGTTGGGCACGGCCGACATGGAGTCAATGTAGGAGCTGAAGTCGATGGCGCTCTCGTCCTCGTACATGGCCGGGGCGGCGGCGCTCAGCTCCGCCAGGTTGGTGCCGCTGCCCCCCAGGCCGCTTCCCGCCTCCTCGCCGCTCATCCCGCAGCCGCCGCGGCCCCCCGGCTTGCAGGCGGGACCCGGCCCGCCGCCGCTGCCCACCTTGGCGTCGTAGAAGTTGGCGGGCTCCAGGCACCAGCTCTTATAAGATGCCAGGGAGTCCAGGCTGTAGAGAGCGGCGGCGCTCATCGGCGAGCGGGACGCGGCGCCGCACGGCCGCGGTGCGGAGGCTCCGGGCCGCGGGCACCAACAGCCGCTCCGCGGCAGTCGCAGCTCCAGTCTCCGCCGCGGGCAGGTGGGGAGCGGAGCCGCCGCTGCTGCTCGCAGTGCCGGTGCTGCTACTTCTGCTCGCACCGCTGGGGCCGCCGCTGCTGCTGGTGCCGGTACCGGCGCTCCGGCTGCCGTCCCGCCGTCGCCTCGCTGCCCCGAGGGGGCCGATCCGGGCTCGGGTCACGCTGTGCTCGGCTGTACGAGGCGGGGAAGGAACAAGGCGTCTGTGGACCTGGGAGCGAAACGTCTGCTCGGTCCCTTCTTATACGGCGCCGGCCCCGCCTCCTACCCCAATGACGGGGAACGAGTGTTCCCGGCACCCCCGGGGACCCGGGGGCGGGAGCGGGGTGGGGTGCGCGGCCGCGGACGCAGGGCTCCCGCCGCGGAGAGCTGCCACCTCCCGGTGGAGGGTGGCCGCGGCCGGGGACGGCTCCCCCACGGGGAACGGGACGGGACGGTGCGGGGAGGGGAGGGGACGGGACGGGCGCCCGTCCCTTCCCCTCACCGTCCCGTCCCCGCCGAGGGCTGCCCCGACGCCGGTACCGGCCCCCCCACCCATTCCCCCCGAGACACTCCGGCTGAGCGTTAATTTCCCCCTTTCCCTGGCTTATTTCCACATGGGCCAACGGAAAAGCTCGCTATTCCCCCCTCCCCACGCTGCATACCCCCGCCCCACACACGCAGACAGGCAGAGGCGCTTCTCCAGCCGCTCCTGGGATGAAGCGGCGCGGGAAAGATGCTGCTGCCCCGCGCGTGTCTGTGTGCATCACCCTAGCGCCCTCCCGAGGCTCCGCTCCCGCCGCCGGGGCACGGGCAGCTCCCCCCGAGAGCGCTGTGCCTGTCGCGTCCCCCCGCGACGGGGGTCTCTGTCCCCTGGGACCTCTTGCAGGACGCTGCGGTGGGAGAGGGGTCTCTAAGGCACCCCGAGCTGCTTCACGCGCCCTGGGTGAAATTAAGCGCCTCCCTTGAAAATTTAGCGTAAGTAATTATGTGTACCCCCCACCCCCCTGCATCCAATGAACTAATTCAGCTGGTGAGTATTAGAAAAGTTAAAATATTTTAATTTCAAAGAAGATAAACGTGTTTTCCAGTTACATAAAGAGCTTTAAAATAACCCTGCCCTCACCCCCAGGTGCTCCAGTGAGCGAATTACAAAAGAAACCACACACAAAACTTGAGAAAAGTCTATTTTAAGTTTCCCCCCTCCCCACCCCCCCCGCCCCCTGCCCCCCGCCCCTTCCCTCTCGCAAGCAGCCCCGGCAGGATCTCTGACTCCTCAGCAGGACTCGCCCAGCCGCTGACTTTTCAGCCCAGCGTTCGGATGACGCCGCTGGCATGAAGCTCTGCCCTGGGAGTGCTGTGCCGCTCGGAGGTGGCTTTTTGGGGACCGTGGGGTACGTGCTGGTCATGCCGGGCCTGCCGCCTGGCTCGGGCAGGTCTCCATCTGCCGCTGCCGCAGCTGTCGCAGTAACGCCGCCGTTTATCAACGGGGTGTGCGTCTGTGTGTGCTTTAACATCAAAAGCTGGGACAGGGCTGGCATACAAGGCTCCTTTCGGCCAGATCCTCCTGGTGGGGAAGGCTTGTGGGATGGGGATGAGTGTGCTCTGCCTGGCAGGTAAGGTTTCATGTCTGGCGGGGGGGGGTTTGGCATGGAGGGGGCTTGGCTTTGCTCTCAAATCTAGCTCTGCAGTTGGCCCCACAGAGATGCCGTGTTTCAATGACCATGATTTGCTTTGCTCATGGGGGCATTGGCTGTGCCACCTCTCACTGACAGCTCGGTGGTGGCACAAGGAGGGGCTGCTTTTGCCTTTTGGTTTTTGTTTTTAGTGCAAAAAAAGTTTTCATTTTCCACGTCATCAAATAACTGACCTGCCCCCAAGGCTGGCTGTGCACGGCGTTACGTCCTGCCCCCAGCACCGGGCTGTGCTTGCGTCACACAGCTCTCTGCCACCTGCCCTGGGCCTGGCTGCCCAGCAGGGAACTGCGACCATCACACGGTGCTCCCCGACCCTTTTTTGGGTGCATGAAGCATGGGACAGCAGGTCAGAAATGCAGTGATGCCTACACTCTCTCTCCCCCTTGCAGTGGGGCCTGCTGATTGCTGGAGAGCGACACGCGTCTCGCCCTTCACAGCCATGAAAGGATGGTTGGTCTTGGGAAGCAGCATCTCATTGACTGCTTGTACGTGGCACCGTGTTAGGCTTTCAGGCCACTGAAGTCCTTAGCCCCAAAGGGCACCAGACAGTCTCATCATGCAGCTGTGCCAGCCCCACCAGTCTCATTTAACACCCATCACGTGTCACCCCGAAAAAAGGAGACGTGATGCACAGGCAGGTGACCCGGATGCCACTGGGCACCCTGTGGTGTGGCAGTTAGGTTCTCAAAATCCCTTGGGAAGCATCAGCCTGCTGGGTATTGAAGCCCTGTGGAAGCCCCAATACCTGCCACCCATGGTGGGGGGTGCAGCTGTGCTTAGGGTGTCATCAGGACCTGGAGGCCTGTTCAAAGCTTGTGCTCAGACTTGTCAGCACGCGTCCCCCAAAACCAAGTGGTGGGAGCTGTCCCCTGAAGGGCAAGTTGGTTGTGTTTGTTGCTGAGCCTAACTGGGATGTGTGATTTCAGGAGCACATTTTGGGGGTGGTTCCCCTCATGCCATGCAGGGTCTGAAGGTCTGGGTTGGTACTACACCTGCAGAGAAGCATCCAAGAGCAGGTAAGTGATACTTGTCACTTACTGAAGCACTGGGCCGAAGGCAGGGCTCTATACACACCAGGTGGATTTATCTGGTGTTTGGGCAGCTGAATCTGTTCCTGTTTGCATGAATAACTTCATAGTGAATGAAGCAGGGACAAGCCCTTGATTCCCTCACCCATCCTGCTGAGAACCAACACACTAAATCATAGAACCACAGAATGGTCTGGGTTGGAAGGGACCCCAAGGATCATAGAGCTCCAACCCCCCTGCCACAGGCAGGGCCACCAACCTCAGGCCTGGATCTACACAAGGTTGCCCAGGGCCCCATCCAACCTGGCCTTGAACACTTCCAGGGACGGGGCATCCACTACCTCTCTGGGCAGCCTGTTCCAGCACCTCACCACTCTCTCTGTAAAGAACTTCCCCCTAATATCTAATCTAAACCTTCCCCTCCTTGAGCTTTAGTCCATTCCTGCTTGTCCTGCCATTGTCTACCCTTTTCAAAAGCTGATTCCCCTCCTGTTTGTATGCTCCCTTCAGGTACTGGAAGGCTGCTGTGAGTCCCCCCACAGCCTTCTCTTCTCCAGGCTGAACAAGCCCAGCTCCCTCAGCCTCTCTTCGTAGGGGAGGTGCTCCAGCCCTCTAATCATCTTCGTGGCCCTTCTCTGAACCCTCTCCAACAGTTCCACAAAATCATGGCTTCTCTCTGGGCTCCAGTGAGTTTTAAACAGCAGTGAGAAATATTTGAGCATCTGAATTTCAGAATATTTTCCCTATAACCTGTTTGAGGCTCCTGCTCCAAACCAGGCAAAGAGGAGCATTTACACCTGGAGACAAAGGACAAGAAAGCTTTCTCTAAGAAAGCTTCTTTGCAGAGACAAGACAAAACTTCAGCAGTGCTAACTCCGAGTCCCAGAGAAGCAGCAGGACCCCGAGCGCTCCAGGAACAGGAATTAAATCACACTGCATTTCTGCCTAGCTATTCCTGATAAATGGGGCCCAGCACCCCCAGGGAAGGTGAGGAACAGGGCAATGCATGAGCCTGGCTTGAATCCTCCCTGTCCTCCTCCTCCTCCCAACATGATCATCTCTGGCAACCCAGCCAGGGGTGCAGGACTTTTTTGGGCAGCAGGGCTGGGAGCTCAGTGAGGCTGGGCTGGTCCGTCAGATCCCATGGAGCCCTTCTCTGCTCTGGGGGTGCTACAGGGCTAAGGCAGTGCCAGCAGGATGTCGGCTCCTTGGGGATTTCATGGGCTGTGGTAAGGCAGGTGTGGAACAGGAGTGTGGGAGGGACACCTGGCCCAGGGAAGCACCAGGTTTTATGGGAAAAGACTGGTGACAGGGGGAGAAAGATGGAGGGGTGATTTGCCTGTGGTTTTCCTCCCCCGCCCCCACCTCCACCCAGCACAATGATTGTTGCATTCAACAGCTGGAAGCCAGGAGCGGTGCGTGGGGGCTGGCCAGGGAATGGGACACACAGGTGAGGAGGTGCAAGTTGTTTGGAGAGTGTTATAACCCTTCCAACATACTCCTAGGCAGGGACAGTCCCTCCTTGAGGTTGGTGATGGCTCTAGTGAGCCAGCACAGTAACTGCTGGACCCTCCCTGTCCCTCACACCGCTCCCATGCCTTGAATCTCTCATCAGCATCTTCCTCATCACTTGTGCTCATAGGATTCAGTCCCCTGTACCCATCCAGCCTGTGGTCATTTCCCCCCCAACCCCTCCCCCTGCAGAACGTGCCGGTAAATGAAAAGATTTTTCTTTTCAGCTCTTTCAAACTCTGCACTCTGACTCCAGTGGGTGTTGGAGCACTGGTGGTGCCAGCACAGGCTGCGTGCGTTTGGTGGCACCCAGACTGCCCACCTACCTGGGCTCCTGAGAGGCCAAGTGCTACAGCAGTGAAATGCCTCAGCCCAACCCTGTGTGCCTTGTTTTCTCACCCTCTTCAATGGATGCCCCAAACTTTTTCCCAGTATAGGTTTTTGTGTGGGTTTCTGGCAGGGATAAGGTTTGTGAGGTTGGATTTGTGTCTCATCTGCTGCTTCTACATCTTCTGCCTCACCAGACTTGCACAGTGTCATTTACTGGGAGGTCAACGGACAGGTAGAGTGAGCATTACCCTCTCATGGGCCATCAAAAAGGGTGGGGGGAAAAAACCCCAACCAACCAACCCCAACCCAGCCCCAAAACCCAAGCAAACAAAAACCCAAACCAAAACACCCTGCAAATATCATGGAAGTTGTAACCGAATCCTTTCCAGTCGCTTAGGGTCACTCCTTCCCAAAACCCCCAAGCCCCCAGCTCTGGATGCCAGCAGTTCGGTGTAGGACGTGGCTACGTGGCCGCTTGCCTACGAGGCCAGAGATGCCATTCGGCACTGTGGGAGGATGCCCAGGCGTGACCTGTCTGTGAAGGGGCAGTTTCTTATAAGCAGCCTGCCTCAGAAATGACGTTTACACCCCGGGTCAGGGTCACACCATTACTTTAACACCTCATTTTAACGCCCTGGTTTTTGAAAAAGGTGAAGTCTGGGGGGAGCTCCCTCTGAACAGACACTGCCTGACCTGCCCTCAGGAAGCGGCTGGCCAGACCCTTCAGCGTGAGGCCGGAGGAGCTGTAGGAGAATCCTCACTCCGCAGCCGAAGTCATTGCTCCTGCTGAGAGCTCGCAGGCTCCTTCCTGCGCCCAGATGCGTGGGGTGCTGTACCGCATCTCACCTGCAGGCACCTCCAGGTAACGCTGAAATTGAGGGGGTGGTGGTGGGGCGTAAGAAGATCCCTGAGCATGCCAAGCAGCACGTGGGAACCGCTCTATTGGCTGGGAGAGGGCGGCAGGCGGCAGCTGCGGAGCTTTCCTTTTAGCTAGAGGGCAACTGAGAGGATGGGGACAGCGACGACTGACTTGGAACACCAGTATTACTCAGTGTGCTAAGAGAAACCTCCTGAGAGGCTCTGCTAATGGTTTACATGAGGTTTTAGGTGCAAGTAATGACTTTGCAGATCATCATCCTCTGGCTTTTTCATTGGAGAAGGAAACACTCTGCTGCACTTGTGGAGAGTCACTAGTTAGTTCTGCATGAGAGCAAAGCCATCTCCGACTCTGGGCCACACAGCATCTTAATTCTTTTCTGGGAGTTGAGCAAACCCACCTCGTGAAGCAGAGCCCAGCGCCTCAATGTTTTGTGAGTCTCCTTGCTGCTTTGTGGGCTGGCATCAGCCTTTGTTTAACTGCTGTGCTGTATCAGTCAGCATCAGGCACAACAGCCACCATTTACATCCATGGGAGGGTATTTCCAGGTGCACTCAGTGGCATGGGGAAAGCTCCCTTAGGAGATGCCACTTGCTTGGCACAGGATGCATTCCTGCTCATGAACCCCCTCCATCATCACTAGCCAAGGCTTCCAATTATAGCATTTATTTTTGGGGCAAAACAGAGCTTTTAACTATTTTAAGGGCTTGGACACATCCTATGATCTTTTGCACTGTCAGAGCTACTTTCACCCGTCTCAAGAGCTTTCACCCCTGTCCTTGGGGGCCTTTTGCAATTGACTGACGGGAGAGGGCACCCCAGCCCCCTTCCCATGGGAGGCCAGGGGAGCCCTGGCTGGGGCTGGAGGGAGGCTTGCTGCCCAGTGCTGGCTCGCACACCACAAATATCTATTGTTGCTGAGGATATCAAAAGTCCTACGAGAAGAGCTTCGTTAAACTATAAACCTAAACTTTGCCCTCCACAGCACAGGTCAAAGTACCTAGTAAATATCTGAGGTATGTGCCAAAAGTGCAATTAAACACCTCCTATGAGCAGCCACTTGATTTCCAAATGCCCTCTTGCCTTTTCATGTAGCCTTTTATTGTGCTTCAACTTTCTCTCGTATTTGTAGAGTGACAATGTGAAAGCTGAGTGCCTCACCTAACCAAGCTTTCATCACAGTGCCGCCGGCTTTATTGGTGCCAGAGAATAAATCTAAAAAAACCCCACCAAAATGCACCAAGACACTGCATACAAGTGTGTATAAAAATAGAATACAGCATATAGTCTCTCAAAAAAACCCCGCCGCCCCTTCATGTACGTCTGTATGAATGGGTCAGTGGGGATGTTTTCTGTATCACAGGGCCCCGAATTAACTTTGAAAAGAGGTACACATGGGAAGGTTCATTTTTATTTTTAAATAGATACTTTCTCTACCAAAAAATACAGCTGTGTTTTAATGAATAAAAATCTGATAAAAAGACTCTGAATGTCTTGATTCATGCTACTGCTGACATAAAGAATCGAGCACATTTATTAAGGAAGGTGGGTAACAGTGTTGCTGCAAAGTATTTGAAACCAAAAAGCTCCCTTCCCATCCATTGTGCCTCAGTGAGCAATCTTCCCCATCCTGAGTTTTTCATGGAGCTGTATCCAGGAGGCAGATCCCTCGGCATTCCCACTGAAAGATCCATTCGAGCCTGGTGCCAGCGGCGTCCCTCAGCGAGACGGGGCCGGCCCCCTCGCCACGGAGGCAGGAGGGAAAGCTGGCAGGCAGCGAAAGGGCAAAGACTCATTTTTATTTCACCTTTTATGATAACAATTAAAAGCCTCAATGGAAACCATCCCAGACAACGAATTCTGGGTAATAAACAACCACAACACTTCCCCCTCGCTGTCTGCACCGCGCTTGCCGCCAAGGTTACCCGAGAGAGGAAGAGCCACAGCTGGCACCACTTCCCCGCCTCGGCACCAGCAGCTGCCGAAGCGCAGCCGCCGCTACCCTGCTCTGCTGCACTTAAGGGCAAGGAGCTCACACCACTCTGCTCCTGGCTTTGGCCAGACAGACTCACACAGTGTGAGGAGTACTGGCTCGTAACGGACAGAGGTAACAGAGTAAAACCTCTGCTTCTTAAAAAACAACCTGCTGGAACAAACTGGCACAGGGTCTCATCATCGCTCTCCCATTATCCAGTAATGAAATAACTGTCCAGATACTTCAGGTGTTACTTAGAGCTAGAAGTAATTCTCTGTTTAGTTTTACCATGTGCTCCAGTGCCGCTACTGATAGGAAAATCTCATTTTAATTACAACTAGCCCCTGTCTGCAGAGTGGTTTCAGTGGACTGTCATCAAGGTCTCTGTAAAAGACAAGAGCACAGACTTTCACTACAAGGATGCCTACAAGTCTGGAGGGTACGAATTTGCACTCTCCTCCAAGTGATCTTGGTGCCTTCCACCTAAGTCCTTAAGCTCTGTGACCTCTCCCGTTCTTGCCACATTGGTTTTGATGCAAAGACAATAAAGCTGCTTTGTTGCAGAACCACATGTAATAATTAAAAAAATAGTAATTCACTGTTTGAATACAGCTTTAACACACAAAAAATTATTTTCTGTGCTAGCTGAGTTAACTGATGGGGATAAAAGCTGATAAAAGTTGGTTTTGTTTTAGTTTTTTCCCCCTTTTTGGCTTTAAAATTGTGTTGTGATCGCAGCTGTGTGCTAGGGCCTGGGTCCCTGGGCAGGCTGGGCTATAGAGAGCAGTTCCTCACATCCAGGGCTCCCAACCTTCCCAGACTCTGCCAAGAATGTTGGGGTCTGTCGCTTGATCGATCAGGCATCTCACTTGGGTCTCTTCTGACAGTCCATCCTCTGGCTCTCTGGCTCTGATGTTAAGCTCAGCGTTACCACGAGCCACAGCTGCCATATCTTTATAGGAGAGTGATTTCTCATGGCCCAGGCGTAGTTCATCACTGAAATTGAGAACAGACAAATAAGCTCTTACTGAAAGAAATGAGTAAAAATTCTGAGATGGGTTTTTAAATAATAAACAGTACTTGAAGGCAATTCATGCAGCTTTATTTTCCAAGATGTGGCAACTACTGAATAGCTGTAGAAGGGTTGGCCAGTGAAGACAGGTGATTTCTGGTGTCCTTTACTAGTGAATATTTACCACACATATTTCAGTCCTGCCAAAGGTCTCTAACTGAAAGAAGGATGCAGCAGTTCACATCCAAGCTGTTATCTTCTTACCTGCCCTGCTGATTTATGTCTGCAAGAAGCACTGTGCTGCCTTTTCCAGTTCAGCCCAGACTGCAAGAGGGACTCCTCCCAAGTCCTGCACTTTTCAGTATTTATATGGGTTTAAAACAGGCTTGCTTGCTTAGCAGTTTTTTTTCTTTGATTAATCCAAAATGTCTTTTAAAAAAAGGATGGAAGGGATTAATTGTACTTTAACTGAACTTTAAAGAGATTCTGGCTTGAGCCAGACTTGACTAGACTGACATAAATAACTTGAGAACGCCATCGGATCCGAACTCGATGTTTTTGGGAAGCAGCTTACCTCCGTGCCCCCCATACAGCTGGCTGGGGTTCCGTTTCAAGCAACCATCCAGCAGAAGCATATGGATTTAAATACCACCCCCAGCCTAAGAGCTGTGGGGGCCAGCACAGAGACCAGCAGTCTGAGGAGTGAGAAGTTAAGCAGGCTTACAGGGTGGGGATGTGCGTGCTGCCAGGAACAGTAAAACTGCTCAGGACGCCTGAGCTGGAGCAGGAACACTCAAGAGGAGATATCTGGTGTTTTGGCTGGCAGGGTGATTCAGAAAGCCTGTACGTGAACCAAAACAACTCTGACAGGAGCTTTGTTGAAATTTTGCCCTGTCTGCCTCTTCTCTCTTCCTAGCTCCTATTCTGTCTGAAGGGAGCAAAATCTGACATGGGAGACTGCCAAAGCTCCTTGCAGAGCAGTTTAAAGGAAAAGGAGAGCATCTTACCAAGTGATTGTGGCTGGATTGGCACCCTTGAGCTTTCTTTTCACGTAGCTGACCTTTTGCAAAGGGTACCAGTTTACTTCAGACGTGTTTACTTCCTTAATCCACATGCCCCCTTTTCTCAGCTGTCTTTGCTCAAAGTTCTATAAGGAAAACAAAATTGTGCTACTTATCATAAATCATATACTTGAAGGTCTTTTTAAGCTGCCAGATCATAGCAAGTCAGGCCAGTAACTCTTCACTGCTGATACAACGGAGGGCAAAGTGATACCTAGCCTGCCTATGACTTAAAATTTAATTTACAGCTGGAGTTACTGAAGTGCAACTAGTTTCAGATTTTTCTCTGTAACTGTTAGTTTGGTATATACAGCATTGTTATGTAAACTTAAGAGGCTCAATGCAAACAGCTGAAAATATTTACGCTGCTGCCAGAAGCGACATAACGTGATCAAGAGATAGGCACATTTTTAGGACTATCACACAGATAAGGAACAGTACATTGATAGCAGACGTGCTACTATTCTTCATCCATCAATACAGAATTCTGTCACTTTAAATCCTTTAAGTTCAGTTTTGCTGAGAACTCAGTAAAACAAAGAAAGATAAGAGGAGCACTGTGAGTGAGCACCAAGAAATGCTCCTTTTGATCAGTTTTATCCTTATTACAGTCTAAGAATTTCCATGCAAAGAGAAAGGAAAAGAGGAAAAACTCACCTTCCAGTCCAAAGAAGGCTCCTTTACAAATACATCCATTGTGCTGATGAGGAGATCTGGATCCTCTCGATAAGCCCTGAGGGCATGCACCATCACGCTGTAAATGAGACCCCACTCTTTCACTGGCATCATCAGATTAACAAGCTGGCGAGTCAGACGGAAAGGCATCAACTCTGGCACAGGCAAGGACTAGCCCAGGGAAAGGACATTCAAAAGAAAACAAGGATTAAGCAGCCTTGGAACAGACAGATTAGAAGTTAAAATTTTGTTCTTTTCAAGCTCTGAAACCCTGTTTGTCACTTAAAGGAAAATAACGTGCAACGTGGTAGAAAAGGACCAAGTTGTGACATCAAAGTCTGGTCATAAGTATTTAGAGATAGCAGCTGAAAGCATGGCTGAAAGACACAAAACTCCACATAGGGCCTGTGAAGCTCTAGAGCTCCCCACTTATCTAAGAGTATCTGGAAACAGAGATTTTATTCTATTAACTAGAAATAACTCATCAAGACTATTTTGCATCAGAACGATGGCAAATGAGGAGCATCAAATTTAGGAAGGGAATACACGTGCAATCGCACCTAACACATGCAGGAGCTGTGAGAAATTAATTAGGAGACAAACACCTGTGTAGCTGAGCCGAATGCGTGTCCGAAGTCTATCCCCACCATGCCACCTGTCTCCCTGTTAATCATGAAGTTGGACAGATGTCTGTCTCCAATCCCAAGTATCCAGTGGCTGATGCACATCAGTGCATGAGAGGCGGCGAAGTGGGACCGCAGAGACAGGAAGGCTTCAGGGGACGTACTCATCTTCACAAAGGCTCGCCTTAACAAAACAGAAGTCACTTGTGGCACACAGGTAAAGCCCCAACACTCACTTCACAGCCATCAACAGCGCCCTTACCGTAGCAGGTCTTCTGGAACGGTGCTTTCCCTGCTTCTGAAAGACCTAACTGTTTCTGTATGGCTGGCACTCCTGCACATGAAGGAGGGAATAACGTTAGCTATGGAAGTAACAGCCCACTGCACGTTAAGATTGAAGATGGGCACACCTCCACACATTCTGCTCACCCCAGTGAACAGCACAGCGAGCCAAACACAGAGTTTGCCCATAATTTTTTATCTGTTATTAAAAATACCACTCCTCTCTTTCTCCCAACAATTATTTCCCAGACTGCCAGTTCATAATATGAAACAGGCTGTAGTTTTTGTCTGGTTTCCCCCTCAATTAAATAGATGCTGGAGTGCACTGGGTGCCCTCCTTCCAGCCTAGCTTCCTCTGAAAGGAGATGAGCTGTGTACTAGGGAAGTGCTCTGCGATGCCAGAGAATGGGAGGTGCGTGGGGGTGATTGGGAATTCACATCCCAGATCTGAATACAAGTATTTATGAGCATGGGCAAAATTAAACAAATAATTTATTTTTTTTTTCCATAAAAAGCAAAGATGCTTTAAGTGGGTTATGAGCTCATCAGAAATGCTCCACTGGAAACGTCACTGCTGCCATACAGTGGCAGAACTAGGCAGGTGGGGAAATTCCTGAGAGGATGCTTAAGTTGGTGCCCAAACCATCAAGTGTTCTTAAATTCTCAAGTGAATCACGGTGATTTTCTCTGCCCAGCTTCAGCAGATGCTCTGGCTCTGAGGCAGCCCACCTAACCGCCTGATCAGGAATAAGACACCTAGAAAATAAAGAGGAGTATATCCTTCTAGACACTTTCTTAAGGAAGTAAGCAAGCTTCTGGAAGCACCCCTGTGCTTTGGTGGGATTTTCTGGCAGTATTAAACTCCTTCCACAGAACATCTCCAGTGGGACAAATGAGTACAATAGGTGAAAATCAAATCTAGTCCTCATCTTATAGTGCAGGCCATATCTTGCCCTGGGCATTTGCACACTCTACTTTCTGTATTGTACATGGGAGTTCTCTTTTAAAACCTACCTGTACATAACATGGTATCGAGAAATGCCTTGTGCCTTCCCACTCATCTTGAACAGCCACTCAGAATAGGAAGCACGAGGTCCTTTTTCACTAGGGACAGAAAAAAAGCACCAATCATTTCCCTGTGTTATCTCACCACTCAGTACTCAAATATCCACAGGCTGTGTGCTGCTACAACCCATGAGATTTTTATGCACAGGAGGAGTCAGGAAGCTACAGCCTACATTAATTTTAGCCTTGCTATGGAAATGAAGTTTATGCAGTCAGTGCCTATGCTGATCATCCATTCCCTTCCTCCCCCAGCTCTGAAGGCACTTTAGTCCTATTTGACAGAAGATTAGACATCTCAGAGGTGTTAATTTGTCAATAGGTACTGTGAAAATTAGATGCTGCCTTGAAAAGAAAGGCCCAAAATAATTTCTGCAGGGAAGGAGAGATATTTTTAACCCAGTCTCGTATCCATTAGACAGGCATTATGTACCTTACCACAGCATGTGCTGGCTGTTTGTCCATCCAAACAGGTAGGGAGTGCAGGAAGACAGACTGTTATCTCCTCAGGGTGTACAAGAGAGGTGGAATGGGGGCTTGGACTTACGGTATTAATCCATAAGAAGCCAGTCTTCATTAGTTGCACTGCTTATAGAATAATTTGATAATTTTCTCCCATCTTAACTGAATACACTAGGCATTAAACTTCTATTCTAGAGAGGCAGCAACTTAGCAGAGCCCACCTTCTCTCTTCCTCCAAAGAGTATTTTGAGATAGAGACCTTTTTCGTTTAATTAGCATCTATCATTTATAGATGGCATATCCTTTCCTTTCTCTCAAAGTGATGGACTTAAACAACTTCAGAAAGTTATTCCCCCCAGCCCCAAGGCAAAATACTGGCAGCAAGGGTTTAATCAGAACTTTCCTTTGCTAATGCTGCCACTCAACCATAGCTCAATATAAAGCACCTTAATTGACTTGACTGAAGAACACACAGGAAGATATTTAAAGTATATACAACAATAAAACAAAGCTTTTTTTTCCTTTTAAATAAATCTTTTAACTGTTTTTGGAAAGACACTGATCTTCTACATTCAGTATATCAGAGATTTCCCCTCGTCACAAGGTGGTTCCACGGGAGTCATCTTCCATTTTCCCAGTCAAGGAACTGTGATCAACATAATAGCACTGCTGCTCACAAAAGCCAACCAGACAGCAGTAACACAGGAACTTCAGCAGTTCCTAAGCTGCTCACAAATCAAGCAGCTGTAGGAATAAAGACTCTTTGGAGGCTAACCTCCATGCTGGAATTTCCTCCAACCTGTCCCATAAACAAGAGAACTAGTAAAAATAAATGGTGGCAACACCACTTTGACAAACCTCAGCAGAGATTATGTACTAGGAACAACGTTGGTAAATAAAACCAGCATAGAAACACACCAAAATGCTAGAATTAAAGGCATTTCACAAATATTTATCCTCCAGTTACAAGCAAGAGAAAGAAGGGCAATTTATTCCAGCGCAGCATTTGTGTAAAGTCAGAGAGGGTGTTCTTTTACAGTTGTCTTCTCTGCATCTGCTGCTAATTCCACACATGCCCCCCTGAGTCACTGACTCACTGCTGAACCCAGGTTCTGAATAGCTGTCTCTGCTCCCCTCCCCTCCCCTGACCTACGTCCATTTCCTGCCTGATCAAATCCAGAGATCAAAATCCTCTGCTTGTAAAATCAATCTGCTGATAAGGAAATGGTGATGTGAGTGACGTCACACATGATTATAAGCCTCTTGTTTAAACAAGTTGGGTGGAGGATATTGGAGGTACAATGGTCTCATTAAACAAACAGTGGCCAATTACTAATTTGGGTCAGGAAGTACCAACTGCCTTCCTTACTTTTCTTTCATTCCTTAAAAATAAAGAAAGTGCTGCCACAAAATTGTCAGTATCAAAACCCCATCAGTAGTGGTGTCTATTAGAGCGGACAACTAAACCAAGCATCACCTGTTGTAGCTGAGGTCTTCCTCTTCAGACATGCTGTTCTTCAGGAATTCTTTTAAAGTACAAGTATTTTCCAGCCACTTGATGAGTCCCAGTCTGGAACAAACCAAATCAGAGATGCAAACATGTAGCTCTGAGTTGAACTTTAGAGTAACACCACAAATAGGAAGCAACATGTTCTAATGCCTGCTAAAAGAAGGTTCAGAGCTACCAATTTAAATATCCTCTGAAAAACAGTTTCCAGACAAAGTAATTCCACTGTTGTTTAAAAGGAAAAGGAAAAAAAAAAAAAAAGCCAAGACACAAACCACTCTGAACCAGAATCTGGCACACAGAAATCTCACCTTCCAATGTCCTAAGAGTAATAGATGTTAACACAAGGACTTCTGTCCCTTCAAGATAAATGCCTACCTTGTTGTCATGGGGATGACCTGGTAAGTTTTCAACTGCATATTCCTTTGGCTACATGCAGCATCTTGGGAAAGGATAATGTTCATTACGTCAAACAGCTGCTCAATACGTTGGTCTTGTCGCAGGTCTTCGCCACCTTTGACAAGAAAAGGGTACTCCTGCTCATCACTGCCTCGGATCGTTAGACGTTTTGGCTTCCTCAAGGATTCCATTACACGGATCTGGGAGAAAAAGACAGGGAAAAGCAAAATATATGTGACAGATGACCTGGCTTTACAGAATCCTTGCTGAAATTAAGCATATCTGCCATTCCTACGTGGCATAATCAAGTTGCTCAATCATTATTAGAAAACCAAATGCTATTTGCAGACCTTTATGTGCTGCAAGATGCGTATGCAAGCAATAATCTCACTACTAGCAAATTCTTCAAATGGAATATGGACACAAACTTACACCACACAGCATTTAAACTCAAACTTGTAAACATACCCGTTCATCAAACCCAGCGATTTTTGCATGGTACTCTGGCAGTGGTTTCCCTTTTCCATCGTACTGACCTGGAGTGGTAATGGGAGGGAGAAAAAAAAATAAGTTACATAGACTGATTTATTCTTTAAGTGTGGTTAAGAACAGAACACTTCCAAATATTTTGTTAAATTGGCAGAATGATAATTATGGAGAAAATACTTTAAAATGCATAAAAATCCACCATGCACATCCTATGATTTTATCTGTGAATCACTAATATTCCTCGTTAAGCTGTTAGAACTGCAGCTCAATGGTTTCAGAGGACACATCCTTTTTGAACTAGCTTTAAGCATAGATCAGATTTATAGATCATATTTCCTGGAGTCAAGATTTTAAAAAAAAAAGTAAAGTCTTAGGCAAGAGATACAATTCTAGATACAATTTAAAATATCAGGACTACAGCTTAAAAACCTATTTAAGAGATGATGAATGAACAGAGTTACTTCAGATGAAATCTACTTCTGCATAAGGGCCACAGAGCCAACCACCATGGCTCAGCCCCAGATGGCAGCTGAGCACCACGCAGCCGCTCGCTCACCTCTCCACCCCCAGTGGGATGGGGAAGGAGGAAAAACTCATGTGTTGGGATAAGGAGATCTTACTGGGACAAAGGAGAAAGAAAATACCAATACTAATAACAGTACAGAAAGCAAATGATACACAGTGTATCTGCTTGCCCAGCCTGTCTCCAAGCAGCGACTCCTCCAGGGTCAGCCAGCTCTAAATACTGAGCACCATGCCATGTGGTATGGGATACCCCTTTGGCTAGTTTGGGTCAGCTGTCCTGGCTGTGTCTCCTCCCAGCTTCTCCTGAAAATTAACTCTATCCCAGCCAAAACCCAGGACATTATCCAACCCCTTATTCTCCACCATTTATGTCATGCCTGGAGTCTACAGTTTCCAATTAATCCCTTGCACTCTCCCCAGCTCTGAGATACAGATGTAAGTACACAGACACAAAGAGATATCATTCCCTTAGTCTACAGGCCATCCCTCCACAACATCTGTTGCATTCATTTAGTTCATGACTTTGGGCTCCATCTGTCCTAACAGTTCCTCAGGGCAGGGGCGGTGGTGTGTGGTGGTGGGCTGCTGCATGCTGCATCTGGAGCTTGGGGCCCATGTAACTGGCGTGGTCCACGCCCACGGTATGTGGGTTGAAGATTATTTTCAAGGAAGTTGCTGGGTGCTGATTACTGAAGTCAGTTCTAGATCCCTCATTGCTGCACTTTGCTCAGTTTCCTCAAAGTTCATCCTTTATTAATTTGGGTGATTCTTACTGTAATACCATTGATACGGCACACAGCAATTGTAGCCATGATAATATACAATACCAAGTTTATTAAGCAATTAACATAATAAATTAGAAACTGTATTGCCTATATTGGCTCTTGTCAACCAAAATCAGATCCCCTTGGGGTACACATTGGACTTCCCCACCCTTCTGCATCACCCACCATATGCACCCAGGTCTCTGAAAAAAAGCAGTCCCACAGATGCGTTTGCCTGAGGCAGGGCTAACCCCGACTCTCTTCCCTAACATATTCTCCATGTGCAGTATGGGGACTTTACCCCCTCCTACAGCATGCAAAAATTCTGATTGGGCAGGGCCAGCTCTACTGGTAGATCCCCTGAAGTTTGCTAACCAGGGGGCCTTTGCTAAGTGTGTACTGCAATGTTTGAAGGTCCCACCACCCATTGCTCTCAGTGTACTCTTTAACAGCTCGCTGTCTGGTTTGATTTCCCCAGAGGCAGGTGCGTGACAGGGGGTGATACACCCACTCCCTGCCACACTCCCTGGCCCAGGTGTCTATGAGATTGATTTGGAAATGAGTCCTGTTGTCTGACTCAATTCTTTCTGGGGTGCCATGTCACCCCAGGACTTGCTTTTCAAGGCCCAGAATCATGTTCTGGGTGGTGGCATGAGGCATGGGCTCTGTTTCCAGGCAGCCAAGTGGTTGCTTCCACCATTGTAAGCACACAGATTTTGCCTTGGTGGGTGTGTGGGAGTGTGATGTAATCAACCTGCCAGGCCCCCCTGTATTTATACTTCAGCCATCGTCCTCTATACCACAGAGATGTGAACCGTGTGGCTTGCTTGATCACAGTGCTTATTTCACAGTCATGCATAACTTGTGAGACAATGTCCATGTCAAGTCCACCTGTTGATCACAAGCCCATCTCTATGCTGCATCTGCTCACTGATGACACCTCAGTCCCGGGAACATGAGCTATAAATAATTCACCCTGATGCTGCCAGCCCAAATCCACCTGAGCCACTTTGATCTCAGCAGCCTGATGCACCTGCTGGTTGCTTTGATGGTACTTAGTGGCTCGACTCTGGGGTACACGGGCACCTATGTGATATACTTTTACAGCCAGCTTCTCTAGCCTGGTAGCAGTATCTTGCCATAATTCAGCAGCCCAGAGGGGTTTGCCTCCACACTGCCAGTTGCTCTGTTTCCACTGCTGTAGCCACCCCCACAGAGCATGGGCCACCACCATGAGTCACTACACTGGGCATGGGCTGCTTTTCTCCACCAGCAACGCCTGAAGCCAGCTGGATGGATTTCACTTCCACAAACTGACTTGATTCTCCTTCAGCAGTTTCTGCAGCTTGTTGTGTGACTCTAGAGAGACGCCTTCCACCACCAATGTTTTCCCACAATACAAGAGGGCCCATCTGTAAACAGGGCATACTGCTTCTCATTTTCTGGCAGTTTATTATAGGGGGCCTCTTCAGTGTGTGTCACTTCCTCCTCTGGTGACATTCCGAAATCTTTGCTTTCTGACCACTCTGTGAAGACTCCCAGAGTTCCTGGGCGACTGGGGTTTCCTATTGATCCCGCTGTGTGATCAGTGCGACCCACTGAGTCCATGTAGCCTCAGTTGAATGATGTGTAGAGGGGTCTCTCCCTTGAACACCCAGCCCAGCACCAGCAGCTGGGGTGCAAGGAGGAGCGGGGCTTCAGTACCCACCACCTCTGAAGCAGCTCAAACCCCTTCATATGCTGCCAGTATCTCATCTTCAGTTGGAGTGTAGCAGACTTCAGACTCTCTGCATCTCCAACTCTGAAACCCTCGACCTTGAGTCTCCCCTGGTGCTTTCTGCCAGAGACTTCAGGAAGAGCTATTTTTCCAGCTGTGGTGTAAGAAGACATTTTTAACATCCAACCGTGCCTGGACAGGCCTAAGGGATACTGCATGGCTGATTTCTTGTTTAATTTGTTCAAAAGCTTCTTGTTGCTCAGGGACTACGTTCTTCTTCCAGGTGACCTGACAGTGTTTATAACCAGACTGTAGTTTGGAACATGCATCTTCCAGAAAACCACAATGCTTAAGAAAGCTTGTGCTTCCTTTTTGCTAGTTGGTGGAGATGTAGCTGCTGTTTTGTTGACCACAGCCATTATGATCTGATGATGCCCATCTCACCATTTTATTTCTAAAAACTGGACCTTCTGTGCAGGTCCCTTGACCTTACTTTGCTTTATGACAAAACCATCTTTCAGAAACATTGGGACTACTTCCTTTCCTTTCTCAGAGACATCTTCTTCTGTGCTGCCCCATATGATGATGCCATCAGTGCACTGCAATTGCTCCAGAGCTTTACACTGTTCCAGCACAGTCTGGATCAGTCCATAGCAAATGGTGGGGCTGTTTGCATTCCTGGGGCAGTGGATTCCAGGTGTGTTGGACACCCCTTCAAGTGAAAGCAAACTGGCTGTCACCTGGCTGCCAAGGGGATGAAGAAAAAAAACATCTGCAATATAATTTTGGGGGTATCACTTGGCTGCCTTTGATGCCTGATTTAATTCAGGACTTGATTACTGTCAGTGTCCACTCTCCATTAGTCTTCCACATGGCCACATGGGACTGTTAAAGGGTGAGCAGGTTCTGCTGATCACTCCTTGGCTCTCCAGCTGACAAATCAGCTTCTGCATGGGAATCAGGGAGTCTCAGTTGGTGCAATACTGCACCGTTGCAGCAATCGGCACATGTTGTTCTTCAACACTGAGCAACCCCACAACAGAAGGGTCTTCCAAGGGAGAAGGCAAGGTAGAAAACTGTCCAATTTCCTGTCTCCAGGGCAGCTATACCAGAAGCCCACCACTTCTGAGCCCTTGAAATACCCTCTACTGAGGTAGTTTATGCCAAGGATGCACAGAGCCTCCGGACCAGTCACAATGAGGTGCTTTTATCATTCATTTCCAGTCAGGCTTACTTTGGATCCAGTTAGCTGTTGGATCCAGAAATAGAGATGGGTTCTCCCCTTCACGGTTCGTTGGCATTAGGGTACACTGTGCACCAGTGCCCACCAGAGCCTTGCACTCCTGTGCGTCTGACGTGCCAGGCCATCGGCTCCACACAGTCCAATAAACCCAGTTGTCCCTTTCATCCACCTGGGTGGAGGCAGGGGCCCTCCAATCCTGCTTATTGTATTCATTACTCACATGTAAAAATGACTTAAAAGTTCCTTCAGGAGGATCCTAAGTACGATCAGGTCTTACACTCACCTTGGGGAAATGCCTGCTAGAAACTGGAGTGGCATTTTTCCTAGAACAACCCCCTTTTGTTCTTGTTTTTCCTTCACATACTTGTGCCTCTAGGGTCAAGCTAGGCTTTCCATCCCACTTCCTGAGGCACTCCCCATGGCCAAGCCAGTAAAACCACAGGCTGCCTCATGGTGTGTACGCTCTATATCCTTTCTCTTGAGAGGAGGAATGCTTCCTCCTAATAGCTGAGATACTGGTTGTACAGGTGGGGAATAGGACATAATCTTTTTAAGTTGCTGGACCTTCCAGGACAGCTTCTCCACAGCCAAGACAAGGGAGGAAGATACTTTCTTTGTAATGATGGAGCTAGTCAGTCACTTCATCCACCACTGGGGCCTCTTCACTTTTCCAGTCCATTACTGCCAAACTGTTGGCATATGATGATGGTTCATTCCATACAAACTTATGCTAAATGGGTCAGGTGCACTGGACTTCATCAGGACTGGGGAGTAACTGCCTGCTGTCCAGGTCACAATAAACCATCTCCCAACATGGCTAATTCCCTCAGGTACTGGATACCTCTCTCCATCTCACTTGCCTGGATGACATACATCATCTTCACTAAAGGGATATCTTTCCTTCAAGCCTGACAGAAGTCATCTGCAGAGGCTGAGGGATTGTGTCTTTTTCCCAATAGCCTTGTCAATGGCCCCTTCCCTAGACAGCTGCTTCCATATGTCCCTGGTCCTAGTTCATCATCATTCCCTACTAAACAAACTGATTTTTTTTGTGTGTGTCTATTTCTTCTTCTGTACAGGGGTGACAAACTGGCACAGGTTGTTTTTTTGGTTCAGCTGCACTGCCTGTTGCCAGGGTTTGAGTAGCCCCAGTGCCTGTCACTCTGTTCTCCCTCTCTTCCCCTGAGGGTGCTGCCTGCCATCCAGCAGGGTTTGGCAGACACTGGCCAGGGCCCAGCTCAGTGCAGTGAGCTGTGTCTCTCTGGCACAGCTGCAGCCCTTCCCTTTAAAATGCTCTATCACTCCATCAGGATCCTCCAGTTGTCTGGGAGTGAAGCTGCAAACCACTGAGGGTGAGAAGGTCTCTAAGATACCTGCCCATACTCTGCTACATGCCATGTCACCCCGGGCTACTGAGCCTCAGGGCAGATCTCTGGGTGGTAAATTTTTTGTAACCCTGAACAAGACCTGAAACACATTCAGGAGACACAGCACTAGGAGCACGCTGGCTTGAACGTCCCAAGGGTATTCAAAAGTCTCAAAAGCTGTCATCACCAGCCTGAAGGACAAAGTGAAGGAGAAAGAGTAGGAGAAAGTGTCTCTATCTTCTCATAGATTGGGTGTGGTTATGAATCAATTCTGAAAGATGTCATCTGAGGTATGGGCACAAGAGCAAGGCTACACACAAATACCAGCTCAACTTCATGCCCACTGATGTTGTACTGTAAGTTGGTATCACACAATACAGCAAAATGAGAACACCAGAGCACATCCCTGGTCCCCACCCCAGCAGTGGTGGCTCCTCCTCCCCAGCCAGACCCTCTAAATACTGAGCATGACATCATATGGTACAGAATAACCACCCTTTGGCTAGTCTGGGTCACCTGTCCTGGCTGTGTACTCTCCCAGCTTCTTGTGAAAATTAACTCTATCCCATCCAAAACCCAGGACACCAACAGAAGTAGTACAGCTCAAGAGTAACAACTTGTAAGGGACAATTTACCAACAACACTGAAGCAGAACTTACCAGGAACCTCTATTTCATTCCTCAAGAACTCAGCTTTGAATTCGCTCATCCATGGTGAACATTCTTTCAGGTTTCCAGGTTCTTTATGGGTTTTGTTCATTTTTGAGATGAGAGAAGTTGCAATTGCATCCAAGTCACTAGGTGTCATATCCAACAGTTTTAAACCACCTTTTCCAAAATGATGGTCAAATTCCTTCCCAAAAGCCTGAGGTTCATTAATAGAAATGAATCTTGTTAACACAATGCTAGGAGCTCCCCAAGAACACCAAAATCACAGAGTCACAGAATCGTAGGGGTTGGAAGGGACCTCCAGAGATCATCGGGTCCAACCCCCCTGCCAAAGCAGGCTCCCTAGCTCATATTGCACAGATAGGCGTCCAGACGAGTCTTGAATATCTCCAGAGAAGGAGACTCCACCACCTCCCTGGGCAGCCTGTCCCAGGGCTCTGTCACCCTCACTGTGTAAAAGTTCTTCCACATGTTGTTGCGGAACTTCCTGTGCTCCAGTTTACAGCCATTGCCCCTTGTCCTGTCTCCACAGACAACTGAAAAGGGGCTGGCCATTTCCCCCTTTATAAACATTAACAAGGTCCCCCCTCAGTCTTCTTTTCTCTAGGCTGAAGAGACCCATCTCATTCAGCCTTTCCTCATACGGGAGATGCTCCAGGCCCTTAATCATCTTCGTAGCCCTTCTCTGGACTCTCTCCAGGAGATCCCTGTCTTTTTTGTACCAGGGAGCCCAGAACTGGACACAATACTCCAGGTGGGGCCTGACCAGGGCAGAGTAGAGGGGGAGGATCACCTCCTTTGACCTGCTGGTACCTTCCTATCTACACACTGAGCTTCATCTCAGCTCCGAAAATATATCAGTCGTCCTTCCCTTCCAGTTCTTTTTTTCTCCATTAATCTGTCAGAACGTTTTCATAGGCTCACCAGCTACTGTCAATAGAAACACCTACATTTTATGAACTCAGTGATATCACAGATCTGTAGAAATAGATCATAAACTTTTTTGCCATGTCAATACCAGCAGCTTATCCTTCTTTAGGTCCTCCAGCTGCAGCTGGATTCTAGGTGAACGTACCAATAATGCTGCTCGTTAAACTTCAAACATGTACCTCACCTGCTTACAAAAATTTAAGATCACCTAGTGAAATACTCATGTAAAATGCAAATACTTAAATTTGTACCTCTTAAATACAAATTCCGCCATGATACTAAATAGAGGATAATCAGAACACTTAATTTGCTCCCAAGAGTGTAGATGTTATCATGCTTTCAAACTGCTGCAACAGTAATAATAAAAAAGTGCCATTTAACTGTTTGATTTAAAAACAGTCCAAAAATTACAGATGGATGAGTTAGTTAATCTTTTTACCCCCTGAAAATGAATGTTCTGTGCTTTATGGAAGATGTGGGGGTTTTGTTGGATTTTAGGTTTGATTTTTTCCTGGTTTTGTTTTTTTAAGCAGCAACCATGCTACATGGCAAGCAAATACAGCCTGGCTAATTTCCCCTTTTTTGCTAACCCAAAGATCTATTATACATATATGTAATGCGTGTCACAGAGCTTCATGTATTAAGAGAATTATTTTTGTCTTATTAGAAAAATATAAATTTAAATGTTTTATTTACTACCACATTATTCAGGATTTGCTTTGAGATAATTTTGCATGTAAAATGCACTAAACCTTATTTTAAAAGTATTTCAGATATCCTGATAAAGGAGAAGTGCAAAGACATTTCATACGGATTCATTTACTAAACAAAGCAAGTATTATCTGCAAGTAGTTAACTGAGTTGACTTCTTGTGTTCTTAATTCAAGGTTCTAGAAAAACCAGATGTCCCCTCTCTTGGACCTCACTGGTATTAAAGGCTTGGAAAGATATGTAAGCTCACTTGTTTTTTCAATGCCGGATCATTTTTCTCCCAAGCTCTGAAGGACACGGCTATTCCACTGAAGGAAATGAAAAGACAGAAAATATTCTCCTTCTGAACAACAGACTGCTACAGTCAACATCTTTATCACTTTAAATCTATTTCCAGATGACCACCTGATTGCTTTCTCTGTTCTGTTCTTTGACTTCTTTTAAAATTCAAGGCAGCACATATTTGCTAGCCTTAACACTGTATTTTAATTAATACAAGCCATCAGCAGTGTTCAATTGATGCATTACTGGAACTTCATGTTAAAAACTAATGCAAGATGCTTAATGTTTAAGTTACAATTGAAACTGTACATAAATAATTTGTATGAAGATTACAAGTCTGAAGTACTACATGTATTAGAGCACTTTTATGTGTCAGTCAAGAGGTACAACTATTTTTTTCTCCAGCAAGGACACTAGAAACTCCAGTTATCCTCACAGCACACTTCGTTTCTTCATGAGTACTGCATCATGAAGGCAAAGAATTCGGATTCTGTGCACCATCACCCTGACCCTCTTCTCCTGCAGCCTGTGTGTGTGAAAGGAATACTGCTCTTCCTCTTCCTTTGAGCAGAGGGGAAAAGCCCCGCTATCCCCTTCCAGCGCCTCCTTTGCTCTTCTCTCTCTGTTTGGTTAATTCAATGACAATTAAAAAACCCATCAGCAATACTTGCAGTACCTACTGCTGCACCTTTCAGCTTTCTAAAGAGCCACAGACTTTTTTTTGCTTAAGTGGGCCAAAATGTACACCAATCATCCCAACGATGAAATGCAGATGCAGACCACCTGTGTGCTCCAGCTGTGCTTGTAACCCATATGGCTCAATCTACAGTTGCTCCCCTCCCTCGACCCTCACCTGGACAGCAGCACATCCCTCCTAATATGGCCCCTTCTGCTGTTGTATCACTCCCCAACTCCACCGTACTCTCAACTCATCCCCCACTTTCCCTTCCACTTTTTTCCACCCTCCAATTTTTCCTTCATGAGGAAGGAACCTCCCTGAGTCAGGCAAGGGGCGGGCACAGGGCTATACACACGCATACAGTACAAGCACACAGACATGCTTCTACAGGAGCATCACTCTCCCAGCTTCCAGCAACTGGCAGCTCGGGGATTTCTGGGGCCAGAAGTGTGCACTGGTGTGTAAAAGCTCACAAAGTGTTTTCCCCCTCCCCATGCTATTTCCTACTTGCTATTCGATCCCATGAAGCCACCCACAATACCCTGTAGCGGAAGCTCAGCTCTGAAGTGCGTACTGAATGAGGAAACACTTCTCCCTGTTTGTTTTGAACCTGCCACTTCCACAGAGTATTTACTCCAGGCTTGGCACTCCTGACGCGAAGAGCTTTATTCTATCTGGCCTCACTGTGTCTTTTCCAACTGGAGGAATGCTCAAGTTGCTTCTTGTGCAGAGAAGCCGCTTTGAACCTCATCCAGTTTAATTATACCCATGTTGAGAGCTGTGGATGAGGACTACAGTGTTCAAGCAACAAGAGTGAGAGAAGGCTGCTATGTCAATGTATAAATGAATGTTTGGTTCTCTATTAATAATGACTAACATTCACTTTCCTTTCACAGAATCACAAAATCACAAGGCTGGAAGAGACCTTTAAGATCATCAAGTTCAACCATTCCAGTCCTAAGCTAAACCATATCCCTAAGTACCTCATCTACCCCTTTTTTAAACACATCCAGGGAAAGTGACTCAACCCCCTCCCTGGGCAGCCTGTTCCAGGCCCTGACAACTCTTTCAGTAAAAAATTTTTTTCTAATGTCCAATCTGAACCTGCCCTGGCACAGCTTCATGCCATTCCCCCTTGTCCTATCACCTGTCACCTGGCTGAAGAGACCATCACCTATCTCTCTATAACCTCCCTTCAGATAGTTGTAGGTGGTGGTAAGGTCTCCCCACAGCCTCCTCTTCTCCAGACTTTCTTGACAGCTCTTCAGTTCACAGCTGGTGTTTTCACAGAACTATCACAAATCAAAATTCTGTTCTTGATCTGCAATAATCAGCTCAAACCTGAAGAATTTATATATGAAACTGGGGTATTCTTTTTCCCCCACGTGCATCACCTCATTTTTCTACCCTGATTTTCACTATTTCAGATCTCAGTTTTGTAAAGTCCTTTCTGTAATTCTTCACAGTTGTAACTCTGCTGAATAACTCACCCTATGTAACAGTATGAGCAGCAAATCTGAAAAGCACAATATATCAAAACCACCCTAAATTGCTCACACATCCTTGGCAGCCTGAAAAAAAGACAAGGCCAGATTCCTGTTCAGGTTCATGGATGGTCAGAGTGGCTCAGGCCCAGAGAACCTGGCAGCATGTGCAGGACATGGCTGGCAGAAGCTGAGTAAGAGGGAACATTTAGTCCCACAGGACAGTCAGAAGCAGAAGTTGAACAATATATTAAGTCCACAGCTTCTAGCAAAGAACTGCTAGTCCTGTACTCCTGACTTGATCTCATCTCCATCAAGTCCTGCAGTACCTGTAAAAGCAGTGATTTGGTCCTCTCTTTTCACTTTCTAGTGCCTTCTGGAAAAGCACACGATGCCAACACTACTCAGTAATCACACGTACCTGAATAAACCTCTTCCTCAGCAATCCAAGGCCAGGAGCATCTAAATTTCCCAAATTCTTGTACATTCTTTGGTACATTTCCTTAAGCTTATTTTTATTTCTCTGAGCTTTTACCAACTCATTTGTGACATCCTCAACCCAATCCTGCAAACAGAAAGAAACAGATGAGCACCAAGAAGTTTACTGACTCTTGTTCTTTGGTAATCTGCTCAATTGCATTTGGGTCACTGTATTTGCCAACAGTCAATTAATATGCCTCTTGACAACCAGAAGAGCAATCAAAAGGCTGTGGAAATATTTCCCTTTCACTTTCTCTCAATAAAATGTTTCTACTTTATTAAGATAATTGTGTTTGCTACTGCAGTGTCCAGCGCAAGCTAAGGAAGTCTCTCTGGGGCCAGGAGCAGTACTAAACACAAGACAAGAGTCTTTTGGGCAACAGGCTCAGAACATGGACAGGGAAGCCCAGCAGAAAGCCGGGAAAGGGTCTAAGAACAAAAACTAGTCAAAAATTACAGAGAATGGCAGAAATGGTAATTTTGAAATGGTTTCAGAATGATTAAGGAAGACTGACCATGGCAGGGACCCTGAAGGGTAAAGCTGAAAAGGGCTAGTACAAAACAGCCAGCTGGCACAAGGGAGACCAGCCACTGCCAGTGAAAGCTGCTGACACCACCCCGACATCACCAGTTGATTCTAGGTTGAACCGCTTCCTGTGGCTGTGGTGTCAACTGAACTGCAGCAGGCTCCACCCAGCACCCTCTTTTCCTAAACAGAGGGTGAGGAATGAAGGGGAAGGAGGAGGTGGGGTATAAAAAAAAAAACCCAAAAAACCACTTTACCTTAAAAAGCATTATGGGATTAGAGAGCTGTTCCAGGGAGTGAACAAAATCCTGAACTACTCCTCCTCTGTCCAACTTATTCTTGATCCTTTAAAAGAAAAAAGTGCATCACATTGCAACAGGAACTACCATCACCACCTAGACTGCAGATAAGCAACGATCCAGATTGTCTGCTATATTCAAGAATCTGGTAAAACCATCTAGGGGTAGTTAGGTCAGTCTCAGAATTCTCTTGGGCTGTGTGACTGTAAACACACTGACTGTCTTTGCCATGCAGTTCCCAAATTTTTAATTAAGTATCCCACTATGAAACGGGAGATTGGTGGGGGGAGCGGAAGGGGTACTTGCAACAGAAATTGGCATGTACATCCTGTCAAGACACTTATTACAGGGCGATACAGTTTGGGAAGTGCCAGACTTCTTGTTTTAAGAAAAGAAATTTAGTAAATATATCAGAGGTTAAAAAGAAAATAAAAAGGCAAAAAGACACCTAAAATTGTATTAGTACTTCCACAGTACTGTGTGATAAAACTTGCCTTTTGCAGGGGGGTGAACTGAGGCAAAATGGGCAAGGGAGGGCTTACAGGGGAAGGTGCATGCTGCATGCTGGATAAGCAGAGAGGAACACAACCAAGAGCTGTCACTCCCCAAGAGAACATGCATCCATTCCACTAGCTCTCTCTGAAGTCTGGAAGAAGCATCAATTCTACTTAAACATATCTGCTTTCCCTTGGTATTAGAAAGATTGTATATGTCCAAGCAAGCTTGCTTCAGCTTCATCTCTGATGAGTACTGAGGTGAAGTTTACTACAGTAAGAACCTAATCATGCACCAGATTTCCCATCCATCTTGGCAGAGCAGCAGAAGGAAGAAGAAACTGTGACTACCACAGAACTATGAGGAGAAAGGGATTGCCTCTCTGTGGTCTTTTTACCTTGGAAAAATTCTAACTTCCCACAGCCTGAGGACTCTGTACACTTCAGAAAGTATTCAGGCCACCAACCTGAGTATGTCTAATAATACTAAGAACGTTTATGTATCAGTTTTCCCCATGCCTTTAAATGAAAACACTGTGTGCATGGGACTGCCCTGCAATGCTTCTCAGCCCACCTGAAGAAAAGAGTTTGTTTAGAAACAATAAATAAGTATCCCCGCTCCTGAAAAAAAACCCCAACCAAACAACCCATATACAAAAGAGCTTCTTGGATTGAAGAGTCACCTTTCTACAAACTCCTTGTTCTTGCAACCAGTTGCAGTATCTTTGAAACAGTAACTTTCACTGCTGATCATGAAAGGGTAGATGATTGCCTGGGGATAGGTATTTGCGATCGCTTCAATAGTATGTTGCACAGCTACAGCTTCATCCTTGTCAAGTAGTGCCATCATCTGGCTAATCCAGCCAATGAACTGCCAACAGGGAACTGAAGAAAGCTGCAAAAACACAGACACTACTTTCAACTTTGGTCCTCCTCAAAAAACCAATCATAGCAAGCAAACAGAACTGCCCTGTGGCCCAGCCTGACGGAAACACGTGAAAATGCAACAGAGAGTGTCAACTAGGTGACACAAACCATCCCCCAACGAAGCAGAGATTTCATTATTACTACTGCCACCGCTGCTGCTTAATTGGTTTGCCATTATAAAGGTCACCAGTTTGTTGATCAAGATGAGGCTTTATACTCAAACTTGTGGCTTTTCCACCTGGCTGCAATACAGTAATTTTTGATCACCACACACAACCAACTCAAAAATCTGAAGGGACAGTTCATACACCATGGGGCTGAAGTCTTGACTTGAGTAAAAAAAGGCAGGAAGGGGAACACTAGAGCTCCTGTCACCGTTCTGTCCTTCCTCCATCTTTAAGAAGGTTTGAGCTTGCTGACAGATATTAATTCCAGTAAAGCAATACAATTCATGCTCACTTCCCTCCAAAACCCACGTCACTTCTGAAAGGAGTACTACAATGTTTTTTCCTGTGATAGCCAGAGGCCAGGCTCAGACCTCTTTCCTCCCAGCTCATCCCTTCCTACCTCTCTAACAGAGTTTAAGATCAGATTGCCAGTATTTACCTAAAAGGGAGACAGAGGAGGGGACAAAGAACTAACTGCCTGCATGAACTCCTTTCCTGGGTGAGATCTGTCAGCTGGACCAGGTGTCAGGCTGTGTTTGAACCAGCAGAGTTTCACTGTGGCCACGCCTTGTGTGCCTCAGCCCTTTTTGCTACTTTCTCGTGTAACTAAGCCCTGTTTCTATCTCTCTCTCAAGTTCTTCCTCTGACAGGGCCAGGCACCCTGCTAGCACCAGCACAATGACATGGGTTTGAAAAGGCAGGCAGGCAGGCCAAGGCAGGATCAGGCATGAGTCACAGAAGAGCCCTCAGCTTCTCTGTCCCACAGTATCCTGCCCTGGAACAGCAATGGAGAGACAGGTTGTGGAAGGGAGGAAGTGGAAAATATGAAGGAGGAAGAACCTGCAGTAACCTCTGAGGTGAAGCAGGATAGAGGGAAAGGTTGGAGATGTGGACAATGCATCTGGAAAAGTGTACAGAAATGAGGTGTCCCTCTTCCTAACACTAGCTACCTTTATCAGCCCTATTAGATTGTTCTGAGGGATAAAAGGTTCCCACAACAGTAGTTCTTCATCAGCTCTGAAACTAACATTTGGAATCAGAATAACGATAAAAAGTTAAACTTTGAAAAAAAAGTTTCTGTCCATGAGAATTAGACTTAGCAGGTTAGAGAAAAGATAAGGAACAATGATGGATTAAAATTTATCTGATTCACCTGAAGCAAAACTTACCAGTCTAACCTCTCTATCCATCCAACCTCCACCCTCACCTTTTAAATCCGATTTATAGCAACATTCGCTGCCAGGAAAAAGGAAGCAACTAACCTCTCGTGTCACTAGACCCAATGTCTCTGCTGGATATCTTTCAATTATTTGCAGCAGTCTAGGAAATCTCAGCCTGGCTTCTCTGGAGTTGAGTTTTAAAGCTTTTATCATTTTCTCCACCACAATAGTTGGGAATAGCTGCAGATCTGCAGTGTTAATTTCTGCCAAGAGACATTAAACAAGAATTATCAGAAACACCATCACTCGTTCCATGCCTTTGATCATCTGGAACATTCATCTTTACAATTCAGGGTTGTTTTTTTCTTTCCCAGTGTATTTTGTATTTTCACTTTGTTCTCCTTCCCATCTGTTTGAACTGCACACATCAGCAACACATGTACTTGGGGACTGTAAGGATTAGCTTTATCAGGAAGCTGTATCATCACTGATATCTTGCCTGCTTTAAATACAGCACTGCTGTGGTCTGGGAAGCAACAAGGGAAGCATCTGCTGGGTATGATACATTCCTCACAAGTGAGAGGGAGACGAGGAGTGATTCACCAGTACCAAAGCTAGCATTAACAGCAGAGGGGGAAAAAAAGGGAATGTAAATACTGTTGAACTGGAGGACAAACTGTTCCATTTAAATTCAGGTTGTGCTGTGCAGGAAGATCTCCTGGGTATCGCAGAAGCTCACGTATCACAGATAAATCCACCACCTCATGTGTTTAAAGAGAAATCCTGACTAACCAGGCAAACCTTCTTCTTCCCTGCGCAGATGCTGGTCACAGAAACCAACCAGAGTCATGTACGCGTTGATAACCCCTGGCACATCGACGTGTTCCATGGAGAGGGACTGCACCTCCTCTTCAGACTTCCTTGCAGCACTGCTGAAACACTGAAAAGCCTTCTTGTTCAGACCTGCCAGCACCTGAACATTCAAACAAGACAGGGGGAGGGGGGAAGAGACACGTTAGCAAGCAGCATTCAACAGTTCTTTCTGAAGCTGGAGCTTGGCTGCAAGCCTTGAGTAGATAAAACTGTAACTGTGTTAGATGTTTTGAGCAGCTGATGCAAAGGAAGAAACCTCAGGTGTTACTTCCAGCAGAAATTTCAAGAATTTTAAATTTCCACAATTTTCAGTGGAAAAAAAGAAAATAATCTTTTAACTTAAACTAGTCTTTGGATATGCTATGTGGATCTTTTCTAACAGCAAAAAAGTTAACATTACTAGAGTTTTTGCAGTTACCAAAGAACATAATTTTAAAATGCCATTTTTTTTTGTATTAAGACATATCTGCAGCATCTGCATGTCAGTTATCCTTAGAATTTAGATTTAAAAAAACCCCATGAAAACTATTTTGAATCTGATGTCTTTTTTCCCTGTTACAAACATAGTCACATTGATCACGTTTCCAATGCAGCTCATGCACTGAGGGACCTGACAAGATCCTTTACAACTGATTGTTTATAAATCAAGTACGTATATTCATATATTGCCTACAAACTTACCAACCTCAGACATTGGAGCTATTGTAGTTATTAAACAATATACAGAATTGCTGTGGAACAAGTTGGAACAACTGGAAAATGCTGTTAATTAAATGGTTTAAATTTCAGGTAGGTAGAAGGCAACTAATAGGGTCAGAGTACTGCTTAATACTAAGCTAAAATAAGGATAAGCTCCTTAATCTTACAGAAATACCTGATATCCCAATCTGACTCATCTGACACAGAAGAGGTTTTATGCTCATCTGTTAGATTTCCTTAAGAATAATACTCTAAATAATTAGTGAATAAATTAAGCTTAAGCTTTTGCTCAAGTTTCTACACACCTGAACATTTAAGGTCTTTTCTTTTTTTTTAGCAGTCTCTTCTTTATCTGCTTTTCTTTAACAATCACGAAAACATGAGAACATTTATTTGCTGTTTTATACTGATATGGTTCATATCATACCCTCTTTACTGAGAGGGTGGTTCTGTCCTGAGAGGGTGGTTGGGCACTGGCACAGGCTCCCCAGGGAAGGGGTCACAGCACTGAGCTTGGCTGAGGTCAAGAAGCATCTGGATGCTGCACTCAGTCCCATGCTCTGAACTGGCTGGCCCTGTTTGGAGCCAGGAGTTGAACCTGGTGATCCTTACAGGTCCCTTTCAGCTCAGGAGGTTCTGTGATTCTATAGTCTCTAAGGGTCTTCATGGATTTAATAAGTCAGCAGTGGGACTTCAAATTGACAGACGAGAAGTCAGTGCCACAGCATGCGGGACAAGTGATAACACAGACAATTTCAGATGCAGCACAGCCTGTCCCTGCATTCTTTAGACGTATACCTCCCCAAATTAAGCAGAGATGACCTGCATATGCTCAGTCTTAAAAACACCTCTTGTCTCTATCACTATTCATGTAAGTGTATCGGTATCATTATCAGTATTGTAAAGATCTCTTTATGACATAAGATAGTCCAACAGCATGAATGAGCTCAGAAATGTCCACCTGAAGTAAAGGCCTTCTTGGTTCCCAAGCCTTGTCCCACCACTGTACCTGCAGGTGCTACGACCGTGTCTTTACCCTGTAAGCAAAACCCAGGAACAGAGAAACACAAGAACACTCTGCCAGTTAAAAAGGTTACAGTGGTGTAGAAGTCCAGGAGAGCACAAACCAGCACCCCACAGTTGGATTTTTTTTCCTTTTCTTTTCCTTCCTCCAGCTGGTATTCCTGGACAAATCACTGCTAATAGCAGATGGGTTTCAGGTTCCCTGTATCTATTTGTATCCATCACTACCTACTGAAGAAGTGATTACAATACTGAAATACCTAAAATATTTCACCCCTCACCACCCCTTTTTTTTTTTTTTTTACCTTTTCAGGGCTCTCCAGACTTTCTCCTGACAGTACTGATATTTTTCCAGCCTTTTCTTCTGTGATTTGCTGAAGGCATCTTGGATCCTGACTCAGAGCATTGGCCATGATCTGGTACGTGGTACCCAGAAGATGATTGTGGTTTCGGAAGGCCATTATGTTCTTGCTAAGATAGTCAGATTTGGTATCTTCTGTTGGAATTCAAAAACAAAGCTGGCAATTTGACAACAAAGCAGCCTTGTGTAATAAACAAATGTGAAGCAAAGAAAAGGCTGTTACCAAGCAGTGAGATGGTTTTTAAGACTGAGAGCAGGCGTTCAGGACAACTCTGGTTCCAGCTGCAGCTATGCATAAAGCGGCAATAGGCACAATTCCACCTGGCCAGCCAGTCTTCCCTCATTTTGGCTTCTTTGTGTAGGTCTTTCAGAAGCTTCTTGGCAACTGAGAAGTTGTTCTGTATTCAGATTAAGACAGAATTTTCAGATAATGCATCTGAAGAGAAAATACAACCCTTCTGCAACCAAATGGGATGAGATTTAGGTAACACAAGTAAAGCTAAAGATAGCAATAAGAAAGGTCCAGATTTGTGCTAATGGAGAAATTTGAAAAGAAAAAGAGAAGAATAGACAAACTGAGGAAATAAAAAGAATTCTATCTGCATTAAATAAACAGGCATTAACTGTTCTGCAGTAAAAACACACATGGGGAATGTAATCTGGTTTATAATACCATTAAGCAAATGACTTACACTTGCATTTTGATGAAAAGCCTCCTATAAGTAACATTAAAGGAAATCTTATTTTTCATTTACACCTTTAAGGGTGTACACACAGCACTAACGCTGTATCTGGTTATTACGGCGCTTAAAAGAAACTCTTGTCACTGATGGGATTTCTGCAGCATTTCAGATGATGATGGAAACCTCAACTTAAGTGTTTTCCATCTTGTCTCAAGCTTGAAACACCAAAGGCTCATCAAAGAAGGCTATGTTTCAGTCATTTTAACAACCAGATCCAACCCAAAACTTCTAAGATACTTAGCTTTAGTTCTTCACATGTGTTCACAGCATTAATGAGAACTATTAAAAAAAAGTTTCATCATTGCTGACTTAAGTAAATGATACTGATTCAATGTGATTTTGATTTGTTTTCTTATACAGAAGAGATTACTTGTAAATGAGAAAGCATAACATTGGGTTGCAAGCATCCCTTCCATTAAAGACTGAAGCACTATAGAGAAATAAAGTATCTGCCCTTTGAAATGTCAGAAACCATCTGGGATCAAAGGGGTCTCCAGGCACATTTCCAGCAATGATAAGTTTGTAATTAACATTTATATAAATTGTTTTCTTTCCCTATAGAACTCACTCTCTTGAGCTTTCAACATGTCCTGCACAGCAAAGTCAAAAAGAGACAAGGTCTGCCCATCCCTGGCAAAACGCTGCCCAAGACCACCTAAGAGGCATTTCCAGCTGTAATTTCTATGTACTTTCTCACAAAATTGGAAGCTATCAGACAGTACAATCACCTGTTTCCTGGCACTTTCTATCATCTTCATTTTCATGTTAAATTTGCAGCTTTTAATCATTGAGTAAATGTCTTCACCCTGTTGATCCACTTCCATTTGGTCACCATCACCGTATTCTTCATCCACCTCCATACTATCATTGGCCTGATCACAGAGAAGTTTCTCTTGCAGTTTGTCAAGAAAGAAACACCTGCACAATGACAACAGGAGTACATATCACTCTGGTATGCATCCAAGGGAAAGAACATTCAGAAGTGTTGATCTGCTTGACAGTAAAAAAAAAGCAGCTCAGGAAAAATGGCAAGCTACAGTGATCACCTTTAGCAGAGGCTAAACATAGTTCTCAGAGTCTGGAAACTTGTAACTGGGGACAGGTTGACCCTGAGAGCATTCTAGCATCTTGAGCTGATGAGATTAAGTATTAGAAAATATCCACAATAGAGTGGGATTTTTTGTCATTTGTTGTTTTAAAATCATTAGCCACAACCTCTAAATTCACCAGACCACCACTTGAATTCCAGCTCAACAGAAGTGCAAACGAACAGAAATCTCATCTATATAGTGTAAATGCCAGGCTGGATTGATGTCCACCTGCAACTCAAACGTGTATCATACCAACACACATAAACCTTGGAATTCATGTTTCAGAAAAGACCAACTCTTCTGTAGCCATGCCTTCCCAACACCAAGAGATAATAAAATATATTAGAGAGCACAGTGGGCTTCAGCAGAGCTGTTGAAGAAGTCCCCCAGGAAAGGAGAAAGTATCTCAGTTTGCACTGGAAGAATGGATTGGGATGAAGACAGATACCACAGGGAAGATAGAAATCTTTCCAATCCAAAAAAGCATTCCAACTTCTTTGGAGCTAATCCAAAGGAGTCCTTGGGGAGCCTTTGTTCTTTATAGCAACAGTGGCACAGAAAGTCTCTAATTACAGCACTGGTCACTAGCTTTCCTATAAAGACATGGAGCACTGATAGTTACAGGGCTGACCTTACTTTGAGCACTCCCTAACTTTGGAACTGCCTACAAAGTTGGCAAGTATTTTTATTTGTAACAGACTGGCCTATGGGATGGTGTTTCATTGAGCTAAGTGCAGCTAATCTACTCAATTACAAGGGAGTGTGTTAAAGGGCTGCTGAAGTGGGTTAGCTTGTGCAGTGCATGTAGTCACTGATGCAAGAAAATGCCTAAACTAGCAGTTATGTCTCCCTAACAAAACACAGTTTATTCCCTGGCCATTTCCCAATCTCCTTTTGCTTCTCACCACAGGTTAGTCACACACCAAAACCAGTTATACTGATACAGCTACCACAACAGTTTAAAAAAATCAACAACAAAAGTCATACACTGGATCAACACCCCCCATATGAAAACAGGGAGCCCTGTAACAGAACTCAACATGCAGACAGAACAAAAGCTAACCCAAGAATGTAATTTTACCGATTTGTAATGACATCATCCCAGATGTTCATAGGATCCATTTTAGCATCTGGATATCTGCTTGTCCAAATTCTGAGAAGTCTCTTAAGGGAAGCTTGTGAAGTTAAGTTACCTAGAAATCAATTCAGAATACTCTGAATGCATCTAAATCCAAACAGTGTGAAAAAGGCCTGAACCACAGTCCGACATTCAAACCAGAAAGCTGCAATAAAACGACTCACTTTAACTTCTGAGCTTTGGTTAAATATGCTACTTGGTGATTGTATTGCTTTTTTTATTACAATTTGTTTTAAGCCCAAGAGATTCAGTAAGGACACGAGTGCCAACTGTCACTGGGAATCGCCACTGGGTGGGCACCTTTCTTTCCATACAGGAATATGCTGGAGTGTAGTGGAACTATTAACTAAATTTAATATATAATTTGGTGTACGTACATAAATTTCTATTTCGTGCCTAACTCAACAGCTATAAATTATATACCACAGCCATCTTTTGTCTCTGCTAACCACTAGTTTCTACCAGAAGTGACCCCAACAGAAATCTTAGTTTAAAACTATTACTTAAACTTTTAAAAGAGATACTTAACTCTTATCACAACAGCTAGGCTAATAAAACTTTGCAATAGGCTTGAAGATAATTCTGTGTTCTATCTCACACAACTGAGTAGTTCTTACTGTCTTCTTGACTGTAAGTAGTAATTCCAGACCTATACTCCCTTCAAACAGGGTTTCAGTCCTCTAAGCTTGGAAAGAGAAATTCAAAGTTCAGGAAACCATGACTGCTTAACACCATGGAAGGAAAATTGCTTAAGAAAAAAAAAATTAAAAAATCTTTACTTCTCTTAGTCATAAAATTGATGAAATCCTGTATTTCTGTCAAAGCTTGTACAGACTGCAGTTTGGTCATTCGACTTTGGTATAACAAAGTATCAATGCTGGAATAGCTCTGAAAAGAGAGAACGGAAGATTGCACATACAGAATTTACAATACAGGTCTATTCAGTACTCAACAAACTTGATGCTGCTATATACTATGCTATACAACACAACCATTTACAGGTAATAGCCTGTGATCTGAGAGCAACTCTGCTTGGGACAAGCGTAGAGGCATATTCTCACTGCAACTGCTACCCTACATTTTAGGACAGTCCTACAGTCTAATCAAAATTTGGTAACAGATGGAACTTGTAACCTCTCAACGTAATACTCCATTTTCGAGTTTGTTCTGGGAACAGGAGGCTTCTGAAAAGATGAATGAAATACATCTGCTATTAATCTGCACAAACGATTACTGTGAAAATTTCTAATAGATGAAATTGGCAAAATAAAAGAAATTAAAATGGGAGGATGCACTCCATGGCCCAGCTCCCCTCTCATCACCAGAAGCAGTGAATTCAAAGGAAGTTTTGTCATGTGACTGGAAAGCACCTAGATTTCATTGTATTTAGGCAAGTGTTTCTCTCCAGAGTATAATCTAGCAGCAGTAACAATAACAACAGTCAGTTTCATTGTTCCATGAGTTTATGTAGACAAAAATTCTTTTCAGAGAAGCAGAGAACTGTTACCTGCATGAAAATCTGCATGCCATTGCTAATGTAATACATGGCTCTGTCAAAATCATCTTGCAGGATATAAAGGAGACTAAGCTCTTGACTGTAATGCATTTCTATAATGGCTTTCTTCTGTTCTGTCTTCATTGCTTCATCAATGAAAGTTAGCAAAGTCTGGTCATTTTCCCCACTGAGCAGTAACTTCAACTTGCTGCGTATTATGTAGGGCAGATATGTCTCCTACAAGGTGAAAATAACAGCCTTTATTTCTAGGAATGGAATATGAGATGGTCAAATTTCTGCTACAAATATTTGGTATGGTTTTCTTAAATGTTTTCCCCTTAGACAAATCCCAGTTTGCTAACAAATCACAACACCCTTTTCTTGACAGGCTCAAGAAGTTACTAGCAAATTCTACCAGTTTCAAAACCAGCATTCTGGTAACTCTTAAAACATGAAAGAAAGTGATTAAAAACAACAAAAGCACTGCAAGAAAATGATGACGATGATAAAGCTGGTCCTATATGATCAGCCACAGACCCAAGGTAAAAATTAAACATCATAAAAACAGCAGAAGTAACTGTTTTAATTATTTTATAGATCAGACTCTTTGCTAATTTCCATAATAAAAGAAACCTAAATAATGCAACTGATTGCCACCCACAATCACATCACTGCAGGATATCCCTGCAGAGATAAAAAACAATGCAGTATCAATGAAGTGATTTCTAAAAACCTGAAAAAATGGATCACTCCACGTTTTGCTTAGGTCTGGAGGATTTCCACTATCAATACTAATGGTAGCACAGTACTCGAGAGGCTTCCACTCTGTGAGGTGGTCATAGCATTCCAGAGATGCAAGTTCCCAGAAGTCCTTCTCTGCTTCTGTTGGCTCTCCATCTTGCCATTCTTCTTTAGAGAGAGCCTAGGGAATGAATGAGAGGGGGTGGAAAGTTCTCAGCTGGAATATGACAGTAGCCTCAATTCTAAGTCACCAGGAACTTAATAATTCATCGTCTCCTAAAAACATCTATTCATTTACCAGAATGTAACAGCAACACTAAGTGCAGAAAATTCAAGCTCGTGAGAGTTTATATTTAAACTTGTTTCAGGGAGCCATCCTTAGTAAACTTGCATTTTTAAAGAGCAAAGAGTTAAAGAGATCCTTCTTCCTTCTTACACACTATAACCCAGATTTTCTTTGCTATGAACACATGCAGTTTGTTCTCTCGGGGTGGAAGTGCACCCATGGTTTACTTGTCTGCCTGCATGACTGCACATGTGAAGCTCTAACAAACAGTAAAAAGTATCATACTTACTGCTCTGTTTTGACTGCTCATCTGTTCCCACATACTTACAGACTGAACCATCAATCAAACAAAAGTCAAAGACATTTTAAACAATGTGTTGCTTCTCAAAATGTTTAATTCTGGCTTATTAGTTTTAAGTCATGGGAGATTGATGAAACAAAAAAAAAATCTTGCTGTCATTTTACCTCATCATAACATTTCGCTGCTTCAGCATAATCACTTCTTGCTTCTGCCAACAACGCTTTCTGTGTTATTTCCTTGGTCCCAATCTTGCCACTGAAAATGCCACGGAGGACATCATAATCCCCAAGGGATCGGTAGAGCCTAGGAAGATTGAAAAGAGGAACCTTGTAATTGGTTGAACAGAGGTAGAGCAATGCAAACATAAGCAATTTAAAAAAAATAAGCCAATAAGCAGTAATAATACGGGCTTGTAGGAGTAATTTAAAGAATATATTTCTTATATATGACCATAAACATGTATTTAACTAGATACATTTAATCTTGTAGGGTAATATCTGAACTGTGGAAACTCCTGCAGTTGAAAAGCTAAGAACACCATGTTTTTCAGCAGTCTGACAGCATCACCAGGGCACACAGCTGTTAAGTCTAACTGCTCTAACTGAAAGACAGCAATTAACTGACAAGAAATTAAAAGCCTATCTTAATTCCAAACTAGGGAAAGACTAAGAAATCCCATAAGCCATAAAGGCAGAGCTTTTCACAAAGCAAACCTAAACGGGAGAGATGGTTTCAAACAAGAATTTACTTTGCAAGTTCAATCCATCTGATGACATCTGGGGGAAGCTCTGTCCTCCCGCGCATCCGCTTGGACGGGGGCTCCTCTGCAGGGGACAGAGCCATCAGGTTCTGCTCCAGAAGAAGGATGCCCACTGGCTGCTGTAAACTTGCAAGGCAGCTCGTACTCACATTAGCCGAATCCAGTTCTAGCAGCGCTCTGTGCTGGTAACTCATTTCCTATAGAATAAAACAAAGCAGTGGGTGTCTACCTGGTCTGGAACTATCGTGATGGGTACCTTGCACAGACCATCTCTGTGCTACCCCTTTTCTGACAGTGCAAGCTTTGGAAATAAGCCATTACATCTCCACAAGTTCCCAACTCTGGGAAAACTGGAAACTTTTCCTGTTGCACTGTTGCTCTTTGGGCAGAGAGCAGTAGAAAATGACCCCTCTACCTCCTCTGTCTCCAGAGCACAGGACAACTCTCTAGACAGGAACACATGGGAAGTGGGGGAGAGGTAGATGGACACATCCACAGCCTCAATCTTTCCAGCTGTTTGCTGGCAGCCTGATGCCTGCTGCTCAACAGCTGCATTCTGATTAACCTATTGAGTGCTGCATTCCTGCCATGAGCCAAAGGCACGATTAACCACGATGTCTTCTCTGAGCTGGAGGCTTTCTTTTTTTGGAGTACTTATCTAGCCCTGCCTGATTTAAAGATATGACAATATTTCTATAAGGTCTTTTTCTTATTTAACATCAGTCCAAGTAATGAATAATGTGTTTTTTAGGAATAAACATACATTTACCTGAAAGTTTTTTAAATACTTAAACAATTCTCCCAAATACAAGGAAATACATGAAAAAAGTAGCAGATGAATTTATTCAAGCCAGGGTTTGTTTCCTACCCCCCCTTCCCATTTAAGAACCTAAAGGAATGTTGCAATAATCTTAACCAAATAGGAAGGAAAAAAGGCTACATCAGGGAAGAGCAGTAATACACCTTTCATTACAAGAAACAGCACTCAGTTTTAGGACAAAAATTAAAGTTTGAGGAAAAAAAAATTTAAAAATTGTTATTTGGAAATCACAATAGGAGACTGTGAGAACAACCAAGCTACACTTCTTTGATAAATGGCAATCACCACAAAACCTGGCATAAGCAAACTCATTACATCATTTATATAGTTGTTACTCTCACACCAATACATTTGTACTCAGTAGAAAAGAGAAAAAGACTGGCTTCTTGTAGCTTCCTGAGTTACAGACTAACTGGAACCAAATGCCAGGTTAAGCATATGCTTCAACTGCTGCTCAGGCAATCACAGGCTGGGTGGAGAATGGATTGAGAGCAGCCCTGAGGAGGAGGACTTGGGGTGCTGATCGATGACAAGCTCAAAACGAGCTGACAGTGTGTGCTAGCAGCTCAGAAGGCCAAGGCTGCATCAAGAACAGCATGGCCAGCAGGCAAAGGGAGGTGATTCTGCCCCTCTCCTCTGCTCTCGTGAGACCCCACCTGGAGTACTGCATCCAGCTCTGGGTCCCCAGTACAAGAAAGACATGGAGCTGTTGGACCAAGTCCAGAGGAGGGCCACGAAAATGATGAGAGGGCTGGAGCACCTTTCCCATGAAGACAGGCTGCAAGAGTTGTTCAGCCTGGAGAAGAGAAGGCTCCGGGGAGACCTACTTACGGCCTACCAATACTAAAAGGGATCCTACAGGAAAGTGGGAGAGGGACTGTTCACCAGGGAGTGCAGTGATAGGACAAGGGGTAATGGCTTCAAGCTGAAAGAGGGTAGGTTTAGATTAGATATTAGGAAGAAATTCTTTACTATGAGTTTGGTGAGGCACTGGTACAGGTTGTGGAAGCCCCATCCTTAGCAGTGTTCAAGGCCAGGTTGGATGGGGCTTTGGGCAACCTGATCTAGTAGAGGATGTCCTTACCCATGGTAGGGGGGTTGGAACTAGATGATCTTTGGTCCGTTCCAACCCAAAGCATTATGTGGTTCTATGATTCTACGTGTCTCAGACACTCCTATGTATGAACACACATTCCTTGGCTGACAACATTTAGGGGTTATATCAGAGATGCAGTGCCAACTGCACAAACTAAAAAATTAAGAACAGCTCTGCTAAAGTAAGACTAAAAGCCCTTTCTCAAGGATGCCTAGGAAAAAATTTAAGAACTGTACAAGTAAAACTGTACATGAGAGAACAAATACCCGCCCAAGCTCAAAATTTATAGACACTGTCCCACATCAAAGGAGATCTCTTCCTAGTCAGAGTATTTTTGTGACTATTTGATCACTTATCTTCCGAAAGCAGAGGGAATGTTCCTTGCTCCAGATGCAATGCGTTCTGTCACTACTTGCAACACTAGTTCAAATATTAGAAGGAATGACACCCAAGCTAGCCTGACAGCTAGAGTATTTGAAGGCAATCATATGTTCTTCAGAGGCCAGGTATCTCTGTGGAGTCCATGCAAACCTTTGTCATGGAGTTAACTTTTTAGTATTTTTAATCAGTCCTGAAAGCCAATCCCAGAGCCTCATATCAATTTTAAGATTATACCTGAAGATGAAAACAGCTCTTTTTACCACTAAGTTACTCTTCTGATGGGACCTGACCTTGTAGAAGACTAAAAAGTCAAACAACCAGAAGGAAACAGCAGTGAAGTAGGAAGCCTTTCTGAAATAAGCCAAGATTAATTATACTGTTGGCATATAGGAAACAGAAGCTGCATTTCCATACTGCCAAGACATTAGGACAGTCTTTGTAAGCCAAATGACAACCATGGCACTGCTAGCTCTCTCCCGATCGATATGAACTCTATTCCCTGTTGGGTAAAAAACTTCCTCTTACTGTTAGGCAAGATGCTTAAGTTCACAGGCTGAGGCTCACCTTCGTGCTGTTCTTTTGCTGTTGAATGGGGATGGCAATGAGATGCTCTTACCACTCTTACAAAGCCCATATTTTTGACTAATTTCAACTTACCTAGTTTTTGAGTCTTCATTTTACATCTATTCAGAAAAAAGGGAGCCTAACACAACAGTGTTCTTAATAGGGTCCATCAGACAGCAGAATTCAACACAAATAATACCAAGACAGAGAACCAACAAACGCAGCCTCAAGAGGGAATATTAACAGATAGCTATTGTGAGGCGCTGGCTCGAGAAATACCAAGACAGCCCAGAGAAATCCCCATAGCATTTGGCCTCTTATGCAGCTGCAACAGAAAAAAGTAAACAAGAAATTTCAGATGTGTGAACACAAGTACTAAGAAGTAAAGTTTGTCGCTGCCTAAAAAGCTTGTCCAAACTAGGCATTTCTCCTGTATTATAAATGACACCTACTGTCACAGACTATTTAAACCTCTGTAGCAGAAAGAAGAAACCATTACCTGCCACTCAAGATTACTTTGAGATCTACAAATCAGATGCAACATTAAGATCAACACAGTTGACAAGAAACATTAAATAAAGGCACAGTGAGTATGTAACAGGTGCCTGGACAAGGGCGTTGGTTGTTTGTTTATTTAATCCCTCTGAAAACTGGGGAGAAAGATGAAGCTGGCAATTGATTCCAGGTTAGCACATTGTTCCTTCCCTCATTACTGGAAGTCCCCAGACAACTACTTCAGGGGGCTAATTTGAAAAAGTAAGTAAGAGTTGCTAACAACAAACTGTCTGGCAGCTACTGATATCCTCCAGACATCAAAGTATTCCTCAGGAGGCACTTCCCAGAAACAGGAAGATAAGCACATGACACCCACAACACCCACATAAACCTTTCAATTGTTCTTGTGGCTTTCATTTAAAATCAAGTCTCTTCTTGTTACTGATGCAATTAAAGCATTAATAGGTGACTCAAACTCGACAGATCAGAAGTTGCAGAAATCCTGAAAAATCAGTTCAGAGGCATAAATTGCCTTCTTCAGCTTAACAAGTCACCTGAAACATCCATTTGGTTAATAATTCACTTTCTGTCTAAATTTTAGTATTTCACCTTCACTACCACATTCAAAAACATTCTATTAAGTTATCTTCATGCCACATAGCAGAATTTACCTGGATGCAGGCAATGAATGGTGGGAAGTAAGACAGGCTCGTACTCAGGAAATTATTGAAGTTGTTCAGCAGCTTCTGGGTGATGGCTTTTTTCTCAGAAGGTGTTTTAGATTTTTCTACCTCATGAAAAATTCCACCAAACAAACTGCTGAAAAGCTGCTTGGCAAATGTTGGATCTTTCTGTAAATTACAACAAAAGCAATAAGGCCGTTGAATTTTGCTGTGACACAATAAACTAATAAATAAAATTAAGAGATATGACCCACCCTGTACCTAATCCTTATGTGGACGCTCTTTGGGAGTGGAGTAATTAGTCTGGCATGCATCACACCTATGCTGGGAATCACTGCACTACCCATTCAAACCCCCCATCTTAATTATTCTACATAAAGTCCAAGGCAATGTAGGCGTCAGGCCAGAGTGTTGGTGGAGAGGATGGAATTTACAGTCTTCAGATATTCACAATTCCCACTACAGGAACCAGACACCCAGTATCATCTTAGGGACACCACTGCCAGTGAAGGGTTTCAGGGAAGAAAAAAAAGCAAAGCAGAAGACATCAATGTGTGAGGAGGCTTGGACCTAACACTGAGGGAGCCAACACAGAGAAACAGACCATACAAACAGATGGACAGTTCTGAGATTTATAGGCTTTTTTTTTTTCCAACCCAGAAACACATTTATATGCATATCCTATGAATCCTGGCCTATCCTGGGACTGGAGTTTGGCCTAACTTTTGATCTAATGCTATTCAGATAACTCATGATTGTGCTATTTCCTCCCTTTGCACAGAGATAAGGGACCATCAAAAGAAATTAAATACAAAGGTAATCAGGAACAATGTGACTTCCCAAACACTGTAAAACGGGATAGGTTCAGCCCCCAGTTTCTACCACTCTCAGGTATAAAAAGGAATCAGCTTTACTGAGTAGTCTGAGTTCAGTCTTAGACACAGTAACCTCATTTGTATTTTTACAACTCTGCTATAGAGAAATAAAACAATAAAAGTGGCTGCTTTGTTGCTGTACAGTGAGATGTTCTTTGCAATAATGTCTGTAAAGACCTCCACCATGTTTCTCCAGCAGAGGAACGCAGAGACAACAGACAACAGTTGATGTTTCAGGTCCTCAGTGTTCAACTCAACTACTTAGGTGAGGCTTACTACAAGACATCTGCTCTCATCACTGCACCAGCCCAGGGGCAGGAGAAACACTCCCTCAAAACAGACTCTTTAAGTGCATGTCACAATGGTTGCCTACAAAACAGTAATTAAATTTTGAAAGCAGTTGCCTGACTATACCTCATTTTCCCTAGAAGAACAGAAAACTTCCCAAATGACCTTTAAAAAGCAGACAGACCTGGGCAAGGCCCTGCAGAGGGGCAATGAGACTGCAGTATTCAATCTGGATGTCAGGAAGGTCTCCTACTCTGTAGCTCCTGTACAGAGTAACTTGGGCATCATGCTTCATCTTCAGCTCTGATTTAATCTCCTGAAATGCATTGCTTATGTTAAAAAAAAAATCATATTACTTAGAAACAGCTGCATCTAAATAAGACAAAATAAACAAGCATTTCTGAAGTGTTTTATGAACATTTGCAATACTTATTAAACAAATATACTTCCTGTAAAGCTGTAATATCATTAAACCCAAAATTACCTTTGTAGATTAAAAGCTCTAAAGTCTTGTTCATAGACTTACTCCAGCCATTAACTTTTAATGCCCTGTACTTTCCATACAGGTAGTATTTAAGTCGCTTTTAAAGAGAATTATTAGGACTGACAGCTAGTGACCTGCTATGGTTTCTTAAGTTTCTGCCTGCCAGTTGAGTCCTTTATACAATGTTTTTCAGCCTGACCCAGGTGCAAAGTAAAATGAGGTTGTTGAAGTTAGAGCGTTTTATTTCACATGGTGGGATGGGGAAAGGAAGGAAGAAGGATGAACCTGGTAGAACTCATTCCTAGTAAAACTTAAACCAAACCGTAATAAAACCGCTGTAAACTACAATTGTTCAATAGCTGCCCTGCCTTTTTCTGAGGCTTAAGGAATACACTGAAATTGAACAAGAGTTACTATCACACATAGACAAAGCCCATCCCTTCCTCTGCCTTTCTTCCTTTTCATTGCACTGATACACTATGAGGAAATCAGCAGTAAGTTGAGGCTTGGATTTTACTTTTACCTACTTCCACTACCAGCAGACAATGGGTGCACATATAGATTGGTAGAATGGAAGATGGAAACAGAAGAATAGCTTAAAGATTTTTTTTCCCTCTTCTTTAAATCCTTAGCAATTTTGCTTTTTGAGCCCGTTTTTCTTCTATACAACTTGAAAGGGGTGACTTTAGAAAAACTTTCAAGAGGAACATGTTGAGAGAAATTATGTTAAAGCTGCTTCCAAATACTTTCTTGTTCAGGACCTACTTTTCCCTGGTTTGCTCTATCAGGTATGGCATTAACACAAGCCACCACGTTCCAGGTGTGTTTATGTGCAACGAATCTCTTGAAAAGTTTAAGGGGTTCTGGCAGAATTCAGTGCTCCAGTCTTTTATTGTGGGTAACACAGGGGGCTTTGTCAGTTGTATTTTGGACTGTCATACAGAATGCAGTTACAGGTTCTCTCTTGCAGGGTGGGAGGAAATGGTAGCTTTAGCCTGCGAGTAAACATAAATTGGCTAAAATAGGTGTTTGTGTGGTTCTTCCAGACATAAGTTCTGTTTACACAGTTGTCTGCAGCTGCAAATAATTCTAAGAGTGAGGCAGCTCTCAATCCTGGGTTCCTTTGCTCTTGGTTTAATTGCTATCATTTTTAGACAGTAATATGTTATTTTTAGTAACATGAACCTCTGAAATACTGTTACACAGCTAAAAAATACTAAAACTTATTGGAAGTACCCAACACAGCCGGGAAACCCACAAAGTACTAAGTTTCTGGCCTTGATAAACACTCAGGAAATTATTATTACTGACATTCCTTCAGGTTAGAAGTATGCAGCAGTTCTGGTTAGTCCATTGGCTGTATCCCATTTTTGAGTTCACCCTCAGACACCGGATAATGTTCCGCCACTGTTTCTGCAGAGTACTGCAGCTCTAAGGCTCCTGGTTTCCAGGATGACAACCATAAAGAACTTTCCATAACTGCTAGGGACTCCATCACATAAGATCACTTCATAGATAGTAGGTGTTAGACTGGAAGTGTTATTACCGAGCTCTTTTCTCTCCCATGCTAAGCGACATCAATTAGCTTTAAGCACATAAACAGCCTAACTTCCAAATAAAACCTTCTGAAGCTCTTAAAGTAGCAACCAGTATCTTACACCTACTCTTTCTTCAGAAAGTTACCTCTAGAGATGAAGTACAAGACTGCAAATGGCATTCAGACTTAAGATTTTAAACATCTGGATTGACAAACCTTTTCTCTCTTCCATTCAGCCACACCTTTTCTAGCATAAATCAGGCTGAGCTTCTCTTGGTCCTTCAGGAAACGCCTCCGCAGTCTCAGGATTTCTGCTCGTTCTTCTATACCTAGGGAACACACGGTCACACCTACAGCTTTCTCTTTCTCAAGCAAACCTCAGATTTAAGGCAAGAATGTCACAAAATAACAGACATCATCTTTGTATTTACTAGCTTACCAGCTAGACTCCTGTTTCATATCCAACAACTCAATGCAAGGCCTTCTAACAAGACAGCAAATTAAGGAGCTGTCCTTAGGAGAGGAGTTAATAAGCATTTATATAAAACTTTAAACACAAGGATGAGGGATACGGGTCAAACTATCGTACTGGGAAAGGCACTAAAATTCATGATCAAATTAGCCCCATATGACAGATTTATTTTAAGCTTTCAAAGGCAAGTATGCTATTTGCACCATATTCTATAAAGTATATAGCTCCCTACATAAAAGAGGTGCTAAATAAATTCAGAGATTGGGTAAAAATAACATAGTACTCTATTTTTAAAGTTATTACTACAGAACTGTCATTGGGTCAACTCCTACTCAGCACAGTCATGGAGAAAGGTCACTTTACAGACTGTTCACTTCAGTCCACTTCCTAGGAAAGAAGAGTGAGCAAACAAGACCATGCAGCTGTAACTGGTATTTTCCTGGTAGAAGACTGGATGGTAGACTGAACCTTCTCTCTCTGTAGTTCAGCGTGGTGCATTCAAAACTGTCCTGAAACACCTTTGGGGTATTGGAAAGGTCAATCCTTAGAGCTCTCTGCCTGAGCTCCTGCCGTCATCCTTCCAGTCAAAATTTCAATGACAAGGGAGGCAAGGATGAAACAGGGAGGAAATGTGGAGAAGGAGCTTAGGCCGTTCCAGATTGGCACTGGTATTTTTCAGTTATCAACTGGGTGGATGAAGGAGCATTTGCAAGAAGTAGCAAGGTAGTTCTAATGCCAGACGGCAATCTGTTCCCGATCCTGTCAGCACAGCTGAAATGCTTCGGAAAAAGTATGTTTAAAGACATCTCTTCTTTAAGAGATAAGCAGTTAGATTCAAAACAGAAAGGACAGGACTGACTGATATTCATGCTACTATTGTCTTAGGGAGGTAAGACTGCAAAGATGACATCAGCTGGTTTCTTATCCAGTCAGTTCTTTCATCTAGCAAGTTATGCAATTCCTAGCACAATCCTAGCTTTTTTGCTACAGGTTATGTATCACCACACATTCCTGGAAACAACATCTCTCAAACTGAACCTCAATTAGAATGTCTCGAAGAAAATGGACTGCCAGCCAAGTAAGTGACACAGGTGGTCTATAAAAATGTAATATTTACGTAGAAATTGCCTTACAAGGCTTACAGACCTTTAGTTTTGCTGTCCACCTCATCTCCAGGCAAACCCAACCTTTTCTTCCCAAAATCCGGCCCCACTGGTTTAAAGGTGGCTTGTTTAAATTTTTCACTCCGTTTGGTAATCAACAGCATGGATGAAGACAAGGATTCAGAGGATGAAGGAACTGTATACTCTGCCAATGTGTCAATGCTACTCCCAGTTAGCCAATTAAAAGAACTTCTACCACCTGTAAAAAATAATAAAATACTACTAAAAAAGCTGTAACATATCCCATGTATCAATCAAGTGAAAACATCTATGAGACAGGTCACTTTCCTTCCCCAAAAATATAATTTACAGTATTTACAGGCAGAACAGTTTTCAACCTGTTTGGTAAGAAACTTCTTTTACATTAGGTACAACATAAAATACATGTGAGACTAAGAAAAATGCAACTGGATGTTTTTTTCTCATAATGCAAAAAAAAAAAAAAAAAAAAAAGCAGAGCCCTTGAAAACAAAATATTAAATGCATTTACCCTTTTACATTAAAAATTCACATGCAACAAGAATGAAGAGAATGAAATCATTCCTACAGCAAACAAGAAGATTTCTGAAGGCTCTGGCCTGGACTTACTGACATGCTGTGTAGGTGTAAATTCATACTGCTGTTGGGTAGCCCTCACTCGACCACCAACTGACCCAGAGGCAGAAAGGGATCTTTCTTGTGATAAATTCCTGTGGGTACTTTGAGAAGCTTGAGTCTCCACAAACATAGGCGTAAGAACGGTGCTTCGATAACGCCAGCTGGAATCAATCACAAAATCCTGGGAGCACAAAAAGAGATTTTAGTAAGAACAAGCAGCACAGAGGCTTTTTGCCTTCCTTCCTTGAAACAGGATAGCAGAAAAAGTACAGAATTTAAAACACCATCCTAGGCACAGGGTCAGAACTTGACTATAAAGAAAACACCTGAACATGAAGTTGTTCTTCGTAGCTCAGCACAAAAAAAAAGCTCACTAATTTGGACTGGTTAGCTGAGGACTGATTTACAGTAGCTCTTGCAGCTGTATTCCTGTTTCTTCACAATTTTCCTCCAGTTTATGCAGCTTCTCTCCACTACCCCTCTATTCAGGATATTTTGGTACTCTACACATTAGGTGCACTTGGTATATATATTTATTTTAATTAAATCTTTCTTTTTTTAAAAGAAAGCAAAATTATTGCCCCAACAAAATCACCCAACTTCTGATGCTGTGCATAACCTGTGACTGTTGCAGCTGGTAACTGTGGAGCACAAAACACACTTTCACAGATCTCCTACATTATGCCACCCTTGTCCAAGTGGTAACTGCAGTAAGAAATGGAATTTAATCACATGGTTGCACACAGAATAAGACATTACAGTTCACCTGAAATTTGCATTCAGACAGTGGATGTTCAAATATTTTCCTGGAATAATCTGGGCTCTTACTGGTCATTTCAAGCAGAAAATTTGTGATTAGACTCAAGTACTGTGTTTCAGTCTTGGTGGAATACAAAGAACTTAACAGCGACAGCATGCGATCAAGAATATTTGTAGGTAACCTCGTCTCATCACTCCAAAAATTCCTAACAATTAATCTGTAAAGGAAAAGAATAGTTGAATAGTTATTCTTGGTTATCTGCAAACAGAAAATACACTATCAAAAAAAGTCAAGTTTTAAAAAAACCAAGACATTATGACTATAAAGCCTTTAACTAACCCTTTCGTGCCATGGATCTTCCACTGAATTACAGTAAATTCTTCATTCACCTACCATCCTCTATGCCATTCGACTGCTATTAAAGGTTTACCCTAAAAAAATACTTCTAGAGTTGTTTTCCTCTTGAGATCTCCTATTCTATCTTCTACTTCACCAAAACAATTTTTTTGAAGTCCCACATCCTCCAACATCTAAACCTCTTTTGTGTGTTTGTGCATAGTGACAGCCTTCTTGCTGTTCAAAAACTCTACAACTTTAATGCAGATATAGGTCTAAAATACTGAAACAACTTTTCCATGCCTTAGAAGTCTGTTCAAAAGCTCTGTGCTTCACCTGAATTTGGTGTAAAACTATGGGACACAATTTTATAAATTAACTTATTGGAAGAGAAGGAAATAATGGTATCTCACTGTTACTCTTTTATATTAAAATACTTTTTAAAAAAAACACCTTTAAGGATCAACTCTTCTCTTATAAACAAAGAAAGAGCAAATTAAGGATTTGTTACTTCAGAAAGTCATCACAACACTCTCTACTCACTGCAGTTCAGCATTGTCATCAATTAGTCCTTGAAGCAGGATTTCTTTTGCCAGTTTGAGTATTTCCTGAGAATCACCATCTGCCTGGCTTTCTGGATCACTGATGGTAGGAGAAAAAAATGTCTCTTAATGACTTATATCAAACAATCCATAGAGTGATGGTGGGAGAAAAAAGAGGAAAATGCCCTTCTCAGGTATCTCAACTTGGCATGGCAACACATGTTTTTTCTAGCATGAGGTCTTCACTGCCAAAAATGTTTTTCTTTCCAATATTTAGAAAATAAAATCAGAAAGCTGAGCAATATGTGTTAGGTATTTATTATGAAGGGCAAACAGAAGTAATTCTGTTTGCAAGGTTAAAACTGAGAAAAAGGCAGAGAACTAGCTTTTCCCAAGTCATGATGGAGTAAATTGCCTGTACTTTTTATTCACAATAATAAGCCATTGAATAGTTATTTTGGGGAAAAACATATAACAGAACCCAAATAAGTTAGAGGATTCAACAGCAACCCATTTGTCCAACTGAGTACATGCCTGTACCCTACTCTAAGAGGTCAAACAGAAACACCTTTATACAAACTCTAGGGATCTACATCACGCCAAAGTGCCATAATACATCATCTACCTACAAGCAAATATCTATAGTGTGCAATTCTTACTAGTTACAGAGTCCAGCAACAAGAGAAAAAGTCACAGAATCACAGAATCTCCTGAGTTGGAAGGAGCCCATAGGGATCAAGTCCAACTCCTGGCTCCACACAGGGCCAGACAAGTCAGACCATGGGATTGAGTGCAGCATCCAGACGCTTGTTGAACTCAGACAAGCTCGGTGCTGTGACCACTTCCCTGGGGAGCCTGTTCCAGTGCCCGACCACCCTCTCAGGAAAGAATCTCTTCCTAATGTCCAGCCTAAACGTCCCCTGTCACAGCTTCATGCCATTCCCTCAGGTCCTACCACTGGTCACCCAAGAGGAAGTGGAAGTGCTAAGATGTCTCATGCCAAGACGCTATGGTTATGCAACATCCTACTTCTGGGCTCAAGCTGAGGGCTCAGTCTTTGTCCATTAGTGGAAGTGATAGAATTGCCATCAAAGGCCAGAGTTGCTTAGGTATACCACAGGCTGCATTGTTCTGAGAACTGGAAAAATCCCACACTGAGGGACACGAGGTTGGAACACAGTGTTACAAATGCTTTCACTCTGCTTGTGACCAAACTCTGAAAGGTAACATCTGCAGTGAACACACACCTGTAGTTATCATAAATCCACATCAGAATATCATACATGCGCTGCCGACATATTACAGACGGGTGAGAAATGAACCCTGTCACTCCAGGAAGAAGTTCTTTAAGTTCTAGTGGTTTTAATTTAGACAGCATCTTGTACACTATATCCAAACAAACCCTTTGCCTTTCATCATCCCTAAAAAAGGAAGGGGAAAAAAAAAAGAGAACAGTTACATTGCTTTTCTCTTCACTACTACAAACAGAATCAGAAGACCAGTTTAGGTTTCAGCAGTAATATTTGGTTTTGCATAAAGGGTTTTAGGTAAATTCTTTTGAGTTCAACCTAAGAGTAATAAAATATAACTCTTTTTTTGTTTGTTTCTCATAGCGAGCTAACCATCTTAATACTTACTTCTATCAGCTCTAATTAGGAGAGCAGTGACCAAAAAGTGAACATGAATTAGAAATACTTCTGAACGTAAAAATTTTATGGCCAGGACAGAAAATGTTATCGTGACATATAGACTAAGCATCCACATTTGTCATCACACAACAACTCACCTATGATTCATGATCTGGATAAAGTCTTTGCTCTTTAAATGCAGATGGAGATCAGGTATTTCTTCTGCCCGGCACATTATCACTTCCAGACAGTAGGTTTTCATCACACCATGAAGTTTGGGTATCAAGAAGAACACTGCATTTGTAAACCTTAACACAAACAGAAGCCCACAAAAACCCCCCAACAAGTTATTTTCTATTATTCCTCTAGGTCTACAATGAACACACCACGTAAATTATGACGTACCTGTCAGCAAGAGGTGGAAAATTCTTAACAACTTTATTCAAGCACTGAATAAACTTATCTTGTTGGGTGTTCTGATGGTGTTTTAATTGTCTTACAACACAATCATAAACTGGATCTTCAACTACCTGGAAATGAGAAAGACAAGCATAGCCATGAAGCTCAGAACCACCTTAATGACACATGGCTCAACTGCTGCGCTGCTTGATTCCAGTGCATTTCAACAGGTAAGATCCAACTGCCTCATCCTGATATTTATGGTGCTTCATGGCTGCCATACAGCTATGCCTGGCTTAGGTTAAATGGAGACACATGGTTACCTGCTCAAACAATACATTTGTGTGCTTCCTTTGACTGGTTTGGAACCAACGCCTTAGTTTTGACATACAAGTTGCTAAGTGTGCTTATATAAATAAGAAGTAGTTTCTCATTCGGTATGGCAGATTTCCAATTAATGGATGTAAAAAAGTATTCAGTTTTAGTGAAAAGGTGAAAAATGATCATCAACCCTCACTTGATGTGAAAGAAATATGTCTTTTACAAGATAAAATATCTGCACCATCTTTGCTCATTTATTCAAAATGCTGCTCATAATGGAACTGGGAAGACTGAAAGAGAAGACTACAGGAATTTGATTTATGAAATGTGCTTTCACTGTGTGTAGAGAACAACCAGAACACAGTCAAGCAGGGGAAGAAGAAAGAATAGTAAGGTGAGAAATAAGAGTAGCCTACAAGGTCAGGCTAGTAATCAACCTAGCCTATATCTTGGTATTTTTGTCTCAAATAGCAGCTGCAGAATGACATTTAGGGGGAGCATATGAGCCTGGCTGCATCTGGCCTCCTTTTCTCTTGTACAATCCAACACGCATCCCTCATTAGATAAGGGACCTTCCAGTGTACATTGTTGTCTGTTGTTTTTAGAGCCTATTCATGCCTAATTTCTCTTTGAACCTGCTGATGATACTTACCCCTAGAAGCTCTTCTGGCAACGAATTCCAGGAGTTCACTAGCTGCTGTGTAAAGAAGTACTTCTAGCGTTTGTGTCAAACTGATCTCTGTCACCACTAAGTACTATGCCCCAGTTCTAAAGTATTGTAGGATTTGGTAAGTTACAGTTTTGCATTCACCTTATCCACCACCTAGAAGATAACTGGGTTCAAAATGAAATACCTTTAAGTTTTACATCAAAACTTTCAAGTTATTAAACATCCTTGGATACAGATATCCAAAAGGTAGTTCCAAACCTCCCCACTTGCTTTTTTTTTTTCTTCCTTTAACCATCCCTCCCTTAAGTGTATCACACCAGTGTTGTTGGTTGGCAAAAGCTGGACAAAACCTCAAGAAGAGACCACTCACTGTCAGCTCCAAAACAGCTGGGCAAAAACTCTACACTTAGTCTGCTCTCAAATTCTTTTCCTCTTGAGTTAATACTTTAAACCTTTAACATGATCTCCTGGTCAAAGACTGCTGAGTTTTAAATACATTCATTTTTTGAGCTGAAATAAGTAACCATACAAAAAGATCTACATATAATTAAGCCAGGAATGGTCAAGCACACAATACAGTTCACTTACCTTTTCTCTTTCAGCAATGTATCGAAGAGCAAGTCCCAACACTTCTGCTGCAGCTGCATAAACTTCTTTATACTTTAATAAGCCCATGTTGCTGGTCAAAGCCTGAAAATACCTAATGCAAAAGGTAGACCTGCTGTAAGCCACTACTCCAGCACCCAATTTTAAACTGAAACAAAGAAAATCCTCTCCTGAGCTGCCTAGGGGAAACGTGACTGCTTTTAGAATAGCTGAATACACAGCACAACTTGGATTTTCCACCTGCAATGTCTCAAATCCCTGCTCTGGTAATAGGATCCTGACTCTTAATTCCCATGAAACTGCAATCCCGGGGCCCACTGTAAAAACTCTTACATCCCTCTAGATATTTTCCAGAACAAATGTGGCCCACAGTTTGCAGCTAGAAAAGCAATATATCTGACAGACAATAGCAAAGGGATGATGGGACAAACAAACAATCCGATAAGTGAGCAATCCAGCTCCCATACTTCATGCTGACCAGTTCGACTTTCTCTCTCTGGTCTTAAGCTCTTACCAAAATCATTCACCAAAAAAGTCACATTTCTCACCTGACACGATCTATTTCACACTGTGGGTCAAAGGGAGGCAAGTTGTTGGCAAGAACAATTCCCAGCAGCTGAATTCCCACTGAATTGTCCTTCGTATCGGGATCGCCACTAGAAAACTTTTCAAATATTAAACTGTTGGATAAAAACATCACAGTAATTATATGCACAAAAAGCTCAAAATATACCCACCATAAATCACTTTATGCCTATATACAGATATGTACACACATACAACCCCACCAAAATGAGCAGAAAGCATGCATATACAATTCCAGTAAAGCCAGCAGAAAGGACATATTCAGGAAGTAGTATTTAGCTTCAGTGAAGAAGTCTTTGCACACACACAAAAAAAGAAGTCTACAAAGAGACTGTAAACACACACAAATTCCCTGCAACAAGTTCAGGAGCACAGCAGGTCACAGAAATCAAGAGTGCACCAATACTCAGCAATAATACCCAACATTTCAAAGGAAATGTTAGTCTCTGCAGAGATTACTCACACTTTTGCTGTTGTAATTCTCTATGTTTTCCCCCTCTCCTTGTTTTGCAAATTACAAACTTTGGAGAGTTCAGTTCTGACTTCTACTGTCAACTCTAGGGACAAAAACTTTACTATTGCAGCTGAATTTACCCTTTTATCTCCTTTGATAGTGTTCACGTATGTCCTTGAAATACTGATAAAAGAAAACAACAGTCTAAATGCTTACCTGTAAGGTATGCTGAGACAGTTCTTCCAGCACTCTATAACTGTCTTTATGATTTCCAGATTGTGTCTGAACACAGCTCTTTTTTGATGAAAGGCATTCTTCATCAAGAATTCAAGCAATCTGTTAGCTAAAATCTCATCCTTAATATTGCCCTACAATTAACAGGAGCAAAAATAAACATAGTGACTCCAACACAAAGACATATGCTGTTTTATGAAAGCAAATAAGTAAATAAGCTATTTCTGAAGTTAATATTTAAAAGATACAGTGGACTGATGTAGAACATAATTTTAAGTGCATAATAACAAGCAGTCATTCCTTACTACGTAGTCACAATAATAATAAAAATGAATTTCACGCTTCCTTACTTTGGGAGTGGTTACACTTGTCCAGGAAAGGATGGTAACTACTATTTCCACTACCATGTAATGAATTCCTTCACCTCCATTATTCCCAGAAACCACAAGCTGCAGCAATGGACCAAGCCACTGCTTGGCATAAGGTCGAAAAACCTATGGAAAACAGGAGAATCGGTGATCACGTACAAATTATCTAACTGTTCAAGAATCTGTTGTTCGATAATCATTACATGTCAGACTGCTAATTCAACCTCCTATTGCCCTACTTAACCACTAAAGCAACAGCCACAACACTTAAAATCAAAAGTATCCATAACTACATTCTTCACTTCTGCTTAGAAACTTCTAACCAAATATTCACTTTACAATACACCTCAAATATTTTACAATCACTGTATGAAATAGGATAAGAACGTTTTACCCAAGGACGAGAGTTAGGAAATGTTTCTTCTCAGGCTAAACCACATTATGCTATTTTAGTAACTTTCTGCCACATGACCATCAAGGGGTTGGACTTTCTCTTTCAATCCAAGGTCCCTTCCAACCCCTACAATTCTGTGATTCTGTGATCATTTAGCTCAAAGGGTTTCTGTAAGATTCATCTGTGACAATAAAAACCCCATTATATTTGCTCCCGAAAAGGTTGCCAGCATTTTCAGCCATACCTCTTGCCCAGTATCTATGAATCAATTACTTACAGTTTACAGAATACACATATTGTGGATGCCCTCTACTTACAGAAGCGGAATTTGGGAGGAAAAGTACTTATATTACAGGCAGTATCTGGAATTTTGGGCTATGAATGTGCTCCCTTTTGTCATGGCAAACCACTTAATTTGAATCCCCCCAAAGTCTTAGCTGATTAAATGTTTTATCCAACAAGAATCACCCAACTGATATAATACAATCCATTATATTAACAGGAAAAAAAAAAAAGAGAAAAAAAAATTACTCACATCCTCAGTATTAACAATAAGTTTTGCTATGAAGAGGCGAATATTGAGTGGCACCAATGGGTTTCCTAATTTGCCATGCAGAAATTTCATCCAAAGAGGAAGATCTGCTGGAACTGTCCCCTGAAATTTAAAAAAGGATGAACAAAAAATCAACTCACTTCTTACATCAAACAGACTTACCAAAGCAAAAAGCTCCCAGCTTGAGGCACACAGGTCTACAGGTCTCATTATAATATAGGCAGGAAAAGCAGTAAATGAAGGAATTCAATCCCTTTTCTTGGTCTAGTTAGTGAAAAAATGCCAACTTTTTGGTTAATACTGGCCTCCTCCACTTTGGGTGTTATCTGGTTCCTCTGCATATGTTTAATCAGAGTGGTCATAGAAACCATACATTCATGCTGGTTGAGTTCATCCATTTCCAGTTCCATTTCATCATTTAAAACCACATATTCTGTAGGCTCCTAAAGAAAAAAAAAGTCTGTTACTATGATTAATAACAATGCTATATTTTCTTTTAAATCATGATAACACTGTGATTCATTCTGATCTTATCTGATTTGACTATATGCTCAGTGTCTAACAGTGAATACATCAAATGTGTTCTTCAGACTCCTCCCAAATACACATATCAGCCATGCATAACTTTTACTTTCTGTGCCAACAGACATCAGCCTCATGTTACTCTGACCTTACTATCTGCCAGGACAGGTGTGGCAACTACTGGAAGCAGGAAGATCTACCTGAACCTCTCTGAAATGATTTCATTTCATAGCTGAAATACTGTTTTAAACTTCTTCCCCAAGGAAAAGCCCTATTTTTATGGATGTGCTGTTTCACACTGACTAGCAACCAGAGCAGCTCTCTCTTGCTACGCACAGTAAATCACAAAAGAAAATTGTTTTTAGTTAAAAATGACAACATTGCTACACAAAATAGATAGAAAGTACATTTCACTTTAAGTTCACTGCAGCTAAAACACCTCCTTGCACCAAAACATGGGAACAGTTTCTCTTTACCAATGTTGACTATTATTTTGACAGATTTTGTCTTTAGCATCTGTGATACTTTTACAAGCTTTCTTTCTGTGTCCTAGAAAATAGCTATTTTATCAGAGTTTCTGTTGATGAGACATCTCTCAACTGCAGAAGGAACACAACTTCAAGTCTTGGAAGATATTAAATGCTGTTTTCCAAGAGCAACTTTTAAATAAATACAAGGTGCCATGACAGAGATACAAAAAAAAAGTTGGTCAACTGTCTTTAAAGACCAAAAGAAGAGGGAAGTGAGGAAACCAGATGCCTAACACCAGAACACAACCATCAGAGGATACTCCTGAATGCACAGAAAGTCACAAGCCACCTTTTTACAACTAACGCTGGATTTAATTCACATTACTCCACTTTTAAACCTAAGGTAGGACACTGATTTTATCCAGCTATAGACAGTAGAGAGAGGGAAGAAGGAAAATGACCAACAGAACACAGTTCAAGTGCCCTCCTTGATCTTCTGGAGGAACCAGAAATTTCTCGACGCCAGTAAGTGTATGGAATTGCTAGAAAGCATAAAACTCTTCTTTCTCACAGCACATTAAGTCACTAAATTACCTTCCTCCTGAAACGAGAGCTGCTAGCTGTAACATCTTGGGAGCTATAAGAAAAACTTTGGACTCCGGTAGAAAAATCAAACTGACTCATTTCCTCACTCAAACTGCTATCCATCATATATGAGGCAGAAGCTAAATACTTGGGTTCATCTAAATAGGAAAAAGAACAGACCATTAGTCAAGGTGATTGATTAATTAACAAAAGAAACAACCCTTTATTGGCCACTAAGATTTAAGGGTGGGTGGGAATTGATTTTTTAGATCAAGTATATTGAATACTTTTATTTGTTCCTGTTACTGCAAGAGTCAATTAGCAACACATCAGTGAACACTGTAAGAAAGGTAAGGTGGCGTTTTTTTCATAATCATAAATGACTTTCATACCCTGGTTGCTATTCCCTGCTTCCCTGGCCTCCTTTCTAATAGCAATGTACCGCTTCTTCCTTTCCAGAGGCACCTAAACAGCAAGAAATAAATTCTGAAAATTATTGGTTTTGTTTTTTAATTTACAGTTTATTTACAGTTATTTATTTATTTACAGAACTGCCAAAAATGAGGGAAACCTTTCAACATGAATGGAAATCCCATGTTGTAAATTATTATAATTAATGCTACAGAACAGCAGCTGAATTGTTAAAGCTGTTCATCACCACAGTAAGTGTTCTAAAAAGTGCACAAAAGTTACATGCACAGCAGGTGTGTTCTAAATATCAAATACACATTTCTCCCAGAAAAAGTATCTATTTTAAAACATTAGAGAAATACCCCATTCTTTATTCACTACAGAACCTTCTTTGTGTGGGAGACTACACTATGCTACAGCCAAGAACACTAATGCCCAGAAGTTTCACTCACCTCAATTTCTACAGGAAACGTATACTGACGCTTCAGGTCTATCAAGTTTTCAAAAATGAGCAAGTTCTGCAAACCAAAACATGTTTGGAAAATAAAAACTTACAATGCTGCACAGAGTAACAATTGCTCTCAACATATTTTATTTACCACAGAATGAGGTCCCTTCCAACCCAAATCAAAGGCCATCTAGTTCCAACCCCCGCTGCCATGGGCAAGGACACCCTCCACTAGGCCAGGCTGCCCCATCCAGCCTGGCCTTGAACACTGCCAGAGAGGGGGCAGCCACAGCTTCTCTAGGCAACCTGTGCCAGGGCCTCACCACCCTCACAGTGAAAAAATTCGTTCTAATAATCTAATCTAAACCTGCCCTCTTTCGGTTTAAGGCCATGACCCTTTGTCCTAGTCACTACATGCCCTTGTAAACACTCCCTCTCCAGCTTTCTTGCAGGCCCCTTTTTCTTTTTAAAAAACAACAGAACAATGTTAAAGATTTCTTCTCAGAAAACAATACAGCAAAGTACAAAACAGAAAATATGGCATGTTTCTAGATCAGTATTTTGAAGAAAATTTTGCTATTCAACTGCCCAAGAATTCACAGCACAGCGTGTACTGTAAAGATGCCATCTCTTGTTCAACTATATTCCAAACACTGGAGAGCTTAAACAACAGGGTTTTTTTCCTTGTATTTTAGAAAACTGATTGAGTAGGGAAGGAAAACAGGGCGAATGTATCACTATTTTACCCATTCCCAAAGAGACAGTAAAACCTTCACCAGCAATTCAAACTGCATGCAGGATGCAAGAAAGTCAGCTAGGATTTCTTCTACTGCCCCACTGGATAGTCTAATACAATTGCATTTCATTCAATTTTGATTATTTCATTTACTACAATCAGGTAAAATCCCTTTGTGTCTTACGCTCTTGAAGCCTTCTAATAGCAACAACAGCTTCTCACCTTTTCTGATTTTTCTGTAAAAAGAAAGCCTTGATAGAATTTGCTTTCAGTGAAGACACAACTGATAACAGCAATAGCACAATTATATGCTGCACAGTGATACTGTCGCCTCTTCTCCAAAAGCTGACTCTCTCCTGCCATGTTTTCTGTAAATGCATCATAGCATGACCTTTAAAATACAAGCAGGCAAGAAAACACCATCATAAGTCTTTCTTTAAGAAGCACAGGAAAGGCCCCATTCAGAGGTCAGTGAATCAACAGAACCCCAAGAGGTTTTTATTGCTACAGCAGTATCAGCACTAAACCCCTTCAGACCCGTTCAGGTTCTCCCCAGGTGTATCATACTAAAAATGGAACCGTTCAGCAGTAACAAAGCCAACCCCCCAGGAATTTACACAGCAGTTGTTAACGTCAGGAATAGGCCCATTTTCAGATAAAATGGAGGTATGTTTCAAAGCATGCATAAATCTCCCTCACGGTCCTTTCCTGAGAAATTACAGACAGACTGGCATGCTAGGCTATTGTACAGATCAGGCAGAGGGAAAAAAGTGCAAGCACACTGAAACTCAAATTATGAAACCCCAAATTAAAGGCCAAGAATCATATTGAAAAGCAAATATAAATGCACGAGCTTGACAAATGGGAAAAAAAATGGCAAAAACAGACAGCAAAATTTATCCTGATACAGGACTGTAGTCCACACTAGAGGGCATTCTATCGATTGCACTTAAAATCAAGCGTTACATCACAGATTGCATTTACCCGTAAACAAATCCATCTTCTGCTTTATATGGCATACTTAAAAATCACACAATCATAAGAATCTCCTAAGTTGGAAGGTCCCATAAGGATCATTGAGTCCAACTCCTGGCTCCACACAGGGCCAGACAAGTCAGAGCATGGGACTGAGTGCAGCATCCAGATGCTTCTCTAACTCAGTCAAGCTCAGTGCTGTGTATCTGGCCCAAACCTCACCAAAAATTAAAAGGAAATAGTCTTACTTTATTAGTGTCTTGGTAAGTTCATTTCCTTCTACACTCACGGAGCCACGGTAAGCTTGGTTAATTTTGGAGTCCTTGGAGTAAACATCCTCTTTTGAAAGACGTACATACATCACTTCTAGCAGCTTGTAATACCCCATTTTTTTGGTGACTTGTGTATCAAAAATATATTCATTGGACTGGAAATAAAGAAGCAAAAGCTCAGAAAGATTTCCTGGATCCTGCTCTTCCTAAATAGTTCCAAAGCTACTCTAGTTTCTACTAAACGGCCTTCAGCTTACTTCTGCCTTTTAAAAGAGAGAAAACAGCTTATTATCATGAAAGACTGACAGATTCCGAGTTCCTGTGTAATACAGTTAATAAAACTACATCGATTCACTCTTTATCAGGTGAGCTGTCTTAACTACAACTGGCCTAAATCATTACAGTGATATTGGACTAAAATAAGCAGAATACCAAGTAACAGTTCAGACTCCTGACAACAAAATGATTGCATGTAACTATACTCTGAATTGAAGAATCAGCTGTAAATAGAGAAAGGAAGATCTATGGCTCTAATCCATTGCCAAAGGATCTTTGCGGTGACTAGAAGGTGTATTTTTTTCTCTAGATGTAAGGCATCTAATTTAAGCACTTTCATTATGGAGGCTGAATATCTCTCTTCTACAATATAATGCAGGCTACTGTTATATACAGCTTTTATATTTCAGAGTTAGAATGGGGTTTTGCTCTAGACAGAAATTCAGACCATTTTAGATATATATAGGTAACATTCAACTTCCATTTTTTATACAGAATAGCTATGCAAACATACAATAACTTCAAAGTAAAAATCAGACTATGTAATCTGCACAGCCTTCTGCTCCAAGATACAGACAACTGGACAGCAAATGGCTTTAATTAGTGTTTCACTTAAGTTAAGCAAAATGCAGATACCAACACCAATATTTTATTAGATTTTCCTCAATCCTAAAGAAAAAAAAGAAAAAAAGTAATTCGCACCTTTGTAAACCTGGAATTAAGTGTATCCATAGCCTGTACTATAATCTTGCCACAGAATTCTCTCAGTGCATCCAAGCTGCAGTGCCACAAGAGAGAGAGGAGGGAACGATCCATAAATGCTTGACGAGTAGTATTTGAAAGGAGGGCTTCACTCTGGAACATTTTGTGAACAGTGTCCAACAGTATCACTTGTTTGTCAATGCTGCTCCTATAAAAGATGAGCACCTCAAGATGAAAACTCTTTTACCAGACTCCATTTATGCCTCAACCCCCTGTGATATTTAAAATTTTTGTCTATGTTCATACCATCTTGGTTTATCATCCTAAAAGACATGCAAGATCAGATTGAATCTCCACTTATTGTGGAGGTCTCCAAAGAAGATCTCAGCTTCTCACTGTGCAACAGATGGTAACCTTGTTAGCGTATTGATAGATAATTCAAGCAGTCATTAACTTTCTTAGTTCCTTTTCACTGAACAACATAAGAAAAAATAATTCTGGTACATGTGAAGGATGGATGCAAACAAGAAGGAAAAAACAGGAGGAGACTTCACTGTTGCCAAGTTCTTCTATGGCCTACCAAGTGTTCCACTACCAGATGAGCTGTTGTTCTGACTAATCTTATAAAAGCTAAAATTTAAACAAAAAAAAAAAAAAAAAAAAAAAAAAAAAAAAAAAAAGATTTGGACAAAAGATTGGTTTTTCCAGGAAACTGCATGCTCCAAAATAGTCACTCTTAATAGCCCATCATGAACTGGAATGTTTGGTTTGGAAGAGACCAATGACGACTTCTGTGTAATCAGAGCACAACTGTGTTTACAATTTAGCACTCTGGAAACACTCAATTAAATAAATGTGCTATTTTATTTTCCAAGGGACTGAACAAAGTAATCCACAGTCAGTTTAAGGGCTGTCTACTTAAGTGATCATGTGGTTATACAAGCCAGAACAAGTTAATTTACAGAAAGGTTCACAAAATGTCCTCAGGCATTGGAACTGTCACCTGGAAGTTGGTGCCACCTGCTCATACTTCAGAAATATTTTGGGAATGTGAAGACAAAACCAAAACCTGAATACAAACTATCATATAAAACTTTATGGTGTAAATCACCATTATTACAAGGACAACAAAATAGATGAAGCACATTTTCTTCACCAAAACTCAATGAGAACAAGACTAAACTCACATTCTGGAAATTCTTTTGAAGCTGGCTTGAAATAAATCTTCCATGAAATGTCTGTGGTCCCTGCAGAGGACTTCTGTCATCAACTGCAGCAACATTGGACTCTGAGACAACTCTAATGCATCTAAAAACTGTAAAGAGTAATACATGACATAGGGACCCACACTGGATAAAATAAATTCAATCTAATTATGTAATTATTTTTTCAGTACTGACCAGAAGCAGATGTACAGAAGGATATTTAATGTGTGCTTTACATTAAACTTATGGATAAAGAGACGTAAATTGGAAACAGAAAAGGTGATTTCCTGATGTGAACCAGGTTTCTCTCTTTAATTCCAGATCCTGTGAAACATTGTTTCTAGACATAGTTCAGGTAGGCTTTTCATTACATACTTGCTAAATACTGACCTTCTTAGTGCAGTCTACATAGTTATTGTGTTTCAAGGTTCCTTTGGGAAATTCATCAGACCTCATGGGAAAATTGGAAGCTACCAGTTGATCAAGAGCATTCTTAAGGTCATTAAGTTTTTCTCCAGTCAAATTAGTGAAGAACGGAAGAATGAGCAATGCTTGGCCCTGAAGAAAAAGAAAAAAAAAGGAAAAAAAAAAAGGTATTTTCAGACTAGAAAGGCTCTAAACCATGAAGCAAACTCAACAGGACCACAAAATAGCAGTAGTGGCTGTGCTTACCCATTCAATAGCTCAATGTACCTATAAAGATCTGTTATGTAGCTGTTCATCTTGCAGGTGCTAGATCAGACAACAGCTGTGGTCATTGCAGAGTGAGAGTTAAACACTAATGAAGCTCTCATGGCTGCCATGCCTATGAATAAGCCTTTATTGTCCTTTTAAGCAAGCATCCATTATCACACAAGTCACCAATTTAATGCACCACCTGGCAGCTAGAGCAAGATCCCAAACTTTATTTATTCTGAATACAGGAGACTACAATACTCTGTTTAGGTGAAGTTACGGTGGCAGAGCAGCAACTACACAGAGCTGTCTCGTAAGTACATTTTTAATATTCCTGTCCAAACCTATTGCTCCAGCATCTGTTGTAACTTCCACTTTCAGAATGCAGTACTTTATCTCCCTCTCTCGACCAAGCCACATATAGCAGTTAATACACTAGTACTGGCCTCATACTTGTAGATACGGACAGCAAAACCCTGGCAAACACTTGTAATTTTACTCATAGGAAATGACACTCCTTGCTAAAAGCCTGACTAGCTGTCAGTCCTCAAATGAACACTTCTGAGTTCTAAACTGACAGTAAATTCTTTCCTTAAAATTTACATGCCTTTCATCTGTGCAAGGAAAAGAAAAAGCACCTAAATCCACAATGTGGTATTTATGGTATAGCATTTCTTCTGAAGAACAAAGAGGATGATTTATAATATTTAGGAAGCTGAACAGGAGAATGAAAACCAGACGTGCTGTCCGTATTACTGTGCAAGCCAAAGTAAAATTTAAGCCAAATAACAGAGAATTTCACGAATCCCTAAAATCTAACTTTCTCACTTGGGAAAGGCACAGAAGCCACTGAAGTGAGCAACTCACCTTAAGATTTAAGCCTAAATTCTGATCAATAAGTAGACTGGTATAGGTATTAAAAACAGCTGTAAATGCTTCATGATTGGTATTGAAAGAAACTGAAGAATCTATCTGGAATGACAGAAAAAAGTAAAAAATTAGGAATTTTTAAAAAACTAGTCAGAGATCATTGTATTAATGAACAATAAAGACCTCAAGAACCATAGAATTATTTCCAGAAATGCACTGAATTAACAGAAATGACATACAGAGTGACTGTGGTTTTAAAAGGGCTATCAAAAAGAAATCTAAATGCTCCTACACAGTACAAACCAGATCATAATATTGGATATTTTCCAGTTCAAAGAAATATTAAGCTCCCTCTCAAAGCCAGATTTCCCACTTCATGTCCAGCTAATACAGCATACAGCTCATGTTCTGTGTCCTAACACATACCTTTAAAAACATACCTTTAAAACACAGAAAAAAAAATCTCAGTAAGTGCTCTTTGTGTATTTGCATACAGCTTTGAAAAGTTCTTAAAATAACCCGACAGGATATTTGTTTTCCAAATAAAAGACATAGACTGACAGAAAAAACAAGAAAGACCACCGAAACCTCAATGTAATAGAATTTAAAAGTCTCTGAAATAAAGATCTTTCTGCAGTCCATACAGGTAGAACTCCCCCACTTTCTGGATGTCAACATGACAAAGAATGTTATCAGAGGCTGCTCAGTTTACTCTCTGCATTTGTGCCACTTCTCCAGAAGGAAAAGAGGCAGCTAAAACATGGAAGCAGTTAGAAGACAAAGGGGGTGGGAAGGAGGGTAAAATCTAGTAATTTCTGCCTGTCCAAATATTTTTATGCTTTGCAATTTGGAAAAAAAAAACCCCAAAACAGATTCTGATATTCCTGTCTTTTATTTTCCTTTTCTCAAACATAAAACATTAGAATGACACAGCATGTATTTAAAACAAGATATAATCCCTACAGAACTAGAAAAGTTACCTTGATTTTATAAAGCAACACTTACCTGCAGGACTTTTGCCAGCAGGGTCAAGACTGCCATTTTGCTCTCAGCAGGGGAACCTTTGGCCCACCAGTTGTTGAGTTTCTCCCAGTTTCTCAGTACAGCTGTGACCAGTTTCACTCCTTGCTGCTTGCGTACAGCACGCTCCCGAAAACTCTGATCTAACATGCCGTTCAAAACGCTACCAACCTGGAAGGAGAAGCAACAGGTAGGCTCTTGCATCCCAAATGAAAGGGCGACAGGATCACTTCATTGGATTCCCACAGAGCTGCTAGATTTAAATCTCATAAGGATGCAGGAGAAGTCTCTTTGCAGGAAATTAGAAGTTTCAATCCGCTATGGAGTATAATGTAGCAGCAATTCCTTCCCATAACTTTTGTGTGAATATGGAGAAATAAAGGACAATCCATAATAATGCTAAAGATCAGTACCAGAAGATTTAAGTTAGTGTGAAACTGAGAAACAGCACGTATGCTAACTTATTTGCATACATTTTGAAAAGAAAAACAAACCATGGCATGCCAGATATGAGCTAAGTATACTTCAATCTCTTTTCTTCAAAAATTAATGGCTGCTAACTTCCAAATCTGAATTCTGTGCTCTCTTCTTGAATAGTGAGCAACCACCTAATAAACTGAATTAACGTTGTCAAACGTGATTTTACCAGATTTAGATGCATACAGTAAAATAAACCTTGTTTTTAATTCCTGTATGTCACAAATGCTTAAGAGATCTTATAAAATGCAATCCATAAGATCTAAGTCAGGCAAAGAGGAACAGCGGACAACAGAAAAGTGTTTGCTTGACCCAGTTTGGCTATCTGCATTAATTAATGGAGACTTAACACTATTGCCACATGTAGCCTATCATCTGTTGGGGACACTTTTAGAAGTAAATCTATTGTGATGTGCTCTAGAGGGAACACTACATCGTCATTCACAAAGTACATCTCTACAATCAAATTAAATAATTTCTGGGAGCACAGAAGATTATTGCCCCAGTGTTTGAGAATGTTACTTGGAAGTAACATGTTTTAAAAGAACATACAGGATTTAAAAAGATGCAATTATTTAAAAGGAAGGAAAGTGGCCTTTTGATCTTTCGTTTTTTACCTTTGTGTTTGTCAGAAGCATTAAGAGAAGGCTTCTTAATTACAACACACTTCCTTCATGGACCTGAATGTGAGCTCTGCATTAGCAGGGGACCAACACGAGAGAATCTTTCGAGGAAAACAAGTGGTTCTGAGACTGAGGACATGACATCTACACTCTGCATTTCTGTCAGGTCACAGGGGGTTGTGTGTGTGTGTGTGTGTGTGTGTGTGTATCATTGTCTCTCTCTAATACTTTGATCTAGCTCTGCTCCAGTCTTGTGGACTAAAAGCCCATTAGTGGTTGGGGGTTCATTTTCCCGTTTAGTTTTACCCAAAGCAAAGCCAGACCACATGCTGTGGGACGACTCTACAATGAAAATCAAAGCACAGTCACTGGGAACACTCAGACTTGCTTTGAAAGGACATTCTTCATTTGAAGTACTATGAAGAAAAAAAAAAAGCAAGTAAGAGGTAAGCACTTTCCACTCACTTTGACATGAAACAACAGATGTGCTAAATTATGTCAGGTTGATGGAGATCATGACAAAAAAAACCCAACCCAAATGACCTATCAATCTAACGCTGTCTGAAATACAACCAAACGCACTTTTTCCCCACAACACACTCAGCTACATCCACCTATAAACAACAGAAGTGTCACTTCTAACATTCCCACTGGACTTCATTCTTTTAAAGAAGCTGCACGATACCATTTGGGGATTGCTGACAGATGCTTCCATAAGCTGGACTATGATCACATCCAGGTTTTTCAGCAGTTGTTGATTGATGGTTTCTGAGAACAGGCTGTAGAAATACTGTCCATGAGAGAAGTTGATCAGGTTCGTTGGTGACGCTTCTGATAAGGGCACAGATAACACCACTGTGTTCAACAGCAGACTCACTAGGTCCTCGGGCTGTGAAAATTGTTAGAGACAGTTACCTCAAGCACATTAAAGTTCCACTCATTTCTTACAAAAGCACATGTGTTTTTTAAAGCTTCCATCCCAAACTCTTTTATGTTACCAGGAAGCACAAAAATAAAGCACAAACAGAATACTGAAATGCTTGTTATCCAGAAGCATCATTCAGTTAAGCCAAAGAATCCTTACAGTCACTCTGTGGTATTATGAATAAAACATCAGCCTCATATACCCAAAATAAGGGTAGAAGACTACTGATAAGTATTAAAGGATGAGTCATTATTAAAACTGGAGAACCACTTCCTACCTGGTCCTCAATAGCAAAGGCTAGCTGCAGGAGTCCATCAGCTAATCGCTTACTGCTGATGTCTAACGATGGAAGAGACATCCTTTCATCCCCAGGTGCAATACATTTATAAACAACTGAAAGAAGCTTAGAGCCAACTGAGAAATGAGGCCTTTCATCCTACAGGAATAAACAAACAAGCGACAATTAATACAAGCTGAAAAAAAAACCCCAATACAGAGAAGCCTTCCAAGCCACATGTATAGCTGATGGAAACACTCGAACTCCAGGTCCTTTTCTTAAAAAGCAATGCAAATATACCATGACAAGACACCCTTCTAAATAAGGAACAAGGTTTTTAATCAGACAACTCTGTTGTGTACAAAGTTCAGAAGAAACTAATAGTCATTCTAAAATCTTGAAAAGATTTTGATCCCCCTCCTGATTTTTTTTTTTTCAGGTAACAACACTACTACAGAAATAAAATCAACAGCTTAGTCAGAATGGGTAGGCCACAAAAGGTAAATCCTACAGCTCCTTGAATATCAATATCACACAACTGCAACAGTACCTTTTGTTTGGACATAGAGAATATACGGTGAACACCCTATAGACATTAAGTATTTTCTAACTTGCTAAATATAGCCTTGCTCACCAGTAGCCAAATTCTCTCAGTCCTTGTGGCTGTTTCATAGCCTGCTTTCCTTCAATTGCCCAAAGCAAACCAGATGAAGCACAATCAGACACTCAGGAGAAAGAGTTCTTTTGAGCAATATAGCCTAGATCCCCCACCCCCCAACTGCTCTCCTTCCTGTTTTCCCTCAAATCAGGCCCATTATATTGCCTCTGATCAGCTAGAATATATTCCTTTTCTAATTTCCCTCATTGCTTTGAATGATCTCTGTTTAAAAGCTATTGAAAAACAACTCCTTTATAGGATAGTAAATTCTGACTTTTTGAGCTTTCAGTCTTGAAAAAACTCACTAAAAGGAAGTTTTAGGTAGATTCTGGTTGCCTCCATGCCCTGGAAATTTGAGACAGACAGAGATAATTATGAAGATCATTCAAACCTCCGTATTGTGCCACTCAGATTCATAAAATTAACATAAAACATTTATTTCTGATTCTGTGCAACACCAACTCTTCGATGTTGATCTTGTTTTACACAACTTCTTCATCTGATCTGTTCTGTTTCCATACTGGCCTTTAACACAGGAAATGCTCTGTATAAAAAAAAATTCACTTATTTTCTGAATAAGAGTTACCTGATTGTGAAGAACAGAATGAAGCAGGCCAGACTTCTGGAGTTGCTTGCAGGCAGAAAGGACAGCACTAAATCTAACTTGATCAAAACGTGCATCCGAATTAAACAGTTCAACGGAACAAAGGTCCTCAAGGCTAATGAGAAAAAAGAAGCAGTAACATTACACCAGTGGGGAGCTCCATGTGCAAACCATACACAGCATTATTTACTTTCCATTTCTCATGGTGAGTAATGGCTTTAGTCCTGGGTTACTGCTTACCAGAAAGCTCTTTTCTTACCTCTGAGGCGTGATTCTCTTTCTTAGGCACAGTATCAAGGATTCCTTGTAGGGAGATTTCATCAGAGCTTTCATGAGTCTTACTGAGATATCTGGAAGATTCTTCATGACTTGCACATCTGCAGTGTTAAAGCCTATGTGTGATGGATCACACACTGTCATTGCCAGAAGCTCTGTAAGTCTTGCATTAAGCAATTCCTTCTCAAGTAGCTAGAAAAAATAAAACATTAAATGAAAGCTTTATTCAAAAATCATTTAGATTTCCCCGTTTTATTCTTCAAGCCTTATCATTAGTCCCTGTATCCAAAATGAAACAAAAGATGTAACAGTAACTATTCTCACTAAGTGACATTCTTTTTCTCTGAGAAAAGTCTGTCAATTGTGCTAACACACTGAAATTAAGTTATCTATAAAATATACATAGCACATATCCTATCTCATCAAGCTGCACGTAAGATCTTTTATGTCCACACAGGCCATGTTGATTACACACCCTGAAATCCAGATGTACACCTCTGTGCACACTACCAGGGACTGACGTAAACACGAGACAGCCAGTCTCAGAACTTACCCTGGCAGTGTAAATTCTTTCAGAGAATCACAGGCACTATACTTTATCCAGTTAAATACATCAAAGCCAGAGAGATGGAGAGACCTGAAGATCTATACTTAATTCAAGAAAGAACTGCCACAATCTGCCTTCGTGCATTTTAAGCAGCTATCACTTCAGGCTATCAGAAGTCATGCAGGAACTATTCACTGCAAGTACTCTATATAGAGTAACAATCTCCTAGTCAATACACAACTGGGATATACAGGAAATATTAATTCCTCTAATCAAAACTACATCAACCACTGAAGTTCAACTGTGCAATATAATTCTTTTCATTCATGTGCTAAGACCACAACATAGAATCATAGGAGTTGGAAGGGACCTCGAGAGATCATCGGGTCCAACCCCCCTGCCAAAGCAGGCTCCCTAGCACATATTGCACAGATAGGCGTCCAGACGAGTCTTGAATATCTCCAGAGAAGGAGACTCCACCACCTCCCTGGGCAGCCTGTCCCAGGGCTCTGTCACCCTCACCGTGTAGAAGTTCTTCTGCATGACACTTACTCATAAATTGCAATTAAAGCACTGCTGAAGATGATACTCTCCAGCAAACTAGCATCACAATGAAAGCGCAAATCTTTAACGACATAATTCAGTATCTTCTATCTACTACAGATTTCACATAATCATAGAATCACTAGGTTGGAAAAGACCTTTCAGATTGAGATCAACAATTTCAGTGCCTACCTTCCAGAAATCCTGCTGGCACGTCTCCAGGATCATGGTCACAAACTCCATGATCCGGACTATGATTGTACACTTGCTGTAATTATAGACATCTCTCTCCTGTGGACTGAACATGATGCCTTTCGAACTGCAATCAAAGCACTGCTCTGCTGCGTGGATATCATGCAAAGCAATAGTTTCAAGGAAGAACTGTACAGCTTCCAAGAATGAGGATCCTTCATTTACACCTAAGAAGAATCACACTAAATTGAAATGGCACAGCAGCTCTCAGCTTTAAAATATATTATTTTACATTTGGAAGAAAACAGTGGAATGGAGGTAACAATCATAAAGCCACCACATATCATGCCAGTATTTTCTGAAAGTCTATGCCAGTTCCAAAGATTAATGTTCTGGGCTGTGAAGGGTAGCTTTCTACTTACTGAACACTACAGACACTTATTAATGGTGATGAACAGACACGTGAAATAAAAAGGATACAAAATTTTAAATTGCTAGTTTTGAATAATTTAGCCCTATGCTAACTGCATCCAACAGTGATCTTACAGTACTGTTTTAAACCAAGACAGAGATGACACTGACAGGCAGACTACCCAGAAGCTGTACAAGACTCCCACCAGATCAAAATTCAAATACAAGGCTTTTGGACCTGTGCAGATAAAGCATGAGGAACCAAAGAAAGGCAACATGCTGTTATGGTTTAATCTGGCCAACAGCTAAGATGACAGAGCTGTTCTCATAACCCCCCTCCCCCAGTGGGATGGACTAGGGGCAGTCCAGGACACATGTACAGGGCTTGAAGTGAAAAGGGGACTTCTTTCATTGCTTTCTGGTAGCTCCCTCAAGACATGAATAAAGACCAGGTAAACAGCTTTGGAAAGATTTAAAAAATAAATAAATCTTTTACACCCTTCTGCAGAGGGAAATTAGGGAAATTTCTGAAGATGAGCTAGAGTAAAAGAGCTTTCTGGCAAGTGGATGTCACAGACTGAAATGCAAAGGTGTATTCCAGGCCTCAAAGGAAACATTTCAAGATACTGTATTAAGAAAGTAGTACTTCATCAAAAAACATCCAGTACAATTGTTGTTAAAATCTTTGGGAGAGTTTGTAAAATTCATCAATTCCACATTTAAGAAAAAAACCTTAATTTCCAAATTAGGAGCTCAACTTGGCTTTGTGTAACAGACACAAATGAACCCAATCACTCACCCAGTATTTCATGAGGTTTGATCATTCGCAGCTCCAAAAATGTATTGTAGCAGTCCAGTGCTGCTAGGAACATATCCATCCACCTCACGACAGTCTGTAAACTGAAGGGCTCCTGCATACCACGGAGAGTTGGCTGAGAAAGGATCCCAGATAAACTTATGGCATCGCTGCCACCTCCTTCAAATTTGTTAATGAGGAAAGAAACATCTTGGTTTTTCAGAACATCAGCCAGCCAAGAAGGTGGGGACTTGTTTCCTAATAGAAACAGAACCAGGTATGTGAATTCTCTAGGAAAAACACACTTAAAGCTAGCAAGGAATTAGAGGCAAATGGCCTGACATGCCCAAACTTTGTGCTTTACACAGGATCTTTCAACGGAGAAGGTATTGGTTCTGGTGTTGCCTTGGTCGTACTACTTAAATTACCCACAGGGATGATGCCAATTTGTGAGACATTTGCACTAGTTCCCAGCCAGCAAATACTTCCGTTGTATCCTTCACAGCTCGATACAACCACAGTTCTAAGCCCCCAAGTTCTCCTTCCTGGCTGGGAGGAACTTTACAATAATACCCTCTTCTATGCCCACAAACATCCCACAACCCCTGAGGTTTCTATTTAATGGCACTGAGTAAACAGACATTTACTTCAAAAATATTTTTTCTTGCAATTAATATTTTGCACAGAAAAGAGAGGGAAGGTGTGCACAGCATTTAGAAAGCAAAGGTAACAGTGCACTGTGATTCAGAATACCTGGTAATAAAGGAACAAATTCATAGAAGAGCTCCATGGCTTTGTGTCGGCACTCTGCCTGAGGTCGTCCACACTGCACTAACAGCCACATGACAACATCCAGAAGACACACTGACTTTGTAGCTGGAAATCCTCTGCACAAAAGTATTAGGGATTAACAGTCAACAAGATATCCTCCAAAAAAATAGTCTTCCATAGAAAAAAAAAAAATAGCATTATGTACTTCTATTCATCTAACCACAATCCCTCTGTGCTACAAAGTTGCAGTCTTCTAGAAGCACACCTTGCACGGCTTTCCCTACTCCTCACTGTACTTTGGATCCCCAGAGCGCAGACTTTGTGGCAACAATTTTAAAAGCAGAATCAGGTCTTTCCCCTTCTCTTTGTAACACTGATATTATAGTCTCCTAACTTACCAAATGCCACAAGAGTGAGTCAACTCTCACATTCTGCTTGCCTGTTTCTTTAGGATCACATAATTCAGGTGAAAGTGGACCTCAGGAGGTCTCTAGTCCTACCTCCTACTCAAAGCAGGGTCAGCTATGCCATCAGACCGAGTGACTCAAGAGCTTCATCCAGCCTGATATTGAACCCATTCTTGCTTCTTCCACCTTTTTCACCACCTCTCTTTAATTGCTGATCATCCTATTGAAGTTTTTCCTACTGCTAACATTTAACAGCAATAAGAAAGACTCTGGAGGAGTTTCCTCCAAGTGCTTTGTAACACCAGTGCTAATGTTATTGTAAACACTGCTGTGAGGAAAATAGGCTTTGCTTTTCCACCTACTGATTCAAAGAAATGTCATAATGCTGAATAGATTGATGTAGATGTAGCTTAAGAGACAACTAATATAACTTTAATATAAGAATTTTCATGTTTTAAAGAGTAGATTTGTTTTTGTTTTCAGTAGAGTATGGCTGTAACCATGTGAGCTGTTTCATGAAAGTGGCTACAGAACTGAGCCATAGCAGTGCAACGGCCTTGAAGCCAGTGAAGATAGGGGAGTCATAAATAATGAGACCAATGACCAATTAAGAGACAGAGTATATCTTGTTTTCAGCTAAAAGGGGTTCCTAACTACTTTGTGCAGGAATGTGTTTTTGAGCTCAGGAATGTGTTTTGGAAACTGTGGAGAAAACCGTAAAGAGCATGTGCTGAGAGAGAGGAAGACATCCAGCCTTCATCCCTGAAGGCCACCGGAAGACCCCCTGAGTGTCACTGAGCGTGCTCTATCTGGGAGAAGTTAATGTAAATGACTTCCTGGAAATAGTTTGCAGAACCCTGCCTTTTCTTGGAAATTATAATGACTATTCATAGTTAACATGTATAAATAGGAGAAATTTGGCTTTAATTGGTGCACACATTTGGAGGAGTGATCCCCTGTGTGCCCAGCGCTGCAATAAAGGATACCTGCTTAAACCAAGGCTATTGAGTTTTGATTCCGGCTTTCCGAGGCATCGCTATCCCTGCCAAACTAAAGCAAGCTCACCACACTGGAATAATGACCATTGTGGTCCTCTAGTATCGTGTCTGGCAGCGATTCAACAAACCTACCAGGAGATCTGCATCAGCAACAGTCACAGGACTAATTCCCTATTCAGAAGCCCAAGTGTTTCATGGAACTTCGTATGCCGTTCATGAAAATGCAGTATTTAAAAAGAAGAGGAAAGAGGCAAATTGCTGACCGTGGTACTCGCCGCTTTCCTTCCTTGTTCAGAGAAGGTGCTTTGTGCTTGATTATGCGCTTCAGGTGATTAATGGCATCACAACATTGTCGAGTGGTACCTGTCAGAAAGAGAGAACTGACATTTATAAATAAACTCGGTTAAATCAATCGAGGGATTAGCACCACAGAAATGGCGCAAGAGACTTACACACAGGGTAACATCTACCAGCTCCACTGCTCTGTACTTCTACACTAAATTTTTCAAGGAAGGAGAAGAAAATCATAAAAAACCCAGGGGGCCAACATGGCTGTAGCCAAACACAAGGCCCACGATATAAAACTATGTATTTTACTTTCTGTGAGAAACTGTTACATTTTCCCATATATTTATTCTGAAGCCACTTCAGTCATATCTTAAAGCTTTATTTCTTTCAGAGAAACAGTTCGTAACATCAATTTTTGGTTTTATGTTCTAACCACTTACTGACAACTGATGAAAGAGCATTAAAAAAAAGGAGTGAGCAAATCAGGTTTACTGAAGAATCACTTAGTGCTGTGGAAGAGCTCACAGATTCTTCACACAGCTACCTACTGTTGCAGAGAAGAACAACAAGGCTATCATGAAAGGGTATTGCAAAATGGTGGAAATCTTCCACAGAATATATAGAAATGTCAACTTTTGCAGCATTTTGTTTGTTACAGAAGGGTAGATTTCAAGATTCACATAAAGCTGCATTTTCACACTGCAACTGCAAAACCAGGACTCAAATCAGAAGCACCACTAGCACTTCTAGTGTTACTATAAAACTGTAAATCATCATGAATGTGAAAAGGCTCTTCCTCACGGCCTCAAGATCTTCCAGCTTTCTATGTTGCAAGGAGGTGATTCAAAGAGTTCCTACGTAGATATTAAATAACCTCTCTACCAGTAATGAAAACTGAAACCACCTTTGTGGCAAAAGTAACCACATTTACTTTCCCTACAGTTATTGCAGTTTTTTTCTTTTTAAATTGAAGAAGCAACAGGATTGCTTTTTTTTTTCCTTCATTCCATACTTAATTATAGCTCACCTAATGATTTCTCATCTGTATGGGTTAAGGCCAGACTTTCCAGAAATACAACCAATGCTTCAAAAACAAATTGCTCCACGAGAGAATTTTCTTCCCTTTAAAAATCAGAAATAAATTTGATGAGAAACATGAGTAGAAGCAGCACTATGCGTGAAATTCTAATTAAAAGAAAACAAAATTAAAATACTGTAAACTGCACAAGAAGTTGGCACAAAAAACCCCAGGCATCTAAACCACCCTAAAAAAAAAGTAATGACATTTGCTGACCACCTTTAAAAGGTGTAAGTAACTTCCTAAAAACTTGTGACAGAAATTTAAGTTTACATGCTACCTGCTTGCAGAAAGCTTAAACTACAAAATTGTAATTAAAAAGCAGTATGCTGAGTAACTCAATTTTACAGCTATCATCTACATTAATAGAATGAGCATCAGCAGATGACTGAGTTCTACATTTAATTCTATTTATGTCCTTGAACCTTCAGCCCAACCTAGTTACTGTTTTATGCTCTGTTCACTCACCTAAATTCTCTGTAGATGCTGTTAAAGGCAAGTGCTGCACCCAGTCTCTTGAAAGCACTGGGATGAAGGGCAAGACTATACAGCCGTTTAAACAGTGACTTGGTGTTTGCTGGGCTTTTCTCCTGCTGTCTCGGTGTTGTCTGCTTAATAGACCATTTTAAAAACTCTCGTATGCACTGACCACAGAAATCTCTCAACGTGCTGTCCACTGGATCCACTATGCCACTCTGAAATGACACAAGATTATTTCATTAGGAGAATGAAAAACCTGCCATTGTCTCAGCGCACTATCAGAGCAGCTTATTTACACAGTATTATTTCTAGCTTAAAAAACTGTACTCACAGATGCCCAAATAACAAATCTTCAAAATTTTGACTGTACAAGGGAAGGGGAGCATTTCAGCCCTCACAGCACTAGACTGAGCCTCAAATATCCAGATTTCTATTCCTGTCTCCACTATCAGTTTAGACGTCTAGTCTAAGTCACTTCCCTTTCTGATGGGCCAGTGCCCTCTGCTTTAGAAGTGGTGTGACAACACTGACCTTCACTTACAAGAAGTACTGCAAAATCTCCTGACCTACCTTGCCTCCAACCGCTTCTGCTCAGTGCAAAAGTTGGTTTTAAATTTAAGGCTCTTGCACCTGGTGAAAACAAAGAAACTTACGAGAAAAATTAAGTACCCATCAAAAGCACCTTTCACTCAGGCGTGTGAATGTATTTTACTGGTATATACTGATGCTAAGAAGAGCACTTCATTAATCCTATAAAGACTCAATGTGGTACACCTGCATTTTCAGAATCCATAATAAAAATCTGTTAGAAACATTAAATAGTCATTAAAAAAGCAAGTAAAATTATAAACTGCTTTCCTTCTTTCAAACAAATAAGGTGCCATTATATCTGTTCATGTGCTCATGGTTCTTTCATTAGTAAAATGGTGCTAGTTAAAAATAAAGTCACATGGCATAGAAAAAAGAAAAAAAAAAAAAAAAAAAAAGACTTATGACCTACCAAGATAGCTTCCAGGAATGCCACTGTATCTTGACTCTCAAATTTTTTGTTGTTGGTAAACCAGTGAATGAGTTGCATGACTAAAGGCTCATATAACTGTCTTGTTACCTGAAAAGAGTAAATGTCAAACTAGGTTTCTAGGATTCACTCTATTCTGCTATTCAAAATATGTAAAACCCCCTCACAGCACTACTTTGAAAAAAGGGTCTATAAATGAATAACCAGCTTTGTATTACATTCCTGATTCAAAGATTTAAAAAATAAACATGACAACTTCTAAACATAATTAATTACCATACTTAGAACTATTTTAAAGAAGATAAAGTGTTTATAAATGAATCTGTTTACCTGATCTACATCACAAGCAAGACGAAGCAGTACTGGAAATACTCGCTTATGTAACTGATACATGGGTGGGGGACCCTGGCGTCCTTCTGGCATCTGAGATGCTTTTCCCAACATGTACGTGACTATGCTATGCAGCAGCTCACACGCTGCAACCTGAAATTTAAAAATCCCTTTGGTTATGCATCCATTACTTTCACAGAGAAGACAAAATTGCGAGCAGGAGAGAGAGAGAGTGTCAGAGGAACAGGTGTTCATAAGAAATCCCTCCAATCTCTGCTACATCGCTGTTTCAGGAACAGATCATTCCCATGGAAATAATTTACAGACATTCTGATGGGTCTTTCTCCTGATGTTTTAGTCTCTATCATGGGAAGTCACCCACTCAGCTGGAGAAAACTCATCACTGGATAAGTCACCCATCACTGTTTTCAGGGATACCTCTGTCCTGGACTCTCTTTGGATACCAACATCCCAATCCAGCAAAGCAGCGAAATACTTGCTCAAGTGCTTTACTCTAGTGGGCACACAAATTAATAGGCTAGGGATGAGAAGGAGGCCAAACAACACCAAAGTCAACTAGTTCAACATTTTCACTTGTATTCCAAGTCTCATTCTCAAAGCACAATGCTGTCCTTACAGCAACTGCTGCTCTTTACACATTAGGAACAATGGCATCATGAAAGAGCACCGAAGCAGCACACTGATATCTATGAATTAGTTAAAACAGGCCTTTCTTAAAAAGGAAGACATTACTTTATGCAGTATTTATCAGCTAGCATAAAAAGATGCAGAAAGAACACTACTTTTGTTTGCCTGTCGCTTGCAGAAAGAGCCAGTTCAGTCACACGAGGCAAGAATAAATCCAAATAGATGACAGGCTTCATATCTGCAAACGGTACAGCAAAGCTCAGACGCTTCTCAGTGTCCCAGGACACATATTTCTTCATCATCTCTTCTGCTGAGGTAGCTAATGCATTTGAAAAAGATTAAAACAAAACAACACAAAGTTTTATGTAACATACACAGTGCAAGTACTTCCATAGCTCAGGCAAAAAAACCTGTAACCCTCTACCTGCAGTTAGACTGCTGTATGATGTTAGCACTTGATAAATTACTGGATTTTACAAGCACATTTGTTAGAATGGCAGCTTTATTTGTGCATCAAAACAGACCTTTAACCACTACAGGGAAAAAGTTAATTGCAGCCAACATCTCAGGAGACAGTTGCAGCAGCCTCCAGTTTCAGTACAGGGAAGTCTGGAGACAACTATGAACCCAGAAGTTACTGAATCTCGCCTGATTTAAAATACTTCTTTAAGACATCCAATATTCTACTTTTTGCTTTCTACCATTACAAAAAATTCTTGAAGATCAGATCAGACAAGAAGATCCAATATAGAGCCTCCTGCACTTGCACAGAAGTTTATTAAATTTATGGCTACATCCCCAAAAACTCCTGCCATACTTACTCCCTTTTCTCCCTATATTCCTGTATAACTGTTGATTTAACACACTGACAACACTTGGTATTTAATTTCCAGGAAATAATGCTACTTCCCCCAGTATTTCTGAAAAAGCAACAGAGAAGTGCTTGGCAGAAAGAAAATTGATTGTAAAGGCAGAAAGAACAAACATAATCATGAAAAGAAAGGAATAGATCTTCTCTACAAATACATTTGTGTTTAGACTGACCAAATTTATCCCTATAATCTCCTGGTCAGGTACTTATACTATACTATTTCTTTGGGGTTTTTTCTTTTTTAAAAATTAGATATTATTATATTTAACAATTAAATTATTAAATTTGTTCAGTTTCAGCCTGTGAACAGAGAAGAGCAGAAAGTGTCTTCTGCTTTTTTGAGGAAGCACTCAAATGGAGCTCTACTACCTGGACGTACTAAAGGAATGGTGCACCTTAAACTCATAAATGGGAAAGTAAGTTTGCTCAGGCTTACATAGCTCACAGGCTGCAATTCTGAAATACTGTATTAAGTGGGAATTATAGTAAAAAGGTGGAAAGGAAGAAGCACTAAAGAACACAAACTGGGGGAAAGTTTTCAATGGCTTTGCAGCCAGAGGGTGAAGGGGGGAAATAAATAAAAACGTATCTTCAGATGCATATTAATTTTTGCCTTTAACTGAAATCTCTGTGTTCCACAGTAAGTTACTGAATACTGTGCTCTCCTAAACTCCAGAACTGAATAAAAGCAAGTTTCTTTAAACAAGAACAACAAAAAACAGCTTTTAAAAAAAGCTCATGCATTCTCATGAAGTGATGTTGAGACTTCACTGAAATCTATTTTCAAGAGACACCACGGAGGCATGCAAATCATTTTCTTTACACTTACAGGACACTCACCTGTAATTAAGTTGTGGTTCACCTGCCCTCCTAAAGATCCAAGAAGGCGTGCCACTCTTGTCCTTACTGCATCTAAAGAGGGACTGTCATCCTAAATAATTCAACGGATTTATATTAGTGAAGGAAAAGTTACTACTATATAGAAGTACCTTGGTTTACATTGTAAATGAAGATTTTATTGCTCTTACTAACATAGGGGTAAAGAAGGTAAAATGAAGAAACTGTGGGGAAAACCACCATATCAAATGAGAGAACAGTTTTGGTTCAATAAGCAAAAGAGGGCAAGACTGGAAAGCATTTTCATCACACTTGGAGGGCTTTCAATTGCTGTTTCTCAAATGAACTTAAAATTTTATCATCACAGATACCACATATCGACAGAATGCCATAACAGCCCAAAAAATGGAAAGAAATCTTAAGCAAAAATTACTCTCTTCATCTGCTTTAATCCCAGAACTTAAAAGTTTAGATCCTGTATCTATACGTAAACTGCCAAACAATTTTCCTGTATGGGATGTAAGATTTACTCATGTTGTTTAAAGACCACTAGGTTGGGAATAGTTCTTTTTTTTATATGAGTGACTACAAATTTTACACCAAAAGAGTTTTATTCCAAGTTAGTTTCTTCACTGGAGCATACAAATAAATCTTGACTTACTTTGCACTACTTGGGAGGCCACTTGCATGCTGCGCCACTGCTAAGCTGGGATCTGATTTTAGGTGTAGGAATTTAACTTTTTGTTTCCGTAACACAGCAGTGTAGCAGTGATGCCGACTTACAGGATTTCTTCAGTTCCCTTTCCCTGCTTCAATTCCCATTCTCACCTTAGGTTATGACACCTTTCCAGCTGTGCCGATGTAACAGCACTTTGAGCCATGCTGTAGAATGGGATTCACTGAACTGATCTAAGGTAGAAATAACTCAGGAAAAAAAAAAAGTATGCATGCAAGGAAGGAAGAGAAACAGTGGGCAGTGATTAACTCAGATTAAACTCTTAAAAAGAAACAAACAGTGTTCTTACCGATGAAAAAGTCTTTGCTTTTCTCAAACGCTGTATCACGACTTTATTGAACCCCTTCTGGGCTGCTCGGGAAAGCTTCCTTACTTCCCAGTTATTCTGGGATTCAGCTGATGAAGAAAAAACCAGCATGTGGATATTAGTTTACTGCACCAGCACCTCACGCACCTACTCATAGTTTCTTAAAAAAAAACCAAAAAAACCACTCTGGTTTTACCCATTTATATTTTTAAGGTACAACAATTATTCCTTTGTTTAAAATCTTTATTAAGGAAAATAAGTCTCTATTAATGAAAACTAAGCTGATCTGAGGCTAAAAAGGACAAATCACAGAGAACTGGCATTTAAAATTGCTACAATTAGTGATTTTTTTCAGCAGTAGCAAATATACCCGAGTTTAAGAAAAAGGAGTTACTTGTTCCAGTCATGGGAAGCACACAATATATCCAAAAACTATGCCACATCTGTATCTTTAGGCCTACCCAGGGAAAAATTATTTTCCTCTCCCCCACGACTAGCAATGCTTTGCCTGTATGTACCTGTGGATGCAGAGCTTTTCAAATAACCATCAAGAAGAGGTAGAACATCCTTGTAGTAAGGTTGCATTATATGTCTAGGTATGTGAGCTGACCAGTCTTCCAACGCATCCAGTCCCAGATCAGCCATTGGCGTACAGCTCAGGCCCAGCTTAAATGCATTCTGCATGTCAAGTGTAAAACTGTCAGTCTTTCTTTTTTATTGACTGCTATTATTTAAAGGTGAAAAAATACCAAACATATTTGAAAGCATTTAGCATATGATACATCTTCCTTATTAATAACTTAGTCTGCTTAACATCTCACTCAAGATCAGCACAGGGGATCTGTACTACATCACAACACAGGCAGTAACAGTCAGGTCACTGCAAAAGCAAATTCTGACCATTTACCTGTTTATCCAAAAAGTGAAGTCATTTGTGTATTCTATCTCACTGAAGACAGTACAAACCTAAATAGTTATCTTAGCTGCTAAACACAATACTGACTAACAGAATTTTTGTACTTGTTTCAGCTGTACATCACTGACCCACCTGCAGTGCAGGAATGTATGTTTTGATATCAAGCATGATGATGTCATGTGGTAAAGAGAGCAAAAAATTCAGACAAGACGCCAACAACTCATCCTTATACTGTTTCATTTTTGCTGCAACCTAAAATTGAGATGAATAGATTAAGAACAATCATAAACCTTTTAAGATCCTGATTCAACTGTATCAATAAACACATGAAGTAACTCAAAACCAATACTGAAATTTCATTCACCTGCAGACAGCTACCAAAGAGTATTTAAGGTACAACTGTAGTGTTATTCCTCAACTAGACATGAATAAGTGACCAACACACCTCTTCTGTTACTGAGTAAAAAAACCAAAACCAGACACAAAAAGATCTTAAACCCACACTATGTTGCATAATTCAAAGAGCTGGAATATTTCTATCATGTATGTAAGATATCTCAGAAGTTACAATTTTGTTTGAGTGATGTACGTTCATACTCAGACTAAGAAAGTCAGCCAGCAAAATCAGGTACCTCTTTTCCAAACTTTGCAAACAGTGCAAAGCAAGATTTCTTTTCTGGGTCTTCAGGGCATTTTTTGAGACTCCTTGGACTGACACCCTACCAAAGAGAAACCACAAATCAACAGTAGTTAAAAATGTAGTACACAGTACAAATATACAGCACAGGTTCAACTCTGAATACATACATCACTGTCCAGTATGAAACTGGCATCAGTGAAACTTGAAATGTATGTTTGCTCTCTCAAAGCTTAGAAACTAAGTATTAACATCATGCACTGAGGGTCAATGTTTTGGAATGCACTTAAAACTATGCAAACAAGCAAGGCACACATGACTGAAAAATAACTTTTCAATGGCTTCATTTCTTTCTTGTCTGCTCAGCTAACAAAACCATAAAACAGCACCTGGAACAGTGGATGTCCAGGTGGCAAAAATGCTTGTGGAAGAAGAAACGGGCAATTAACAACAGCACCTACAATACCAATGAGTTCTCAAATTTGCTTCCTGTGGTGCCATCACCAGCAGTGGCAGGACAGTTCTGGGCTCTGTGGTGGGCTACACACAAAATGGGATGAAGCACCATCATTTTACAATAGCTTCCATACTGCAAATTGCACATCCACCAGTAAAGCCTCATATTCCCTGTGGAAATCAGTGAGTGGAATACCAGTACACCCCGTAAGTTGAGTGATTAATTCGTATGTGCCTCTGCTGCTCTGACTAGATTGATTCCGATATCCAAGCTACCTTCTGTACTGCTTGGATTGCAAGGGTATTTCCCATCCCTCTGTTCAACCAGCTCAGGATTTTGGAAAAACATTACACATGTCTGGTGTCTCTGCAGAAACTGGGCTTGTAGTCTAAATTTTGATTTTCTAGGTGCTTGCAACTACAGAGGATGCTGTAAACATTTGAAAAGCTGGCTCACAGGTTCGATGATCTATTTTCCATAGCACATAAGACTATATATAAAGAACTACAACATGTTATCCCTCCACTCGAAAAAGAGATCTCACCTCAAAGTATTTTATTCTCTTGGCAATTTTCATTGTCACAGAAAGCAGCTTGTAGAATCCACTAATAAGAGGTAGTCTTGTTGAATATATAATAAGCTCATAACCAAAGGAATATATCCAAGGGCTGAAGTATTCAACATGCTTCTCTGGAAGTATCTCTCTGAAACAGGTGCACAGAAAATATGCGGGCGGGGGTGAGGGGGTAGTGCAAGAAAGAAAAAGGGAGACACTGAATAAAATATTTGGTTGGTTTTTTTTCAAACTTTCAAGTTAGTACAAGGAAGAGAAGTATTGCTGTAACAGAGCAGCTCCAAAGACAGCGAGGGAATACATACATGCTGCCTTCTGAGGCAAGCAAGGAAGGTTTTTATTTTGCTTTACAGTGCAAAGCCATTTCTCCCCCATTGTATCTCATTAGTGAATGTATACAAACACACATACTCACATATGACATTTCATTACCAATACTGCAGTATTGCTAGGGGAAATCAACTGGACCTGCACAGGCAAACCGTGCTGTACCTTTCAATTAATGCCCAATTATGAAGACTGTCGTCCTGGTCTCTGAGGTAATTAGCATATACAGTCAGTAAAATACTAAAAGTTACCACATATACTGAAAGACAATTACACTGAAATAATCAAAGTGAACAACTTGTCTCCTGTACTCTTTAAAAAAACCTAGGCTGATGAGCTAGCATGTTCTCACCTATGACTGACATGTCAGAACCACTCTGTCTCCCTGCTAATCACTGTGTGACATACAGTATGCTGTCCTATGTCAGAAACGGACATCTTCAATATATCTCACTACAAATTTCTTCCAACCACTTTGTAACTTCCAAATCACATAAAAGAGCATTAATACCTGCAAAATTCCACTAGATTTATAAAGGCAATAAAGTCCGTTGGCTTCACTGGATGAAGGTTTGAAGCAGGGTCAGAAGAAGGCCCAACCAAAGCACTGTCAGGTTCATTTCCATTCTGAAATTAAATATTGAAGCAAGAACACTGGATCTGTGACAACACAGGAAGCATTTACACCTTTTTCCAGATAAACAGTCTGTCTCTTCTTTTCCTAGCTGCTACTACCTAGTTTGACACAAAGGACTAATAATTGGAGCATCAAAAATTCAAATAAATAATAAGGGATGCTTGTTCCCAAAGAGAAATCAAGTAAAGAAATGAAAGCAGCTAGATGCCAGAGTAGCAAGTCTAAAATAGCAGATTCTGTGAACTTCTACCCACTCTAGTGCTTCTGTCTCCTAAGACTGCAATGTAATATTCAGAAATAGGAAGTAAAACATTTTGTCTAGTACGAAAGTTACTTCAAGGACACTACAAGGAGCTATCTAAGCATAATGAAAACAGAACAGGGAACATTCGTTTGGTTCCCTTACAACAGCAAGAATTCAACAGGTCTCACCTGTTCATTAACATCCAGTTTCTGAACAGTCAGGTCCAGCTTCTCAATAATCTTCAGAATAGATTTTATAAACTCATCATATAACAATCGATTCAGGGAATGCAGTGATGACTTTGCAGTAAAAAAGCTTTCATCTTCAAAAGTACACTCCTTTGTAGGAGAAAAAAGTTCATGTTTGAAAATACAAAAAAAAATATTGAATTTACAAATCAAGATTTGAGTGATACAGAGAATCCAGCTTTAGGGATTTCTCACCTCTGGAAGCCTAAATTCATCCCTATTTAATCCATTTATCAGGCATAAAATCCAACTAAAACCAGGTAACATTTTTTCCACAGCATTACATTTGGAAAAAAGTCTAGGGTTAGCAAAGCAGCAATAAAACTCCAGATTGTATTTCCTTTTGTATTTACATGTTAACTATGTTTTTACCTTCATTGTGTCACAATTCAGTAGATTTCTGAAGAGATACAGATAGTCCTTATAGGTTGGTACTTTCCATCTCCCTGTCCCAACCTCTTCAGCTTCACGTGATTCTTCTGATTCAGAAGTTTCTCTTCCAAAAAAACCCTGAAAAGACACAGTATTTGTCAAGAACACTGCTGTGATGGGTTGAACTTGGCTGGACACCAGATGCCCACCAAGCCACTCTATCACCCCCCTCCTCAACTGGTCAGAGGCAGGGAGAAAATAAGATGGAAAAAACTCATGGATCAAGATAAAGTCAGTTTAATGAAGCAAAAGCAAAGGTCATGCGTAGAAGCGAAAGAAGACGACAAATGTTGTAAATAACAAGCGTCCCATCCCGTCCCCCGCTTTCTCCTAGCTTTTATAGCTGGGCAGATGTCCTGTGGTATGGGATGTCCCTTTGGTCAGCTGGAATCAGCTGTCCTGGCTGTGTCCCCTCCCAAGATCTTGCCCACCCCCAGCCTGTGGGTGAGGCGACTGTTGGAGAGACAGCCTCGATGTGTGCCAGTGATGCTCAGCAGTGGCCACCACACTGGTGTGGTACCAACACCTCGCTGGCTACCGACACACAGCACAGCACTGAGAGGGCTGCTCTGGGAAAAAACAACTCCATCCCAGCCAGACACAATACAAGTGCATATGCAACTAGCTGACTCAAGCTAAAACACCATGTAAAATTACTTCTGCAGGTAGAAATATGACATGTTTAGCTTTCTCACTTAACCAATTTCAAAAGGAGCAGAAACCAACCAGCTCCTTTCAAAAAACTGAAAGCTCTTCTACTTCCAGTGGTCACTCGAGAAACTCCATAGTTACCCTGCTTCACAAGATTAAAAAGCTTTAAAATCCTCCCTTAAAACAAACATTCAGTAAAACTTTGTTAACCTGGAAGAAAGCTGGATCACGTTAATCACAACCAATTTTGCTACAGACAACCCAAGCAAACATGAACTGCAGAGAACAAAAGTCTATTTCCTGACATTTTTTCCATTTGGTACAGAAGGAACATCCTCATTACACTGAGCAGATGTAGGGACCAGCAACTAGTAACAACTGAGCCACAATTCAAAATGGACAGTAGTATTTTTGCTTTTTTGGACCTCCTCCTGTTTACTGAGCTAGACTTTCAAGAACTGGGATGTATACTTCATGAATCTAGATGAAATAAGTATGTTTAAACAGTTATTTTACCTGTGAAAATGTGATTGGCTTGGAGAAGATTCTGATTAATCCTTGATGCACTGAAATAAAGAGACCCAAAACATCGCCTGAACAGACTTGAAAAGGCACAGCATCCATACTGCTCAATACATTAGCAATGAATTAAATCAGCCTTCTGTTTTCTATATTCTGCCAGTACGAGGGACAAATGAACACAGACTTTTCTTTAAGGACAAATATAGCAAACACCAGAGCTGTAACTGCAGGTTGTTTCACAGGGAACCAATTCTGAACTTGATTCTTCCAACTTCTCCTCAATAGTGCTTTGACCTTTTCCTGACTGAAGGCAGTGACGACCAAGGCACTGCCCATAATGCCCCTCTTGAAAGAGGCAGCAACTCCCAACGACTCTTAGAGACACAAACTTCGGCTCTCCATTCCCACATGGTGCTTGGGTGCACCAATCAAGAATGTGGCAAACAATGAAAATGCCACAGCAACAGAGAAAAGCCACTGTAAATAATCAAAAGGAATTGAAAATAATTTCTGAAAGTTGTTATGATGAAATGTCAGCAGGATGGAGGCTACTATCAACTACCAATGCTGACACACTCATCACATTCACAGGGCTGCATCTAACTGCACATTTGGAATTCTTCTTTTTCCCATATACAAGTTCCAGAGCATAAAAAGACTGCATTTCTAACAGGGATGGCACTCACCCTACTTCCTGTGATGTCTGTAGGGGTGACCGAAGGGCATTGAGCAGATTTTTGTATGTTTTTCTGTGAAATCAGTTTCTCTCCACAATCTTTCAGAGCAGGAATATAAGTCTTGTGTTTCAACAGATTATCACAAGAATATAATCTCCTGCCTTTGATGATAGCCACCCAGTCATCCAAAACAGTGTTAAACATATTCCCTAAGTGATTTAACAATGGATATTCTAAAATAACACAACCCTAAACCTCCATTATTAGAGGATGGGAAAAGCCTCATTCTTGATCCCAACTAGCTGTTCCACGTATGTCCTTAGAATCAGCTAAGCAACTTAGGGGGAAAAAAAAAAAGTAATTCCAAACCAAAAAACCACAGCTCACCAAAAACAAAGTATCACAGACTCACCCACAGTGCTAATGAAACTCCAAAGAACTGGACCTTTTCCTGAGAGGGCCAGAAATACTTTTATTATAGATCTGCAACAGACTAACTGCATTTTTTCACTGTATTGTGGAAAACTATTGATCTGCAGCACAACTAGATGTTCAAGAACTGGTGTGTATACTTCAGGAATCTAGAAGAAATAAAACCAGAACACCCATCACGCAAAGACAATGATTATAACTCCCTATCAATGTGAAGAGCTATGCTAAATTATTTCAGCACGATACTTCATTACAAGGCTTTATATCATGACCTGCTCTGAGAAAAATAAAAGACTTTGTGTGTGAATTCATCCTAGAAAACCAGAAACAAACAAACAAATAACCCCAGGAACCAAAACCCAAACAGAAGAAACAGAATAAGAAAGTTTCCTGCAACATATTATGTAAAGTAGCTCCTGAATAGATCAGTGTTTCAATGGAACCAGTCTTATTAGAAAAGAACCAATTTAATCAACAGTAACACAGCAGTATAATCTGTTCATCCTTAACAATCTCAACACAGAATGTACATAAAATCTCTCTTCTCTGCCCCAGCCTTACTTCCTAGCTCCAGATAGGATCCAGAAAGCCCTCATTAAAATACAGACAGCACAGCATCACAGGAAAATCAGTCTCCGATTCAGAGAACATACTAAGTATCAGTACCAAAAAAAAAAAGCAGCAATAGAGTAGTATAAACACAGAAAGAAAGCAGTAAGCCTAGGTCCAAATGAATAGCTTCACCCAAAATAAATAAAAACCTACTCACATTTGGCTATCATGATTTTCATTACAACACACTGTAGCTTTTTAATTGGTACATTCTGGGCATTTTCTTTATTCAAATAAAATCTAATAAACTAGTTTCCTGATACTCCCCCCATCCCCTAGGAGCTAAACATCATTGTACTTCAGATAAAGGAACACTTTCTAGTATAGGCATGTTCACAGCTACTACCTCCTTATACATCGGCATCTGCATTAAAAAGATGACTGGTACTTTAAAAACCCCACTTACTGTATCTATATGGAGTATCACACTTGCAATGGACTGGAGGAAACTCGGTAGCTGATACAGATGGTCATCGATTGTTTCTGCTTCTGTGAGGTACATTTGCTTACAGCGCTGAAGGAGCCCAACGTACATGTCGTCAACATCCTTGGAATGTATAGCTTTACAGGGCTTACAGGGAGAGAACACAACACTGATTTAGCAACTTTGCACAGCCAAGCAAATGGAGCCTGTAGTACCAAAACCCAGCCAAGTCTTCACTGCACTTAAGAAGAATAATCTTTTACATTTTCCCAGGTAGTTGACACATCTAAATAACTAACTTTAAGTAGTTAACTTGAAGTATTCTCCTTGATACATATATGAAAAACATGGCACCTGCAATGAACAATGAAATAACTGTTTACTGATGCAGTGTAATTTACTAGGGGAGTATTTAACTTTCACTGGCATTATTTCAAATCCAGCCTGAAAAGCGTGGAGTTTGGCTATCAATATCTTAAATATGGCATGATGGGTGCTAATACTCACTTATATTTTGACCTAGCTGCATTAAAGTAGTAAGTGCTTACCTATTGTGGCTTAAGCAATTATCACTCACAGGTTACTAGTACTGAACGTTTAACCCAGCCACAAAAATTCTGAGTTTTATTGTGCTGGCGTCTGTACAGAGGATAAAGACTACTCCTGAACTAATGAACACGTAGAAAGCAGTACTAGAGGTACAAAATAATGCTTACAGATGTCTACAGAATGATTTGTAAATCACAGTTTTTAGCGTGAGTTAGTCAAAAAGCAGTCTTTCTTGAAAATGAAACAGGTTACAGGCAAGAACTCTAGTAGGGAACTGACCATGGAAAAACAATGGACCGATTTAGCTAATGCCAGAATATGACAGTTAGGCTAAAGGTTGAATCTAGTCTGTCAAAAAACACACTGACAAAATTAAGACTATCCATTTACCATTTGTAAAACTGCAAATATTACTTTAAAATTATTAAGAAATATTCTAGCTTGAAACGGAATCATTCACAGAACTTGTATTCAGGCTGAGGTCACTACAAGATACAACTTCCTCACAACCTAGAATCTGATGCTTGGACAAGATTTAGAATAAACAGGCTAACTACTATTAGTGCATCTTAACATACTAAAGATTTATATGTATTGGAGCATTAAGATTTCTATTTTTTCCTGTTGCAATCTGCAATACCAGTAACTCAATTCCTTTCTAGCTTCGTTCCATAGAAGATGAAGATTAGGTTTCAAAAAAGCACCTTGAAAATTCTACAAAACAGATGCATTCTGCACAAAAGTCAGCAAAACAGAAAGGACTCAGCTAGTAACCAGTTATTCTATCACATTTCCTAACCTTCTCTAGATAAACTTTGGGATTATTTAACTTAATCTTTGCTTTGAGAGAGAGAGAAAAGGAAAAGGAATGTTTAGAATTTTATTACATAGAAGGTGGGGCACCACAATCAAGTGCACAAGTTGTGGATACATAAACACTGGCCTTTCTTTATAGAACCTTAACTTTGTTATTGCATTTCTATTTTAATTGACTGCTGACAGAAATTGGAAGCTGGATCTGAACGCTGCTTTAATACACAAATTGCCTCCTCATGCCCTGCAGTCTCCAGTGCGTTTTGGCCGTGCTGAGATGCCAACTCTGCAGGAAACACATCAAACTGCTTCCAGAGCACAGCTAGCCTGGATTTTACTGTCCAAAGGCAGACACAGCTAGTGACAGAGCTAACATCTGTACGTAAGCAATTAGGCACATCCTTACACTTCAGAGCCAGCGCACAGGACGGAACTATAACCCTCACTGCTGCAACTGCTCCTGCTGCATTCAGCATGTTTCAGTAATTTTCAACCACAAGGTTATTTTACAGTGTAGCTAATTAAGTTCAACACTTAATCCAGAAACAGAAGCATTCCCTATATAACCAGCTGTGTAAACCCCAGCTTTAAATCCATTCAGTACACTCCTTTATCAGAGTAAGCTCCCTGCACGTACTGCTGCAAAAAGCCCGTATCCACGAATGGCAATGGACAGCTCCTTGTTGCTCGAATCCATTCTTCTGATGATTCCATAGAACTGCTCCATGAAGAACCGCAACTTGCTCTTGTGTAGCTCTGCATCCTTAGCTACCATTAAAGAAATCTGTAAAGCAGGTGCAAACATTTCAGCATTTAGAGAAACATCATAACAGCCACAAAAGAACTACAGTAAGTCTTTAAAAAATACCTAGCTCATAATACTAAGCACTTCAACACAAAAAAATCTTCATTAAACAGATTCACTGAACTTCCAAGCACCAAATATTCCCACTACTTCAAGAGATTTAACTCTTCTTTACTCTCAGATGCCAGTGAAATTACAATACCTGCTTGAGGAATGAATCTAGTGCAGAATGACTGACTTTCTTCAGCTCCTGATTTGTGTGGCCACACCATTTACACATCACTTCAAAGAGGGAGGCATAGTTGTCCAGAAGCAAAGCACCAAACTGAGCAGCATGCCAGCTGAACAACTGTAAACCAGCTGCAATTTAAAAACAATTCTCATTAAAACCCAGACTTATAGTCCACTTTACAAAACAAACCAGACTATAAAAGTCCACATTAAGACTTTAGGTATGTGTACCTACCACAACTGGGGAATATAAAATACATTCATTATCCATTACAATATCAGTATCCAAACTTTAAGAACTTAAGCATAAAAAGGATTCTGGAGGGTTGCTTTAAATGTATACCATTATGAAAAGCACAGCTGAGTTCTGAAGTAATTTACATCAACTGTAAAAAAGAAAGGTACTTCACTGGTTATGAATAATAATACTTGATTGCACAATTCACAAGGATTTGGTTTTTCTGGTCGGGACATACACTCAAGTCCCCTCCTCCACCCAACTGTGATGCAGACAAATACAGAATTCAGAATGCAGGCAATTACACAATCCCAAATACAAGCATAAATGAAATTTCAAGATTCATACACCCCTTCCCCATTTTACTTTTTTTTGGCAGACTATCTTTTTAAGAGGGTTTTATTCTTCACAGTTGCCACAGGCATGATGCCCAAACCTTACATTTTGGCAATTTCTGCCTAAGCCACCCAAATTTTGCAGACCAATTTCAGATTTTCTTAATGACTTTAATTTGTTCCAAACTGCCTTCTCCTTCCAATGCAATTCCTCTCCTCTTGCTCTTTTTTCCTTTACCCCAATCCACAATCTCTCCTAACCTGCTACATTCCTTATTTCTACTCCCATCACGACTCACTTCTCATACCAGTGTTTTGTAATACTCCAGAGGGGAATATGGCATCAAGTGTAATGCTGCTGCTCATGAGCTGATTAGACCCTGCCCGCTCTAACCAAACACACGTTTAACTCTTCAGATTCCAACTCAATGTACACCAGCTTTGCTCCCCTATCAGCGCAGAAGACTGAAGGCTAGAGCCATCTGAAGACAGTAGAGAATAAACCCCCAGATGAAGACACCCTCTGATGTAGCACAAACTCCAACAGTTGACAATCTTACCTAGATGTACTGCGTACCGCTTCTGATCAACCTGTAACACCAGAAAAGGTTTGTCACACGTCATTTATTCCTCCTCAGGGTTAGTTCATCTAGGCGGAACAATTAACACAGGGCAGGTTTACCTGTGGGTTGATTGCCTTCAGTGCGAAATCAAAAATCTCCTTTGCAGTCTGGGGATCTATGGAACAATCCCATAATGAGCATTTCACTACTGACACATAAGAGGTAGAGCGAAGACAAAAATATTTTTGTTCAAAACTTGGTATGAAGAAGCAACACTGGAAAGCCTTACATCTCTCATTTTAGGAGGCAGAACCCCTTTTTCCTGAAATACTCTTACATTTGGAAAAAAACCACTGCAAACAGTAAATCCACATTCACTGCTTTTTTCTCAGTGCCTGTATTTTAAGACACAACTCTTCTAACAGAAGCGGTTCTCTGTATAAACCTCATTCCAGCTTCAATGTGGCTCTCACAGCTGCCCAATCCCCTGTTATAAATCAGCACTTCAAATATTTATGTACAGAAGCACACTGAAGAAACCACTCCACAAAGACGGATTACAAGGACCAGGTAGCTGGATAGGCCTTGCTTTTGCATAAGTGGAGACATTTTCATTCTGAGTTCACAGTGAGCAATGGTGTTACTCGTGGCTGTATAATAACTGAAATATGTAAAACTGTATCACAGAATCACAGAAGGGTAGGGGCTGGAAGATCTGGAGATCATTTAGTCCAACCCCCTGCTAAAGCCGGATCACCCAGAGCAGGGTGCACAGGACAGCATCCAGGCAGGTTTTGAGTATTTCCAGAGGAGACTCCACAGCCTCTCTGGGCAGCCTGTCCCAGTGCTCTGTCAGCCTCACAGTGAGGAAGTTTTTCCTCATGTTCAAACAAAACTTCCAGTTTGTGCCCATTTCCCCTTGTCCTGTTGCTGGGCACCACTGAAAAAGAGTCTGACCCCATCCTCTTGATATCCACCCTTTAGATGTTTGTAAGCATTGATGAGATCACCCCTCAGTCTTCTCCAGGCTAAACAGTCCCATCTCTCCCAGCCTCTCCTCATATGAATGATGCTCCAGGACTCTACATTTGCTCTTGTTGAATTTCATTCAGTTCCTCTCTGCCCAACTCTCCAGCCTGTCCAGGACTTGCTGAATGGCAGTGCAGCCTTCTGATGCGTTGGCCACTCCTCCCAGTTTCATATCATCAGCAAACTTGCTGAGACCACGCTCTGTGTCCCCTCATCCCTGGGCACACCAGCTACAGGCCTCCAACTAGACTCTGTGCCACTTATCACAACCCTCTGAGCCCTGCATTTCAGCCAGTTCTCCATCCACATCACGTATAACTGTCTTTCACACAGAAAAAGACTATACCTTCATCCACGGATTTGGTGAAGTTGTACATGAGTGCAGCCAGCCCCCTCAGACATCCTGCCACAACAGGTAGCTTGGGTGCCCTGGTAGCTGATGTCATCTAAAAAAAGTGGGAATTGAAAATAATATTATCCTCAAGCTAAGGTAAACTTACACCAAAGGTTCCTAGAAGTGTAGGTAAAATAACATATTCCAACTTAACACAGTTATGTCAGCACCCACCTCTATGAACACAAGTCCACAGAAGTTTCTACTCAGAAGTTTCATGCAATTTGGTTCAGCTACAGAAGCATAAGAAATCCTTTGAAAAGCACGAAATATGTTTCACCAGGACCAACCATAGCAAAACTTGGATAGCACACACTAAAATCTTAGAAGTGCAGAATACAGGAAAGTTAAGTTCCACAGAACTGTGGTGTTTACCTTAAGTGCAAGGATTCTGCAGCTAGTAGTGACCAAACCAGAAACTACCAGTGCATGGCAACATAACTTTGTTGGATGCTACCACAAAGATCATCACGTTCCTTCTTTTCTCACAGTAAGGTGGTTAATTCACTGTCACCGATGGCCTTGAATTTTTAAACTGAAAGCTTCTCAGAACCACAGATCACAAACTTTTACAGTTCTTCAGGAAGTATTTATGATTGTCTAGTTAGATCCCTACAGATCGCACTAGTTACAGCAGTATTCCAACATATTTCACACATCGAAAGGAAAAAGAACCCAAAGCAATCCAAGAGTCTGAAAAGAAATTCCAATCATACCTGTGTTTTAAGCTCTCCCAAATAAGCTCGGAATAGTTTTTCAGAGTTGTTGATCATGTCACTAGGCTGAACCTCTCCCAAAACTCCCAGCAGCTCATAGATCTTCTCCAGTACTAAAAAATAATTTCATATTATTCAATACTAATTACTTTGACATTTCCATTGCAACTCCTATGTAACTTGCAACCATGAGAAAACCATCCCTGATGGTTTGACTGGTGATTAACATATGGGAAAGACAGCTCTTTATGATGTACATACTTATATCTACATATACATCTATATACTACATTGCAAGGTGCATCCTCCTCTCACATTAAGTAAACACATTTACTCTCCTAAACATAGCTTAGAATACTAATTAATCAAAGGCCATATGCACTGAAGAAGCATTTCCAGCAAGTCTGCTGTTGTCCTTGAGGTTATGCTGGGACTTCTCAGTACCATCAGGGTTTAAGCCAACGGCTAGCAGAAATTTCTAGGCTTGAGCTCAGACTAAAGGGTTCTATGGAGGCACAGGAAGTTTTGTGAAGGCTAGACCTGTCACGCCAAGATTTCATCTATAAGTAGCCAAGATGGTCACACCAGAGCTCATTTTAGTATACTTAACATCATGAACTACATAGCTATAGAACTGATGAGCTCACCTTAAGGGTGACCAGTGCAGGAACTATCACACTAAAACTGCAGCTCTGAGGACAGAACAGGCTGGAGTTGCAATTGGGTTACAAAGAGCTTTGGGAACTGAGCTTGGGCTTACATGGACTTTGACAGGGATGGGCAGCCTCTGCTTTTGGTAAGAGCACCCACTGGAGGGACCAGGCCTACTTTTAAGGCTCAAAGTTATGGCGGTGTGTCTGTGTACAGTTATCAGACAAGTACAAGAGTAACTTCAAGGGTCCAGCTACACGAGGTTAGCACTGTAGGCCTTGCAGTACCTGAAGGAGACCTACAAGGAAGCTGGGGAGGGACTTTTTAGAAGGGCGTGTAGTGACAGGATGAGGGGGAATGGTTTTAAATTGGAAAGGGGTAGATTTAGAATGAATATTAGGAAGAAATTCTTCACTACAAGGGTGGTGAGGCACTGGAACAAGTTGCCAATGAAGGGGGTGGCTGCCCCCACTCTGGCAGTGTTCAAGGCCATGTTGGCTGGGGCTCTGAGCAGCCTGGTCTAGTGAGAGGTGTCCCTGCCCATGGCAGGGGCGTTGGAACTTGATCACAGAATCACAGAAGGGTTTGAAAGGAACCTTAAGAAATCACCTTTAAGGTCCTTTCCAATCTTAACCATTCTATGATTCTACGAACCTGGGGAACATAAATAAGGCTCTTAAACCTAAGTTGGAAAATTACAAGGTGGAATTATTTTCAGGATTTAGGCATTCGGGGACTAATAGAATCATAGAATTGTCTTGGTTGGAAGGGACCCTTCAGATCATTGCGTCCAACTATCAACCTAACCTGCCAAACCACCACTAAACCTTATTCCTGAGCATGACATCTACAATAGTAACACACTAGACATACAAATACTCTTTCATGTTGAGAATCTTTAACTATGCTTAAATTCTGTATGAACTGCCACAGCTAAATGCAATTATTTCTCCCACGTGTTAGCTCATACATATATAAAGGTCTGCCAAGAAGCCCAGCTAACTGTATGATCATGATCAGAAGACCTGAAAGAATTTTACTAGCTCTAAACCATGACAGCTACCATTTTTAAACCTACTTGCCATGAGTGTGACAATTACACACTTCTGTGGCATGTAAACCCAACAAAAACTGTGTGTAAATAAAACAAAGGACATAGACAGTAAAACTAAAGCCTACCCGTATCAGTAATTTTACTTTTTGTGGCAAGCTCCCCATAAAATTTATTAAATATCTCTCCAACTTTCATTTCTTCCATCAGACAGGAACGTCGCAAACTTTGGAGCAACTTAAGATTAAATAAAAAAAAACAAGGAAAAAAGAAAAATGAGGAAAATCATTAATATCACCACAACTATCTTACTTGGTCTAAATAAAAGCACAGTTTGTAAGTGTAACTTCAGCCTCAGTATGCTATTCAGTGAAAGAGATTTAAGGTGACTAGTCCAGGAAAGAGTCCTGGCATGAAATCCACTTTAACAACAAACTACCACCCTACAGACACATAAATGTAAATGTTAACATATATAATACAAATTTTAAATTATATCTATAGATCATCTATATGAAAATTATACACAGCGTATTTTTTTAATATAGAAACATATACTTCTTTAGGCTGGGAAAGACCTTTAAGATCAAGTCCAACATTAACCTAGCACTGTGAAGTCCACTGCTAAACCACATCCCTGAGCACCACATCTACATGTCTTACAAATACCTCCAAGGATGGCAACACAACCACTACCCTGGGCAGCCTCTTCCAATCATTGACAACCCTTTCGGTGAAGAAGTAGTTCCAATACCACAAGATATACACACGCACACGGAGAGATCCACAAGAGCACAGGCTTAGCAAGTCTGCAGTGGCCTTCATCATAGCGTATTTCTCTCCTCGCTGCTACAAGGCCAATCCCATCCACAGAACTGACTCATAACAACTCAGAAGGGTGGTTTGTTTCTCCGAAACAAAACCAAGAAGGTGCAAAAGCATTTGCAAGACCAGGGTCTAACGCATTCTAAAGATGCACATTATGAAATCACTGTCACACAGAAGACTTCAGGAAAAAAAAACCCTTTGGCCTCCAAACCATTCACATTCTGTGTCTAATATATATTATATTATTATACATTAATATATAATGTTTTAAAGAATAGAACTGAATTGCAAAATTTCTCTTTAAAGAACCATATTAAACTGGGATGGAGATTTCCAACTGCCCCCAAAACAACTGTGTCCTGTTCTATCAGATGAAGGAATGACATGCTGGCATGTAAGCAATCTATTGGAGGAATATCGAAGATAATCTGTTGTTAAGACATATCTCTCACTAATATTTAAATATGACACTATCACTATTCTCTTGCTACTGCAGACTACAGATTTTCTGCATGATATAGCACAACTCAATACAACAGATTTCATACTTTTTCTAGAAACAAGAGAGATCTATAAAATGCATTTTACCTTAATGAGAAGTTCCAGTGCTGGGATTTTACATTTTGCTGCTCTCTCTTTTGTATAAACACTAATACAAGTTTGCTAGATAGGAACAAAAATGGAGATTATAACACCTGTAAGTAGCGAAGGGAATTCAAACACTGCAGCATGTTTATCTACCTCTTTAAAGTCTGCTCCTAACAAGTTTAAGGTTTTCAAAAAGGACTGAAACAATGAAAATATTCAATGCTGAAATCATCTTCACTGACAAACGCTGCAGCACTGTCTGATGCTGCAACAAATCCCTGCTCAAGCGAAGAAAGGGCAGTTTCGGGAATAAAAGGCACACCTAGCAGATTTTCCACCTCTGTACTGTTATTCCTTACAATATGTAGCTACTAATTGGAGATCAGGAAGTACAGTGGTGCAGTCAAGCACCTCCATGCAAAGCAGTATTATACAGCAGTCTAGACTCAAGGAACCTCATTTTAGAGGTATCGTAGTTTCCACCAACTCATCTATTGATAGCAAAACTTTGCAGGAGAATTTTTAAAATATCAGCATTTAAAATTAACCATCACCTATAGAAACATTAGGCTTAAACCATTAATTTAGCCTGTACAAGTGAAAAGATGTAACTGCTGTTTTCCATGCCAGTTAACTTCTTTTCAAAACCCATGCCCATCCTGTCCCATAAAAGGAAGGTAATAGGACTGAGTGTGTAGTTGAAGAGCCGATCCTACACTACTGTATGAATTACCCTTCACGTCAGTCAAGTTATTTCAGCTCTAACAAAATCACTAGAGATGGGCAGGGCAGACTGGGAGGGGGCAAGGGACTGTCATGAATTTGTCAGGGTACCAGACCCACCCGAACTGTTTCAACCACCTGCCAGAGACCTCTAGGGCAGAATGTTCCTTTACCCACCTTAATGTTACAGGCATAAGGATGGACTTTGTCACCAACTTTTTCCAAAAAGACACAAAGAAACTTCAACGCTTCTTCCCTGCAATCTCGAAACTGCAAAGTTAAAAAAAAAAAAAGAAAGAAACCCAAAAGTAAAACCGCAGCAGCCCATAATATTTGGGTTTAGCACGTGTAATAAAGTGTGTGGTTTATACAGCGCTCTCCCGGCGTCTCTCCAATACCGACTCACCTCCTCGGTGCCGAGGGATCTGTGGACGAAGGGGAGCAAGCCGTGCTCCTGGGAGAACACCAGGGACAGGTGCAGCGCTGGGGGGAAGCAAACAAGCAAACGAACCCTCAGGTTTCCTCCCTGGCAGAGCGAGCAGGGCTGGACACCACCGCCCCGCCGCGGAGGGATGCCCTAACGCCGCGCCAATGCCCGTCACCAGAGGCGAGCGCAACTGCGGGCGGGCCCCCGGAGTGGGCCCCGGCCCCGCGCCTCTCCCCTCCAAAAGCTAACCCGAGGGCCGGTCGGCAGAGAGGGGCACACGCCGAAACATTTTAACCACGAGAAGCGGCCACTTGGGGCAAGGGACCGTCCCTCCCCCCTAAATCAGCCCCTTGCGTCACGCCAGCAGCCCTCAGGTGCCGTGGCGAGGGAAAAGCTCGGGGAGGGAGGGCAGCGCCGCCCCGCAAGACCCACGATATGGGGTGCCCCCTGACATCAGCGAGCCCTCCCCAAGCCGAGCAGTTGCTCTTTTAAGGACACCAGCGAGGCAACAGCCGCCTCAAGCTTCGCCCGGCCCCTGCCGCCACCCCCCGCCACCGGGCCGGAGCGCGCACCCTGCGTGCCGCCCGCCGGGCTGGTGAGGCATGTCTCCCCCAGGCTGCGGATCAGGCTGTAGCCGTGCAGGGCGGCGCTGGCGGCATCGCCAGACTGCAGGCAGCGGTGCAGCTGGTGCAGGTACTCCTGAACACCAGCCATGCTGCCCCAGCCCAGCGGCGCAGGCGGCGGCAGCGAGAGACGGAAGGCGGCGCGAAGAGGCCGCCCCCGGCCGGATCCAACGCAGCCAGCCGAGGGGGGACGCGCCGCGGTATCCGAGGCAGAGGAAATCCCTCGGCCAGGCCGTTCAGAGCGGAGCGGCACGATCTTCTAAGGGCGGTGGCAGGGAAAAGGGTTTTCGGGACACCTTTATGTCTCTCGCCGCAGGATCGGCTCAGTTCCCGCAACTGTAAGCGATGTCTCCTCTCCCCCACGGGCAATGGACTGTTCCAACCTTGCCAAGTTTCCCTGCCCCGCCGCAGGTCTCGTTTTGCCGCGAAATTGTCAGGTCTGGGCGGTTCCATTCTTGGTCGCCGGGGGGACATCGTGCCGTTGCCGAGGTCACCCTTCGTCTTGTAGCACAAGGAGTACCCTGCAGTATACTTCTGTCCCTACTATAGCAGCTCGAACAGGACGCGACCCACAGCTCGGGGGTCCAGAGTGTTCACGTCCTTCTTCCAATCCTTCTCCGTTCCTCATCCCCCCCTTTCTGTCTCCTTTGGGCGCTCCCGTTGCAATCGCGCCTACCCATTGGTCAGAGAGCCCGCGAGAGCGCGCGCACCGGAGTCGCTTGGTGCGGCGTTTCTTGGGGTCTTTGAGGTTGTTTGGGGCAGCAGGGGTGGGTACTGGGCCGGGTGAGGGGGTCGGGAGTCGGCCCGCCGGTCTGAGCTCCTCCGGGTCGGCCGGTGGCGGAGCCGCCCGCAGCTCGCGTTCCTCTCGTCGACCCCCCACAGGTAGCACCGCCGCGGGAGCCGGAGCAGCGCCATGTCGTCGCCCGCCTCCACCCCCAGCCGCCGCCGCGGGAAGCGCGGCCGGGGCAGCAACCCCCCGACTCGTGAGTGCCTCGGTGGGAAGGGGACGGGGGGAAGGCGCCCGGGGCTCCTGGGGAGCGGTGGGTTGGGGGCTGCCAGGCCGGGGAGGGGGTGGGGAGCGGGCGGGTGTTGGCTGCCCGGTGGGCTCTCCCTCTGTTGCCCGCCGCGCCGTGCTCCCTTCCGGCCGCTTTGTGCCGCGGGCGCGACGATTTAATTGCCGGTCTCGGGTCTGCTTGTGTCTTGCAGCACAAGATACTCGGTCTCCTCCTTCGCAGAAGCGTAGGACAGACGACTCCACCTCCACTGGAGATCTGCAGCCCATGCCCACCTCTCCGCCCGTCGACGTGCAGAGCCCCAGCGTTCCCGATGCTCTTTTCTCCAGCCCCCCGCAGTTCCGCCACTCCGGTACGCCGGGGCTCGGGCAGGCCGTGCCGCCGTGCCCACGGCTGTGCTGGCTGCCAGAGGGCTGCCTGCCCCGCTGTGTAGCGACCAGCCGGGAGAAGGGATCTGGCTGAAAAATACTCAAAGGAGGGGGGAAAAGGGTGGTTTTGTCTCAAGTTTTCTCGTCTGACTTTAGGGTAGCATGGGGTACAGGAATGTGGGCAGTGTGGGGTGTGGGTCTGCTGTTGTGGCTTCAGATTATTGTGGGAGTATGTACCGGGGATTGTGCCTTATTTCATCTATTTTTAGAACACAAAATAATAGAATTATTAACGCAGATAGAATTTGATTGACATAAAACGCTTTCCTTTTATAAACAGGATTGCAGTAGCTGGTAATCGTGTGATTTTAATTGCAGTAGCTGGTAATTGTGCTGTCACTTGTTTAACAGCCCCAAAAATGACTGAAAAATGTGTTTAATCTAAAATGCTGTGTTTCAAGTTTATGTTTGAATGCTGGTGTAGTTCTGAAATGCAGTGCTGCTTTAAAGTGTTCTAGCAAAGCTTTACTGGAACTTGGGATCTTTCAGATGGGATCTTAATGCGAAGAGAAGTTCTGTGTAGACTTGCAACATCTTTATTGCTTCTGTTTTGACAGAACACTGGAACTGATTGATGCTACTCATGATTAGAGTTAAAAGAATGATGAGACAAATACAGAGACTGAATTTTAGTCCGCTCTAAACTTGCAATGTCTTGATAATTGTAACAAAATGATTCTTTTTACAGCCATTCCTCTTGACTTCGATGTCAGTTCACCCCTGACGTACGGCACCCCCAGCTCCAGGGTAGAAGGTACTCCACGAAGCGGTGTACGAGGAACTCCGGTCAGACAGAGGCCGGATCTCGGGTCTGCCCGTAAAGCCAGACAAGTCGATTTGCACTCGGACGGGGTAGGTAGATGTCTCGAGTTGTGTAGCCTGTAAGGTCTTTTTAAACAGTTGTGCATATTGACCTGCGTGTACTTTGTTTCCACGCAGCCGGCTGAGGATGCAGCAGCAACCGATCAATCTCTTGGACAAAAGCTCGTTATCTGGGGAACAGATGTTAACGTAGCCTCGTGCAAAGAAAAATTCCAGGTAGGTGAACAGTTTCAGTTTGTTTTTTTAAATGCAAAGTTGGTTTGATTTGAACAATCATTAGCTGAATCCAATACAAAGAAGGTGTATGTACTACTAAATTCTGTTTCTATTTCACTTCTGTCTCCCTGTTACCTCTGTTCAGAGATTTCTTCAGCGCTTCATTGATCCGCTATCCAAAGAGGATGAAGACATTGGCCTGGATCTTAACGAGCCGCGCTATATGCAACGCCTTGAAGAGGTACTTGTAACACAGCAAAATCGAACTTTGCCTTTTTAGTCTCGTGTGTCATTGAGCTAAAGACTTAATTTCAAATATCTTGCAGATTAATATGGTTGGGGAACCATTCCTGAATGTAAATTGTGACCACCTAAGATCATTTGATGAAAATCTTTACAGGCAACTGGTCTGCTATCCTCAGGTGAGGCAGTGCACTTGGTTCCTGGCTTTCAGGTGCCCCTTTTCTTATTTTTGGCTTTTAACATGTTTGTTTAAATGCAATGTGTACTTCTTATGTTCAGCATCATCTCTGAGGCTTTCTTATTCTACTGAACATAAATATCGTGCTTCATAGTAGTTTAAACTTGATATAGATGCTATAGGGAGTACTTCATAAATGCAAAGTGAGCTGGTAAACTCCAGTGTCTCCAGTCTTTCTTCTCCCCCCATTTGCAATGCTCAAAAACTCTGATCTAAACAGCAAGTTTTCTGTTATGTAGGAAAATACTCAGCTGGCATGACTTTAGTCATTCCTGGCTGATCAGCAGCACATAAAAGGCTTCGTGCAAAAGTATTTTGTTCTGTGATTTGGGTGTGGGTTTTGTTGTGTTTAAAAAAAAAAAAAAAACAAAAAAACCCAAAAAACAACAAACCAACCCCCCCCAAACACAACTTTGTAAGCTTAACTGTTTGTACTAACTTTATACAGGAAGTGATCCCAACATTTGACATGGCTGCCAATGAGATCTTTTTTGATCGTTACCCTGATTCAATATTAGAACATCAAATTCAAGTGAGGCCGTATAATGCACTGAAGACCAGGAACATGAGAAGCCTAAACCCTGAAGGTAAACTTTTAATTATCACATTAGAAAATAGTCTTAAGGATTGATGTGAACTTACTGAATGTTAACATAGAATCATAGGAAGATGTTATAGAACTGTACTTGTGGTCTCTCCAGACCATCTGCACTTTGTGTAAGTCTGTTTCAGAAGTAAAAGCTTTGCAGCCCAAATGCAGAATAATTACCCATGAAGGGCATTCTTTCCTGGCATCAGCTGCTCATGTTCTGAGTTCTGCAAGTGCAAAGGATTCTTTCTTTTCTATAAATAGTGTAAATTTAAAATATTTGTACTATGCTTCAATGATGCCTTTTGTTTTGTCTTAATCAGAACTCTACCACCTGACCAAATGTCTACCTCCCACCTAAAAGCTAAGATTACATGAACTTTGAAGGTTATTTTAAGAGTATGAAGTGGTGACGTGAGTCTCCCTATTTTGTAGACATTGATCAACTTATCACCATCAGTGGTATGGTCATCAGAAGCTCCCAGTTGATTCCTGAGATGCAGGAAGCGTTCTTTAGGTGCCAGGTTTGCGCATTCACCACCAGAGTAGAAATCGACCGTGGCCGGATTGCTGAGCCATCAGTATGCAAGAACTGTAACACCACGCACAGCATGGCCCTGATTCACAACCGATCCATGTTCTCTGACAAACAGATGGTGAGTTGCACTTAATGAGAGTTTCTAGGTTTCACTCCCCTGACTACCCTTCCCCCCCATCATCAATAGCATTAAAGTAGTCATCATGAGACTGTTTGGAAAAGGGAAAATTGGTTTGGAAGACGAAAATCAGTGAAACAACTTAGTGAAACTGTAAGTCCATATTTTAGGGAAGAAAGGCAGTGAAAGGATGAAGTATGTATACTTCTTAATGTTTCCACATTGGAGCTCCTTTATATGTATACTATGTCCACTTTGAACCAGGACTAGATAAGCCTTGTCTGTGACAGCATCTTAGCCATACCAGTAGCAACCAGCTGAATTCTCATTTTCACCCTATCTTTTTACTACTAACCAGCTTTTCTGTTGGGGAGTATTTTGTTCTTGAGCACTGCTCCAAGTTCAAGATAATGCTGAGGACTCTGCTCATACAAGGTTCTGTTGGATGCTGTGTGGAGAAGCTTTGCTTTTTTGAAACAGTGGTTTTTTTTTTGCTAGATCAAACTGCAGGAGTCTCCTGAAGATATGCCAGCCGGGCAGACCCCTCATACAGTTGCGCTGTTTGCTCACAATGACCTTGTTGATAAAGTTCAGCCAGGTGACAGAGTTAACGTCACAGGTAAAATTTGGCTTGAGTATTTGCTTTCTCCTTTTTCACTGATCGTAACTGTCCGTAAAAGGACCTGGTGGGATGCACCTACAAGTGCTGAGGGAGCCGTCCCACTGCCTTTGCAAGGCCACTCATCTTTGAAAAGTCATGGTGACTAGCTAAGGTACTGGAAGAAAGCTAATGGTGTTCTAGTCATATATGGAAAGCCTGAGAAAGCTTGGCCTGGAGAAGACTCAGGGCTCTTACCCAATGTGCCTGATTTGGGAAGGTGGGGTGGTGCCCAGTGGCAGGTCATGAGGCACTGAGCACAAGGTGAAATACAGGAAATTACAGTTAAAAATAGAACATTTTTACTGTTTGGGTGGTCGAGCCCCAGCACAGGTTGCCCAGAGAGGCTGTGTGGAGTCTCCATCTTTCAAGGTATTCCAAACCAGATGACATGGGCTTTAGCAGCCTGCTCTAGTTGACTCCAGTTTGAGCCCATGGTTGGACTAGATGATCTCCAGAGGTTCCTTCTGACCATGACAATTGAGTCATTCAGAGAATGGAGGTGAAGAAGAGACAATTCCTTAGAAGCCCAAGAGCAAGATTTTAAAAAAAAGCATTTAGCCTTAATTTTTTTTCAAAAATGCTGTGGTGGTTTCCTTTTTGAGAACAGTTCCTGCAAAAATATGGTCTAGGCGACTTAAATATTTTCCACTGACTTATTCATGATACTGGTACTGGGAAATAAACTGACTGAAGTATTTAAACTGTTATGAAAATGTAAAATTTTTCATGTTTTGGCATTGTCATGTTTCTTCGTATCTAATGCTGTGATTAAAAACTGTATTTAGGTATCTACAGGGCAGTCCCAATCCGAGTTAATCCAAGGGTCAGCAATGTAAAATCTGTCTATAAGACCCACATTGATGTCATACACTATCGCAAGACGGATTCAAAACGTCTGCATGGCATTGATGAGGAAACAGAGCAAAAAATGTTTACAGAGGAACGTGTAGAACTTCTAAAGGAGCTTTCTAAAAAGAAGGACATATATGATAGGCTTTCTTTAGCATTGGCTCCAAGTATCTACGAGCATGAAGACATCAAAAAGGTAAGTCAAATTCTGTATTTCTCTTGTAAGGTATGTATATGCAGGCAGACTTGTAATTATTGCTTGCTATAAAAATGATGTGAGGCTTCAAAATTCAAACAACTGTCTTGAGCAGTCTTAAAACTCCACAGCCAGATGCCCACAAAAGGTGCTCTATCACTCCCCTTTTCAGCTGGACAGGGGAGAGAATATATTCTGAGAGGCTTAGGAGTTGAGATAAGGACAGGGAGAGATCATTCTGCTATTAGTGTCATGGGCAAAACAGACTCAACACAGAATAAAGGAAAGAAAACTCTCTAATTTATTACACTACCCCACATACCCAATGTGTAATAAGGAGTGCGACCAGATCTTAAAGCACCTCCCCCCCACCCCTCCCTTCTTAGCACACTTCACCTTAGCCATGATTTGGCTCTTCTTCCCCCACATTGTGGCACGGGGAAGGGCAGGGAATCGGGGCTTCGGTCAGATCCTCATGAATTGTTTTCCTCCTTATGCTGGGGGTGCATTCCTCATCCTTCCTCTGCCCCAGTGTGGGTCACTTCTGTGGGGGTGCAATCACAGAATGTCTCTCAGGCCCAGACTGCTCCAGCCTGGCCCTCCACAGAGCCACAAGCACTCCTTACTCCCCTCCCCGACCCTGAGCCAAGCTTCTCCTGAATGTCTCCACCTGCTCCAGCATGGGGCCTCTCCACAGGCTGCAGGTGGGGTCTCGGCCTTTTCCATGGGCTGTGGGGGGACACCTGCTACACCATGGGTTTCATCATGGGCTGCAGGGGCATTTCTCTTTGGCACCCGGGGCGCCTCCTCCTCCCCATCTTCCCTGGCCTGAAAAGGAAATCTTCCCTGATAATTATAGCTGATAAAATTACAAGCATATAAGCATTTATACTAATAATTCCAGTACTTTCAAAATACTGGAAGTTAATTATTTTTATTGCTTTGCAAACATTGTAAGCATACATTTTTTAGTAAGCATAGAAGTGAAATAAAGACCCTGAACAGTTTTACTCATTATGACCAAGTACAGTGTTTTATTGAAGTAATGTTCTAACACAGTAAAGCAGTTTTCTTATAAAGATGATTATACTTGATTAGTCTTAACTAAAAGGCTGATTAAAATGGCACTGGTTTAATGATGTACTACTTGGGTAGTACCAGATTAAACGTAGCCATAGGGAAAATAATGGTCTATTCTGGCTTCCCTGTTGTCAGTAGAACTTGTTATCAAAATATTGATTATGTGAATTCAGGAATAGGTTTGGAACAGATGTAATTCAAAAGTTTAATTATAAGCTGAGTTTCTAGGACCTAACAGTTAACTAGATTCAAGGAAGTCTGTAATGAATGAATCCTTTTAAAGACTTTTTAAAAGTTTCAAGTGTTTTCTTCCACACCTGAGTTAATTTTAGCAGTGTTCCAGTTCGTTAGATGTTTCAGTTCAACCGTTGGATTTGCTCTGTTAATTATACAGGAGGTGTATGTTTTGATTTTTAAAGAGAACATTTTTGTAGGGTATTCTGCTGCAGCTTTTCGGGGGATCAAGAAAGGATTTCACTCAGACAGGAAGAGGCAATTTTCGTGCAGAGATCAACATTCTTCTCTGTGGTGATCCTGGTACTAGTAAATCACAGCTGCTCCAGTATGTGTATAACCTGGTTCCTCGAGGCCAGTACACATCTGGGAAAGGCTCGAGTGCAGTTGGTCTTACTGCGTATGTGATGAAGGACCCAGAAACACGGCAGCTGGTTCTTCAGACAGGTGCTCTGGTACTTAGTGACAATGGCATTTGCTGCATCGACGAGTTCGATAAAATGGATGAAAGCACAAGATCAGTACTGCACGAAGTAATGGAACAACAGACCCTCTCCATTGCAAAGGTAAGTCTCTCTTAATTCCAAGTTCCCTGCATTGAGCAGGTATCTGCTAAACTGCTGAAACCAAAATGTTACCAGAACAACAAAGGATTACAGTTTTCTGTTGCTGTCAGTGGATTGATCCTAGGTTATGTAACAACTCATTTACAAAAGAATACAGCTTTCTTTGCAGCCTGTAATATTTCTGGGTATTTTTTTTTTGTTCATGCTTTACTCTGAAAGGCTTTTGCAGTGCAGCTTTTTTACTACAGAACCCCACTTAATAACACCGAAGGTCTCAAAGTTGGGGGCAGAAGCTTTGGTGGTGGCACATGGTTGCAGCAGTTCTCAGAAACGTTTTTCATTTTGACAGGCTGGAATCATTTGCCAGCTCAACGCTCGCACGTCTATCCTAGCAGCAGCTAACCCTATAGAATCGCAGTGGAACCCAAAGAAGACTACTATTGAAAATATCCAGCTTCCTCATACGCTCTTGTCAAGGTACCGCCACTTGCATGTCCCGTTTTGATACGATGTTGCACTTCTTTTGGAAACGATTAAATACAGTAGAACAGAACAAATATGTTCTTTGTAGCAACAAAGAAAACTTCTGTGGCATTTATTTTAAATGTTGCTCTTACAACTTCTGTGAAAGCAGAGCATTGCCTTTTAGTATTTAGATACGGACCTGGAACAGAAGCTCTGATGATCTGTAGGATCTCTTTATGTACTTCTGCATTGCTTTGTTGTTTCATGATCATCTCCTAGAAGAGTGGTAACTTCAGTGAAAACCCAGAGTGGGGTTTTTTAGCTCCAAAACACTTGGAAATTGAAACTGATGCGGAGGGAACTCACAGCAGAGGTGGTGAAATCTGAAGATCTGTGCCTGTTTCACGTCGTTCTGTAAAACTCAGTGAGGGAGATGGCAGTGCTAGCTGTTTGGGTGATAGCTGTCAGAGCATGAAACTGTCTTATGTGCTGCAGTTGCATCTTGTGAGGGATTCCCCCATTACCTGGAAATGTGAAGTACACTGGATATTCTGAGGACACTTACAGCTTAGATTCCAATTCAGAGCCACCTGATTTAGGCATTTAGTAACAACCAATGCCTAGTATGGGTGTACTGAATGAAACTAGTCTTGGAAATTTTCTCAGTTCCATCACCTCTTGAGTTCAAGCTCATGAAAATGCATGATGGGCTGGCTAAAAATGTCTGCATACAGTTTGATATATTACTTGTAAAGTTATAAACCTTTTTTTTTAGGATTAAACCAAGGGTGACAGTGCTTTTTTTATCTATACATGATTTATTTACTTACAGGTTTTATATGCATAAAATATGTATGCCCTGTTGCCTTTCAGGGCAGTTTCTTCAGCAGCAAGCTTGTTTTGTGTATTTGCTACGTGTGTGGAGCAGTTTTTTGTTTGTGTAGTTTCTGTTTTGTTTGGGGTTTTTGTTTGTTTGAGGTGGTTTTCTTTTTTTTTAAGACAACCAAAACTGTCAGCCTTGAACATGGGATGTGAACTCTTCAGAATGTATGTGACTTCCAAAGCTTCAGGTCCACAGGATGAAAGCAAATTCACTTTCCTGCTAGAAAATTTATCTTTCCAGGTTACTAGAGCTACTCCTACTTTGCATAGGACATAATAGTCAAGTAACTCCTACTTATTAAGTAAAAAAACCCTCTAACAAACTACTTGAAATGGTAGGAAAGTATACATGCCAACACTGGATTCTTACCCCACTCAGGTTTGACTTGATCTTTCTCATGCTGGATCCACGCGATGAAGCTTATGACAGACGCCTTGCTCGCCATTTGGTTTCACTGTACTACCAAAGTGAAGAAAAGATGGAGGAGGAGTACATGGACATGGCAGTACTGCGGGATTACATTGCATATGCTCGCAGTTATATAAATCCTAGGTTAGGTGAAGAAGCAAGCCAAGCCCTTATTGAGGTAAAGGAGTTTCTATGTTAGTGTTCTGAGTCCTTATTGACTTGTCAAACATGTCGGAATCCCCTTGTACATATGTTTCCTATTTATATATAATTTTTCTGTAAGAGTTCAAGTGTGTCTAAAGATCACTAGCATTTTGTAAAGGAAAGCAGGATCAGTGTAAGTGTCATTCTGCACTCTGCTCATCAGTACAGACACAAGCACTATTATGTAAGACTAGTCCTTGGTTTTCATAGTGATGGAAAACTTGTATCCTTCTCATACCTTACTTGCTTTGTGAGGGCAGTGTCAGTATGCAATGTCGTTATCCTTCATTGCCGAAGAATGTGAAGCCATATGAGCAGAAGTTGTGTGGAACAGCTTGCCAGAATTGCTTGTACTCTGAAATAAGAGGTGGGGGACGAAGAGGGCTCTGAAAATAACAAACTACAGGCTTTACTGAGCTATTTAATGACTCTCTGCTCAGGCGTACGTGGACATGAGGAAGATCGGTAGCGGCAGGGGGATGGTGTCTGCGTACCCTCGGCAGCTGGAGTCGCTGATCCGGCTGGCCGAAGCGCACGCCAAAGTACGCTTCTCCGAGAAGGTTGAGACCATTGATGTGGACGAAGCAAAGCGCCTCCATCGGGAAGCCCTGAAACAGTCTGCGACTGATCCACGGACCGGCATTGTGGACATATCCATTCTGACCACAGGTTTGTGTTTCCACAGGCTTGGAGGCTATTGGGCTTTTGTAATTGTTAGGTACAACCTGAACTATCCTCCTTAGAAAACACCTTTGAGAAATAAACTTTCTTTTTATAAGGAATGAGCACAACAGCTCGTAAGCGGAAAGAAGAGTTGGCTCAGGCCTTAAGGAAGCTCATCCAGTCAAAGGGTAAAACACCAGCTCTGAAGTACCAACAGCTTTTTGATGATCTCCGAGTACAGTCTGATACAGTAAGTTTCCTGCATTGTTTTCACATTTTTGTAATTGTAAAAGCATGGTGTTTTGCCAAATCAATGTTATTTTGGTCTCAAGTCACATTATGGAGGGAGAGGGAGGCACCAATGTTTTCAACTGATGTGACCAGAAAGCCAATTCTGTGGATAAATGAGGTGAATCTTTGCTGTATCCTACAATTCTGGCTTCTGAAGTAGCAAACTTAGCTTCAGAATTCCACACCAGATTTCAGATTGCAAAAAGAACATCCTGGAGCATAAAAAAGGGGTACATGATTTAATTGATTTACTAACTTTATTTCAGGCTGTCACTAAGGAAATGTTTGACGAAGCGCTTCGTGCCTTGGCTGACGATGACTTCTTGACGGTGACTGGAAAGACTGTCAGACTGCTCTAAGTTGTCCTTCCCTTGCAAGCCAGTTGTCACAGCTTTACTCAGCTTGCTTAAGGCAGTGTCAGTCTGCAAGACCTTAGAGATTTGGGACTATTGTTTTTTTATGATAAGCACAGCTTTTCCTTGCAAGTCAACTGTTACAGCTCTACTTTGCCTTACTGTATTGCCAATCTGCAAGATTTTAAAGATTTGGGGCTATTACTTGCTACAAGAAGTGTAGTGATGATTAAGTGGCACTTCTGTTAGCCCAAGAGATTACAAAGGACATAAAAAGAGTCCTTAGTTAAATTATGTTATTTACATTTTAGCTAAATGTAACTACTAATATGTCAGGTGCCACATTTTTGAGATTTTGTAGAACGTGCTAACAGTGTTGTATGTATTCCAAACTGAATTGTAAAAATTCATCTTAAATGACTTAATACATGCTACTTGACTCCTACTGTTCCTGTAATCTGAAATAAAGTTACTGAAATTAGAAGGGCTCTTTAGCATTCATTTCAAGTGCAAATGAGGATATCCTGTGCTGAGCATTTTTCAAGCTCAAGTTCTGTCTTTTTATGCAGCTGTCTGTGAGAGCATGAAAGGAGCTTTTGTTATGTTAAAAATAAATACAGATTCTACTTGTAGTAAGAAAATTTTTTTCATATTTAAGCATGACTGGATAAATTAAGTTACCTACTGTTGTTGCAATCTTGATATAATTGGCCCTGAAAGAACAAGGTCCCATAGTACAAGTGGAGAATCATAGAATGGTATGCTTTCTAGACAGGGTAGATACCCTCAGCCAGTGCACATCACTAGCAGCTCTTGTTTTCACAGTTGAGCTACGAGAAGAGTTCTTCTCTAATTCACTATACTGTGGACAGCACCAGGCTGATCTCATCTGCTCCCCTAGCCTTTTTAAGCTGAATTATGTATTCCTGTATGTGTGACACTGCTTCCAACAGAAGCAAATTTCCCCATGCAAAAATGGAGCAGCTTAAAACACATTTGCTACCAATTCATTATAAGAACAAGATATTGTTAAAGTGTAGTTGAAATTTCAGTGACTTTGGGTTTTTTAGTATGAGGAACTCTCAGTCCTTCCTAGAGTTAAATACAGTGTGTGCCAGAAGCATGCCTCTTCCCAGTCTAGTTCATCAGTACATCAGTTGCTATCACCTCATCTTGTTTTTTGTGGACGAGGACAGAGTTCATGTTGAGGAAGTCTAGATTCCCTGACCCAAGGCTTAAAAGCAGGAGCTTGACACTTCTCCTCAACAGAGGAGCCTGTAAAATAAAATTACGAACTCCCTTAGATACCTTTAAATAAATTACTGTAAGACAGAAATCAGGCTGTTTATCTATTGCAAATTCTGAATACGTATTGAATCACATAGCCACAAAATCAAGTGTTTGAGGGAAATGGAAGAAAGTTTTGTTTGTAAAAGAGATTTCAGTTCCCTTTTGATTTAAGATGACTTAACTCACTATCTTCTAGTTTTTAGGTTGGGTGTTTGTCATTTTTTAAGTAATAGGCTTATTAGAAAGCACTAGTGTTTCCAGGGTTACTTGCAAGCTAATGCCACGAGGTGGCTCTTAAAGCGTGTATGGAGTAGTGGCTAGAGGTGAGAGGTTTTCAGTTTGTGTTTATTTTCAACAAGTGCCAATTTGTTATTAGGTATAGAATAGAAATGCTTTGAATAAAAAAAAAGACCACACAACCTGATTAAAAGATCTTAACCATCCATATACTAATTCGAAATGCACACAAAGCAAAAGAAAGATGAAAGTGATTTACTTAAACTGACAGTGTTTTCCTTGCTACATGCAATAGTCTTAAACTTCTATCATCATGTACTGCTGTATTTACCCTATTCTGTTAGCATTTATTGTTAAGCTCATTTTAAAAAACTCAAGTAATTTAAAGACTGGAATATGCAACCAGGGCAAAGCACTCCTGCCAGAAACTGGATATTCTTACAATCAGAAATGACATAGAAGAAAGGCATTTAAGGTAAGTTTACTGTCAGGAATTACTTGAAATCACACATGAAGTGATCTGCTGTGTTGCCTAACGCTGTGAAGAGAAGCTGGTGGTAAAGTGAAAGTGGTATACTTCTGTTTTCCTATCACAGAACCAATCACTGGTTATGCAAGGTGGGTGGGGAACCAGTACAAGATAGACTGAAAAATGTTCTTTGCTACCACTGTTACTGTTTTCAAAGCTGGTACTTCATTTCTCTGCGAGCACAGATTGGATTGGACAGACACTTGATCCTCATCATCCCCAGTTTTGTTAAATGCTTCAGTAGGAACAGATGTAAACTCCAAAGTGAGAAACATCTGTCAGGATTACCCATGCCCATCAGAACTGAGGTAATACACTCCTTAAGATTATGTTTAAGTTAGCCTCAAATTTCAGTCTTACTTTTGCCAGTCAGTTGGAATTGCAGTTTTATCTTCCTAGAAGGGCCTAGGACTTCCACATTTATCTCAGGAAAAGACACTGCACTGAAGACTGCATGTCAATTAACAGGACAGGGAAGTGATTCTATTCCACACTTACAGAGTAATTTTAGAGCTGCTATGTAACTTGCTGCCTGGATACAGCAATACAGGCTGGAGGAACATAAGCACTGTGCATTTCTTTCTGACTCTGCAAGAACACATGCAGTCCTGTAGAAACACACGTGCTTTACTTAGAGAGCATGGGATTCATCATCTGTGAGGTAAATCGACAGTGTGGGCATGCAATTCTTTCCACTTGTATGACCATCTTACAATGATGTTTACAGACAGCCCAGCACCAGCTTGAATTAGCTAATGCTCAAACCCAAAATGCTAGGAAATTGTGGGTTGTGAGGTTTTGAGAGTACAGTTTGCCTGTACTCTCAAAGTACAGACTTCTCTTGTGACCAAGCACTTCAGACTTCAAATTAACAGGGTCAACAACAGCGTTACATCTGCTAGCATGAAAAATGCTTTAGAAGTCTCAAAATCTGAACAGAAGATCTATAATCACTTACAGGGCTGGACTAGCTGCATCTAACTCCATTTGCCACCACCTTTGGGCCTGACCATCCAGCCAGTTTTTTACCCAGCAGAGGCTGTGCCTGTCCAGGCCTGTGTTAGCCAGTTTCGCAATCCGAATGCTGTGAGAAACACTGTCAGAGGCTTTACTGAAGTCAAGGTACACTACATCCACAGCCTTTCCCACAGAAAAGCTGCTAACTGGTTGTTCATATAATTGTTTTTTCTTGTCATAGTCTTTTAGGTTGGATGGGGCTTTGGGCAACCTGGCCTAGTGGAGGGTGTCTCTGCCCATGGCAGGGGCATTGGAACTAGTTGGTCTTTGAGGTCCCTTCCAACCCAAAGCATTTTATGGTTTTGTGTCCCACACTGATGTCAGAAGGATGCCATTCAGTACAACTGTTCTAGGCACCTTCTGTCTACTCATCACATTTGGAAGTAGTCACTAAGGCTGGTACAAACCTTCTTAAGGTGTGCCCAAGAGCTCAAGGTTCAGTTCTCAGCCTCCAAAGTCTAAGGAGACACATCAAGAAGTGGAATAATACTAGTGTTTTGCTAGTTTTGTGTACATCTTTTTTTCTCAGCCATGAACAGATAGAAGGTGTGAGGAAATCAGTGAGCCTTTTTGCACACTGTAAGGTGCCTACTTAACACTGAAGACACAGATTTAGCAGCACTGGTCATGAAGATCTAAAAAGCTGCAATTCCTGTGCAGCTGCTTCTGCAAGGGCCAGGGGAAGCACGCCATAAAGAAACACACATCTGGAGAAAGCTCAGAAGAAACTAGTACGTGCAAGGGGAAGTTAGTTAATCAATTACATGTTTGAGCTCTAAACACAAGCGTGGCAGGCATTTGCCTCTTAAAAGCAGCTCTGCAAACACAGAGTAGGACAGAAGGGTAAGGGGCTCCATTACGACCTGCACGCAGGCTGTCAGTCATCCATTGTTTTTCGTAAGCCTGGAAAAAAATGTCATTCTTTCTGTCAGTATTGACCGAAATTGATGAGGACGAGTCAACAGTGAAGAGGATTACCCTATGCAGTTAGTTACAGCAGAGAGATGGAAGGAAAGAAATCAATTTTTCCTTGATGAAATTAAAATTATCATTTTACCAAAATAGCTACTTTTTTTGAGGAAGTTTCTACTTCTGGGTATAAGGATTCCTGTCTGACAAAACACTGGAGAATGCGGGCATCGATCCCGCTACCTCTCGCATGCTAAGCGAGCGCTCTACCATTTGAGCTAATTCCCCCTCCCGTTTTTGATCACAGGAATCACTAAACTCCCATCTTCAAGGTGGATTTAAAATCTGCAGTACCATACATATAATACAGTTTTCTCTTTAACTGGTGTCTACTTACAAATGAAAACACATTCAACTGTGATTCCAAACTAGGTGTAAGATAATAAATTTGTAGCTTTTTATTTAGCATTTCCAAATGAAGTATTAAGAAATCAACTAGCAAATACATGTTTTCTAGGTGTACAAAATTTTTTAAAAAGTTTATTATTTGCAGTTCATGAGAGAAAGTACTTCCTAGCATTTTGTTTTCCCCCATAAAAGTCAGTTTCTTTTCTTTTAAATGAGTAATTATTTTCATTTATTCTAGTCAAACAAACAGCAGCATTTAAGAAATGAACTATGTACATCTAAAAAGTAAGAGCTTATCTGACATCAAAATTCCAGTTCAATACACAAATACACGTTTTGTAATTAACTAGTTTTCCTCCCATCACAAACAAAACACAGCCGTGGAGAATGCGGGCATCGATCCCGCTACCTCTCGCATGCTAAGCGAGCGCTCTACCATTTGAGCTAATTCCCCTCCCACCGTCTGAATTTGTCCTGTAACCATGGATTTTAATAACGCCAAATGTGAACTGCCTTCTCTTTACTGACTATGCTCCTTTATCATGGGCAGTAACCCCAGGGCAGCTGCTCAGAACACTCACTACCATTGACCTTGAGCTTGGCTAATTTTTTATCCAAAGTGAGGAACTCGCTGAGATCAGGCTCTTCATGCTAACTTGCATGACAAACTCACACCTGCAGTCTTTCCATGCTACCCAGCTCACACTAGATTTATCCTGCTTTGAGGGCAGCTGCTTCTGTGGTGAGGGAAGTCACAACGCAGTGGAACAGCCTGAAGATCATACAAAACTTGCATTAGCCCTGGTGTCTGTACGAAGACCATCTCAGAAAGCAAAAGTAAAACCTGATTAAATTAGCTTGTGTCAGTTTACATTGGTGCTGCCAAAAAGATGTATCAAAGCGATCTGTGTTAAATGAGAAATATGTGGAGACAAAACCTTCACAGCTGACATCCTAAAGAAATGAAAAAACAGGAGATTATTTTCAGCTATGTAGGTTAGGAGGTTCTCCCAATCAAGTGGACAAATGAGAAAATTTTACTTGCCATCTTACATGAAAACTTAACAATCGAAAGAAATTCCAGATCACAAAACAATGGAATATTGATTATAAGAAATATGCATTTTAATCACTGAAAACAGTACTGTTGCATAGGTCTTTTCTCATGTTTATCTGACTTTAGCACCAAATAAACTTTTTTCTGTGAGTTGAACTGCCCAAGCTTCAGGGCTTTTCACTGGTATCAGAGTGAGATTTGGAGATAAAAAATAGGGTGAGGTAGCCTGCCATTTTTAACTGACTCAGACTGCAGAGGGTAGACAAAAGAAACTGTACATAGAGCTGCACCTTGTGAAATATGATATGGAAAAGATCCTAGCTGCAGCCATGCAATGGACCACCACCGAGCCTAAGATGTGTGCCTGTGAGAAGGACTGAACCTGCTTTTGTGCATTTGTTCTCCCACTCCAGCTTACTCCAGTGACTTTAAGTCAGTTACAATATATTGCAAAAAATGGTAAGAACAAGTCTTTACTTACTGTTGTGCAGAGATTTAGGCAAGGCAGGAGAATATTTAAATTCTAGGTGAATATTTGCAGTGATGCTGCTGTTTCAGTTACGCATCGTAGCCTGAATCTGGATTGTTCTAGATTGGAAGTACTACATTAAACAAGTTGTAACTAGCTCATGCTTATTTTTGTAATTTTTTTTTTATAGACGCTGTCACCCAGTAAGTTACCTCAGAGAAAGCCATCAGCACGTGCACTGTTTACTGCATGTTTTACTTCACTAGCAGAACTCGCTTTTCAGCATTTAAACAGCAATCGAGAAATATTTCACTGTCCCATTTTTCTTGCCTTTGTTTAATAGTGTAGCAGTGCAACCACTCACTGTAAACTACATTTTTGTTCTTTAAATCCAGAAAACATTACCTGATTTAACTGTGAATACAGCTTTTCTAATGTGCTTCTTACTGCAAAGTCAGTTATTACGACTACATGTCAGGTTTTATATTTCTGAAATATTTTTATATTTATGATTAAGTACTATTTTAACCAAATCAAAGGCATTACAGACAAGGTAGACATAGTCAGAATATATCTTAGGAAGATATAAATGAATGCTTTCTCTCCACAAACTATGATAAACATGAATTTTTAAACCATTATATTTATCATTTACTTAGAGCTAGTTAGAAAATAAAGTTGGAAAAGAAAATGAAGAGACTTCAGAAGCAAGAAAAATCGCATTGCCCTTCAGTAACTTCTAACAGCATACTTTCTAGATTTATAAGTCTTCTGGTATCTGCATGGTAAGACAGGTAAAATATTAATTCTCTTTCCTTCCAGAATAAACAGGGAAGGCTTTGTTCAGGAAAGTCAGTATTGTTTTATCAAAGTAACATAGCAAAAAAATACCTCAGTATTACTGCTTCTCATGTGTCAAGTGAGTATTCTGACTTTTACACTAACAAGCTTAATACTCAACTCAAGCTATTAAATAATCAATGAAGTAATTACATCGCAAGCAGCCAAGCTATGATTCAGCAGAAGTACATCCACCCTTAACAAGAGTGAATAAGGGGAATTAGCTCAAATGGTAGAGCGCTCGCTTAGCATGCGAGAGGTAGCGGGATCGATGCCCGCATTCTCCAGTGTTTTGAGGGGCTGAGTATTTGCAGTAGCGTAAGATTTTCTTCCATAAACTGTTCAGGTTTGTGAAAGAAAATACACAGCGAGTAATACGTGTAATTTCATACATAAAACAGGAAAACAAAATCTCAATTAGCAGAGTACACTTGTGAGCGTTTCTTCACAAAAGCGTCTAACATGAGCGCTGCCCTTCTGCAATATGGGAGATAAAACTCCCTTCTGTCCCTAACAGTTGCACTGAATTCTAATGTGGGCCTTTCCTCTAAAATTATGTTTTAATTATATGGAAAAGTGGCGAAACTGTCTATAGGAAGATGTAAAAATATGTAGCTGTCTACATAATATCAGCTCACCACATAATTACTGCTTCTCCAGCTAGACTGAACCTGTTGTAGCTAGGATGGGCTTGACACACCTATTCTAACCTGAGTTTCAAGTGACATTCAATCTCTGACAATTTCACTCAATTTCTTCCTCAACCCATTATAAGAAAGTGATTTGCACGGTTAAAAAAATGCTCATCTTTGATCAACAATAACTTAAATCATTCATACTGTGCATGTGCTCCTTAAAATATTTTTAATCCTTACAAAACTGCCACAGAAAAACGTATCAAGACCTGAAATAGCCCCACAATATAAGATAGTGTGAACAGAACTAAAATTGTATCACAGCCAAAACCCAGAACAAACTGTAATTGTCAGTGTGCTTTTGTTTCATTCTTTAAAGCCCATTAACAGGAATTTCTTTTTTGTGCAGTCACCCTAATTTTAGACAAAACAGAAGTTCACAAGCCTCTTTTTTTCTGAAACAGCAAAAAAGTTACAGCTGGTAAATGAAAAAAAAAAAAAAGCATTGTTCACAGTAGCGACAGAAAGCAACCCTTCTCTGCAGCAAATGGAGAATGCGGGCATCGATCCCGCTACCTCTCGCATGCTAAGCGAGCGCTCTACCATTTGAGCTAATTCCCCCTGAACTACAGCCTGTCTTTACTGTCTCTTCCTACTTTCTCCCTGCTCGCTGACAGTACCTCGATCTGCTGTCTTAAGTACAATTAAAACTTTCTCCCCAAAAATCACACCGACTTTTCTACCCAAATACCGCACCAGTAGCTGGGAAGCCAGAGCCCACACTGCTTGAGCTCCCATCACCTACTGAAGTTACTGGCAGGCAATAATTAACAACACACAACTGTCTGGTGAAATGCAGAAATAATTAAGTCCTTCCTAAAGCACACTGCTTTTGACAGCCTTAGTGGGAATTTTGTCTACCACGAAATCTGGACTCCTTGATGTAACAGCATGTGTTTTTTCTCAGCTGAGCTGCATCTGGCTAACAGAAGGTCTGTGTTTCCAAGCAATTTTAGATTTATGTTCACATCAAACAATTATGACTAGAGAAATACAGATGCATTTAAAAATTGTATTTCTGTAAAATAGATTTTTTTTTCCCATTTGTAATCCCTAGGTGGAAGAGAATCTGCTCAATGGCTTTACCCATTTCCATGTTTTACAATATAATAGATAAGGTATGACTATACCACCAGACAGACATGCATGCTCTCATACACATATTAAAAAAGAGTGCATAATTAAAATATATAAAAAAATTAAAATAATGTCTATAATGAAACAGCAGTGAAAATTCTGTTCAGTAGTTTGATTTCAGCTCTACAAGATTAGAGACAGAAAACCTGTCATATATAACTCAACAAGAATGTCTGTAGTTCTCTGCATTCGTTGTAACCAGAAGTCAGAGATTCAAAGCCAGCGGAGGGTTATTAGTATTATATCTCTCAAAGTCAATCTATATGTAATCATGCTTTAAAAATAGCTGATCATGAGAAACAACTATTTCCTTGCCCTTTCCTCCAGACTCCCTCATCTGTTCAACCCTGAGAATTAAGGTCCTTGCTGTTGTGCTCTTCCAACACAGATCTGACTTCTGTTGCAAATTCACTTTTAAGGTAAAACAGCAGCAGCAGCTTCAGACAAATCATGAGGATTTTTTTTAAATCCTAAGGTACTCTGGGAATATTATTGGTTTAGGAAGAGTAAATCAGTTATAGTAACAAAAGGAACAGAAAACAGACTCTTATAGAGAATGCAGGAGAACCAAAGAGGTGAAGGAAAAGCAAGACACTAATTGTCATTGACCAGAGAAAGAGAAGATCGAATTCTCAGGCTATCACTCCCATTAGTTACAAATCACTAACACTAACCTCACTTTCTGAAACTGCCAAGCGCTGGTGCAACATTCAAGATGCCAACTGCCTCACTAGCTGGTGAGGACTGGTCTAACCCCAAATCCCCATATCTGAAGTCCTGTACAGGCTCTCCCACTAATAAACTCCTCTATCTTGTTACCTGATCCCTCACTGTGATGCAAACAACTGGCTTGGGGGAAAAAAAGAGTTTCTCCCTCTTGTATTAAAAATAATTTCAGATGCTTATTTCCACCTTGGTTAATTTGTAGAAGATAATTAAGTTCTTACAGCTGGAATTATTCTGCAGATACCTTCAACATTTCAGCAACTGAAAGCCCTGCTAGTCAGTCCGTCCGGCAAAGTAAGCAAGCTACTTCTACTCTATGTCTTCACATGACCAACTGGAGTTTTCCACCAAGACCTCCGAATTGTCCTTAAATTCCTTTGCTTAGTCATACAGTAACTAGTCACAGAGCCTTGGTTACAATGAAAACATTCCAGAACACCAGAGTGACTAAATCCCACTTTCAGAGGTGACTCAGAGTTATGCCACAGTTACAGCACTATACATTTCAGTACATTTACTAAAACAAACTAGCTTTAAATGGGTTGGCTTGATTATCAAAAATCCCACTCAATATTTTACCTTGTTTTTGTCAGAATGCTCTGTATGCCTGAGAAATTATTGAAAAAAAATCACTCACAAACAAAAAGCATGATTTTCCTCCAAACAAGAATATGTAACTCTAAGCTTTGAATTTCAAAGCAATTAAAAAACCCAAACCAAACCAAACAAAAAAAAAACCCCACAACAGCCCAACTATAACCCTTACAGATTTTCACTTGTGTGTGTTTGGTTGAATTTTTTTTCCTGGTATTCTTTCAGAGTAACAATCACTGAAGTCTTAATAACACCTATGTTGAAAAAACAAACAAACAAACAGAACCCTTCTAGTTGTATTTGCTTGTACGAACAGCCCAGACAGGGTTTCATCATGCCAGGTTCTGAATGGTAAAGCACATCTACACGGCTTAAATAAGGGAAGCCACAAAGAGGCTTACAACTGTACATGAGCTGTTTTAAGTATTGCTACCTATGAAACGTTTTAATTTGTTACTAAGCACTGGCACTCTCAAGGCTTTAACACAAGTAGGAGAAAATTTACTTAAAATTGAGCAAATCTCAGAACTAATTATACATTAAGCAGTGACAAACTAACATAAGGGCAGCTACAGCATGTTTAATTCACTCTTCTGAAGTGAACTGAACCTTCCAGTTTATAGATTTAGCATTAAAAGGGACCAAAAAAATATGTCTGCAGTTCTGTATCCTAATCTGTATTTAGAGCATTGAGGGAAATGTGTTCTGGGCCTCAGAAATCATGTTACTGAAAACCAGTATCAAATACGGAATCAGGCAACAAAACCAACATACTCCTTTAGGTAAAATAAACCAACGAAAAAAACCAAACCAAACCCAACAACCCACCATACTGTAAATCACACAAAGCCTCACAGTAGGTCCGTCATGAGTCAGAAGAAACCTCCTCCCAAAATACCAGAACTATTTCTGTTCTTAATGGCCACAACAAAAATAAATTTGGTTTTGTTGAGATTTTACTGATTGCTCAACAAAACTGCTTTAATTTTACCATCATTCACAATTCCATACCCAAATCACAAGACAAAAACATGCAAAAAACCCCCAGAACAGCTAACTAACTACCCAACCAACCAACAAAGCCCTAGGAAGATTTGTTACTTTTAGCAAAAGCCACACTGCTTTTACCTTGTTTGAGGAAAATCAGGATAGTCCAACTGCGATGTAATGTGTCAGTGAAAATGCTCTAACATTGACCTAAGGATCAGTGCTGGAAACAGCTTAGCCAGGCAACCCAAGTAATTTCAGTTAGCACTCGCAGCCACAATAGAAGCTTGCATGGGCACAAGTAATTAACTAGGCTTCTTTTGTAACAAGCACAAAACCATAACATACTTTGTGTGTATATACAGATTGGCACTTAAGTTAAACTAGTGCTAAGCCAGCTGTGAGCTCTGATCTCAGCTCAGCAGGAGATCAGACTATCCTTCTATGCTACTGTTTGGGATCTCTCTCTGGACTACCATCATGATTTCCACCCACGACACCCCAAACCTCACAGGAAAGTTGAAGAACTGATGAAGACATCTCAGTCATCATTCACTTTCTTTAAAAGCATCAATAAATTAAAAAATTCTCTAGATAATCACAAGGCTTCCAGATTGAAAAAGATGTTTTTCTGCTTCCAGATGGGAAACCCAAAATCATTATTGATGTGATGATGCATTTTGATGTTTTTTTTTTTTTTGGAAAATGTCTACATCACAACTTCTTTCTCTGATATTTTTTGAAGACCTGACATCTCTCCCAATTTTATTAGGGCCAAAAAGAAGGTTCAACATCATAAGGCTTGTGCACAATGCCCTCCTTCAACTAAGATGGCAATATAGAAAACCTCTATTATTCATTTTATATCCTACCCAGCTTCAAAAAAAGACTTCAAACAAACTGATTAATCATCAAAATAATTGAAAAAGATTGTTACAGAAGCAGTGATATTGACTATGCCTGAATCAAAATGGATCTGCAACCTTCGCCTTCTAAATCACCACTGTAACAATCCAAATTTTCTCCACATTCCCTATAACCCCAGAAAGGAGAGAATGTGTGCTGGATACACCTAGAGGTCTGCACAGGCCACCTGGCTAAACAGCACATCCAGTATTTTCTTCATGTTCCTTTAGAGGCTCTGCAGAGCTATTAATTTCCACCAAACACTATGCAATGTATTTATCTTTCAGATTTTATCCATCTTTAACTGCTGGTGCAAACATTTCCCTACGTTGGGAGAAGATTCCTACACACTGTGGATTTTACTAAGGATCAGAACTATCTACTCACTAAATGAGAATTTCTCCAGAATAGTCTTAAGAACAGAAACCTCATCTAAACAAACAAAACAGAAAAGGACTCAAGGAACTGGTTATGCAGAATGATCTGAAAATACGTTTCGCTGCAGTGTTCAAAGATTACCGGTTTAAGGTACGTAGAACTCACTGAAATTCAGTGTTATGCTTAGTATCTACTTAGGTCCACACAAAAATCTGAGAGCCTGTCTTTTTTTAAATTTAGATACCACCATACTATACAGCCATTTTAGTACAACAGGGAAAGCAGACGTATCAGTAGAAGAGTTGCATTCACCAATTAAACTACCTACTTACACTATACTCAAAACTATCTCAACCAACATGAATTTAAGCCATACAAAATTCATTAGCACTACTTCAGTGAGTTCTTCAACCCATGCTATCCCGAGTCTTCCACTTCTTCCTTGGGCTCAATGCACTCTGAGTGAACTCTGGTTGAGTAGCATCAGAAGGAAGCAAAACCAGTATCTACCCAATTTTTACTAATAGAGTATAAAGACTGGTGTTGCAGCTGGTGTTGAGAGGGATCAGAGGAGAGCTGGTGCCTGAGTCACATCAGTTGAGGTACCCCAAAAGAACCCACAAACCCACTCCCTCTCCTGAGGAGCAGCACCACTCACTACACCTCCTCCTCCAAGCAAGCACCCCCACCACCTTAAAACCAGACTTCACATGACCCACTAACACAACTACCACAACCAGAAAAAACCCTGCATAAAACGCTACAAACAAACCCCCCCCAGCGCCTTTACCTCTCAACCAGAACCGGCTCAGGTTGACAACAACCTTGGCACAACTCCCCTGGCCCACAAGTCCCCGCCTTCCCAACCCCTCAGGGCCGGGCTGGGCCGGGCCTGCCCTGCTTGCTGCGCTTCCCAGCACCGCCCCACCCAGTGCTAGAACCTTCTGAGGCGATGCGTGTTCCCCCTGCTTCGCAGCAACCACACTCTTCTCCCCGGCAACTGCTCCCCACTTCCGTCCAACCCCTCCCTCCTTTAAAGACAGATGGCGCAGTGAAGAGGCTGTGCTGGGAGGCTTGCAGCTCTATGAGTGGGGCTATGGTGTAGTTTAGTCTCCTCCTAGTCCCTGTGGCTGTCGTTGGGATGGTGGGTAAGTGTTCCATAGAAAAGCCTGGCCTGTGTGCTGAGCCTTCTTGGTGGCTGGCTCTGGCATTCCCTGTGAGCTGCCTGGTGCCGCAGTTACCAAGGGAAAAGAAACGATGTTTCAAAGAGTGGATTTTGCCCTGGGTTTCCCTAATGTAATGGCTATGAGTAACACAAATAATACTTGAGCATGCATGCCTTTAAGTAAGCCTACTCTTAATTTTCAGATTATAAATTCATAATTAGGTTTATGCCTTTTTCTGGGTATGGCTTTGAGAGTGGAGATTGGAAAAAGTAGTTAAAGATACATATGTTGATCTGTGCTTAAGGAGAGTAGCATAAGAATTTTACCCACCTTGAAAACAAGATTCCTAGTAGTTTCTAGCACTTAAGAATGTGACTGTTAAATAACTTGGATGTGCAATATGTCTTTCTGTGTCACCTTTTTTCTTGAAGAGATTATAAAATTTAAGACTCATTTGCAGCTGTAGAAGCTTCTGTTTTACAAAACAATCTTGGCCTCTGAATCTTTGATAGCAGATATCAGGATAGCAAGAAAAGGCAACAGTATCACAAGATGGGAAAAAACACTTTTTATTTTAACCTGCTATAGCATGTAGGCTAAGCTGCTCCAGCTTGTACCCTTCTTCTGTAGTTCCCTGGAGTCCCTGAAGTTTTGTCAGTAACCATCTCCTGTACATTTATAATGCATATAACTTTGCATATTGCTAGGTATGTACCAGGGTTGCCCAGGGAAATGGCTGAGTTGCCATCCTTGGAAGCCTTTAGAAGACTTGTAGGTGTTGTGCTTAAGGATGTGGTTGCACTTGATGGTCTTAAAGGCCTTTCCCAACCTAAATGATACTATGAGTCTGTATTTTCCTGAAGGGAAAAAAAGGAAAACAGGAATTCAGAAGTTTCTTACAGCAAAAGCTGAGCTATTTTCTGATGGCAAAAGCCTTCATGAGTAGGCTCGTGAGTACTCGTTTTACTAAACGTTGTTAGTAAAACTGCAGCTACTTCAACACTTTTTGAATAAAAGATTATGCAGAAAAGCTAATGGCATTGGACAAACTGAAAGAAAATAAATGCACACTTTGAAATTTTTTACAAGTCAAGATTGTGGTGGCATCTGAATTGCTAGTAGACATCTCTAAACCTTCTGTGAGGAAAGTTTTGTCCTTTCTAACGATGAAAGACAAAAATAAGGTGACTCTTTAAAATCCCTTTACTTTAGAATAACAATATGCATGCAGGAAGTTACTCAGGAATGCCTGCTTTAAATATGCTTTTTGTAATTACTGCTAAAAATTATTGACCTTACCATGAAATAATTAGTGTTGGTTAGTACCTCATTCTAAATTCCTATAGATGATCAAATAAGCAGGTGCTGTTAGGGCCAGATGAGAGTCCAAAGGTGGCTGATTCTGCCTAAGTAAGATCCTATGAAAGACACTTAGTTTGGGGTTTGTTTTTTTTTTTGTATTGCAATTTCTGAGTTCCCCCAGCTGAGAATTAATGTTTGCAGCTTTTTGTGGTTTAACTTGTAACTTTCCAAAGATTTCATTTTGATGCCTTTCAAAGGTCTCCTTAAGCTTTGTGTTACCTGTAGTTGATCAGTTCTTTTAATTAACTTTCACAAGTGTTTCAAATAGATCAATTTCATGCTATTACTTTTGAAATCATTCTACAAATATTAAAAAAAAACCTGTACAAAATCACTCCCCCCAAAAAACTTGTTTTAACCCTGCAAGGACTAGCTTTGCTATCAAAAAAAAAAAGGTGCATCTAACATCACTTACAGATGGCCATAAATCCACAGCAGCTTTATTTCTGATTTATTATTCTCACTTGCACCAGTCATGCTCTCTAGAGATGTGACAACTAGCTATGTTTTTTTTTTTCCTTACTAGCAATATGTTTTCTTTTGCTTCCTTTTTTTTCTTGTGGCTGGCACTGTCAGGAAATCTGTAGCAAATTGGTGCTGAAGCATGTCAAGCACCAAGTGAATATGGCCACGCAGAGGTAAGCCAGCGGGTTACTTCCAAGTATCCCTACTTTGTGTGGCCACTTGCCAGAGGATCCAGCTCCAGGAACAACTGAATGCACAGGTCCAGTAGCTCCAAGCCACCCACCACATGCCAGGGTTAATGTACATAAACTAGCAGGTCACCAGGAGCCAGTATGGCAGTGTGAGAACAGGTCAGGCCAGTTAGAAACCAGTCAGGTGGCAATCTTTCCTCCACACTACTCTGGTTTGATTTTCCCTTAGCCTGGCTTAGACTTGACAGATGAGTAACACCTCCCATTCTGCAGTCATACTCCTCTGGAGTGAGAAACTAGCTTAATTTAGCAAAGAGTCATTTTCTGGTGTAGTGCTGACATAGGATGAGAACAATGTACCTTGTAAATTAAGATGTTTAAGCAAGAGTCAGAATGTCACCATGGAGGGTGTCCAGAGGAGGGCCACAAAAATGATCAAAGGGCTGGAGCACCTCTCTGATCAAGACAGGCTGAGGGAGTTGGGGTTGTTTGGCTTGTAGAAGAAAAGGCTCTGGGAGGGGATGACTGTATAGTGGCCTTCCAGTACCTGAAAGGTGCCAATAAGAAAGCTGGGGAAGAACTGCTCATGAGGGCTTGTAGCACTAGGACAAAGGGTAATGGTTTTAAACTAGAAAAGGGAATATTTAGGTTGGATGTTAGGAGAAAATTCTTCAATACGAGGGTGATGGATCACTTGAAAAGGTTGTCCAGAGAGGTGGTGGATGGAGTCCCCATCCCTGGAGATACTCAGGGTCAGGCTTGTTGGGGTGACCTGATCTAGTGAAGATGTCCATACTTAATGCAGGGGGGGTTGGAATAGATGACCTTTAAAGGTCCCTTCCAAGCTAACACATGCTGTGGAGTAGACTGTGGACTACATGATTCAGTTGAGCGTGTAACAGTACATGGCGCCTACAGAGAAGAGTGCATACTGGGTGTCATGGGTGGAGTTTGTAAGCTCTTCTGCCCAGCAGAGAACCAGAATCCCATGCTTTTGCTCATTTTGTACACTGTAGGAAGCCTGTGTCTTCAAAGAGATATCAGAGGCCTGTGTCCTTCCTCAGTGGGGAAGTGTGAAGTGCGACTCGGTCTGTGTTTAATGGAGCTGGAAAAACCTGGGTTGATCAACAGTGTGCCTGTGACAGTTGTCACAGATTCCTTCCCTCACATTGTAGGTGTGCTCAAATTTGAGGCTGTCTGACGAGAGCTTTACGATGCCTCTCCTGATGCCCTGATCATGCTCCTCCTTTCATCTGTCTCAGGTTTTGTGCTGGGGTTTGGGAAGGAGACTGGGGGAAGGAGAGGATGGGAGGGGCGCGGATGGCAAGGGAAATCGGGAATACCGAGGACACGAGTTTGTGGAAGGGGAAAAGGCTGTTCCGAGAACGCGGGGAAGTAAACGCAGGCACAGGGCAGCGCAAGCCGAGCCCCGCGAGGGCGCAGAGCTGCTGGAGGGGCCCGGAGAGGCCCGCTGCCGGCCGAGGCCGCTGCTCCCCGCTCCGGCGGGAAGCGGGACGGCCTCGCCCTCGCTGCCCCCTGGCGGCGGCGGCCGGCAGGGCCCGTGAGGAGACCCCGATCCCGCCGCGGGGGTGGTAAGGCAGCGCCGCTGTCCCGCGGCGAGGGCACTGCGCATGCGGCAACCCTCCTGCCCTCCGGGGCGGCAGGGGGCCGGTGAGGGGGGCCGGGCGGGGGGTCAGGCCGGTGTAATGGTTCCAACTCGGACAAATATCGGAAGGACTTGTTCAATAGGAAGCATTTTTGCACGTGTACGAACTGAGCTAGGAGTCGTAATAGATAACTCTCTCTGTCTAGCTCTGCGTTTCGAGTTAAATGGTTCCCGTAAGCAAGGGAAGGTGAAAATTAAAACGTTAAAGATGGCCGTGTGTTACGTTGTTACGTTCCTGGCCTGCGATGCAGGCAGGCATTGTGCTCTGCCTCAAGTCGTGCAGGTGTTTCTAATGCTTCGGTCCGTTCCGTTTTTCAAAAAGTCACTGGTTTCAGGCTGTGAAAAAGAGAGTATTACTTACAGGGAAGTGTATTTGGTGAGATAATACATTTAAAAAAAAAAAAGGTAATACTAGTACAGATATATTTTAATTTCACTTGACTCCGTTGCCCCAGAGAAGCCAGTTTGAAACACATGTGTGTGTACGCACATATATATGTACAAGCTTTGACAGCAAAATTTTGTTTCTATCAAGCACATAATATTCTTATTAACTGTTTCCAGAATAATTTTTTCTGTCTGTGTGTGCCTTAAAATGCAGAGAATATTGGTTTTCGTGTTGAATTTGGAACAATTCTTCAATGAAAGTTGGTTTTTTATGGTGGTTTTTTTTAACACATTTGGTTTCATGTAAATATCTTTTGGAGAGTTTTTTGTATGAAAACAGTTAAATAACAAAGTCTTGTGCTGGAAAAGAGATCACTACTATTATTCTGGTAGTGTACATGTTGAAAGATTTATCACGTGATTCCAGCTGTGAATTGCAGTCAGTTGTTGGTGAGTGGAAGGAATGACTCAGCAAGAAGTGAAGCTGTGACGTGGTGGGGGGGTGTGGGGGGGTGGTGTTTAGGCTGGATATTAGGAAGAGGTTCTTTACTGGCAGGGTGGTCGGGCACTGGAACAGGCTCCCCAGGGAAGTGGTCACAGCACTGAGCTTGGCTGAGGTCAAGAAGCGTCTGGATGCTGCACTCAGTCCCACGCTCTGACTTGTCTGGCCCTGTGAGGAGCCAGGAGTTGGACTCGATGATCTTTATGGGACCCTTCCAACTCAGGAGTTTCTGTGATTCTAAGAAACAACAAATCTATAACTGAAAATAATTGTATTGCTTCTTGGCAAGCCTGGAGTGTGTAAGTTAAAGTTTCAAAAGTTTTTTTTCACGTGGGGAATTAGCTCAAATGGTAGAGCGCTCGCTTAGCATGCGAGAGGTAGCGGGATCAATGCCCGCATTCTCCAGTGTCTGTTTTCAAGATTTATTTCGTTATAAACTAAACAGCGTTTAAAAGTACTTCTTATTTGCACTATTTTTTATCTTGTATAATGGTATAAAGAAACTGTAAATATAAAAAGTTAACACATTACTTAAAAATTTCATTTTTTCTTTCAAAAATAATGATTGTTCTTTTGCACACAGGAAAAAAACCAGTAACTGCATGAAATAACAAAGCTTACTGACATTTTAATACAGTAATAAACAAAATGAAGAAATTAGAAAAAATGTTAATTAGGAAAACAATTTTTAATGTGCCCTTAAATCTTTGGTTTATGATTTCGTTCACTAGTTAAATTTATACTTAATATTACAGTTTAGTGTGTTATGAAAAAAAATTTCTGCTGTGAGCAATGCTTATTATTTTTCTTGTTTTGTTTTTTTCAGGCTATTTATTTGAATATTCTAGCCTGCTGTTTCTGTAACTGTTATTCCTGGTTGCAAGATTGTGTCCTTTGCTGGTGAATTTTCATGTCTGTGAAATATTGTGGAAATTTTCTCTGTAAAACTGTGCTTGCATATTATAAATTTTCATGACTACTTTTTAAATTTTGATTTTTCTTACATGCTCATTAAAGTATTTAACTGCTTGTAATTCCAAATTGAGGCAGTATAAGGAAGAGACTACTACACCTACTTACTACAAATACATTGAACTTGTGCAGTCAGGATCTGGGAGGACACATATTCAAACAGTTGGAAATCAGGGAAGGAAAATATGAATTGGGTTTCAAGCTGAGGAGGGAGATGCTGTTCTGCATGGATGTGCAAGTAGCATCTATGGAGAATGTAAGGGAATTTGGAGATCCTCCCATGACATGACAAGAAGGGACTTAACCTCTGGATGGATGAGATAGAAATTGAATTTGCTTATTTCTCTTGTATTTGCCATGTACTGGAGAAAAAAGAGTTATTGTGATTTGAAGACTGCTAGATACTTGTCATTAAAATGAAGCCTGTTGGACAGAAGAGTGTTACGGTCTTCAGGAGTCCTCCCTGGGCTCAGGTAATGATTTCGATGTCCATTTGCTTGCAGTGAGGCTACCCTAGTTTCCTGAGGGATTACTATTGCTTCTGTTACTGCTTCATACCTGATGCTTTCTGTGCTTTTGAAGAAGGTGAGTAATGTTGCTCTTCTCAGCTCATCAGGCCCAAGTTGTGCACTGATGAAACAAGGGAATTTAGCTGGGCTCTGTACAGGTGCAGCCTGCCATCCCTTGCAGAACTCCAGCTTCTGACTGAAGGTTTTCTAGACTGATGATTATTCATTACATTCCTGCAATGGGGCTCCTGTGTCTGTCAGGGCTTGTAAACACACTGTGATATGAGTAGAAGTAAGAGCTTTTTGTCACCCCTGTGGTGTTCCATGTCCTGACTTTTTTAGGTGAACTATCTTGTGAAGAATGTCCTGGATTGAGAGAGGCAAGGATACTAGCCCCAAAAAGCACTGCCTCCTGTGGGAGGAAATTGCCTGGTGACAGGGTAAGTAGTTTTCCAGAGTCCTGTGCCAAGGGAGTGACTACTCTGTGTCTGCACTGAGTCAGAAGTTGCAGAGATTCTGTGTAAAGAGCCATGAGGGAATTCAGCTTTTTTTCACTGTTTTTTTAATTACTGCCATTCACACAGATCTATACCCCCTGTAATAGTGCTTAAATGAGTTGCCCGAGTTGTTATCCTATGTCTGTTTGTTGTGATCTGTGAAAGCAGAGTAATTTATTATTTACTTGTCTTTTCTCAATACGTTGCTCCAAACAGTACTTAGAAAGTCTCTCCAGGGTTGGGATGGAGCTTGAAGACCACTGCTCTCGCAACTTTGGAGACAGTATTTTATATTGAGAGGGCTGCCTGTAGAATCTACACTGCAAAATTCTTCTTTTGAATAAACTTATTCCACAGCATGACTGTAGTAATTGACTTTTCTGTGCTGAGCACGCTGCAACTCTGTGTTCTCATAAGGGATGCTGTGTGCTTGCCAATAAAGTTTACAAAAGGCTTTTGCTGTAATGGCTGCCCTTACCCTCTTCTGACCAAGTTGTAAGCACAAGTCGTATTTTAAAGACTTGTTTTTGAAGAGCAGTGACTTCATTACCATGTGTAAACATAGGCGTCAATGGACGAACTAAGAGCTATGATGGATTCATTTTTTTTATGTATGTACAGATACCAACCTCAGTGTTTGATCTGTGAGGAACCAGTGAAGGAACAAGGGAGGCAGGCAGGGGGTGTGCGGGGATGGTGGCAGCGACTCTTCATCAGTGAAGGCGTTTTGGGGTAGCCAGAGGAAAAATGTTTTGTGTCCTTGCTTTTTGATCTCTTCCAGAAGAATAGAACCTGTAAATGAATGTAATTCCCCTTGTAAAGCACAGCCGGGACGCTTTTCTAGAATAGCACAGGGTGTTAGGAGCAGCACCTGTTCGCTTGTGAGGTGTGTGCGGGACAGCCCCTCTGGTGCGAAGCCGCGCTGGCAGCAGCCCGGTGCTCGCTCAGGCTGTGCCGTGCTGCAGCGCTCTCACTGCACACGCAGAGGCGTTCCTTGACCCCTCCCCGCTGTGCCCATCTGCCCAGGACTCAGATCTTGCCTCCTTCAGATCCCTTCGCCCTCGGCATGTCTTCGGGGAGCTCTGGTAAGCGTTTCCCTCCCATCCGTGGGCAGGCTGGCAGGGCGCGCTGGGCTGCCGCCGCCGCTGCCGAGCCCGCTGCCCTTCAGGGGCCCGGATCTCCTGAGGGAACCTGCTTGTTGATGTCCGCTGACAAGACCCAAGCGCGCTGCCGGCCTGCGGTTGTGGCCGCCGGGTAGGAGGCGCCAGGCGCTGCCGGCGGCGGGCGCCTCGCTCAGAGCTCCGCCTTGGCTCCGGGGACGCCGCGGAGCCTGGCCCGGGACCTGCGGCCGCCGGGGGCGGGGACGGTGTGCCCCGTGGGCGCGCGCCGGGCCCCGCCCCCTGCGCGCGCGCCCTCTCCCGCCCCGTGCCATTTCCCGCGCGCGCCTCCCCGCTCCGGAGCTGCGGTTGCCCTGTGGGAAGTGACGGACTGCGTGAAGCGGAAGTGACGCGCGTCGCGTGCAGGCCCGGACCGGTGGGGGGGGGTTTGGACAAGATGGCTGGATCCACAGGTCTGTGGGGGGGGGGGGGCGGGGATCGGTGGGCCTGGGGCTGGCGCGGGAAAGCGGGGCGTCGGGCTCGTGCTCGGGGGACCCCCGCAAGGGCTGGAGGGGTCTCCTTTCTGAGGGAGGGGGCGAGCCGCCTCTGACGGAGCGACCGGAGTGGGGAGGAGGTATCTTCTGACAGGGGGAGAAGCAGCTAGTGGGGCGCCGGGCCCGGTTGTGCTCCGGGCGCGATACCCCCGGCCTGTAGGTCGGCGACACCCCTGTGGGAGCCTGGCCTAAGGGCAGGATGTTGGCAGAGAGGGCTCCGCTTTCTGTAGCGAATGTAGTGGGGTGCTGGAGAAGGGAAGACTTTACCTACTGAGAGACAGGAACAGATAGGTGTCTGCGTACAGGGAAGGGAGGAGATGTCACCAGCCTGCTAAAAGTGCTGGAAGTGAAAGATCTGTACCGGTGTACCATCCGGTGAGTATAGGTATTGTGGTATAGTAGTATCTGAAATTGGGGATTGTCTCTTTTCCCTCCTGATGCAGGGGAAAAGGAGACAGGCCTGTGTTGTGCTTTGGGGCAAGGGTACTTCAGTTGGGTGGTGACTGCAGCATGGGGGGGGGAAGAGGAATGAAGCATCTTGTTCTCTTTTGCTAGCAAGCCATTGGAGCCAGAGGGTCTTTCTTACAGTCAAATGGAAAGGCAGAGAGCTGCAAGTCATCCCAGGAATCCCATGCGAGTAACCAGTATCGAATGTGTTGAGCATTTGCCTGGCAGAATATTGTGGAAGGGATGGCAGGAAAAAAAAGGACAAGAATATTGTTTCAAGTACTAAACACAGAACTTTAAAAAGCACAGTTATACTGTCTCAGCTTACCTTAGTGCCAGGCTTGAAGTATAAAAAGACATTTCCTAAGTACAAATAGCTGAAGTCTTCAGGGTCTCATTTCCCATTCACCCCAAGACTTTATAAGTGGGATTGACAGAGCTCAGGACAGAGGAATGAATTGACCTCAGTAGTCAGTCTAGGGTGAATACTGGACACTAATTCATGTCTGCTTCTATTCCCTTAAATCATTGAGGGATTGAGATTATAACAAACCAGAAGAAACTTCTGTGTATGGAAACTGATCTTGGTACCTTACCATTGATTCTATGAGGAGAACTAGGGCAGATTTTTTGGGGTAGGAGAGTCCTGTCTGCTTGGTAATGTGACTGTAGGGATGGGGGATTTACAGACTGGAATTTGGTAAGGTTACAACAGATTGGGGCACGGAGCAGTGCTTGCAACTCTGAAAGAGCAGTCCAGAAAAGTACATTATTGCCTATGGTAAGCTGAGCTAGAATGGGTATATGAGGGAAGGTACTTAGCTGTGCATTACTGCATTTTATTTTGATAAAATTTATTGGCTTGCTTCTTGGTCTCTGAAGGGTTTATTGTTACTTTTGTTATGCAACGGCTCCCAAAGACTGCAGCTTATGTTTGGGCTCTGGCCTGGGATTTCCTGTAAAGCACAGGAACAGTTGGTTTAGGTCGTGAGCATTGGCATTTGACATTGCAGTCTATTCAGTCTGCCTAGTGTAGAGTATCAGTTACTAAAAACTTGCATATTGAAAAAACGTTTTTTTTTTTCTACAGAAGAAATATTTTTTTTTACAAAACTTTTAGTTTTACTGCTATAAATGCTCTTCACAGCCTTATTTGTGATATTTTAAAACCTCCTGTGTGCACCTAGTGCAGTTGTCTTTGTCTAAAGAGTGTAATCACACCTAAAATTCAAAAAAAGTTTGAAATGTAGAAAATTATATATGTATCTGCTCCAAACAGTGTATAAGTTCTAGTGCTGCATGTATTAATTGTTTGAGAAATGGAATTGTTTTAGTAAAATGAAGTGAGAAGGTAGAATTATCAACAGAACTACTGGGAAAATTACTCAGGGCTTCTAAAGAAAAATACTTATTCCTGTGGAATATACTGAGAAAATACTGTTGGCTTTTTTTATTGGTATGTGCACAGATTTGAGGGGAGGGGTATGTGTTTGTGTGTTCTTTCCATGTAGTATGCAGAAATGTATGTTTTTAAGACTTTACCCAGAAGAACTGTTCATGCCAGGAAGCTGTGTTTACACTCATTTATGGAGGAGGGAAGGGAATTATTTGCTATGCACATAAGATTTAACTCTACCTAGCTCTGAATTTAATCCGGTCTTGCTGTAAAGTTCAACTTAATCTTCATTTATTTCAGAAAAAAAAAATGAATGTTTTGGTTGCATGAAGTCCAGGAATGGAAATCTAGCTGCAAGGAAGTCAACAGTAAAACTTTTACTCAGGTCATTTATCTTAGTTTTACCTCACAAATTCCTTTTCTGGGATCACTGGTTCTTTGAACAATCATGTAAAATATATGCTTTAAAAACAGATAATGTAGTTTCAAAATAGGTCTTCTTTAATGTATGTTAAAGACACTATGCATGTCGGCATTATATTGTTGAATAAGTATCTTACCTGCTTTCTAAGGTCACCTGTATTGACTCATTTTACAGGTAGATATATTGCATGACAAATGGACATTTGTGAGCTGCAGAGTGATTAATCTTCTGATACTGCAGCTCCTTCCTCTTGAAGCTGGACCTAAGGGGTTTTTTGAGTGGGTAGTGCTGGAGGTCTGGGCAAAACCAAGTTGATATTTTAGAAGAGGAGAACAGCTATTGTTGGTGTAATCATCCAGTTTCACATTGGTTAGCTGGAGATTCAGTCTGTTAATCCCTTTGAAAATAGAGAGCAGAAGATGTAATTAAACATCTGAAATAACAGTTTCAGATTAAAAAAAAAATTACCATAGCATACAATTTAAAATCTCTTCTGTGACTTGAGAAAAAGAAGCCAATCAATGACATCATTAAATGCAGTTAATTTGGGTTTTATTTAAGATTGTTACATGTATAGGATATAGATAGATATATCTCAAATGTGAATGTCTCCTAAAAGCAGCGATCATGTCACTGTGTGGCTAGAACTTGATGAGGTTTAAGGCAGCACTGTCTAATACTGTGCTGTAACTGTGGGCTGCTAAAGCTTTTGTCTCCATTCTCTTCACCCAGGGAGGGCTTCAGGAGTTTGGGGGAGGGTGAATAGGGCTAAGTTAATGAAAATTCCCCTTGTTTTGCTGAAACCATGCACTCAGGGCCGGGGAGGTGGAGGGGGATTAACAGACCTACACTCAATAATTATATATCAGATTCCAAATTTACTACTAGTACATAGTCACAAGCAATCTTCTTAAAAGTGTGCTTTATGTCTTTGACAGAGCACAGCTACACCCCAAACAAGCGTGTTTTCTGTCAAATCCATACTTCTCATTTCCAGATACTCTAATCTTTAGGGATAAATTGGCTTCTTTGTGGGACTTCTTCCATGTTGCCGTTACAAAGAGATTTTTCCCTTTGAATTTTTATAGGATTGATTCTTGGAATAAAAGTGGCACAGTGTTCAACATCAGTGCCTTGTTTTCTTAACTTTGGTTTCTACTTCTATTTGCAATTGGTGGTGGTGAAAGCAGTTCCAAAGTGTGCGTGAGTGCCACTGTAAAGAAGCTGATATTAAAAATGAAGGACTGGAAGTGGTCTTGAGTGCATTCAGTCTCACTCCCTGAGCTGTGAAGCAAGAACTGCCTGTATCTTTCCTGGCGATTGGGGTATTTTGTTGTTGTTGGGTTTTTAACTTTTTTTAAAAGCTTCCCCCCCAAAAAGAAAATCATCCATTGAAAAAGATTCCATAATGTGAGATAGGGTTTTTTTAATCCTTTCCCTTAAACCCTATGCAGCTCTTCTCCATTCCAAATCAAACTGATGTCTGTTCTGTTCTCAGAGGGGTAGAGATTGATGGATCACCATACCTTGTGTGGAGACTCCTGGATATTAAAAGCCATTCGGAGGAGTAATAAAGGAATGTATTCAGAAGTGGAATGTAGAAGTGATGCTTTAACGACTGGGGTTTTTTTCCATATAGGAGATGGTATAATGTAAGTTTTGTATCTAGAAAACTTGTGTATTAAATTCCGCACAAGGTAGACTTCTCTTTCTCCTGACCTGTTGGATGCCCATTTCCTCCCTCTTTTTTCCCCGTGTGGAGGAAACAGCTGCCTATGTTTATCCAGTGTTTTACCTTCAAGGATGTAATTACTCCTTCCCCACTTCTTCATCACATTGTTCACTTATCCAGAACCTGTCCACGAAGTCTGTTTAAAAGCTGTTCAGAATTTTACAGTGGTCCAAGCTTGTTCTGTGTATTTATAATGTTAGTTCTGTAAGCACAGACTTCTTGAAGCTGCAAGTAATCAGGCAAAACAAAAGAAGTAGAATATTCTGTGAGGCAGCAAGCACTCTGTGTGGGGCATTTTTCCATCCTGTCTTGCGCACAATGAATTGCAACTGTGATTGTTCTGCCTGCTTAAAAACATCTTGTCAAGACAGAAATAATTTAGATGTGGTTGAGAACAATCTAGCTTACAACTGGCTTTTAAACTATATATAGACCATCATTTCTTTCCAACTTTGTGGCATATATAGGCAAGATAATCTGTTTCTTCTCAGAGCTTTGCCTGTACCATTCTCCTCTCACTGTTGCTGGTACCTTACAACTCTTGTCTTTAATACAAACCCCAGCCTAGGTCTCTGTGTCACAGTAGCAACGTAAGAGTATCCTTACAGGCTAAATACCTTACTTCGGAGATTAAAAAAACGGAGCCTACTTTGTAATTGTCTGTTTGTTTAAGTGTTCATTTGAAATTCAGGGGTGTTATCAAGCATAGTATTAAAGCCCTAAACTATTCTGTATAATCCTGGAAAAATTTAGCCTGGATGAAGATACAAGACACGCAGGAAGATGTGCCACTCAGCAGGTGAAGGCAGATGGTCTATACTATAAATCTAAGCACAGATGAGAAGGCTTCTCATGTGTGAGAATTAGATTTCCAAGTCTTATGTGTAGTTGGTAGAGTTGAATTGCATACATATTTGTTAGCATTTGTGTTTAGCCTTATGGAAGATTTTTCTAAAAGTAGTGTTAGGTACATGCTGTGAAACTGTTCAGCCTCATTTTGTTGACAGACCCTCTTTGCTTTCCCTACTCTGTCATGTTTTTTCCTAGACTGTAGCTTGTACTTCACCCTGACCAAAACTTTATGTAAAGCACTAGATCAGCTTCAGCTACTCCCATCACTTAAGTTTTGTTGCCTTGCTGTCTCAACTAGCCTGTGGGACCCGCAGTGCTTAAGGGAAGACAACAAGGGGGAAGCAGTTAAAATAGGCTTGATTTAAGCTGCACTCAGAAGGGGTTTGCTATATGCTATCCTGCCTGCGAGAGTGTTTTTCTTTGTATTTGTCATTTGGAAGATGCTAATGAGATATAATTGAAACAATATTTTGAATAAAATCAGTGCAAAAACTTAAGACTATGAAGCTGTCAGACTGGTTCTGAATAACATGAGCTTCTGTTTTACAGCCTTTTTAAAAATTTGTGGTGCTTTAAGTACATGACTAAATAATTTCTAGTTAGCATTTTGGAAGAAATACAACCATCAACATTTAGAATATCAGAGCTCTAAATTAATCCTTTATTTCAGAAGGATGAGAAACTTCAAGTACATTTTAAAAAATTGTCAGAAGAGTGACGCTTAACATCTAGATAGACTCAGTATCCCCCTTTTTAAAATAATTGTTGCATTAGACATATTTAAACTGCACAAAGAAAAAAATCACCTCCATTGATTGCATTTGTGACTATTCAAAACCGGACAGTTAAGTGTGTTTGCAGTTTGCTTGAGAAAATAAAAACTCTTTTCTCAATACATGTAAAAAATAATGTCTTTTGTTCAGGTTACCAATACAGTCTTAGTAAAATTTCTGATTATGTTCATATTGCTTAAAGGAAGAAATTGCAAGCGTTCTTCTTGATGAAGTGGAATATGTGATCATGTAAATAGGAAATAATTTGAACTTTTGAGTACTGTGGCATATAGAAAATAGCAGGTTGAAAGATGACTGTCACAGAAAAAAAGTAGGAAAATAATTCATGGCAGCTCATGTTACTAAATATGTGGCGATTGGTACGTTTGCTGATGATATCTGTAACGTGTATAACTGAAAGAAGAACAATGGATCGTGTGATTTGCTTTACATAGATAAAGGATCTTTACGGTTTGGACTGTAGGTGGGTGCTGAGTCATGTTGGAAAGGACCTTCATGCAAGCCTTAGAACAACTCTTTGCTAATCAATGACTTGTAACCCATTTTAGACAGCTTTACAGCTTTGCTAAACTAAGTCCTTGATGCTGCTCTTGTTATCTGGGTCACACATTGTAGTCATACTATTAAAGGACACCCTGGGAAGGCTGTTTTATGGCAAGAGATAGGGGTCTCTGCTGGGTTCCTCTAGTCGCCCACTCCTGTCCCTTTATCTGAAAAAAAATTAAATTAATTATGTCATCCCACTTAAAAAGATAGCTTAAAAATGATGTATTTTTCCTCTCTGCCAGTGCAATCTCAGGTTTAAAATGAAACTTTCAAAAACTGAGCCATTATACCTTTCCTTTAGCCTTTTTTGCCTATATATGGCTTTATGTTTTTAATAGCGAGGTTACTTTGTGCTAAACAAGTTTGGGTTTGAGTTTTTTTTAGCTTCTGAGGAGAGAAATTGGAAAGATTAATTAGATTAATTTGTCTGATAAAAACTTGATTCCTTAGACTATTAAATCACAACTAATACTGTTGGTGGTTTTTGAAGTGACAGATATCTTTTCTAAACCCTCTTTACTGGCTTCCTGCCTTACATTGTTTTGTACAAAATTGAAATAGCAATAAAATTCTCAATTTGCTAAGCATCACAATGTGTCATTTTTCATAATCTTATCACTCCATATACTAAAATGTGGGAAGATAGTTGAACGATTTAATCTCTCATCTGTGTTTCATTTAGTGGTTGTCTATAGAGAGTTAACCTTTAAGCCATTGTCAGCCTCTGCATTTCCACCCTTCACCAAAACAGCTTGGATGTCAACTGATGAGCTATTTAGTGACTTAACTGTTTAATTCCTGTAGGGTTTTTCTTAGTGTTTGACACAACTGGTAGTGCACTGTCTGACATAACTAAAGTCTAAGTTAAGATTAAAAAAAACCCCAAAAAACTTTGCACTTAGTTATAATATAGACTGATAAATTTATGCCAGTAACACTGGTGCAAATTTGTAAAATTAGTTTTAAGCAATTTTCTTGTAGGGCTGCAATCTAGTTTAATCTTTTAATAGTATAGTTTTCTATTGCTGTGATAACTTTTTGAGGGTTTTTTGGATGAGGCATTTTAATTATTTAAAACTTGTGTGGGTTTTGTTGGTGTTTATTTTTTACTGAAAGCTTGCTTATGTATTCACTGTTTTGAGTGTTAACAAAATCTGTATCTAGTGAAGCAAGCATCTTCATTAGTGCAATTTATATGAACGCCATTAGTAATTCTGTACAGCAGCTGTACTCGGCATGCTTGCATGAAAATGCAAAGATAGAGTGAAACAAACTGTAACTGTTACATCCTTGCTAACAAAGTTGAATCTAATTGGAATTTCTCTCAGATCTAGACTGTATTTTCTGTGTGCACATACCCAATCTTAATTACTCCATGTGCTTTTGCTCATTGGCTCTTACACTTCTTTACTCTTGTACCTTGTACAGTTTTAGGATGCTTAGGGCACTGTTGCTACATTAAAAATCAGGATAGTGTAGAGGGTGTTTGGAGTTTGGACTGTGGGAGATGGAGAATGAAGGTTTTTTCAGTGAGGTGTGAACTTTGGTAAGGAGAGGTGGTGAGCAATGGGAAAAACTTGGTGGGATTTGAGAGGTAGCTTCTCCATGGATACTGGTCAGAGCAGCTCTGATGAATCAGATAGGTAATGGCAGCTGAATCTCCCTCTGTCTGGTGCTCTTCTGGGAAAGGTGAGTAAGGGGAAGGGGGTGACAGTGGGGAGCAGGGAAGGATGGGAGTGAAGAGTGGCCATGAGCATGGTTAGAAATGAGCAGCATTCCTAGAGGAAATTGACCATCACAGGAAAAGTATTGTCCACAAGTCTGCCTTCAGTCAAGAATCTGATCAATTATGGAGCGGACTTGGTTGAGCTCAGAATTACTGGGAGCAGTTTGCTCACTTCCTTCTGGTTACCTGAGAGGCAGGATAAAAGAAAAGAAGGGAGCACTTCTTAGGCCAAGGTGCCTTGATAGTGGAGCTATTTGTTCTGCTAGTAACTTCTCACACTTAAAAACATAATTTATAGAACCTAAAATCGCACACACGTTTTCCAACGAAGAATTTAGAATACTTGCGCTGCTGGAGAAGTCAAGTTCAAGGTCTCATCATTCTTTCCATGAAACCAGCAGCAACTGAGACACAAGGAATAAATTTATGTCCATTTTGCAGTTTGTTATGCTGAGAATTCTTACTCCAGCATCAAGATTTGTGGCTTGAGCAATCTTAATGTGTGTTTGTAAAGCAGATGTGTTCATGACATCTTAACTACTAATGCCTGAATCTATAGAAACTTAATTTCTTTCCTTGCCACCCCCCAACTAACTTTAAAATAGTTCATATATTGAAAGCTTTATTATGATTTTCCGATGTCTGAATACACTTTTTAAAAACTAAATGTAATCTGGGGCAAACTGGTATTACCACCTCTCCTTTCCTTGTGAGGCTGTGCATTGCTATATACTACATTCTCGATTTTGTGAGTACAGCTGGTAAGATGTATATGAAAGACAAATAAGAGAACTGGATCCCACCAGATGCTTCTGAGGTGGCCTCAGCCTAGAAAGTGGGAGCTGACAGGTTGTAGATGATGCTTGTGCTTACGGACTTTCCTTTCCAAGTCAGTAGTCTGCCTGTCCCTAAACGTGCAAGTATAAAGTTCTGTTTTCCTGTTGTATTGTATTTGGCAGCAGGACCCAAAGTATGAGATGGAGCAGCTTAAGTTGTATTAAATGCAAACTTTAACAGAGTGCGGCTAGAACTGCTGCTGAAAGACCAGGAAACATGCAAATATCAGCCTGTTTAGAATTTATAATTTTCAAGTATTGTTGCTGGTGGATATCTTCATGTTAGGGATATGCAGAATGGAATTGAAAGGCAAAGGGAAAAAATCTTTTTCTGTAAAACTATGTTCTGTCTCCAATGAAATTACTGGGTTTTTTTAAACACTAGTGTTTGTGCCCTACCCTAAAGATACAGATACCCCTTCGTACCTCCAGACCTTTTCCTTCAGCCAAAACATGAGTGCTGGATTACAAAAAATGGCCGAGGCTTTTGCTGCGTTAACATACTTTCTGATTAGCTGCCTTCTTAATATAAGCTGTGTATAGAATGTTTGTGGCTCTTGCTAGACTGGCATATCAAAGAAATTTTGATGGAAGTTGTTTTCATGCAGCTGTACTTTAGTTCTGAACTATGTTAGGATAGCAACAAATGTAAGATTTCATTTAAGTGAAGTAAGAAGAAACTATCACCAGTATAATTCTGGAAAGGAATATTACTTTATTAGCTTTAACAAAAAGGTAGGTTTTAAGATGAAAGTTTGTGCCTTTCACACTGCTGTCACTATAACTGTATAAAATAAAAAATCCCCAAACCTTCAGTCCTGCAGAAAAGTGGAATAGCCCATTCAGTTCTTACCAGCTCTGTTGAGTACAAGTGATTTCTTTAATTTTTGGGAGTTTTGTGGTTTTCAAATGTTTAGGATTAGAGCAAAGTTGGCTCTAAATTATGATAAACATGGAACACGTTAAATAAATGGCCATTTGCTCTACAAGTGCTCACTGATGTATATTTACTTGAGCTGTGAAAACTTCCCTGCTACTCATGTCTTTTCTTACTAATTTTGTAAAGTTAGTTGTTTTGGTTTTTTTTCTTTTGGGATTAATAATTTCATTTTACATGGAAATGGATTTTTACCTGATTTTTGTCAACTTCTTTTTCTTCTTGAAGTTCTATTCCTAGAAACTTTCCAGGTAAATTTAGGTTGGTCTTCATGAGCCTGCAGATCTAAACCACTGTTGCTTACAGCTTAGTCGGTTGAAGACAGTAATGACAAGGCACAGTCCAAGTGATCTGATACAATGCATACTTTAGACACTAGCAAAATGGATTCAGGATCGCTGTTGGCTTTGAGGGGTTGCCCATGATTAAGTTTTGAAGCACAAAAAATGCTCTGAGGTCTCTGTTATTTGTTGTCTTTTTATGTCGTCTGTCTGTCCTGAATGGCTTTACTAAAGCCTGCCTGTATTCTGTTATCATTGAGAGAAATGCATCTATTTGGTTTTATGTGATTAAATCAATGATGACCGGAATGTTCCTGTGGAAAATACTTCCATTGTGTGGATGTTCCATCCAAACATGCTAGAATTGTGTAGAACTTTACTCACCATCCTGTGTATAGGCCACATATTGCTGCTGAATGCCTTCATTTCACTGCTGAAGATAACATAGCATTTTCCCAATTCCATTTCTCTTAATGCAGAATATTGTATTGCCCAATTTTCATTGCTTTGAGATGTAATTGCTGATGGAAGGTAGAGAAAAGTAGTGTATTGTAAATGTAGCTTTATGAATGCTACTAACAAACAGCATTAAGAATTTGAATGTTTCTAAAATATGTCAAAACGTCCTTGGAAAGCAATTCAAAGAAGTAGGCTGTACCTGTAATTCTAAGAAAGCAGAAGTTTCAGTTATCAGAAATACCAAGATTTATCAAACCCATTTAATGAAGGTCCAGTTTTCTTAGTGCAGGAAACTGTACATTTGGTAATGCTTGTTTGGAGTGATTCACCGATTGAGTTCCATGGCAGCAAAAGGATGATTTCTTAGTTACTGGGGAAAAAGGTATTTCTTTTCACTGAAAGTGTCTATTTGTCTTCCACAAGAGTGGTGCTGTTTTCTTGGTTGCTGGAAACAGTGTTTTTTACTATGTGTGTAGTAACATTCTTAATTTAAAAGAACATCAAAGCTCACTCTTGAATTGCTGCATTCCACTGCTAATGTTAGTGACAAAACTCCCATGTCTAACTTTGCTAGAAATACTTCTGGTTTTTGGAGCTAGGTTACTGTGATCAACCTCAGATAATTACAGTGTAATTACAGTAAACCTGGTCATACTTCTTGATAGTAGGTTCCATTTTTTTGCTGTCTATTCTTTATAAAAAACATTTATTTCAGAGAAGAGCATCTTCCAAAAAAAGCTAATTGCAGCCAGAATAGAATACATTGCTATTTCACATGCTGAAGCCCTCTTTCCTCTCTTTTTATGTGTATTGCCCATTTCAGGCCTATTCAAGACTCTGGTTGTTTTATGTTCTTTTTGTATATTGTTGTTAGTGCAGATTTCCAGTTTCTTGTTTTATTTGTCCAGAGCAATATGACTTCTGAATTGTTTGGGCTGAAAGGAACCTGTTATTTTCAATGTGTTTCTCTTGGAATTTTTTATTTCTTCCCCTCCCTGCCCCAGGAGAAATTGTATTATGGCTAAGAGTTTGCAAGGCTGACATCCCTACCCTCTCCCAGTCATTAAAAAATATGTATTTTCCTGACAGCCTGAAGCTGTTAAATGGGGTTTGAGAATTGATATATTTTTTTACCAAGCTGTACAGACTTTCTTTTTCCCCACTTGCCATTAGCTGTAATTCAATGGGCAAAAGGTAACTCTTAGATTCAGAATTGTTTATACTACAGGCTTTTCTTGACATAGCTATCTCGGGAAGGGTAGCATCCTTGACAGTATCCCAGCTGTGCTAATGTGTAATTTACTGCTGTAACTTGCTTTTGGGTCCATATTAACATTTTCATAGTTGTAGTGGGGAGTGTGCTGGCAATATGAGGTGTACTGGTCTATCTGTAGTAAAAGGCTCCTGCTATGGATGTGACTTTAAGGACTGATTGAAGCCAAGAGCTAAGGAAGGTTTTAAGAAAAACTGAATGTTGGTATGGATATTGGAATAGACAATTATTATAACAAGTAGTTTTGGATATAACAGGAAAATTGGCTCAGAGACAACCTATGAAAAATTATTATATATGTCAGGGAAGAGTACAGTGTAGCTTTATCCCGCTCTTGCCTGTCATGTGGCAAAGAATCACTTGATGCGCAGGGAGCTTGGACTCTAAATTGTATTTGAATTATATTTGTTCCCATTAAACATGATTTAGTGTAGTCATTTGACGTGTGTAGTTGTGTGTTGTCTTGATGATGACTGAATCTCTGTATTACTGGGTGATCTGGTATTGCCAACTGTAGAACTATGTCTTGACATACTAGCAAGAGCAGGTCCATCCAGGCAATTTAAGCCTTTTTAAAATTTTTTTTTCTGATTCTGCTTTTATTCTTGTCTCGTTCCAACCAAGGTATTAAAATTCACTGTTCATTTCATGGATTTCTAATAGGTACCAGTGACTGTAGTCCACTTCATGCAAAGATAGAGTGAAACAAACGGTAACTGTTAGATTCATGCTAACAAAGTTGAATCCAAAAACAGTGTGGCCAGTAGGTCTAGGGAAGTAATTGTGCCCCTGTACTCGGCATTGGTGAGGCCACACCTCGAGTACTGTGTCCAGTTCTGGGTTCCTCACCATAAGAAGGACATTAAGGTCCTTGAGCGTGTCCAGAGAAGGGCAACCAGGCTGGTGAAGGGGCTGGAGGGCAAATCACATGAAGAACGGCTGAGGGACCTGGGGGTGTTTACTCTGGAGAAGAGGAGGCTGGGGGGAGACCTTATCACCACCTACAACTACCTGAAAGGAGGTTGTAGAGAGATAGGTGATGGTCTCTTCAGCCAGGTGACAGGAGATAGGACAAGGGGGAATGACATGAAGCTGTGCCAGGGCAGGTTCAGATTGGACATTAGAAAAAAATTTTTTACTGAAAGAGTTGTGAGGGCCTGGAACAGGCTGCCCAGGGAGGGGGTTGAGTCGCCTTCCCTGGATGTGTTTAAAAAAACAGGTAGATGAGGTACTTAGGGATATGGTTTAGCTTAGGATGGGATTGGTTGGACTTGATGATCTTAAAGGTCTTTTCCAACCTTGTGATTCTGTGATTCTAAATCGAGAACTATTGGTAAATGTAAATATGAGTGGGTAGGGTTTGCTTTGTTTAAGTGAAATTTGTTCAATTCTCTGTGAAAACTTGGTAAATACTCTTTGACAGTTCCTGTATACGGTTTTGGGGGTTTAATGGTTAGCTGACAACTAAGCCACTTGCTTGCTCCTCTCAAGGTGGGATGGAGAACAGAACTGGAAGAGTAGAGTCAAGATAAAGGCAGTTTAATAAGTAAAGCAAAAGCCACATACGCAAGGAAAGAAAGGAATTACTTCACCACTTCCCAAGGGCAGACAGGTGTTCAGGCATCCCCAGGAAAGTAGGGTTTCATCAGGCATAATGATTAGTTAGGAAGACAAACGCCATCAGTCCCAATGTCCTCACCTTCCTCTCCCTTCCCTCAGCTTTATAGGCTGAGCATGGTGCTAGATGGTACGGAATATCCCTTGGGTCTTGACTCTGTAAGCACTGCTCAACAATAACAAAAACATCTCTCTATTATAAATACTGTTTTCAGCACAAACCCAAAACACAGCCCCATACGAACTACGATGAAGAAAACTAACTCTTACAACAGCCAAAAGCAGCAAGGGGTAGGGGGTGGTGTGGGTGAGTGGAGGGTGGTAATTGTCAGTTAAACACTTAGGGAGGTAAGCTTCGCAGATAAACCAAAAAGAGGTTAGGGGAGGTTGCTTTTGTGTTTTAATCTTGATGAACCCAGTTTTACATGAAGAGTCTTAGTCTGTCATTGCAAATGGCTGTGCTGGATGGAGCACTGTACCTAGCCATTAATCACAGCCTACTGAGTGGGGCTTACTGCTCATACAGCTCTGCCAGGGATAACATCGCAGGGCTGCTTTAATCCCCTTCACTTGGAAGCAAGAGGTTTTAGCTGAGGGATGCCTGTTACAGGGAGTAAAAACTACCTGTCTGCACTTGTCTGAAGCTGGTTAGTGGTCCCATCAGCAAGTGGGATTGGGGAGAACGGTATTTGGCAGGTGGTGAAAGGCTAGAGGCATTTCTCTCTTCAGCTGGCATTACTTGTTCCAGAAGGGACACCTGAGGTCTGGTAGTCATCTGAAGAATGGGGGTAGCTTCTGTAATTTCCTACTGCAAACTAAAAGGATGTTGTTTCATTGTCCACATGGTAAATTAAGTACTTGCTCTTACTCAGATTTCATCCAGGACTGTTGCAAAGTTTTTAGCAAATATTTGATGAATCGTGTTGTTTGTGTTAGAGACAGAACTGCAAGTTGTGTTTGCACCATCAACATACAGTTTAGATTGTGCCCCCTGGAATGTGTGAAATAGTAAGAACAAGGTTTCCTTACTTCATAGTAGAAGCAAGCCTAATTTCCAAAAGATCCAGACCATTGTTACTTGATCTTCTAGATAGACGTTCTTGCTGCTGATTCACCTGATGGCGTGATCTTGTATGTGTACTCTGTTCTTCCAGGTAGCTTGATTTGCATTATGTAAATAATGGTTGTGGCATGACCAAAGCAAGCATGTAGAGTGCAATAGTGTGTGTGAGTAGATACTCAGGACAACGCTAGCAGTTAATCCCAGTTCATTCTGCTGGTAGTTTCTAAGACTGTAATTATAAAGATAAAGTGTTTTGCTTTTTGTGTATGTTAATTTGTAAAGTATTCTATGTGGCTTGTCAGAAACCTATCAGAAATGGCTTTTTAATAGAACATTCAGTAGCTTCTTTAGTTGAATTTCAAAGTATTGAGGATAAAACATTAATCGTGTATGCCAGGGATATAGAAGCAGGTATTTTTGGCGTTTATTGTTGGGGTTTTGTTGGTGTGGGGTTTTTTGGGGGGGCAGTGGGGGTGGTTTGGTTTTGGTGGGGTTTGTTTTCTTTAGTTTTTAAGTTAGGAAATGGTGACCAGGTAATCCTTTGTTTCAGAAACTGCTGGTAAACATTCATAATAAAGATGTACACAACTTGTTGCTCTCCCCTCTGATCTCAGTTGAGAAATCAGGATATCTCTATGGAAATAGGGTAGGAGAGGTTGTTGTCCAAATTCTAAGCTTGCACAAAAAGAGAGATCTTGTGTATTTCTTGTGGACTCATAAAGGAATAGAATGTTTGTGTAAGTGAACTAACTACCTTAAAAATAGAAGTTGTCTTCTGAAATAGTGGTGTTATCTTCATACAATCATTTCTGGTGACCCCAACTCAAATGTAAGACATGTAACCTTCTGAAAGGGAACCTGCTTGAACTTTTGTCTTTGGTCCAGTCTTACTTGTGATTGAGCAATGGGAATTTTTTAATGGGTTGGAATCTCAGTAGGGTGGTGTGAGTGGGTTGGTTGTTTGGTTTGGTTTCTTTTTTTTTTAAACGCCAGGTGTTGTGGCTCAACCTCAGAACAGTGTTTTGCTACCTGGTTTGAGCACTAATAGGAATGTTAGTGTGGGGAGCCTGCCACTTGCTGTCAGATGTTTTGCCTCTTTTCAGAGGAGATCCAAGTTATATTCTGGTCATGTTCTGGAGGTTTCCCAAATCCTCCACTGCTTCCCTTGGGCAGTTAAGGGGACTAGTGAGCACAGAACACGTAGTGGAAAAAATGCGATGAACACAGGGCAGCTGGTCATAACAGGTTGTTATTTTCTATTAACTGTCACCACCTACAGTTTTGTGTGTTGAGCACAATTTTATGATACAACTGAGCCGGTCCGGTGGCTTTTTGCCACAAAAAGATTCCTCATCCCCACACCCGTATTTTTTTCAAAGGAAGACACTGAAAGACAGCAGTTAGCTCTGGCATTTGTTGATCTTTCTTCCCGAGTCAAATCAGTTGATTAACTGGTTGGATTTGATTTTTTGCATAAAGGAAAAAACAGCATTTTGCTACAATTAGTGTCTCAGTTTGGCTAATAGAGGAGCCTGGTTAGTGCAAGAGCAATGGAGTTCTGGGAGAAGGCAGCACAGAGCCACTTCTGGCAGTGAGTGATTGGATCATCTCAACTACACTAAAAGGTGGTAGCAGGTGATTAGAAATAACCTTCAAGCCTGTTTGCTAGTGTCTGTTATGTGGGGTTTTTTTAAGCGATAAACTATAAATCAGAAGTTTTGCAGTCAGAGCAAGAATTCTGAGAAATAGTGGATTTAAGCTGCTGGTGCATAAGATAATGGTTGGATGCTGAAGTAGATGGTTTTGGGGGCTGGGGCTTGTTTGTGGGTTTTTTTGTTTGAGGCAACATGTACCAATCAAAACCTATTCAGTCATGTGATGCAAAACAAGATGTTTACTAGAAGTTTTTCTTGATGGTTTAATTATTTTTAATTTCATTAAGATTAGCATTAAGCTTTTACTGGCATTCCAGAGCATATATGAGTCTGGAGCAAAAGTAAAAACTTTGTGCTCTATATTGTGACAAAAGTGTGATTGTCAGCTCTCATCCCAAGTCTGAATTAGATATGTAAATAGATGGATCTAATGTTAGTAACAAGTCAGGATCGGACTAAAGCAATGGACAAATGAATTTCAGTGAAACTTTTTAAAAGGATCTATGCTAAACTATTGAGAAATGATCAGCTCCTTGATGTACTGTTCTACTATTTTCAGGCAGTCAATTGTATGTGAACTTTTATCTGTGAAAATAAGCTTCCAGAGTAGTTTAACTCCGTTAACCTTGCTGTAAAAATGTGTTATCTGAGTTTTTGCTGCCATGGCTGCACTTTCATACTGGTACTTGTCAGATCTCTCTGTGAGCTGGGCTGGTGTTTTAAGCTGTCAGGAGACTAACCAAAATGTGTAATTTTCAGCTCAGTTAGCAAGCTGAAGTAGCTTATTATGGGCTTAGATGAGTGGCAGTACCAAAGCAGGAAGGAAGGTGAGGCCATACATGAGTGTTAATTTTCTAGCACTATCCTGATACTATACTCTTAATACAATTGGAGACAATTGTTCCTGCAATTTTTAGCAGTCTCTCCCTAGTCTCTGCTATTTAAAAAGCCAAAATAACATGTTTTAAACACAGGTTAAGAGAAACCATGGATATGCAAGGTAAGCTATTTGAATAGCTGCTGAAGGATATGTTTATAGTGGTCCATATGCATATGTATTCACTTAATCATATATTGTCAGGTTGGGGTTTCTTTGCATAGAGACAACTTGGAATACAAGCTAGAGGGTAATGTAAAGACAAATCCCAGTGACTAAATAATTGATGGAAAACCCAGTTTTCTTTGACACACCCCCTACCTTTTTCAAATTTGCATAGGAGGTATTCCTTGCAAACAAAGTTGTATGTACCCAGTTTTAGAGTTTATAGAGACCTGGATTATTCTGGTATAAGAAAGGATCTCTAGTAAAAGGTGTTTCATGGGAAACACTATAGCTGTAGTAGCTGTATGAAGAAAAAATGCAGCTATAAGCAGCTCTAAGAAAAATGAAGTTTTTATTGTATTGTATTATTGCTACTACGTTGTCCATATTTTATTTGAAAATAAAAGCATACCATAATTACATGTATAACTGTTAATTAGCTTTGCTCCCTGCATCAGTGTTGAAATAAGATTTTAGCTTCTGTGATACAAAGCAATTAAATGTCCACTTGTAAATACCTATCAATATCTGTCTGTTTTCCTGTGTAATAATTATATTCCGGTAATTATAGTTCAGTATGTGAGTGTTACTTGGCTCTCTTTACAGGCAGTACATCTTCATATTCTGTTGTGAATATGTCATTATCTCTCTTTAACAACCTAATCAGTGTTTCTTGTGCTGCTTTTCTTTTTTTCTTTGTTAAGTGGGAATAATAATCAGTAGATTAAAAAATACTTGATTTTTAATTTGTTTTCATCTATTAAAGTGTTAGTTTTTTTTAAAAAATAAAATTAAATCAAGTGAAACTTTTTCAATCATTCTTTTCCAGTTTGAATTTATTAAGATTGTGTTAAATGTTGCATTCTTTAATTATTTTTGGAGGGAAATTGCCATAATAATGCCCCGTCCCTGGAAGTGTTCAAGGCCAGGTTGGATGAGGCCCTGGGCAACCTAGTGTAGATCCAGGCCTGAGGTTGGTGGCCCTGCCTGTGGCAGGGGGGTTGGAGCTCTGTGATCCCTTCCAACTCATACCATTCTATGATTCTATGAATAATTTTATGTGGATTCTGGTTGGGTTGAACTTGACAGACAGTGCTGTTCTTGGGAAAGAGAATCTGAATTAAGCCATCTCTAACCAAAGAGAGCTCTCTTATTTTCTCTTTTATAGTTTGTATTGCTCACTGGGTAGTAACTAGCTTCAGTGAAGTGGTTAGTTGCTTCAAAACAGTTTGAGTGCTAAATCATGCAGGAGATGTTTGTTTGGCTTTGAAAGTATATTCAGCAGTTGCTGGTGCATAACATATAAAAGCAATTAAAGTGTTTAGATTCTCCTTAATGCAAGCACTATTAATTATATTCTTCCCTTTTCTTTAGTTAAAGTACCTCGTAATTTTCGCTTGTTGGAAGAACTTGAAGAAGGACAGAAAGGAGTAGGTGATGGTACAGTAAGCTGGGGCCTTGAAGATGATGAAGATATGACACTCACCAGATGGACAGGAATGATTATTGGGCCACCGAGGGTAAGTATGATGAATTTAAAAGGGTTTTTTGAGTTTGTAGGGAACACAAAATCTGCAGTAAAACAAACAAACAAAAAATTAACTTCCTACAGTGTAAAGGAATTAGTTAAAAATGTTAATGCTGTATATTCATGTTACAATTGTATCACCTCCTGGCCCATCAGTGTTTTCAGTCTAGCTTCCCCTCATACATGTTTCTGCAGCTGTCTATGTACAGCCAGTTGTGATTCGAGACATATTACTGAGTTGGGAATATGTTCAGTTTGTATTTCCACCATTACTGTACATAAGTGTGCAGCGAAGGCACAATAAATAAGGTAACTGTCTTTCCACAGTTTATCATATGTGCCTAGTGTTTGCAGTTCTTTAGGCAATTGGCAATATATTTTCAACTTTCACAGGTTTTTTCAAATAGCCTTTCAGTATAGTAGTTCATGCATTTCGATTGAATCATGCCTAAAGACCAAGCAGTTTTTAATTACTTCTAACAAGATTAAATATATATGCAAAGTTCAAATCCTTCTGTCCTTTTACATTCTATGGAATGTAATCTAGACTGATAAAACCTGCAAGAGAAGTAATCATCTCTCACATCTATCAGCCTCATGAGGTGAAGGGACACATCTTTACTTGACTTCTGCGCGCTCTTTCTCATGAGTTACAGTATGATACAAAGGTCACTGAGAGCTTTAAATGAATATACTTCCACTGGCTCTACCTTAGCATATGGCTTTCACTGCTAACATGAGGTTACTGTCTTGTGTGTCCTTCAGTGCTGCAGGGTTTATTGGACAAACAAGACAAGAACTGAGATCAGAAATTGGCCTCAGTGAAGATAACATCTTCCAGAGTAACACAGCTCTGGAGATAGATTCAGTGTAACTTAAGCTCCTTTTGGAAGTCAGAGTTATTTGCAAGTTGCAGTAGACTGCATAGTTTTGCTGAGCTCCTAAGATTTGGATGCATTTGAGAGAGTGCCAATTTAAAAATAATAAAGTAAATTTTAAAATATAAACATAATGATGGTATGCTTTGGATACTAGCTTCTGCAGAATCACAGTGTTTGAATATATTTTGAAGAAAGTTTGTAGTCTTAGGGGTTTTGAAGAGAACTTGCAAATGTGAGCACACTGAAGTAGTGTCTCCCTGACTCTCCTAAACAGGCTCCAGAACTGTCTGTGACTGGTTTCTGGCTCAACCTGAGGTAGACTCCTAACACCTCTTTGTGGGGAGTGATTATTACATAGAAGCCCATATGTTTAAAAAAAACCCAACCAAACAAAACAAACACAGCCTGAGATGCATTTTGAATTTTGGTCAGTTTATAACACTGTCATTTTATTTTCTTTATGAAAGAATGCACAGGAGTAGTATTTATTTTGGGCCATTTCAGGGACATGCGGTTTTGCTGACAGAATGACTTGTGGTACATGGTGATTATAGAGAAAAAAGCCACCAGCTCCCCAAACAGTGGTGGCATCTTGATGAGAAGAATTACGTATCCAATTTCAAGGTTGTAGAGCATGGGTGTTTTTGGAATTGGTAGACAGAACACAGAGGAAGTTGCTAATACTGCTGACAGCATGAATGTCTTTGCACAGGTGGCTTCTCTAGAGCTCTGCAAAAATCGCTTAGCACGTTTTCTTTTCTTGCTCCATTCAAAGGGTGAACCAACATGGAGAGGGGAGGAGAAGGTTTGTTTTGGATTAAAGGAAACATTTTACTGACCCTGAAAAAACCTTGAGTCTTAGTGCTTTTTGTGGAACTGGCCATGGTTGCTTGGCTTGCAGTAAAGCAGCGACTTGACAAACCAAGAAAAATTTAGAAGCCACCTGGATAGGAATAAGGGCATGAGAGCTGTTCTCAGTTCTGAGCAGTGTATATACATTTTGGCCTATTTCCACAGTAACTGACAGCACCCCTCTCTGGGGAAGTAAATTTGTTAAATTTTCATTATTCACTCAGATAAAAATAATGTTGCTGTGTTTTCTTGCTGTGGTAGCAGCTGTATTACCTGTAGTATGTCAAGATTACTTTTATTGGCCTTTAACTTTTAATGGGAAAGATTAATACAAACCCTTTTTCTTAACAAAGGATGTCCTGCTTCATCTTGTTTCTTTCTGACCCACTTGCTGCTCAGTCTCTGTGGCTTCTTGAAATTATAGGGCGCAGTTAGGGTGCTTCAGTAGCCTGCTTTCTACTCTTGTCTTTCAATTGACCACAGAGTGGACTGTCACGTGATAACTTGACTGTGTGGTTAACACTTCTGCGTGGAGAGGGTGACAGCTGGCTGACACAGAACAGCTTAAAGGAGGAACGTTACTGCTTTGGGTTCATGTTAGCTGGATCTGTTGCGCCAGTGAAAAGACAGATGTAGAAACTGGGTTTATCTCTCTTTTGGAGCACAGGGGCATGTGGGTCAGTGACCAGCAAAGCCACCGATACTTTCCATTGTGCACGGCTTGCTTGACAAGATTGAAAAACCAAACCCAAACAAAACCCCAGCTGTATTCATTTCTAACTGGACTTTCTGATGATGTATTTGCACTTAGAATAAGATTGGTCCCATTGTCACTTTGGAGCGATGTATTCTGCAAACTAGCTGTCACTTAACTGTCTTTTATAAATCCTTTAGTAAACTAAGCAGTCCTCAGATATGGAAGTCATGGATATCTTCTGAAGTGTTAATTAATTCTACAATATTTTTTTGGCAAATACTATTTTTATCTTGTTTTTGGCTGTGTCTTAACTGTTGGGTTATTGGGATCTTTGTCGTTCTCCATTTCCCATATTTTGCAGCGTTAGATTTATTTTTTCTACAGGGGAAAGTGGTAATTTTTCTAAAGATTGTTAATTTCCTGTCAGCTCCCTCCTGTGCCAAAATTGTTTTGGGAATGCAGGTGGGTAGGAAAGATAAGAATAAATGTGAATTAAAAAAAAAGAATTGTATTCTGTTAAAAACTTTGTATGGTACAGTAAATAAATAGTGGAACTTAGACATATTGATCAAGTAATCAGGAGAACTGAAAAAGTCATATATATCAGTAATCCAAGACCATCAACTGGTACATCTTGATACATGTAAAATTAGTTCATATTTCTCACTATTCTTCTTGCCTTTGTTCTTTTTTTTAAAAAAAAATAATATTCAGCTTTCAGTAAAATGCATTAGTCTGTCTTTTTGCTTTCTAGACAAACTATGAAAACAGAATATACAGTCTGAAAGTAGAGTGTGGACCTAAATATCCAGAAGCACCTCCTACAGTTAGATTTGTAACTAAAATTAATATGAATGGAATAAATAATTCCAATGGAATGGTAAGTTGAAATGGTAAGATCAACCATGTTGTTAATCTGTACTATAAATTATTTCTGTGAAAAACACAGGTGAGGAAAACGCATGTTGGGTAGAGCTTTCACATTTAAATTTTACAATATAAGTACTTGGTTTAAATCAAATTTTGGTTGCTTACTACTTCAAATCTTCAGGTATTTACAATATATTAGTGGCTCTTAGTGGCTTATTAATGAGGCAAGGATTATTTGTAGTATTGAAACAGTTGTTTTTTTTAAATAAAGCTGAAGATTTTAGCTCTAACAAGAAAAAAGTGTAGGTATTTCCCTCGTAATACTTCATAAAAGATTCATATTGTAGCAGGAGTACTACAAACTTTATCTGATGTTTCCATTAATTAAAAATTAAGGTTATTCCAAATGAGTCTCACTCTGGATATAGTTAACTCACCTGTAATGAGCAGATGTATTCAAACTCCTATTTTCTTTATATTGGATTTATTCAAATTCTCAGCTTCAGGTCTTTTGATGTAGATGGTAATCACTTTCATTTTAAAGATCAATTTGTATAAGCTGATTTTGCTGATCCTGACTTAGGGTGGGGTGGCTCGCGTAACACAAGCAGTGGCAGCAGCTCAAGCAAGTTTCTTACTCCATTATTCACTAAGTACTTTAACCCTGTGAATAACTCTGAAGTTCCTCATTGCTCAGTGAAGAAGTTGTCTTGTATTTACCATGGTATGTGTGTATATCAGCTGCAAATGTATATCACACTGCTCTGTGTGTATATGTGTCTAGTGAATGCAAAGTAACTTGGTTGCAGTGGCACTTAGAAGTGAGTCAGAGAGCATTTTTGTATTGTAAATAATTTGCAAGATTTTAAAGAAAGATGGACTTTCATTTGTGCAATTAACAGTACTGAAATGAAGCTTAAATATCCCAATGACTGTAGCAGAATGAGAGATTCTTAGGGGTTCGTTTGAGCTGTTGTGGGTGGTAGGGTAGTGTACGGGTTGGTTGTCCGAAGCCAGTGCTCTAACACCTCAGAAATCATCTAAAAGTAATTTGAAAGTACTTGAGTAGCCAATAACTTTATGCTACCTGAGGATCTTACTAAAATTGCTATCTACAAACCAGCTGTTGCCCTTCATTGTGACCATGGCTTGTTGCCTGGTTATGTATGTTTATTAAAATAGAGGTGTGAATAGCAAAAGCTGCCATTCTGGAATGCGGCAGAGTCTTTGGTATGTTTGTAATATGCTTTTTATCTCTCTGGGAATATGCATTATTCTGAATCAGTAAAGAATGCTCTTGTTGCTTCATCTGTGCATGCCTGAGAATATAGGTGTTGGTTTCTGGAAGCAGAATATCAGACCACTGGAGCCTAAAGACCCCTGTTTACCAAGGTGTTTGGCTTGCCTCAGCTTGCCTTGGAGCAGGAGGGTGAATGCTGTGACAGAAAATCCTCCTGGTCTTAAAAGCACTGTTGAAATCTAGTAATTGCTACAGAAAAAATTTGATTTTAACAAGTTTACAAGCTTATACAAAACCTTCACTCAATTTTTCTTCAACCTATAAACTAGTATATCTTAAGAAGGATTTGATGCAAATGCATAACTGGTTTTTAAATTATTTAAATAGGACTTGATCACATTTTTAATGAAAATGGTTTTCACAACTAAAGATTTTTAAACACATTTATTATGTATTTTTTAATATGCTCATTGTCCTGCTGTCTTGTGGCTTAGCTTACTTTGCTGTCATGCTCACTAGAATCTGTCAGATAAACTGGGGAAGGGGGCATGTTCAGTATCCTGGAACAGTTCACGCCGCTGCTTCCTGGTTTAGTTCCTTCTTGTTCCTTTCAAGCCACTCTCCTGCTTCCTGATCACCTTTCATTTAATAGATCATGAGCAGTTTGCTGTATTCTTTGAGTGAATGACAGTTTCATCTTCAGACAGGCTCTGTTATCCATGCTTCTGCATGCACCCTGGTTTCCTGATGTGGCCAGCTGTTGATCATATTGCTCATAGATGTAGAGAAAACGTTGATGACCTGCAGAAAAGAGACCCGAGATAAATATTAAGCAAAGTTGTAGCTCATAGCAATATTATCATACTACTCAAAGTATTTGTAATGTTGTTAAGTTACACTTTACGGGAGATAGGTGCCAGTTAACACCTGAGGAAAAGTAGAGCCCCCAGTGTGAGTGGTAACTTTTGCTGCGTTGGAGTGTGAATGGTGGAGGAGGGAGACGGATATGTGCTAGGGTTAGTGGGAGTCGAAGTAAGCTAGTCTCATACTACCTTGTTGGCTGTGGTTCTCAACCTTCTTGACTTAGAAGGCTCTTTATGCTCTGCATGAAAAGCGTGTGTGTGTAATGAATTTATCAATACTGACAGTTACAAGTTTACTGACTTTTTCTTTGGTTATTTCTGAGGGAGGAGTTTTGCTTCTAAGTAGCTTTCCCATCAGCAGCACATCTTCAGGGGTCCCAGAGATTGCTGGTTGATAAATTTAGTGCAGCAAAGGAGAGGGCTACTTCAGGAGTACTTTATACCAGAAGACTAAAGTTAGGTGCTCTGAGTCACTCTGTTGAATTGCCTTCCTTTTCTAATCTGCAAGTTAGTTTTTTGTGGATTTTCTGCTTTTCAGTTTGCCTATGGAATTACTGTGTTTGTATACAGAATTAGGGTACCAAGTTCTGAAAACCTAGTCCAAGTATTTATGTAGGGCTGGACAAAATGCCTTCATGTGCTAATGGCATCACTGTTGTAAAACTGTATTTAAATTAGCATTCTTGATGCTGCGTGGTCTTTTCTCTTGGAGACTTGTGTATACTGTATTGATAAAACACAGGTTGTGTTCCGACGTGCGATTTATTTTCCCGTGGTGTTCTGAGGGTGCCTTGATTTGTGCATCGGTCAGAGCGCTCTTCAGCAGTCTGCACTGCAGGATTTGCATTCACTTCTGCTCACTTAGATACCATTTACAGCTGGAAATACTTGTTTCCTTTAAACTCACTTGGGACTCTGTCAGCTATAAATCTCCAAGTGGTTGTCCAGTTACTGCTTTGAGTATGTTTATTGTATACTAAGCAGTTTGCTACTTCTTAACTTAAACTTAAGATCCTGGGAACACTATAAACACTGAATATTTTGCAACATTGTGTAAAATTCTTTGTTTTAATTCCAGTTGTTTAGAAAAAATGATTGTTCAAAGATTTACAATAGTGTACCCTCAGAATAAAATAGTCTTCAGGTTGCAGTTTTCGCCTTTATTAGTTTTTATGTGCCTTGAAATGTTTCTCTGTTCCAGGATGTGTACTTGAATATTACCTAATGCTTTTGTGTGATTTGATCATAGTTAGTGTCATTTTTCAAAAGATCTTATTGTTGTTTTTCATAAAGTGAATTTATTGTGCACTAACTCAGAAATAAATTCTGCAACACAGAGAACAGAACCTGAGCCAAAGTCTTTACTTCTGTAGAATGTCATGAAAAAGGTTGGTGACTTGTAGAAAAGACACTTGGGATAAACAGTGACAAAAATGTCATGTTGCAGCAGTCTTTGCTCAGAAAGCATTCATAACATCATTAAAGCAGAGTTTGCTGCCTATGAATTTGTTGTTACAAATTCCCAGCCAAGAAAGAAAAGCTGGAGGAGCATAACTTTAAGTGATCAAGTCTCATATTCCAGTACAGCCACTGTTTGAACAGCACTGGTGACCGATTGCTCTGTGCTGTAACTGAGGCAGATTCCCCAGACTCGAGAGAGAGCCTACAAAGGCAGAGCTGGGGAGAAGCAAGATGGTATGAAAGCAGAATTGTCAGGCTGAAGATAGTTGTTCAGTTGGGGAGTCCCAGAGCAGCCTTGCTAACCCAGACTTTATCTAATCAGATAATTACAATATTTTCTTTTCTCAAACCTACCAAAATCTAAACCTACCTTTTTTTTTTCTTAACCATGTTGGTTTACCAGTGGTCTTCTAAAACACTTTAATGGCTTCTACCCCCAAGTGCATGTCTCTCCTTGTTGGCAATCTTCTGTTGCAACCAGTACCTGGTCCTTAATAATTTATTGTGGCTTCTTGCCCCCCTATTTTTCTTAGGGAGATTATTGATTTTTTGGAGCAGATCAGTGACATATTATGTGATCTTTCCTCAGCTACTTTAGTAGAAAATATTGTGATTCAGACTAACATGGACAATTTTTAAACTACTGGTCTGGACTTACACCAAAGCATTCAGGCAGGACTCTCACATCTTGTTTCATTTTGCTAAATTGAAGAGGATGTCAGGTTAGCTGCAGAGAAGTGTTAACAAATGTTAACAAGTGTGCCTCTGTGTGAGAGGGGGGAAATAAGCTCTTAAACATGGGCAGGTATATGCTGATTGAACTGTTACCCTGATACTTAACCACCCTGAAGCTTGACCCCATGAGGAAAAGTGGTGGTTTTGTGCATTTCTCATGGCATTTTCTGTATGGAGAACAACTTTGAGTAGTGTGATATTTACTATTCTAACTTTTGAAATTAATTAATGTTGTTCCTGGTTTGCTGGGTCCAGCTCATTTGATAGAAACTTTGGGGTGTCCTCCTTTAATTCTGTCTAGAAGGATTGGAGAGGAAGAGATCTGTAAGAGCTCAGTATCTTGAAACAAATATTCAGGCTTACTTAAGCTGCTACTTAATAACACAGATGATCTGTTAGCAGAATTTGCCTTCTATTCATTGTCTTTTACTCACTAGTAGTTTTATCTAATTGTCTGCTTTTAAAGAAAATAGAAGCTGTTTTACAGTTGCAGAGATTATTCTGCTTTGATATTGCTTCTTATCTACTGCATTAAACCAAATACCCCTTAAAAAAAAAAAGGTAGTCCCAGAATTACAATAATGGTCTGGCCAGTGTTACAGAAAGGTTTTGAAAGTATTAGCTCAAACACTCATGCATATTTTAACTTGGCATGATCTTGCTGCATAATGGAGCTTTCCTTTTGATGCTCCTTTTCTTCCTAGTTTATTAATGTTTGCAATAGTTGTGAAGCAGCCTGACTGCCTTTTATACTGTGGTTTGATAGGCTCTCTTTGGCAGCTCTGCTGACTTTAAGGGGTTTCTGACTCTGAGCAGAACATTTATTTGTGTGAAGAGCAATGCTTATAATGCTGAGCTGTGAATTGGATCAAGGATCCTGCTCAGGCACTTCTTTCAAGGTGGTGTTTTTTTAAAATTGGGTGGGTTCTGTCAGTTAAAGTCAGCAAGGAGCTCCACATACATGTCATGGCTCATCTGAGCTTCTAGGCAGCAGTGCTGTGAAAGGAACAAGTGCCTAGTGAGAGGGAGCAGAGGTTTCTTGGGTTAGTATTGCTGCTCCAGCAGGTTAAACCTTGACCTCAGTTTCCTCATACAAGGTTTAGTCTCATCCGGTGTTCTGAAAATAGACACCCTCACTTTGAACAATCTAGAAATAAAATGTCTATTTAACGTTCTTATTTCTGATTCCAATGTTGTTGTGTTTTCTTTCCGTTTGCCCTAATTAAGATGGAATAAGAAACTTCTAAATATTTTATGCTGCCTAAATCATAAAGCAGTGGTTTCCAGCGCTTTTATAGCCGTGCAGTCTGCCTTTGCCAGTCTGCCAGTGGAATTCATTATCATGCAATAGCCCTATTCCTGCCCCTGGGCCTGCTTTGCAGTTGCAGGGCTGTAGACCCCTCTGTCATCTTAAGGTCCTCCTTGCAGGGTCTGGGTGGCCAGGACTTACCTCCTGCCAAAACAATTCCCAAACTGACTTTCAATTGCTGACTTTCCTATGGAAACCTCCCTGGTATAATGCAATTGTGTAAATTGTCCCACAGGTTTTATAACCGCATAGGAGAAGTCCCATGTCCTTTCCTTTCAGTTCATATTCACATTGGTAAGTGATGTACAGTAATCTTCATGGCTCCATAAGGTGACGTATGGTAGGAAGGATGCAAAGAACTAGGAAATGTCTAAACGTTTCATTTACAAGATGAGATCAGTTATTTCAATACTTCAAGCCATTTCTTACTACATGTGGTGACTCTTGACTCTAACAGTACTTCTAGCAAGGGAAAACTGAGGGAAATTTTCCTCTAGAAAGGTATTCTGTGGATTCCAGTGTGGCAGGTTCTTCTAAAGAATTGAGGAAAACCCAAGTGTATGTATTAGCATAATGAAGGTGATTATTTGTTTCTTTCTGGAAGGTAATTTGGAACAAATGAATACATTTTATAAAATATGGCTCCAGTTTTGCAGTGAATGGTTTGCTGATCTTTCCCCCCCCACCTTCCTACTCACTAATACTAGTATCAGGACAGGTGGAAGGGTCCACCTGCGTGGATTTTATTGGAGAATCTGTACCTGTGTGTAAGTATATGATCATGCTACTTAAAGTATTTTATGAACACGGGGACTCTATGCCACAGAGAAAGTGCCAGGGAATGCTCAGAGCCTTTCTGAGACCAAATCGGGTCAATAGCAGTTATTTATGTTATGTTATTTAATGTTATGTATTTCATTATATCTTACAACTCCCTCTTCTTTTTGCAGGTGGATGCACGGAGCATACCAGTGTTAGCAAAATGGCAAAATTCTTATAGCATTAAAGTTGTACTTCAAGAGCTAAGACGTCTAATGATGTCCAAAGAAAATATGAAGCTTCCACAACCTCCAGAGGGACAAACTTACAACAATTAATTTTAGCTGATTCTCAAACTTCTGTCTTAAAACAACAACCTTCTACTCATGTTAATGTCTTGATTAAATCTCACAGTGCAAACACCCACACATTAAAAGAATTTCAGCTGGTATACATGACCTGGACATTTGTAAGAATATATATAATATATGTATGCCCAATATGTTTTCAGGCACTATGGGAGAAAAAGGCAGCACAATTTTTTTTTTTCTCTTATTGAGGCACTGTCATTTAAGCATAAGCCTGAAATAGCCTAAAATTGGAATTCAGGTTTTACAAGATGAAAGCATGACAGAAAGTGTCAGATTGCTGTGGAATAATATATGTTTCTGAAAATAATCTCTTGAGAAGGCAAAATATAAATGGCATGCTTTATCCATCTTGCTTAGTAAAAGAGCTGCAGTTAAATTTGTTTTAAAGTAGCAGGTACAGTGAATACCGTTGCTCATCTTGTTTAATTTTGCAAGGGTGTGGGTGCCGACTACTAGTAGTGTCACAAAGTATGTTCAGGATTGTTTTGATACCTGTATTTATAAAATGGGGGGATTAATTTCTGTTAAGCAGCTCCTGTGTGTTACATGTATCGGACATGGCAAATATTTGTTTACAGTCTTTGTTCTAATAAACCATGCATTTAAGTTTTAGTGAAACAAAGGAAATGTATGGATATGTGATTGAGATTAAAGTTAGTCTTAAAATGTAAATAAAATGTGGAAAGTGTCTGAGGCTGTGCCATTTCTATGATAGCGATGTAATATATGTACAGTAATTTGCAGAAGTAGTGGAAAGCCAAACATAATGTTGCTGCTGGTTTTACATGCACCTTTTATTCCTGCCACTTCTGTATGCCTAGTTTACTTGAGAGGTCAAGGGATTCGGTTTGTCGCAGCGGAGGAAGTTCTGTCACCTGTAGTACCACTTCTTTAGACAAGCTTGTGCTACGTGTGTGTGTGTGTGTGTGTGTGTATATATATATTTAAAAAAACCTAAACAACCCCCCAAAAAGACTGCAAAATAAAAGCAAAAAGACCTTGCCTACCCATTTCCCCTTCTCCTCCCTGTAAGATTCTTTTGAGAAATGAGCATAACTTTCACTTTGCTTATGTGACCTCTGAGCAGTTTTCACACTCTGTTGTTGAAGTCTGTCCTACTTCTCAGTCCTCTCTCTTCCTTCCGCAGTTGCTGCCTTGATTCTTGCTTTCTTGCATCGTTTCATCTTTTACATTTCTTGGCTTTTTCTTTCTTGTCTGTTCCACTTTTGCTGTTTCTGAAACACAGAAAAGAAACTTCAGGAAGCTTTAATAAACGTTACACCTGTGGTACGGATCATCATATTTCCATCTGCGCTCCATGTATCATGTGCCACGACACCACTGTCTTCATAGCTAGAGCGCTTTCTGCCTTTCCTGCAGTTGTTGGTCTGTGTTTTCAGTGCATTCTGTCTGGTGGGAGCACTGGTTTTAGTTCTGCTTGATTTCTCATAAGAAAGTGGTTAATGCTATCTATCCTTTTGGAAATTACACCTTCTTCTCCCACCCCACCTCTTGGAAAACGCAAGCTTTTGTTCTTTGTGGTGAGCATGTGGAACGCTGGGGGCGAGTCAGCTATTTGCATTCAAAATTTGATTTGGTGGTTCTTTTGAAAACATGAATATTATCAAAAGCCATCAACAGCCAGGTTACTTTCTTTGATATGCCTTTGCCTGATTCTGATGTAAAGAATGAATCTTTAAAAGCAATAAATTAGGTATTCTCTTTTTTTTTATTTTTTTAATGGAAAGGCTTAATTGGTATTTGTCAGTTTATGCTTTTTAGACAAATTGGACACATCCGGAATTGGTGGATTTGAAGCTGCCAGCTACCTCCTGTCTGTACTTATAAACACATCATTTGTGATGGTTTGGCTGAAGTGCATAGCAACATTTTCTTACTTGATTTAATTGAGTATTTTGATGCCATTAAATCTTTTCTTATGATAACACTGCTAATCTATGTTTAATCAAGTAAAATAACAAACTGTACAGTCCTGAGATGTGAATTTGGGGGGAAATTTCAGCAAGTATTGAGAGAATGAGAAATTCTCATAGACTGTCATGCGGTCAGTAACATAATTTCAGTGCGACTGACTTGACTGATGGAGCAGGAGAAAGGGTTGGTGTTCACTCAGTTGTACGTGGTGCAGGTTGTTCCAGCAACGGTTACTTGGAGTACAGACAAGGTACTTCACAGTAACTTGTCTGTACTCCCAGCATTTGAATCTGTGGAAATCTGCACAGCCAGCTGTAAGCAGATACGTTTTGCAGAAGGAAAAAAAAAAGTTGTGGAGGGAGCTGACCCCATGCCTGACACCAGGGTGTGTAATGTAAAGGATGACTGTAAAAGTATTCCTGCGGTGATTTAAGTGTGTTGGTTTCCCATTTTGCTGACACTGGAAGAAGCTGAAGTGTAATTAATTAGGAAATTCTAAAAGTGTCCTTGACTACTGTATAAAGTTGAGAGCCTCCTCGAAACTGTTACTACCTGAAGAAGACTGTGAAGCACTGTTGCTTACCCTCCTCCAGAAAGGTTACGTTGTTCTGCAGGTATCTCCATCTGATCGGTGTTTGCTTGGGAATCTCTTTTTTCACGTCCTTGTGGTTTCTCATAGGTTAACCTGCTTAGATGCTGGGATTGTAATGTTTCTCCTGCAAGTATTTCATCTGCATTGTGATCTTTTGGCAAGATTTGAATGTGCTGTTGTTAGCAAATGTGTATTTATTTTCTTTTTTCCTTCTTGAATCTGCCTCTGTGGAAGTAGAGCACCATTAGAAGCTGGTTGTGTGAGGGGCAAAGTGTGAAATTCCTAAACAGAACGGGTTTTTTTCAAGTTGCTTTAGAAAATTCACATGCTGGTGGTCATCAAATGGGATTTAAACTAGCTTTCTGCTCTGACAGGTTGTTAGAGTTTTTGTGGTTTGGTTGTTTGAGGGAGGGATAAGTTTACCATGAAGCAAAGAAAAAAACACAAACCCGAGAGGTGGTGTGATTCATGCTTCGTAAACATGGAGATACCATGGGAAGCCTATGGGAATATCCACGTTACGGATAATGTGCCTTACTTGTTTATAATAAAGTAGGCAAAGTGTTGCAAGGTGTGCACCTACCAGCAGCCTTGATCGCTCTCATCTTCCTGAAGGCACCTCGCGACGACTGGACGCCCGGCAAGACCGAGTCAGGAAGGAATCCCTCAGCTATTCTGAAATAAATCCATCATCCACGCTCCTCCTCCGTGGTCATTACTGTATAGGGGTACCTAAAGGGAGTCTTCACTGCATCAATTACAATACCTTCAGTTGATCAATTACAATAATAATAAACTCCGTGATTTAGACAAGTACTTGTGTTTTACATGGCTACTTCTGTGGTGAGGTTGTGGAGATGTGTTTCCTCTTTAGTAGCTTCCCAGACAGTAATTAAACAAAGGTTTAGTATGCTTTTCTTGCAGTACCTTTAGATGCAGAAGGCTCCTGTGGCCGGCCACCTGGTCATCGTCCCGGGTCAGAGGTGGGATGTCTGGCTACAGGTTTTATTCTGACCTCTGGTTAGTGAAAATGGAGCCAAGCTGCCCCTGGTGCAGCTGGTCTCAGCTGCTAGAGAAGGAGGAATACCCTGGCATTAAGCAAGTCTGAATATGTGTTGCTGTAACAAAAAAGGTGATGTTAAAACTGCTGTTGATCTTTCATTGTGAGTTAAATTTGAAATTGTGAAGCAGTGGGACAGAATATATTTCTCATAAATTTTTCTGAATAATGTGTTCACACCTCTTGTGAAGCCTAGGAAGGTCTGTGAGGTGGAGAGGTATTTCCCACTTAGGAGAACATGATGCATGCCTGTGGTCTGTCTTTAATAATAATAATGCTGCTGCTCTGAAACTTACTAATACATCTGTGATAACTCCTCATAATTAAACAATTGTGGGAGAGGGTTTTCTTCTTTTACCTGTTTTGATGATCGTGTTGTTCCCTGAAACAGTGTATTACAACTTTCCTGTGGCAGAGCTGATCCCCAGCTGAGCATGGGCTGAAGTGACGTAAGGATGTATTGCCTGTAATGCTGGAGGCATGAAAGTAACGTGCTTGCTGCTTTAAAACGGTACAAAAGAACACATTTCACTGGCTGATCTTGAGTCCTCCATCCAATAGTTAAAATACCAGCTTTCTAAATCACCTTGGTGTTAATGCATTAATAAAATGTTTGGTTTGGGTTTCTAGATGGGTCTGTACCTTCAGCTCAAGTTGTAAATGTACGTACCGTAAATTCTGTCCCATGAAATACGTGTCACGTACCAACTCCTGAGTAACAGTCCCGTATTCAGACAGTTCCGTGAAGTTTTTCAGTCTTTACCATTTTAAAATAGGGATAAAAATAAGCCTTTTATTATTTATCCTAGTGCCAAACTATATAAATGAGTAACTTAATGGATGATGTTGAGATAATGCACAGATAGCCAGTGCTTGGGCTCCCTTGATATAATGCATGTTTTCCATGCTAATTGATGGGTTTTCACCATTTCTTAAGGGAAAGCATCCCAACCTTCTGCTTTTAATATATGCAGTACAGTTAAAATGTAAACATGGTTTTATAATGTATAAACTATGCGGTTTGGGTTAAAAAAAAGTATACTGTGTATTTGTTAGCTCAGAAATACTGAGGGGATGGGTGTGCAGACATAAACAAGGAAGGTTTTCATCAGCTGCTCTGTGCTCGGTCCTGCTCTGCTCCCTGGGGACTACTGTAGGTGTGTAGGTCTGGTATGCTGATGTAGCACAGTGTCTGGTTTTGGTTGGCTTTTTAATTTTCTTATTCTAATTATATTACTGTTATATTTTCAAAGCATGAGAAAGGAGGGGGGAAGGGTTTGATTTCCCTCTGTAATTTCTATTAGTTAAAAATCATGAAGACAAGAAGAAACCTGGTCGAGGTAAACACATCTGTTACTGACTTGACTGGATAATAGACCATGAAAATTTGGCTGGTGTTTTTTCCAATTGTCACAGGAATAAAAGGTATTACAGTTGGGATGAGAGCAGCTCAGACAGCAGAGCTGTGAGGTTATTGTGAAGATGTGGAAGAGAGTGTTTTGTGGTGGCTTGACCCCAGCTGGAGGTCAAATGCCTACCCATCACATTTTGACTTTGGGAGATGAAGGAGCAATAGTAACTCCTTAAATTCATCCTGATGGGACTTGGCCTGGTTCTGTGCATCTCACTCCCTTCTCTGAGGTAGAGTATTCCTGCATTTCAAATGGTTAAACAGAGTGGTGAAGTACAGCAGGTTGAGGTGACTGTTTCTTTTAGATTTTGTTATGCAAAACTTGCGACCAAGGAGCCCTGTGAACCAAAACCACGAAGGGAAGTGTGTGATGCCGGCAGCTGGCTTGTTAGTTCCCAGGTCAATCTAAATGATTGGTGGTCAGTGTAATAATAAAGTTTAATAATAGAGTTGATACTATTAAAGAGAAGAGTCTATGCTCTTTGCTTTTGTCGCGGTATCAGGTGAGTTGCCAGCATCCCTGACCTCTGCCTATTCTGGCCAACAGTTTCTTCCACTGTTTGTTGTCTGCTGGACTGGAGTTTCAGGAGAGTGTTATCTGTCATCTCCGGGTGGTCTGTGTTGCACTTTGAACTGAGGGACCACCCGGTTCTGAGAAATCTCTAAAATAACTCCTTGCCACGGCATCATGGTGTCAGGATTCGTGGAGACAGGCATGGTCATCTTGGTATCTTCTGAAACCATTTCCTGTTGTATGTATGCTTGTTTTCTCTATGAAGATTTGCAAGTTAAAATTCATGGTCTCCTACAGTACTGCTAACCTGTAACTGCATTAGATTCCTCACAGCCTCACCAGGAAATGTTTCAAACATCAATGCCCTTACAGTCAGCATCAAATGAGTCATTGTGTTTATAGCAATATCCTCATGCTAAGTTAGTACTACACTTTCGTTCCTTAAATGCTGTAACTTTGAAGTGCTGAACACTGCAAAATGAAAAGATGTTAGCCCTGATGTGTCTAGTTAGCCATGCTTTTATATCACTGTTCAGTCCCGATGATAATGATTTGCTTCCTTGAGCTGTCATTTGGATTGCACATTAAACACTCATTTAAAATCTTTGAGTGTCCCCTCAGTTAGCAGTGTAATGGTGTTTATCTTTGCAGGGGGATGCTGTGAATAGAGTACTGCTTTGGAAGCTCTTGATGCAAATGTCCTGCTTTCAGTCAGTTAAAAAGACCAGTTCTGAACTGCAGAAGCTGTTCCGTAGAGCAGTAACTCTCTTCTGGCATTTCATATGCTGAGAATCACAGAACATCAGGAGCTGGAAGGGACCCCAAAAGATCATCTAGTCTAACCCCCTGCCAGAGCAGGATCACCTAGACTAAATCACACAGGAACGCATCCAGGTGGGTTTGAATGTCTCCAGAGAAGGAGATTCCACAACCTCTCTGGGCAGCCTGTCCCAGTGTTCCATCACCCTCACAGTGAAAAAGTTCCTCCTCATATTCACATGAACTTCCTATGCTCCAGTTTGCACCCATTGCCCCTTGTCCTATGGCTGGCCATCACTGAGAATAGCCTAGCTCTAGCCTCCTGACTCTCGCCCTTTACATATTTATAAACATTAATAAGGTCACCCCTCAGACTCCTCTGAGCTAAACAGACCCAGCTCCCTCAGCCTCTCCCCATAAGGAAGGTGTTCCACTCCTTTAATCACCTTGGTGGCCCTGTACTGGACTCTTTCAAGGAGTTCTGTGTCCTTCTTGAACTGAGGGGCCCAGAACTGGACACAATATTCCAGGTGCGGTCACACTAGGGCACTCTTTTACATTCAGATGTGTTGGAATTGTTGTGTTATTCATTCAGTGTCGCAGTGTTGACACTCATTCTCTAACACATGACTCTGTTTTTGTGATTTTATGGTTCTGTAGTATCAGTTGTTAGTGTTAAACCAGAAGCCAGGAGAAAGGGTGCACTGCTTTACTTGACAGACACACAAATCCCGTATGCTGCACTAAGGACCCGGTAGCTGGAGGCAAGAGGCAAGGGGGGAGGGAAAGGATTTGTATAATTTGAGTATATACAAGTCCTGCCACCACTCTCTACATAAGACTGAGGTGCCAGCTAAGTATTTGCCCAGTTTTTACATGCCTGGGAAGTTCCTTACAGAGAGAGTGGTGAGGTGCTGGAACAGGCTGCCCAGAGAGGTAGTGGATGCCCCATCCCTGGGGGTGTTCAAGGCCAGGTTGGATGGGGCCCTGGGCAACCTTGTGTAGATTCAGGCCTGGAGGTTGGTGGCCCTGCCTGTGGCAGGGGGGTTGGAACTCTATGATCCTTGGGGTCCCTTCCAACCCAGACTAGTCTATGATACACAGCTGACATTACATTTTATAGCCACCCAGCTGTACGGGTGATGTGATTTGTGCCCAACTAGGAGTGCTTTAGTACAACCATAGCAAGAACTGGAGTTCTGTTGTAGGTGCTTTTATGTGTAGTGGCTGGAACCTGGTTTATGTCTGTACTGTTTAAAGACAAGTGACAAAATGTTTTGGTATTAAATTCACGCTGTGTCACTAATGCTGTTTGGAGGGTAGTTCTTATTTGCTGGGGCTTGTAATTTAGCAATATTTATTTGGTATTTTCACAGTATTGGTTGGAATTATTCCACCTCAGTCTTGTAAAGGATAAAGAACATATCCATGCATGTGCATGTACGCACTCTCATGTTTATAAAATGTTTAAGCAAATAAAACTCTGTTGCTCTTTCTCCCCAGTTACTTGGGAGAGGGGGATAGATGGGGTAGATCTAATTTTTTTGTTGGCAGAGCCAGTTAGCAATAACCATGTGGTAGCTGCACTTCTGTTCAGCACACCTCACTTGTAATCCAGATCACAAAGTAGCAGCGGTCCCATCCTTTGCTGATCTTTCTGATTTCAAGGGAGCTACTTTCCAGGTCCAAACTGGGGGCAGCCAAGCTGAGCCCACTTGTGCTTACAGTGCTGGTGTCTGCCCATGGTCTGCATGGAAGCTGCCTGGGAGGGGAGTGAGGAGCTCTGTGGTTCCCAAACAAGGTCTTGGCAGCTTGAAAGCATGTTTTTTTCCCCTCCTAATGTTTCACAACTTTCCCCTGACTAAGTAATACTAAATTTAGAGCTTGAGTCCTCAATGCATTTACTCAAAGAGGTGTGTAGCTACTAACTTGCTGTAGTGATGAGCACAGAATAGAGACACCTCCTTTGCCTTCTTGTCCCCAAAGCAGCACTTCCCAATTAGGTGCTGATCTCTCCAGAGTTTTAAGCTAGCAACAGTTGCAGAACCGGGCATCAAAAGTCAGAAATGAGTTGAAAACCTGGGAGCTGTCACAGCCTGGATTCTCTGTTGTCCTCGGGGCTGGGAAGGATTATATAATACTCAATATAGTATGCTTCCCCGATATAAGAAGGACAGGGATCTCTTAGAGTCCAGCGGAGGGCTACAAGGATGATTAAGGGCCTGAAGCATCTCCCCTGTGAGGAAAGGCTGAGTGAATTGGGGCTGTTCAACCTTGAGAAAAGAAGACTCAGGGGGGACCATATTAATGTTTATAAATATCTCAAGTGTGGGACACAAGGGGAAACGACCAACCTCTTTTCAGTGGTCTTTGGGGACAGGACAAGGGGCAATGGCTGTAAACAGGAGCACAGGAAGTTCAGCACCAAGATGGGGAAGAACTTTTACACAGTGAGGGTGACAGAGCCCTGGGACAGGCTGCCCAGGGAGGTGGTGGAGTCTCCTTCTCTGGAGATATTCAAGACTCGTCTGGATGCCTGGATGCAATCTGTCCTAGGGAACCTGCTTTGGCAGGGGGGTTGGACCTGATGATCTCTTGAGGTCCCTTCCAACCCCTACGATTCTGTGAGTCTGTGTGAATCTGTGATTTACCTCCCAGTACTGAGAAGGTCTTCTTCTGTCATTGCCTACACATGCCTATGGAAGCTCTTGGTTACGCAGATATTCTTGTGTAATGCTTGGAGATGAAAACTTACAGCAGAAAGCACAACAGTCCTCACACAGGCTCCACAGGGCTGGTAATTACTTTGCAGAAGAAAGATGAAAACTCGTGCCTGGTGTCGTGGGGCATGTGTGAGTGAGCACATTTAACAATGGCAGCCAAAACGTGTAGGTCTGTGGTCAAATTCTGACAAGGCGATTAAATCAGTACGTGTTTCTAGCAGAGGGATTTCTGGCACAGAACGCTTTTACACCCCTAATCTTCATTTGCCTTCTTCATCTTAAGTATTTTGAAAATGTTTTCCTGTTAAGGAGATAAAAAACACCAAACAAATGCCCTGTGTGTGTATGTACTTTGTAAGGCCTTGTCTGTCCTCTGCAGAGCTGTCTCTGCTCCTGCATTTCTGGGACGCAGCCGTGCCCCCCTGTAGCCTTAGGTGTCCCCCTGCTTCCTGGTTTTGGACCCTGGCCGTCTGTGTGCTCCTTCTCGGAGGGTCGCGAAGTGTGGTCCAGATGAGCATACTGGTGGGTTTAAGTTAACTATGGAGGAGTCCATGAAAGAAAGTACAATTGAGGGTCAAAGTTTGGAAAGACCCATTCGTGCTCCGTCTTGGGGGTTTAAGATCTGAATGTGCTGTTGGGTGCCTGTGGGAATTTGCAGCACAGCTGAGCCGGCGCTGCGGAGACTGGGCTGGGTTCTCGTCTGATGGAAGAGGAGCTGTCAACTTTGTGAGGGACAGCAAAGGCAAATGCTCAGGTATGCTCTCAGGTATGCTCTTACAGGTGGTAATGGTGTTCCTGTTTGGGGAAAAACCAGCCAGCCTGTTTGCATAACAGATCGGTGTGACACAGAATGAGGTGAATCTGTGTTGCCTGCCAGCAGTGTGACTTAGCCTCGGCCCCTTCCCCTAGGAAGGAAGCTGTAGTTTTAAGGTTGTTTTTTTTTTCTTTCACTTTCTGTACTGTTCAGTGGATTTTGCATTTCTGCTTATGCTGCAGTCTCTGTAACACTCATATCTAGTCACATAGACCAGTTGGATCTAACACAACTAGAAAAATGACATCATATGAATTCCTATGCGACAGGACAGGGGGAAACAGTGTTAAATTGTCCTCTTTGCTGTGATTTAAACTTAGGATAGGACTAGTTAAACCCAACTTTTGTACAAGCACAAATTAGCAGGCTAATCACAAAGCATTTTTTGTGCTTAAACCCAAAACCTCAGCTTAAACCCAAAGCTCCTGTGTTTAATAACTTAGCACTTTTTAGATGAGAGCAGGTGAAAAAATCAAAGTTGGAACATGGCTGTTCCTCAGCAATTACCCTCTGACTGGAGAAATTAATCGATCACACCTTGCATGTGTGTGTGTGTGATCAGATAACTTCTCTATGGATGTATTGGTGGCAAGCACACGGCATGTTACTGATTTTTCTTTACAGTAAATATTAGCCACACACAGACTCTTTTTCTGCTTTGATTGAACTGCCACCTTGCAAACCACCTCGGGTAAAGTATGGAAGCTGCAGTGAGTTTGGTAGCCTAGCAAGTGGGTTTTTATCTATCTAGAAAGAAATTTTACCTGTAAATTCAGAGGAAGTTGTGTTAGGGAATAAGCCTTTGTAGAGTGCCTATATAATATTGAGAATTCAGAGTTTAATTGAATGTCACTGCCACCTAGGCTTTGTTTTATTTCATTAAATTGTGTGTTTGTATTAGTGGATTAAGACCTTTGGACAGCCTGAAGCACAGTAAGGGGCTGTTTTTTTAAAACAGAATAAGCCCCGATGAGTTAAATATCCCTGTCTTCTGAACAGCCAGCAAGGAGCTGGTGCAATAATCTCGCTGCAGTGGTCAGTTTGTTGTTGGAGTGACTGCTTCACCAGAGCGCTCCAGCTCAGACAAGTTTCTGTTGTTTAGACTGTGCTGGGACTATGCCTGTCTGCAGCACACCAAGCCCAGACACAAGCCACGCTCTGCACCACAGCTACTCCATCCTTGTGTGGTTTTCCCTTTCTTTCCCTTTCAGTCCCAAAGAGACTGACCTTGGGCTCACATCGCTCTTTGTTGGCAGCCCAAAGATTCTTGGAGGCCACTGTAATGTCATCCCTTTTTTCCCATTGGACACATGGGGAAAATGGTGAAGAGGAGATGTTAATGGCAGAAGATCACGGGCCTGATTTGATCCATTCTCAGAGTTTTAGGAGGCAATGTAGCGTCAGCGGAAGCAATGTAGCATGCTATCGCTGCAAGGAAGAAGAGAGAGAACACCTGATAACCCATGAGAGTTTGGATTATTTGCCTTCACACAGTGAAGTTTATAAGAAGTGGCTACAAGAGAAAACATACAGGTAAATTTACCTTAATACTGTTAAATTCCCTGTAAGATATGGGTAATTTGGACAATCCAGGGAGATGCCTGATAGTGGAATGAATTAAGAAAATGCTATCAATTGTTTCTGATAAAAGAGTGTAAAAAAAGGTCCAGATAGTGAGCAGCTTTCATTAAAAGCATCTTTTGAAAGTGCCTGTGGCTTTGCTCTTGGAAAAGTATTTGGATATGCAAAAAAAAGAATGTTGTTCACTACTCAGTGTGTACAACTTAAAAGGTGCAGAGGTTTGGGTGAATGTTCCCTTACTCAGGCTTTTCTTGAAATTCACCATCTGTTAGTGTAATCTGCAGGAAATGTGGCATTTGAATCTCAGTAGGGGAGCTCTAGTGCCAGGCAGTGCTAAGAATAAATCAGAAATCACTATTAGTGCACAATTATTATTAGAAGCTAAGTTCAGGGAAGACAGAAACTAGAGGTAAAGGGTCACACACTTGTATGACAGGTGCCCAGTGCCTTAGTTGCATAGAAGAAAAATAGGAATTACTTTGAAATGAGTTTTGAGTGCTCAGTGCTTAATTACTGATTCACATGATTGATTGAATGTTGAGATGGCATCAATCAGCACTCGAAGGCAGATTGGCATTAAAAAACAAAACCAAACCCATCTAACCAGGTTCCTTGCCCAAATGGGAATGGGTTCCACCTGATGGTAGAGTTTTGTTGTTTCTAAAGAGATACTGGCACAACCCACCTCTTGCTCATGCAGCCAGAGTTAACAATCACAGTGTTCTAAATATGGAACTTGTGTGTTTGTGAGAAGAAGCACAGGAAACAGTCCCATGCTGCAGGCTGAGAAGTAACTGTGTCTTCCTGTTTCTAGAAAAGAGTGGGATCGATGGCTGCTGATGGGGCTCATCGGCACAGCCGTTGGGATGCTGGGGTTTTTGACTCATCAGATAATTGACTGCCTTATCAAATTGAAATGGGACCTGGTGGCAAATTACCTGCAGGTGAGCAAGAGAAAGTCAGAGTGACCTCTGCTGTGTTTTTGCTTGTGTTTCAGAAAATCCACGCAAAGTTTTAACTGACTAGAGGTGCTGCCTGTCTAGGTGGGTGTGGACATCAGCTATCCTATCCCACTGTGCTTCGTGTCAGTGTGCTTTGGTGTTCCCTGCAGCAGCTGAGCCCGTAGGACAGTGTAACATCTCATGGAGTTCTTGTCATGAGATTGATGAAGGCAGTCTTTAAAATACTGTTGCATTCCTCTTCCTCCTTGCACATCAGGCGCACGTGCTGCTCTAGGTATTGTTGATGTCCAAGAGAGGGTATTAGGTTTCTCTTAAGGTACTTACTGAATGTGGACCTGGTGTCAGATGCAGTAGTTCTTTCTACGTCCAGGGCGGCCATCTTTTTCTAATGCTGCAATAGATTATTGTGGCATGGTTAATTTGGCCTTGATGGTGTACAGGATCCTGAGATGAGCAGGGGGAAGCAAAAAGCAGGTTCACAGTCCTGGACTTCAGGAGAGCACTTTGGTCTGTTCAGAAATCTGCTGGGAAGAATCACAAGGGAGGCCATCCTGGAGAGAAGAGATAGCTGGCTGTTTTTCATTGATTATCTCCTCCATGGTGAAGAGCAGTCCATTCCAATGAGTGGGACATAAAGCAAAAGGTGGCAGGAAGTTCCTGGCAAAACTCAAACATAAAAAGGAAGCATACAAGAGGTGGAATCAAGAGCAGGTGACCCAGGATGAATACAGAGAATACAACTGGGCTCAGAGCATTATGAGCCAAAAGTCCATCTGGAGGTTGGTCACCACAGGTATACCCAGGGATCAATACTGGGGGCAAACAATGTCCGATAACTTCACTAATGGTCAGGATGATGGGACAGAGAGCACCCTCTGCAAACTTTCAGACAAAACCAAAACTGGAAGGAAGCATTGCTTGATACAGATGGGTGATTGGGTTACCTTTTCAGCCAACAACCTCCTGGGCTGCATTAGGTGCCAGCAGCAGGTGGAGGGAGGTAATCCTTTCCCTCTGTTCAACACTGGTGAGGCCACATCTGGAGGAGGACTCTGGGCTCTCCAGTACAAGGGAGACGGATGCATCCTGCACTGTTCTGTGAAATCAAGATAATGGAATAATGCTGCCAACTGGTGAGGGACAGATCTCAATCACTTCACAGAGATGCAAAGGAAGACTTGTTCTGTGTGGAACAGTTGGAGGCTGAATATATCAGAGGGAATATCCCAGAAATGAACAAGTTTAGGCTTTCCACGAGGAAAGCGTGTGTAATGCTCATGAAATATTATTTCCCCGGGGCTTCTTATATGCAAACAGTACATATATTTATAACATACAGCAACATTGGACAAATACAGATGCATACATGTATATACATTTCTATGTGTATAGATCCATGTGTGCGTATATGCACACTAAAGTATAAATAAAGAACATATAGAAAGCACAATTTGGCTCCAGGGAACCGCAACAACCATTGCACGTGCTGTTGTCCTGTGGTATTATAAAATTTGTCCTATTGTATTAGGCAGTTCCAGAGGGACAGGAGGTAAGCTTTCACAGCCTCTGACATCAGTACAAACATGTCATTCCCACTCTGGAAGACCTCCCCATCTAAGTACCTCCTTCAGCTGCAGATGAGCAAAACTCGTTTTTTGCACACTTTGCTGTCTGGCACTGCTGCACAGTGCACTCACAAAACTCTTGGTGGGACACGGTGCCGGGAAGGCTGTGGTGTCCAGCTGTGACCTCAGAAATGCAAGGGACGTGTTTGACCTGTGCACACAATGAATCACAGCTGAGCGCTGTGGAAGGCGACAGAGTACGTGGGAGCTGAGGAGTTCTGGAGACAGCAGGGCTGCGGTCAGCCCAAATGCAAACAAACAAACTGAAAACCCAGGGAGACCGAAATGTGCTTTTTAGATGTGAGAAGGAGTAGTATGAGAGATGTCCTTTTGGCTAGAAAAAAGCAGGGAAGAGCTTGCTCACATATATTCTATCTATAATAATAGCTGCAAATTTGTAAGGGCAATTACTGATGTAAGACTTCGAAGCCTCCGTTCAGGCAAAATAACTCCTGAAGACACCAGTTAGTCTTTCCCTGTGCATGTTCTTCAGGTCTTAACAGTGCTTGTGACCTAAAAAGGGCCTCGATGAATAGCAAAGTATCCTTTAGAGTGTTTTTAGAGATAGGTAAGAAGTTGTGGAAAAAACCCCCTATGTTTAGATTCTGAAAGTCGTAATTCACTCCCATCCTTCTAAAGAGCCTAGACTGCTTGGTTTGTTTTTTCTCTATGGTACACCTTATGTCTGCAAAAATCAGTGGGACAAAAGAGCATTAAAGTGGGACCTGGCATATGGGTGCTGATGTACTAATCTGTTTGTCACCCGGACAGGATGGCAAAATCCACATGACTTGGCTGTGTGCTCTTGGGTCTGGGCTGGCCATGGTGGTTCTCTCTTCAGGCTCAGTGCTGGTAAGTGTGGTGTCTCCTGTGCAACAAGCCTGTAACACTGTGATAAACCAAATGTCTTGCTCTTCACATACTGGTTAATTTGGTGTTTTGTCTAAAAATAAAATCCCTTCTATTATACTGCCCAATTGGAGAGGTCTTTCTTGGCCTTCAGCCTGAAGCTGGATTCCACCGCTCGTAACTCTTATAAAAGTGTCTGGGGTGAAATCAGTGGTGGTGGCGATGCAATTTACACCTAGCATGTGGTGTTTATAAAATAAATACAAGTGGCAGCTGGTTTAACTTGTGAATACTGGGTGCTTGGAAGGGGCCTAAGCCAAAGACCATCAGTCCCTATAAAAAATACTGTTGGCTTTAGATTGAGCTTTTAGCTGTGCTATGTGGGTATTGCTTGCAGCCCAGATCAGTACTTTTATAAGGCAGCAAGGCTCAAGCGTTGAGCCTTTCTGTCATTTACTGTCCTGCTGTGTTCAATTTAATTACTGACAGGCAATTAACAGCATAGGTGAGAGAAAGAGTGAATGTTTTACTGAACTTCCCTCAAAATCCACCAACAGTAGGAAAAGGCAGTTTGCTCTTATTTGGGTAATTGACCAGGTTTAAGCTATCTAAAATTAACTGCCTGGACAAATCATGCAGGTTCACACGTACACCCTGCCCCCAGACAGCCTGTGCAAAGGCAAGAGGCTGGTCAGCTTCGGGCATTGGGAGGGATGGCAGGGGGCTGGGGCATGGACCCTCATCAGTTGTTTTCGTCTCATTATGCTTATAGCAACACTGTTGGGAGCTTCAATTTTTGTGTGTGTAGCCAGAAGTTATGATGTGCATCTGTGTTAATTCTGGGGAAGTTTGTTCATCATCAGAGCAAGGGGAGGGCTGGATTTCAAAAGCACATCCATAGAGGTGTTTTTTGTCTAACATCTGTGGATGTGTGTTTTGTCTAACACATCAACATCAAATGATTGTTGACTCTCTTTCTCTCTCATCCCCTCCTTGCAGTTCTTTTGCCCAGCAGGTTCACCATTCGCCTTGCCAGAAATCATTGGCTATCTGAATGGCACTTCGATTCAACATCTCTTTAACATCAAGACGTTTTTAGGGACGTTTGTCTCATGTGTGCTGGCTGTAGCCTCTGGGCTTTTCTGTGGGCCTGAAGGTCCCATGATCCATCTGGGGTAAGAAATAGCAGAGAAAAATTAAAGCTATGAGGCTGAGGGTGTGGGTTTGCAAGGTCTGTCTTGGTGGTGGCGCTGGCTTAAAAAGTGCCCTGCTTTGGGAGCTCTTTTCACCTCTGCTGCCCCCTCCTTCATATTAGCACAGGCATTCGGGCCATGAAGAAAAACACCTTTTCACTGTGTGTTTTAAATACCAGCTTGGTTCCTGAGCCCAATGCCCCGTGGGGCTCAGCAAGCTGTTATCTAGACAGCTGCAGTCAGTTTTGTTTCTGAAAGCACCCTGTCCCACAGCTATGGCCTGCCAGCTGCTTCGCCTCTCATAAAACTGCCTTTACCTTTGCAAAGTCGATATAAAAATAAAGCTGGTCTCAAGTGGCTGTGCACAGAGGGGGCAATGTTTTACAGCCAGCCACACAAGTGCTGTAAGTGACTGTGCAGGATGACTGGTGTGGGATGGACAGGCCCTTGGGGTCCATGTCTCCAGCTTACAAACATGGCACCAGCCTGTCCCAGGTAAGGGTGACCGCAGAAGCTAGGCACTGCTTTGCAAGCTCTGCAGGTGGCAGGTTGCAAGTCAGGTTCATGCAGCAGCGTAATACTCTGTTTCTAGCTAGGGAAAAGCAGACTTCATAGTCTTTTTAGAAGAAAATGCTTCTATCACCCCTTGCTATAAAGAAAGAGAATCCCTATCACAGCCCAAGGCCTTTTGAGAAGGGGAGAGGAGAGTTGCCCAGTCCTGCTCTGTAGGCCAGAGTGGTTCTTAAAATTGACTGTGTTGCATTACATCCAAACTTAGCAAGGACTGCATGCCAGATGTGGGGCTTTTCATTTGGTAAGTGACATCATTTCCTTCATTCTTCATTTAGAGGAGAATCCCCCTACACTTTATTATCATTATTAAACCATATCTTGAGTAGAAATTGTAAAATTTGCCTCTGCTAACATGACACAGATCACTTCTTGGCCAGTTTGCTGTTTATTACTGATCTTTTTTCAAAAGTATTAATCCTTTAGGTTTGTTCCCTATCTCTTCCATCACCCTGACCAAACCTCTCCTCCCCATCACCTTTTCACATTTCCTGTTACTCCGTGGGTTTGTATTTATTTATTTATTTCCACAGAGGTGCAGGAATGACTCAGATGTTCAAAAATAGGAGCGTATGGTTAGTCAGAGGCAGACACAAACCTTCCAGACAATGATTACCAAGGTTTAGCTCTCCCTTTAGGTTTCTTTTGTTTTCTTTTCTTTCAGACATTTGTCTCCAGGAGCTCAGAGACTGCAGCTGTGATTTTTATTTTTTTTTTCTCCTTTGTGCTGGGTTGGTAACAGCAATGTGTGAGCCAAAGAATTGACTCATAATTCCATGAAGAAAGTCAGCACGGTATTAACATGGTGCCTTTTCAAAACATAGGAATTAAGAGCTAGTTTAATTTAATTTATCTGGAACCCTCCACCATTTTTATTAAACATAAACACACATAAGTTGCTAAAAGCCTCTGAGAGATTCGTTAAGGCCCCTAATTTCAGTCTTGTAAAAAAGTCTTCTAAGATTATACAACAAATAGATTTTTCATTTCACTGAGGGTTTGGATTTTTCTCCCCCATTTCAGTGTAGTTTGAAGTGTTGCCTGGGAACACACTGTAATAATTTAAATCATTACACATCTCCTGTTAGAACTAGAGCTGTTCTGGCTGCCATGGTCATTAACCTGGGAACAGAAGATTGAAATGATGGACTGTAGTCTGATGTGTCACACACTTGGGCAGACATTAACATGCAGTTCTTCAAAAGGCATTTTCATGGTCTATCATCGCAACACTCCTTGCAAAAGAGACATTTAAGCCTCTGAGTCAAGAATGTGAAAGTCTTTAATAGCCTCCTGCTTTGTGTCAACAGGACTTTGCATATTTAAAAGACATGTTCAACATTTTCCATGTTTAAATCTGTTGAAACCACTCTAGCTTTGCTGCTGCACGCTGGCTAGGGCTCTGTCCTCCCCTGCCTTTAAACCGTGGCTGATTTATGAATAATTTACCAAAAGAGTGCTCTCAATTATACAACATCACTTTTAGTGCTCTCCTGGGTTGTGGCCTGAGCCAGCTGCAGTCGGACACCCTTGGACTCCACCTCCCGATCTTCACCAGGTTTCGGAATTCAGCTGATAAGTAAGTGATGGCCAGAGGAGTGGGGCTTGGGGAAGGGAACCATCCCACCGCCCACCCTCAGCACCCTGGGGGTGTCCGGCAAGTCGCCGGTGAGCCCGTTGCACCTGGAAGGGAAATGGAGATGCTGCTCCATCAGTCTTTCAGCCTTCCTGCTGTTTGTCGCTTCGGGATGAGGAAAAAGCCACCAGCTGTAATTAAAAGAAAGTTGTTTAATTAAACAACTTCAAAGTTGTTTAATTAAAATAACCCAACCCTGTTCACAAGCTGTTTTATCAAACGCTTGTGAAATAATACATTAATACTGAAGACCTTTTCCCATCACCTTCTGGGTTGTATAAGGAGGAAGAAAAAATGCAGGATTTCTAGACATGGCCTTTATCAGCAAATAAACAATGCTGGCCTAGGAAAAAAGAGATGGTGGGGATCACACAGTGTGCACAGGAGGCCCTTGTTTTATTTGTCTGGTTTTGAAAAGGGAAATTGTTTGAGACACTTTTAAAATCTGGTTCTTCTCTGCTCATTCCTGCCTGTGAGAGAACTCTGGTAAGCTCTCCCTTGTGAACAGTTCTACTGAAATTAGTGAGATTAATTTCCAGAAAAGAAATTACATACCAGTTTATGTTGTCTGGATGGTACTTATAGTCATGTTGGCATACAAAGCCCTGTACAATAATGTTCCTTTTTTTCCAAAGCAAGGAAAAAAAGAAAGGCCTCCATGTGTTCATTTCCTAAAGAAATGCAAAGAATTCAAGTGAGCAGCCACTCTGAACTATCTGTAGCTTAAAAGAAAATGAAAAAGCACTGAAGGGAAGATGTAGGATCTCCTTTGCCGTTAAGACTTTTAAGATCAGTCATTTAAATAGATCTGAGACGCTAGTTAAACCAAGTGTTAGTAATGGAAAAAATCAGCAGTTGTGGTAAGAGAAGCAGCAAGAACCTCTGTTTTTCTCTGCAGGACCAATTAGTGGTATAATTAGAAAGGAGCATTAGCCAGAAGTCAGGAACCATCCTGGGAGAGACAGGTTGTGTGAAAGTCCTCCCTTCACAGAGAGGAGTGTTGGTGAGCAGCAGAGACAAATTTCACTCTAAGGGAGACCTTGCTTCTTTACAAAGACCGGGATGATGACTCCCATCCCCCCATGGTTGGGAGTCATCGTGGTTTAGAGGTTATGGTAGTGTAGAGCTGACAGTTGGACTCAATCTTGAAGGTCTTCCAACCTTGATGATTCCACAATTCTATGAACTCTCTGATCTTTTCCTTTTTTTTCTGTCCATTATACTTCTTGCCACTGATCTTTCAACTGAGAAAATTTGTGGACACCATAGAGAAGTCAAAAGGGCCCTCTAATGTTTGGAGATAACTCTGATCTGTTGGTTTAGGTTTTGTGGGGGTTTTGTTCTGTTTTTTTGTTTGTTTGGTATGGTTTGGTTTGGGTTTTGTTTTGTTTGGGGTTTGTTTTTTTTCCCCCCTGAGTCAATGGGGCCAGATGGGATTCACCCAAAGGTACTGAGGGAGCTGTCAGATGTGCTTGCCAAACCCCTTTCCATCATCTATCAGCAATCCTGGCAGACTGGGGAAGTTCCAGTTGACTGGAGGCTGGCAGATGTTACACCCATATACAAGAAGGGTCGGAAGGAGTATCCAGGGAACTACAGGCCTGTCAGTCTGACCTCAGTCCCAGGGAAGATCATGGGGAGGGTCATCTTGGGAGCTATCATGCAGCACATGCACGATGGCCAGGGGATCAGGCCTAGTCAACATGGGTTTACAAAAGGTAGATCCTGTCAAACTAACCTGATTGCCTTCTATGACAAGGTGACCCCCTTAATGGACGAGGGGAAGGCTGTGGATGTGATCTACCTGGACTTTGGTAAAGCCTTCGACCCAGTTTCTCACAGCATTCTGACTGAGAAACTGGCTGCCACTGGCCTGGACAGGTGGACCCTCAGCTGGGTTAAAAACTGGTTGGATGGCCGAGCCCAGAGGGTGGTGGTGAATGGAACAAAATCCAGCTGGAGGCCGGTCACGAGTGGCGTCCCCCAGGGCTCAGTCCTGGGTCCAGTCTTGTTCAACGTCTTTATCAATGATCTCGATGAATGAATTAATGTTCCCTCAGTAAGTTTGCAGATGACACTAAGCTGGGAGGAAGTGTTGATCTGCCTGAGGGTAGGGAGGCTCTTCAGAGGGATCTGAACAGACTGGACCGATGGGCTGAGACCAATGGGCTGAAGTTTAACAAGGCCAAGTGTAGAGTCCTGCACATGGGACATAATAACCCCATGCAGTGCTACAGGCTTGGGGGAGACTGGCTGGAGAGCTGTCAGGCAGAGAAGGACCTGGGGGTGTTGGTTGACTGCAGACTGAATATGAGTCAGCAGTGTGCTCAGGCGGCCAAGAAGGCCAATGGCATCTTGGCTTGTATCAAAAACAGTGTGGCCAGTAGGTCTAGGGAGGTGATTGTGCCCCTGTACTCGGCATTGGTGAGGCCACACCTCGAGTACTGTGTCCAGTTCTGGGCTCCTCACCACAAGAAGGACATGGAGGTCCTGGAGGGAGTCCAGAGGAGGGCAACCAGGCTGGTGAAGGGCCTGGAGGGCAAATCCTATGAGGAGCGGCTGAGGGAGCTGGGGCTGTTTAGCCTAGAGAAGAGGAAGTTGAGGGGAGACCTTATCACCGCCTACAACTACCTGAAAGGAGGTTATAGAGAGATAGGTGATGGTCTCTTCAGCCAGGTGACAGGAGACAGGACAAGGTGGAATGGCATGAAGCTGTGCCAGGGCAGGTTTAGATTGGATGTTAGGAAAAAATTTTTCACTGAAAGAGTTGTCAGGGCCTGGAACAGGCTGCCCAGGGAGGTGGTCGAGTCACCTTCCCTGGATGTGTTCAAAAAAAGGGTAGATGAGGTACTTAGGGATATGGTTTAGTTCAGGATGTGAATGGTTGGACTTGATGATCTTAAAGGTCTTTTCCAACCTTGTGATTCTGTGATTCTATGATTCTGTGATTTGGCATCTCTTAATATCAAAAATACTCAAGTGTTTTGTATACTTGACTTCAGCTAGTACCCAATGCTCAGAATTTCTGTAAATTATTCCCGGGCTCACAGGGAGCACATCCAGAGGATCTAAGTTTTATAAGCTGGTGAGCACTGGTGCATGTATCAGCCTCACCCCAGTATCCTCTGCAAAGGCTGGACTTGAATCCAGTTTCCCAAGGCAGAATTCAATCATCGTTTTACTTCCTCTTTCTATGTCCTTTTCTCTGTTTTGTACACTGTGAACTTCCATAAAAAAAAAATCTGTAATTTATCTGATGCCTGATGTTTTCATATAATGAAGTTGATACTTTGGAAAGAAGATTATGTTGTGTGTGGGAAAATAAATAAGAATAAATGTATAAAGGAAGACTGTCCACTAATGTCCTTCTTTACAACACGTAATTATTTTAATTTTTTTATTACTTTGTTATTTCTTTTTTCTTTACTGGAACTGGCTCACAGTGCAGATCTGTACCATCTGAGCTCCCAGAGCAGCTTACAGCAACAGAAGTTTGTTTGCTCTTCAGGGTTTTTCTGAGGTCCATGCCTTTGTGGGGAGGAGACGAGGCATACATGTTCCCCATGGATTTCTCAGACATTTACAGACTGAAGTGTGTTGAGCCTACGGGCTCTGGGGCTGTACTTTCATTCTCTAGCGGACCCCAAACTTCCTTACTCTTCTTCCTGTAGTATTTCACCCCCCTGCACTGCTTCCAGGGTGTGAAGTGGTACACCTGCTTGGCGTTAGGCTGGTCGGCACAGTGCTGTGGACCCTGTGTGATGTTATAGCACCGTTTCTGTCAAGGCTAGAGGTCAAGGTGGACAGGTCTGAACTCAAATCCTGGAGATGAAGGGTGCTATAATAACCCCAAAATAAGCTACGAGGTCTACAAATTCAGCTCCATAACCCCTGCTTTGACAGGAAACAATGTTTCTGGAGAGTTTTTGTTTCTGGTTCAGGTTTTTTTCCCTCTGTGTTACCTGAATTTTGACTCCACTACCTGTTGCAGGCGCAGTTTCATCACGGCTGGTGCAGGAGCAGGGATTGCTTCAGTTTTTCGTGCCCCCATTGGTGGGCTCCTCTTCACACTAGAGGAAGTGTCTTCGTTCTGGGACATCAGGCTGGCCTGGCAAACCTTCTTCTGCTGCTTGACGGCCACCTTCACTACAGACTTACTGTCCTCCTCTTTCCATGGGCTTGTTTACAGAGGTCATTTTGGATTTTTTGAAGCAGAGAAAAGGATTTTATTTTGGGTACGTACTGCAAGGGTGTGGGGGGGAATACATGGTGGGGTCTAGGTTTGCCTCTTCCAGCATTGTTGCTGGAGGAGTGGCAGGGAGGGGGAACTGAGAGAGGGAAAGGATGGTATGTGTACCATTATCAGATCAGTGGGTGTGGAAGACTTCACACTTTATGTCTGGTAATCACTTAGGTACAACACAGAGCTGGTTTGTGTTATCCACTTAGGTAGAGAAGTTACAGTATGAGTTAGAGCCTATTAAATATTACACCTGAACCTGACACTTGCCTGCATAGACTGGTGTTCTTAAAGTAATACTGAAGAAGTTGTTTAAATTTTAGTCATAGTTGTCTCATTCTAAATGAAATAAAGCAAATAGACAAAGCGTCTACTGTTTACTCATTAGCTAGTCATGGAAGTTACTAAGATAATGAAGAAGTTGTGGCTGCCCCCTCCCTGGCAGTGTTCAAGGCCAGGTTGGATGGGGCTTTGGGCAACTTGGTCTAGTGGAGGGTGTCCCTGCCCATGGCAGGGGGTTGGAACTAGATGGTATTTGAGGTCCCTTCCAACCCAAACCAGCCTGTGACTGTGATTCTATATTGTTCTGTATTGATGCTGGAGAGAAGAGGAATATTATGAAGTAAAGGAAAAAGTAGAGAAGCTCTTCAACAGGGCATCCTCTCCTTCTTCCTTAAGCTCTCTGTTGTTGCTGCAGCCATTGCTGTACTGTGTCCCTGTTCTTCGATGCTTACAGATTAAACATTTGAAAACATATGACTGTTTTTTTTTTCCTGGTTACACAACAGAGGTGACCTTGAGCCTTGGCTACCTTTACTTTATTCCTTCCAGCACAACACAGCCTTGATCTTTGAATTGTACCTCGTGTCCACCTAAAAGCAGTTGCTTCTATTATAATTTCTTTCATTCATTTTTATTGCAAGATGATTCAATAACAATGTGAAAATATAATATTAATTTCTTCTTGCCTAAATTTCCTTATTTGTTTTGAATGGAAGATCAAGTAGAGAGCTAGAAAGAAAACATTGGTTCTCCTAATCCCAGTCCACTTTTCGCTGATAAGTAATTTTTTTCCTATGGTAATTCCCTGATCACTTTCATTGATCTCTGAATTTCTTCTGGCTGATATCTCTCTAGCAATGCAGAAAAAAGAGATGATGGGTGGGTGGGTGGCTGACACGCAGGAACACTGCGCTGCCATCCAGCGAGACCTGGACAGGCTGGAAAGCTGGGCAGGGAGAAACCAGATGAGGTTTAATAAAAGCAAGTGTAAAGTCTTGCACCTAGGGAGGAATAACCGTCAGTATCAGTACAGGCTGGGGGATGACCTGCTGGAGAAGAGCTCTGCGGAGAAGGACCTGGGGGTCCTGGTTGATGACAGGTTGGCTATGAGCCAGCAGTGTGCCCTGGTGGCTAAGAGGGCCAATGGGATCCTGGGATGCATCAGGAAGAGTGTGGCCAGCAGGTCGAAGGAGGTGATCCTCCCCCTCTACTCTGCCCTGGTCAGGCCCCACCTGGAGTATTGTGTCCAGTTCTGGGCTCCCTGGTATAAAAAGGACAGGGATCTCCTGTAGAGAGTCCAGAGGAGGGCTATGAAGATGATTAAGGGCCTGGAACATCTCCCCTGTGAGGAAAGGCTGAGTGAGCTGGGGCTGTTCAGCCTGGAGAAAAGAAGACTGAGAGGGGACCTAATTAATGTTTATAAATATCTTAAGTATGGGATGCAGGGGGAATTGGCCAACCCCTTTTCAGTCATCTGTGGAGATAGGACAAGGGGCAATGGCTGTAAATTGGAGCACAGGAAGTTCCGCACCAAGATGGTGAAGAACTTTTACACAGTGAGGGTGACAGAGCCCTGGGACAGGCTGCCCAGGGAGGTGGTGGAGTCTCCTTCTCTGGAGATATTCAAGACTTGTCTGGACGCCTATCTGTGCAATATGTGCTAGGGAGCTGCTTTGGCAGGGGGGTTGGACCCGATGATCTCTTGAGGTCCCTTCCAACCCCTACGATTCTGTGATTCTGTGATATTTTCCACATGTAGGTATAGCTTGGGTGGGAAAATGGGCAACATTATTTTGTATGTGTGTGTGCTACCGCTACCTGATATGATTTTGCATTTGCTGTGAAAAACTCTTTGGAGTATATTTGCCTTACCATGAGTTTAGCTGGGGCAGGTGGAGAAGACATTGGCTGTCACCCAAATCCTTTTGTTTGGGCCAACCCGTAGCACAGTCCCCTAAACAGTTGCAGTGACACAACTGAGAAGATAAAAAACTGTGGCAGAAAGGTGGGACTATGTGGGCAGGGAAGAGGTCAGGACTTTGGGAGCTAGCTTTATTGTTGAAGCCAAAGTATTGTGTAATGGGCAGCTGCGTGCACAGGGAAGAGAGGATTCACTTAAATTGCTGTTTTACAACAACCATTGCTTTCTTAACACTCCTTTCAGGACGTTTTCTGGAAAGAACAGTGGTTTCTGTCTCCTTCTATATTCTCTTAGTGTCATTAGAGGGAAAAGGTAGCTAAAATTATTATCAACATGACTTCTGGAAGGGTTCAATAGGTTTTGGTTCTCAGTGTGATACAGATAACCAGAAACATTTTCATTTCACGGGACATGGGGCTCAGGGGAAATTTTGCTTCTTTCATGTTTTCTGGCATCAACCAACAGAGTTTCCAGTGGATAAACTGTGACTTGAAAGCTTGTGGGTTACGCTTCTCAAGAAAACTCTTTGTTTTCTTTAGTTTCACAGTACACAGCATAATGTTACGAGGGGAATTTACTGTATTCCAGAGCCTGAGGTTTTCAGGGAGCTTCATTTTATTTTGATGTAGACCATCAGGTTACTTGTAAAGGTAAAACTTGCTCTGTAGGTAATGATTTTTCTTGATGGCTGGCCAGAGCCTGGGGCTGATACTACAACAAAAGCAAACAATACCCTGTCCCACCTTTCATTCCCAGTGCATGGAGCACTCACTTGGCTTTATTGCCTCACACATGCAGTGTAATGTGCATACAATATATTGCTTTAAAATAATCATTGCAGTTTTCCCTTAGGGAAAACAGAGGCAGGGAGAGAAATCATGTATGTCCAGTTTTTGCTTTAATGCAGGATTGGAATTAAGTAGAATGCAAGATATCTGGATCCTGGAGTAAATAAACCAGATTTTTTTCTACTTCAAATTAAGCTATTTCTGTCTGAATTTCAACATCTTAAACATTTTCTCTCAAATCCTTTGGAAAAGGATAGATTTTGTTGCAGCTAATGGTAAAAATAGCACTATTAAAATTTTGCTTACTACGTAGGGTATGTGATGGTTATAATCCTGATCACAAGGCACAATACCCCTTATGTCTGTTTCTACTACCTGTGAGTGTACCTCTAGGAGTTGGGCTTCTTGTGCCTGGGAATGGCTGCTGGGATTCTTCCTTCTACAGACCCAGTTTCTCAGTCTGCAGCATCCTACAGACCAACCCTTCAAGCTTGCCTGGGCTTTGACCCTGTCACTCATCCTCTTGGAAAATACCACCAGTGTTTAGTGCAGGCACCTGGTGGGTTTCTTAATGTCTACACTGTTGTAGCAAGAACAAGAATAGGATTAAGGGTCAGGAAGAAGAGAAGGAGGAAGAAAAAAGACTTTGGACAGTCAGAGTGCCTGTGCACTTGCTCAAGTGATTTAAGGATGGCTGACCATTTCTTCTATCTGCTCCCCCAAGTTTAGGGTTTTTTTTTGTTGCAGGTAACCTTTCAAACCTTGCCCCTACACTTCCTTGCCAGCTAGCTTTTCGAGCATTTTGTGATCTCTTTTTCTGTCCAGACAAAAAGCTGGGTGACCCTAAGCCTGGGCTAGGGAAATAATATCTTCACAACTTTTAATACGTTGCCACCAATCTATTGATCACTTTTTGTTGGCTGGAAGATAAAATGAAAATGTGACATTGCTCTCATCCTTGCTGTAGAAACTTCAATTACTGTTCTAGCTGCCAAATTATATTCTGCATTTGTGCTTTCTTGTTCTGTGAGTTGTTCCAGATCAGAGTAAATTTTCACAGTTGTACTTAAATAAATTTACGTGTAAATGCTCTCAGTGCATGTGGATGCAGGTGACAATAGATGAGCTTTCCCAAATTATGAAGTAGATATAGACAATGAGCAAAGCAGTGGTTTGGCAGCCTTTTGAAGTGTTCATTAAGGCCAATATGTAAAGCTAGTTGGATGTAACCTGGAGTGCTGAGTGCTTGTGGTAACTGCAGTGCGTCATAAAGGTTTCTGCTGCATGTGCCAGCACTCCTGTCTACCTGCTGGTTCTGCTCCTGTGAGGTGTGTGCAAGAGGAGTAAACCATCTCTCATGGGATCAGCTTTAAATTAATTGCCTGGTCTCCCTAAACCGCAAGGTAAGATTTATTTCCTGTATGGAAAAGACTTTGTGGTGTCAGAGAGGGTGAAATACTTCATGCCATTGGCAGGATGCTCAGAACACTTCTTTTTTTCTCCCCTTTCTTCAACTCAGGTTAAGAACTTGCTGGACATGAATGTCTTGGCCTTCGTTCCAACCATCCTGCTTGGAATGCTTGGAGGTCTTCTGGGAGCTCTCTTTGTTTCCCTAAATATAAAGATTAATAAATTACGTATGCAGTTCTTTAATTCAATTCCAAAATCACCCCTTAGAAAAACAAGCAAGCTGTTGGAAACTGTGCTCATCCTTGTAAGTAAATAATATGCTTCTCTTGATTATATAATGTTTACAGTGGCTAATGAGGGAAGGTCATTAATTTGTTGGACAGAAAAGTGAATCTGACCTGCTGGTACTTGATCTAATGTACAAAAGAGTACAAAAACATATGGATTTCCAAGTGCATAGAGATATTGAATGTTGATGGGTTATAAGAACAGAGAAGACATGTTTTGTTTTGCTATATTTTTAATGCTTGAATTATTTTACCTGTAGAGCAGCAGTGGGAGAGCAACTCTACTCTGACGATATTACATCAACATAGTGACATGTACCCATTATGTTTGGGTGCTTTTACATTTATTTACAATCATTGGAGAGCTGCCAGAAGTAGGTTTCACCCATTTTTCTCCAATTTCCCTTGCAAGTGATTTGCCCCCTTATTACCACACAGCTTGCCCCCATGCCTGGCAGCAGAACCAGGTGGACATCATCCTCCACACTTCTGCAACTGGACACTTTTTCAACTGCTGCATTGTGAAAGAACAATTAGGAGCCCATTACCATAACCATATGTATTTTTGCCTCACGACAACAAAGGAGATGTCTGCCTGTTCTAGGAAGAATAGATACACGAAGAATAAATGTTGCAGAGGGTGTAAATAGGTACAGAAAACTCTGTGCACCTAACTATGTATGTGGCATCAGCTACCCCTAGTTGTTATTGATGGAGGTCAGCCTGGAGCCTCAGATGTCCTAGTAAGACATGATGGGCCGTTTTACTTCTAGCCTTTGGAGTTTGCATTGGCATTGCATGGCTATGGGGAGGGTCATGCCATTGGAATGAAAAGGGTATTGAAAAAAGTTTCCCATGTTTTGAACATTTTCATGATTTTCAGTTTTATGCTTTGGCTGTAACTTAAGAATGTTGTTAAATGTGGTGGAAGGAATCCTTCAGATCTTTACTTTTAGTACATTGTGCAAGTCTGGGTTTCTACTCCAAACCATCAAAACGATATAAGCTTCAGGGAAAAACAATCACCTTGTCTTGCATTACCCACCTGGATGATACTGGGAGGGAAACAATTAGTATTTTAGATACAAAAGGGGAAATTCTTGGAGCTGAAAGTGTGAATAACCATAGTTTGAGACACATGGTCAAGTCTGTATGTGCTCTCCATAGATTGGGACTAGATGCACACATCTCCCATAGATTGCACTATTTTTTCTCTCATAGAATCGTAGAAACACATAGTGCTTTGGGTTGGAAGTGACCTCGAAGATCACTTAGTCCCAACCCCAAGCATGGACAGGGACACTGCCTACTAGACCCTGTCGCCCTAAGCCACATCCAACCTGGCCTTGAACACTGCCAGGGAGGAGGCAGCCACAGCCTCTCTGGGCAACCTGTGCCAGGGCCTCACCACTCTTGGAGTGAAGAATTTTTTCCTAACATCTAATCTAAATCTACTCTCTTAAACCCATTACCCTTGTCCTATCACTACACTCTCTGATAAACAGTGACTCTCCTAGCTTTCCTGTAGGCCCCTTCAGGTGCTGGCAGCCTGTTGCCCCCAGAGCCTTTTCCAGGCTGAAAAAGGCCAACTCTCTCAGCGTGGCCTTGTAGAGTCAGAAAGCATGCAATTCATTTAGTCCTTGAAAGCTGTGCACGCTGTGGTGGTCTGGCTCCTCCTCCTCTGTCTAGTCCTGCTCATTGCTGGGGGTAGCATCCTGCTTGTCGGGCTCTCTGTTGGCACATCAGAGGTGAGAATTGACCTCCGGCAAGAGGAAGAGGAGGGATCACTCAGTGAACAATGGACCGACTGTGTTGGAACCGGTCCATGCCATCGATGACAACTGGATTTTAGCTCCTCTTAGCGGCAGGATGTCAGCGTTTCAGCTTCCAGCCGGGTTTGTTCAGCATCTCCCAAGGCGAGACACCCTGGAGATGCTCACTTGAACCTTTTCACTGCCACATGTGTAGGAAGGGTAAGTTAGGTAGGGAAAATGAGTTTTCTTTGTTCCAGACAGGATTGTTCCACTGCCAGCCTTCTTTTGTTGTGCTACAAATTTGCTCCCAGATCTTGCAAAGGATTCAGGACTTTGTGCTGTTGAGCACTGCTGCAAGACATCCTAACAAAAATCCATTTTTCAAGCCAGCAGAATGAGGACTAGAGTCCCATGTGTGACTCCTATTAGTCCTGTGTAAACTGTACAGTTTCCAAAGGACCTCTGTTTGTGAAAGGTCAGGTTTATAGCAATTATTATTTTAAAAGTTTGGAGCCAGAGCTCTGTGTTTGACAGCCGCTTCCCCTAGTATTGGGAAACGTTTGGCTTTCTTGTAGTAAGCTACAAAAACCCTGCATAAACTACTTCAAACACATAAAACCCATGCAGTGCCTTATTACTTTTTGGAAAAAAAGCCTCAAAGCAAGCCAAGCCACAACATAAGACAGCGAGACCCAGTATATTAGAAGATACTATAGGATTAAACGTAAGATCAGCTAGCAAAGATTTAGTGTCGGATGTAAAGAAAATGCCTCCTAAGAGTTATTTTAAACTGCTGAGGAGTGGTGCCTTACTGACTCCAAAAGTTCACGAAGTTCTTAGCACCTTTCCACTTCATACCTGAAGCTGGGAGTACAGTGCGTGTTTTGTAGGGCTGTAGTGTTTACAACAGCTTTTCCGTTTATTTGTTTTTGTCTTCATCCTTTAACTTTACTTTTTTTTTTAAACTACTGGTTTTATACATTAACTTGGTAGCATGAACTCTTATTCACACTGTTTTTTCTTTTTATTAGCTCTAGGACCTAGGAGATCCTGCTCAGGTCACAGTCCTTATTTTATTATAACTTGGCATTAAAATAAAAAGACAGGAAAGGAACTGTTTGATCTGAGAGACAGCCATACAAATTTTATTTTTAATTTCTTTTTAAATTAAACTCATATAATCAGGGAACTGAAAAAGGCTATGTCACAGTGACTTGAACCAAGAATAATCTTGTATAAACCAGTCCACATTTAAACTTGGAAAGAACACATCACGGTATCTTCCACACCCACAACATAACCCAGGGTACCATTCCTTTGACTGGAAGGGAATATCTAATCTGCAGCCCATAGATTAGGTGAAGCCGTCTTCCTAAGTGCCCTTCTGCCCCTTGGCCTGCGCTTGCTTCTCCTCAATTCATCACCTTTCTCTCTGTGAGGAAGTCACAGTGTTGATAATGTTTTGCCAAGAATCTGGCAGAGCTATCTTTCTTTTTCTAATTTTTAAAATCAAGTTGACTAATGCTTCTGTTCCAAAAGCTCACTGTTTCCATGGGCAGGGTGGACACTTTAAGGATATATGCATACACGCTTATATATTAAACTGTCAAAACTTTAAGGGGTTACTTGAGAGGATTATTTTTTTTCCCTGCTCAGCTGTGAAGACGGGGTACTGCTTTAAATGCTAGCCACTGGCTCCAGGCTAGCTGTCCTTCTAGCTCCCTTTGGACTCTGGGGCATTGGCAAAAACTTGACCTGGGTTTGAACTGTCCTAAGGTTGAGTTTTCAGAAACAAAACCTGACCTAAGCTTTGTGAGGACCGAACTACTCCTAGTTTCATCTATCTCTTGTAGATTATACTCTGCCCCTAAGCTTATGATCTTTGAGATACAGGGAAACAAAGGTTTGAGATACAATTGTCTGACAAATGGTTACAACTGCACGCAGCTGAATTGCAGCTTGGGGGTTTCTATAAATGTGCTACCTGAGCTGTTTCATAACAATCCACAGGGTGCATGAAAACTGGTGCTTGGAAAATACACGATTATGGTTGTGTTTTCCAGCAGTTTCTCTCCAGATGTCTACTGAAATATTTTCTAATTTTTTTTGGGGTGTATCTTCATTTATTTAGAAATGTAAATTGATCTCAGTTCAGAAAAAACACTTGACATTAGTTTTGAATGGAACATAACTATGCTATATTGAAGTATTTTATGTTGAGAAATACCCATAACTGGAAGACAGCATCTCATGTAAAAACTTCCTTTGCTTTTTGTGAATGTAAAGCAGCCAATGAAAACACCTTTGTCTGTGCTTTTTAAATTTTTTTTTTATTTCATTCATGTTTAATTCAAAATGGGTGTATGAATAACTAGTAGAAGGACTTGATAAAGTCTTTTGATCCATTTGGATTGTGATGTCTCTGTCTCTATAGGTATGTAATCTGCTTTAGGCACTACAGCTGTCTAGTATTTATGGGATGTCTAGGAACTTTCTGTTGTTCTTGTGGTAAGTGCTGGCAGTGGGGAATTTAGACACTTTTCTTTCTTTTTTTTTGTCTGTTTCTACATCTCACAATAGTCTGTTTACTTGTTTTAATGCCTGCAGGTATGTACAACGACTGTTACAGTATATTTACCATATTTCTTTCCTTGCACTCCAGTCATGAGCACGAGAAACTACCAACTGAGAAACAACTCAGAAATGTAAGTGGGAAGAGTTACCAGAAGCATATCTGTGTAAATGCAATTATTAGCCATTTCTTCCAGTTAGTTGCTACAAAGATTTGGGATGAAAAACAATTCAAAGGGGCATCAGAGCTGGATGTTTGATTCATGTAGAGACAAGAATCACACTTAATCTTTTAATCACCGAAATTAAATCACAGCTGAACTTTTCCAGTGAGGGACATTTGCCATTGGGATGGAGGGAAGGAAGGAAAGGAAGGAAAGGAAGGAAGGAAAGGAAGGAAGGAAAGGAAGGAAGGAAGGAAAACAAAAAGACCCTGAAGCAATTTAGAATCATAATTTTGATTTGAAAAGTGTATAGGCCTTATAGATAGGTATATAAACCTATAGGAGACAGGCTGTGCTTTAACTGGAAAGCTGGAATGGGAAACTGATGAAACCCCTTTGTTGTTTGCAGCCTCATTCAGCTGCTAGTGACTGAGGGACGTGATTTCATCAGTACTCTATGTAAGAACAGCAGTAGGTAACACATCAGAGGCACATGCCACTTCAGCCCAAACTGTAACCTGGGCACTTAAAAAGACAAATATTGAGTTAATAAACAGGCAGGGAATATGTGCCTGAATGGCTGGGGGTTTTATGGGTGATACAGCTGAAGAGATCTTTGCATCTGGTACAGGATTTGCAGTCCAAGTATTTTTTTGAGACATACCTATGAGGAATGCAGAGGCGCTAGGAAAAGAATTGCTCAGATTGAGGTTAAATGACAGCTTGACCTCTCAGTCATTGCAGATGGTCACTTACCCTCTTGTAGTTTTACGAAGTCACAAATTAGTAAAATTTCTGCATTCCTCCTTCCAAGTGGGCACTCTCATATATATATATATCTATATATATATATCTCCTAGGGAACCTGCTTTGGTGGGGGAGTTGGACTCAATGATCTCTGGAGGTCCCTTCCAATGCCCAAAATTCTGTGAATCTCAGAATATTGCATAACACAGACTGTGAAGACTGAGTAACTTGCCTTTGGTGACTGGACACTGACCAGCTTATTTAAGTACATAGAAACCAGACATACTTTCCCATTCTTGCCACCAGTTCTAGACTGTCATTTGACTTGCAATACTTGGCCCAGCATTGTTTGCTATAATATGTATTTACATGTCCTTTATAAAAGCAAACTTTGTCACTTAGTACCAGGACTCGGTGACTGCGGCTGTTGGGATTGTTACAGGAAAAGCCTTTTTCCTCACCCCGGCATCCTTTTTTATTTTAAGGACTAAATGCATGCAAAATGTTATTTTTCAAAGCAAAACTATTTTTGCTCTGAAGGAAAAACATCTGAAACCACCATAATTTCATGGCTTTTTTTTTTTTGCCTGTCTCTGAATCAAAAATAGCCGAGTCTATCCAGATGGATGGTCTTAGTGCCAGTTTTCATTTGGTGTGGCTATGAGCTCTACAGAGTGTGTCCTGTTGAAAATGGATAGATCTGAAGGTAGTTAAGCACCAACTTGACCTGGACTTTGCAAGGCCATGCATATGCTGAAGGTAGTGATGATGTCTCCAGGAAGCTTGTGGTAAGGTGCAAACCTAAACATGAAAAAGAAGCTTGTTCACTGTTCTCCTGCTCCTAGAAGTTTAAAAAGGGAATTATGATTATGGTTGCAGTTGTGAGTTTTTAGTTAGGATCATTTAGATTTCTCCTGTCTCAATGTAACCTGAGATTCTTAGTGCTCCAGAGGCAGGTAAATATCATTGTCCTTTGGAGATCCAGCAGGTTAGTAATACACACCCTTGATGCTTTAAGATATCCAATAAGAAGAAATATATAACAAAAAAAGAAGTAAGATGCTTAATTTTGTCTTTTTTAGTGATCCACCTCCATGAAGAGTGTTTTTTTTCTTTCAAACCATGGCAGAACAAGAGCTGCAGCTCCAGATGGGGCTGGATGTGGTTATGCCAGTACAACAGTGCTTCCTTACAGCATAGCTTATCCTCATAAATTTATTCCGGATCAGTACTTTCAGTAGCATTTTGTAGGACTTCTAGCAGGTCTTGATGTTCCTAGGAGAAGGAGGGATAGCGAGGAGGTCATGGAGAGGCAGGAGAAGTAGGTAAAGAAGCGATGGGCTTCTTCCATTAGCAGGTCTTGGTACAGCACGTGTAGCCCTGCAGCGTGTGGTGTGGCAGTGCCGTCCCTCCCTTGGCACTGGGGAGCAATCTCTCTCTACTAAATATACTGATTTCAAATGGAAAGAGTTAGCAGTGCAAACACCTGGGTGTAGACAAGTCCTACATCTCCGTTCTCTGCACTTAGTTCTTCTTGCACAACCATGCATTTTAATTATAAAAACAACCCTTTCTTCTGTTGCTTTTCTCTCTGTTATTCTGGCATTGCTGCAAGCTTCAAATTGCTTCTCAGATGTGCTGGTTTTGGTGTGTGCACTCTGGTAGTAAAGACATTTGTATAGAGCTTGAGGCCTTGCATAAGTAGGTCACTCAATCATGTAATTTCTAAGGCAGGACAGAGTAAATAAGTTTTTATACTTTATTGACCATTATGAATTTGGAGCATATTCTTTTTTGAGTGGTTGGATTAATGTAAAATGCAAACACAAGATTGGGAAGTATCTTGTGTTCCTTTGGTTGCCAATCCAGGGTCTGGAAAAAATTTTCTTGCACTAGATGTTGGCTGCATTTTAAATTTTCCTTGTAGTTCGAGTGGGGATCAGGTGGGTCAAATACCACAGACCTCCTGCTCTTTGTTCCAGAAACAGAGTTCACATTGCTACAGTTCAGGTTGCGGTGATGTCCAAAACATGCTGGATGCTTTCCAAACTGGAAGAAGGAAGTTGTACCTGCTTGGGGAGTGCAATTGCTACAGACGACAGAGATTGCGAAAGCGTCCAGGAATAATAGTGCTGCACAGAAAGGGTGGTCATGGTCAGCAAGATAACCAGCAGTCTAAGTTGCAAGCTCTTGAAATGACTGGTGAGAGTGTTTACCGAAGGAGATCTTTAAGAACGTGTTGGACAAACATTTGCTGAAGTGTGGTTTGGGGTATGGCCTGTGCTGCTGTGGAAGAGGAAACCTCTAAGTCCTTCCAGCTCTCCATGGCAGTCTCCTGTGTAAAGCTGTCTAACTACAAATGCATGTCAGCCTGGGATGCTGTGCTTACCCACCAAAGTGTTCCTCAGGAATGATACCTTTTTGACCTGTTAATCCTGTTTGATACAGTTACAATGATATGCGTGGACAAGGAGATCAAGGCCAAGCTGGGCTTTGTCATCAGGACTTTTTTTTCCTGTTTTCTGGTTTTAGGTGGTGTAATGTGATTCCTGGTTTTGGAAATTTTGGGGTTCAGCAGGAGGAGGTTTATGTAGAGGACTAGGAGCATTAATAAAACAGTTTAGTAGAATAATTTATAAACTGGTCTAGTAAACTAGATTTATTAGTTAATAAAGCAGTTGAGAGATGCAAGGGAAAGTGCACTTTTTGTGTAGTTTAATAGATATTGGCAGTAAAGTGTGTCATATTCATACATTTAATAATGTTGTTTGTTTTTGATATTTAAGCATAAATCAAATCAAGAGGGAAATTTCAGAATATAGCTGTTCATCAAGCACATGGATGGGTCCAGATGGAGTCAAACATTCTAATCAGACCTTCAATCAAGGTAAGAGGAGCTAAGTGAATCATACCTGGGGATAAATTGTAAATAGAGAATTGTAACTTGAGGTAATATCCAACTATATTTACTCATGAAGTAGGTTGTCTTCAAAGCAATGGAGTGCTCCCTTTTAGAAGGATATATCAGAACCAAATTCCACATTTGAGTCAAATATGCTGGAAGGTTCCTGAGTTATTACCTCTGAAAGGAATGAGGAAGACAGAGCCATGCTGAAGTAGTAAGGTTGCCTTTCTTTGGCTTAAATGGCTGCAGTTTCTCTTTGTGTGGATCAAAATGAACATCTCACAGACCAGACTGGAAAAAACATATGTTTCTTGTTGTGCTGAAATTGTCCTAGACGCTGAAATTGTCATGTAAATTCCAATTAACTGATCTACTTTGCTGTAACTGATTTCTTTATCAGATTTAGGCAAAGGAGAACTACTACAAACTGTATTTTTGTAAAGGATCCTCTTAACATTTTGTATCTCTCCATGTCTTCCCCTGTGTTGCAGCTGCCGCGCTTCTAGTTGAAAATGGGAAGCAAGGGATCACATATCTTTTTAAACGTGGGACTCATGAAGAATTTGGATACGCATCCCTGTGCACTGCTCTGGCATTTTATTTCATCCTCAGCTGCTGGACAGCAGGTTCTTCTGTTGCCAGTGGCCTGGTTATTCCTATGCTGTAAGCTTCATCTGTTTTGGTTTGAGCTTCCTGTACAAAAGGCCTGTTGAGCAGCAGCAATCTGAATTGTAAGCTGAAAGCCTGGCAATAGCAAAGCTATAATTGCTTGGAGGAGGTCATATAGGTGGAACAGGATGGAAAGAGATGCTAAAATTGTGGAAAAGAATTAAGAAAAATCATCTGGGAATAGCTGTGGAAGGACCGTAGCCAAAACCGTGTACTTTCCAAGTATAGATCATTTGAATCCTTCAGGGACCCAGAGTGAGTCTCGGCTGCTGGCTCCATCTCTGTAACTGTAGAAATATGGGTTCAGATCCAGAGTTTTCATCTGTTTCTTATGCACATAATAGCCTGAATCTTAATCTTGGACATCAACACCCTGGACTTTGGAGAAAACCGCAGTTAGGTCTTTTGTTGTACTTTTTAGAAAGCTGTGGTAGACTAGAGCAAAGTTCTTACAGTAATGTTGAGATGTTTAATGTTCAGCAAGCAAGGAGTCATGGCTGGAAAGAGGGTATCCAGCATGATTCAATTAAAATACAAAAAAAATTTCTAAAAAGCAATAGGTGTGTGAACAATCTTCTGCCTTTGCCCTACCCCTGAGTATTCACCTCCTACCTTCCCTAAATTGTTGGGGGAAATTTTAATATGTGGTATTTGCTGAAACATGGTATTTTTGGCTGGATAGATGTAGTCAAGTCTGTCAGCCAGCACCTGTGCTTCTGACCCAATAACCTAATTTTTATAACAATTATAGATCTACTAGAAGTGTATCTATCAAGAAAGTTAATCAATTACATGACAGATCAGTAAAAAGTTGTGTAATGGTGCAAGATGATGCTTCCCAAATCAGATAATGCATACAATATATATGGCTATTGTATAAATAATGAATCGCCATATCTGGAAGGTGAATGTCTGTACAAATCCAGTTCATTGGCTGAAGCTTGAATCTGTGTACGTAATTCCTTGCATATGGAATGAAAAGCTGAGTATCACTTCAGCTATTACATGCCCAAATGTTAAATTTTGGTTTTGCTCTTCAGTGTAGAACATGTTTGGTTTGAGGACTCATGGGTTCCTTTCAAGCTTCATTCTTGGTTAGCTTTAGGCAGGCCATTAATTCCTATTACTTAATTTTGCCTATTTGTTATTAGGTTGTAATATTTTACTTGCCAGGTTTCTGGGGCATAGGTAGATTTAATTGTAAGACATTATAAAAGACTGGAGCTCTAGAAATGGAGGTTTTAAAATCTGAAATATCCCAGTGTATATATTTGTGACCCGTGCTTTTGTCTGGATTCCTGTAAGGTTTGTTCTCATTTGGCTATGAAGGATGTTAAGACAGACATGCTGATAGTCCTTTCTCTTCAAAGTATGGTAACTCTGGAAGCTTCATGGCTAGTGATTGGCACTAAGAAAATGCTCATACCAAGGAAGGATGCTAGAACTTTTATTGGGACAGGAGTCACTACACAAGTTGACAAAATTAATCTGGGATCAGCCAAATATTAGAAGCATTTCTAGAAAACTCTACAACTGGCAAGAAGATTGCTCTTTTTCTTCTTGCATGCAGGTACACAGGAGCTTTGTATGGCAGGATAATTGGTTTGATCCTTGTTTCCATATTTGGTGTTCAAACTAATGAATACGGAGCATGGATTGATCCAGGTCTCTTTGCCGCCATTGGAGCTGCCTCCTTTTTCAGTGGTGTGTCAAGACTAACCATCTCCCTCACTGTGATAATGGTAAGCATGTTAAGTTTTCAGGTATTTTTGTGGCCAGTGTTGAGTTGCGCTTTTGCTGCTGCAGCTAAATGAACCACAGGTGGTGTCCCATGGACATTGAACCACAGAGAAGTCAATTACTGGCCTGACTATGTCTAGCTTGCCTGAAGAGTTGTTTTGTGGTTTGATTTTTGTTTGTTCGCTTGTTTTTTTCCTGAGGCCTTTTATTTGAGAAATGTAAGTCTGGAAATAACATTTTGACTGAGAAATGTGACTGTGTTCTTTTCCTATTTTTATTTTTTTGGGTGTTGCAGAAGTGATAATGACATTAATTGTTTACGAAAAGAAAACAATATACTCTCTTGTTTCTTCTGGATTACAAAAAAATACCAAATCACAGTGCTTGACTTTTGAATTGATTTCTGGGGTGAGGGCCTTGTTTTATGTCAAGGTTGAACATGGCCTTCTGGACAGAGTAGGTAAAGGATTTGCGGTGGTACAGGCAAGTGATGCAATGGGAAGCCCCTCTGGTCCCTCTGGTAAATGTTTGCTTTATAGATTTAAAAATTTTGCCATTCACTTGGAACACATTTCATATTTCTGTTTCCTGCCCCCCCCTCCTTTTCAGAACATTTTGAGTCTGCACTGCAATACTTTCCAGGCAAACCTCTGAAAGTTAAAGGATTTGCAAATAATACTTCTATAATTAAAGAGGATCTTCTTTGCTCTCCCACAATTGCAACGCCTGGGGATGGTTAGTTGTAAGACACAGCTGAAATTCAGCTTAGTCAACAGAGAAGTGATGTTGAGGTCACAAGGGGGAAGCTTTCACCTTTCCACAGCAGGACATTCAGGTCCTATGAGTGTTACTGTGTGGGGAAATTTCACCCATGACTAAACCCAGCCTTGGCTGCCTGGCTGGTTTTACCCAAAAAGGATCTCATTGAAATCTTTGCAGATGTCAGAATTCACCCAGAGTGACCAAGTCAGGATTTTCCCTCCTAGTACGCTGTTGCACAGTGTTTGATAAAGTAGTTGTTTGTTGGCACTCACTCTGAATTGGGTTCATTTTAGTGATAGGTTGTGTAAGGAAGTATCTTTTTTTGTTCACATTTTAGCTTGAAAGGTGGTGTATGTGCATAAAAACCCCTCTCTATTGTGAAATAATTTGATTACGGAAACATTCCTCCTTCAGTGTCCTCTTGGTACTTTAGCACTTACTTATCCAATAAGTACTAATGCACTCCAGTATTTTTCATTCTATTATTGCTGTGCATCTATTGGAGGTTACTGAATAGTTTGTTGGCCAGCTACTAAGTCTGTAAGACTTGAAGGGGGGACAGTTGGTGCCTGAACTGACAATGTTTTGAGAGCCCTGATTGCCACTGAATATAACTCCTGAAGCAGGCCTGAATTTTATCACAATGGCTCAATCAATACTTTTTAATTGAAGTATTGTTTGTAAACCATTACTTTGTGGCCTTGCTGCAGATATAAGTCCTTAGTGGCAAAAGCAGTTGATTGATGTCTTGCTGCTTAGCTTTGCGCTCATGAGGCTGTGCATCATCACAGGGACGTGAGAGGTGACTGTGTGCCAGAACACTTGTTGGTCTTTAATGACAGAACTGACTACTTTCGGTTCCAGTAAAGAGAAAAAGCCTTCATTTTATTTGCTTCAATTTCTCCACACCTTCCCCATTACCTGAGTTTGCTCTTTTTTTTTTGTCCGGATGCCGCTGTGATGGTCGATGTACAGCATAGGCAAAACAATAGCTGGAAACTGTTAAGAGAACTGTAGGGGGAAAGTCAGCACGAGAAAAATGAGGATTGCACTGCAATGTGTTCTGAATTCCCCTAGGTGTCATGCTATAACTCTTCTGCCCCTCTCTCCACACAGGCAGATTGTATTTCAATTCATGTCCCTCCAAGATAAATAGCTGCATTGCTTGAGGAAATATTAATTTTTGAGGAGAAAAAAGGTCTTGGACATGACAATGCAAAAACATAATTAAAAGGTTGTGCCCTCAAACCATAAAATGCACATATTTTTCCTATATTGTCTGATGGGTTCAAAAAGAATTGGGAATGTTTGCTTTGGCTTTTCATGCAGCCTTCCATTTGGAAACAGTTATGAATGTGGGACTTGTAGTGAACAGGTTTGTAAGGCGCTTTTCTTTCTTTTATTTTTTTTTTCTTCTCATGGCAGACCCCACAGGCATCTGCCCACCTCTTCTTTCTTGCAGCCTCCTTCTACCCCCCATGCTGACACTTAACCCTCATCCTCGGCAGTAAATGGTAGACATGGTGACATTTTCCTTGGCAAGTACAAGGACCAGCTTTATAACTTGCCTACCCACAGCTGTTGGCCTCCCATGGCTTTTAAGAGTCATGTGTCCTGACCTTGCTGGCCTTGGGGTGCTCTGGGTGTGAGAGGAGGAATGGTATCTCCCTACCGTGTGTTTTCTCTCTGGATCATGCTGTATTTTTAGCATTCCTTTTGTATTTTTATCCCTCAATAATGCTGTTTTGCAAGGGTTAAAGTGGAAAAATGGCAGCAGGCTAGCCCAGGATTAGTGTTCTTGTCTAGTATCAGTGATACCCCTGTGTGCAAGCTGAGAGAAGCTTGATTTACACCGATTGGGATCCTTTGTCCCCTGAGTTGTCGGTCTTTCTATTACACATGATGGAAAATAGCCCTGACTCTCTCCCCTTTCTTGCCTGTCCTGTTCAAACAGAATTAAAACAGTATGTCAGTTTATTGGCCTAGTTTATCTCTCCAAGAAATCTCCTCTGATGGATATGGGGAATGCAATTAATTCTGAAAAGGTTAAGACTCAAAACCTCCTCTGAGTGTGAAACACTGAAATATCAGGCTTTTGACAGATGTAGAATAAAGGAGAAAATAGAGTATTCCTTAGGATTTGGAAGGGTAAATGCAACGTTGTTATACAAACCAAAGGGAAATCTCTATCATAGAGGAGTAAATCAGCTACAGTCTGTCTTTGAGTCTTTTGATGATGGGGAGTGTGGCTGCTGTAAACGAGTGGCTTGTGCTAATGGGCACAGTGTTGGTACTGAAATAAAATGACCATCTGATGGGCTGTCATAGAATCATAGAATGCTTTGGGTTGGAAAGGACCTCGAAGACCATTTAGTTTCAACCCCCCTGCCATGGGCAAGGACAGCCTCCACTAGACCAGGCTGCCCAAAGCCCCATCCAACCTGGCCTTGAACACTGCCAGGGAGGGGGCAGCCAAAGCTTCCCTGAGCAGCCTGTGCCAGGGCCTCACAACCCTCACAGTGAAAAATATCTTCCTTATATCTACTCTAAATCTACCCTCTTCCAGTTTATAGCCATTACCCCTCATCTTATCATTACATGCCCTTGTAAAAAGTCCCTCCCCAGCATTCCTATAGGCCTCTTTTTGGAACTAGAAGGCCACTATAATCACAGAATCACAGAATTGTAGGGGTTGGAAGGGACCTCGAGAGATCATCGGGTCCAATCCCCCTGCCAAAGCAGGCTCCCTAGCTCATATTGCACAGATAGGCATCCAGACGAGTCTTGAATATCTCCAGAGAAGGAGACTCCACCACCTCCCTGGGCAGCCTGTCCCAGGGCTCTGTCACCCTCACTGGGTAAAAGTTCTTCCCCATGTTGGTGCGGAACTTCCTGTGCTCCAGTTTACAGCCATTGCCCCTTGTCCTGTCTCCACAGACTACTGAAAAGGGGTTGGCCAATTCCCCCTGCATCCCATACTTAAGATATTTATAAACATTAATTAGGTCCCCCCTCAGTCTTCTTTTCTCCAGGCTGAACAGCCCCAGCTCACTCAGCCTTTCCTCATATGGGAGCTGTTCCAGGCCCTTAATCATCTTCGTAGCCCTTCTCTGGACTCTCTCAAGGAGATCCCTGTCCTTTTTATACCAGGGAGCCCAGAACTGGACACAATACTCCAGGTGGGGCCTGACCAGGGCAGAGTAGAGGGGGAGGATCACCTCCTTCGACCTGCTGGCCACACTCTTCCTGATGCATCCCAGGATCCCATTGGCCCTCTTAGCCACCAGGGCACACTGCTGGCTCATAGCCAACCTGTCATCCACCAGGACCCCCAGGTCCTTCTCCGCAGAGCTCTTCTCCAGCAGGTCATCCCTCAGCCTGTACTGATACAGACGGTTATTCCTCCCCAGGTGCAAGACTTTACACTTGCTTTTATTAAACCTCATCTGGTTTCTCCCTGCCCAGCTTTCCAGCCTGTCCAGGTCTCTCTGGATGGCAGCGCAGTGTTCCTGCGTGTCAGCCACCCCTCCCAGCTTTGTATCATCGGCACTTGCTGAGGGTGGATGCTATTCCCTCATCAAGGTCCTCGATGAATTAAACAGGACTGGACCCAACACCGAGCCCTGGGGAACACCGCTAGTCACAGGCCTCCAGTCAGATTTTGTTCCACTGATCACGACCCTCTGAGCCTGGTCTGACAGCCAGTTCTCAACCCACCTCACTGTCCACTCATCTATCCCATGATCTCTCAGCTTTTCTATCAGGATGTCATGGGAGACATTATCAAAAGCCTTGCTGAAGTCAAGGTAGATGACATCCACTGCTCTCCCTCCATCCACCCAGCCGGTGATGAGATCATAGAAGGCTATGAGATTGGTCGAGCACGATCTCCCCTTGGTGAATCCATGCTGACTACTCCTCATGACCTTCTTCTCTTCCAGTTGCTTGGTAATGGCATCCAGAACAAGCTGTTCCATCACCTTTCCAGGGACAGAAGTGAGGCTGACTGGCCTATAATTGTTAGGGTCCTCCTTCTTGCCCTTTTTGAAGACTGGAGTGATATTGGCTATCCTCCAATCCTCAGGTACTTCTCCTGTTCTCCAAGAGCTGTCGAAGATGATAGCAAGCGGCTCCGCAATCACTTCTGCCAGCTCCCTCAGCACACGTGGATGTATCCCATCCGGGCCCATGAATTTGTTTGCATTAATCCCTTTGAGCCGCTCCTGGGCCACCCCTACCTCAACTAGAGGGAAGCTCTTCATTCCCCAAACACTCCTACTTTCATCCAGGATCTGCGGGTCCCGAGGGGCCTTTGGAGTGAAGACTGAGGCAAAGAAGGCATTCAGTATTTCCACCTTCTCATCATCACCCGATACCAGGACACCCGCCTCATTCATCAAGGGACCTACATCATCCCTGATCATCCTCTTAGTATTCACGTATCTGAAAAAACCCTTTTTATTATCCTTTATATCCCTTGCCAATGTCTCCCAGGAGCCTTCTCCAGGCTGAACAAGCCCAACTCTCTCAGCTTATCTTTGTAGGGGAGGTGCTCCAGCCCTCTGATCATCACCCAGTGACCTAAGGATTCCCATGGGGTAGCACCTGTACAGTCCTCTGCTCTACCAGCTGAGCTATCAAAGGGACCATAGTGACAAGTTGCTTGTTGATGCCTGTCTGGGTCTGCAATACAGCAAAAAGAGCAAGCCATATATAAAATCTTCTTTATTGAAGGCTCAGAGGTAAAGTAAGTTTGTGCTTTCCACTCTCTGATGCCTACATAAAGACTGAATCACACTGTCAGAGCACTGAGCATAATAAACTGCACTGCTCTAAGCAACCACTGTCCCATAGTTAGGAATCATGGTATATTTGTTATACACATTCCATTAAAAAAAAGAAAACAAATATTTATTTTTCATGTAATTTGGATACCTCAGTTTCAATGTGTACTTCTGATATGCCTCACAGCAACATTCCAGGTCACTTTGAATAAGTGAAATAAAATAACCGTATCAGCAGGTAGCAACAATTAAGCCCTAACCTCTTCCCACTGCCTGTATTTCTTCAGTACTTCTAATTTAGACAAAATGTGCTTATTTCAAATTATACGCTGGATGTACTGTTGCAAATGTTGTGACCAAACCTCTTGCTTCCTCTGAGAGAACAACCCTTAAGAAAAGCATAGAAGCCTTTCACAAGAAATTTAAGTAGAGCATCAGCTGGGGGGGCACTTACAGGGGATATGTCAGGCATATCTTGCTTTATAGATCTGATGTGAGAATGTAGCACAGACAACCACCCAATCCAATTAACTAGAGAGAAGTTAGAAGAAGAGCAGAACGCTGGTGTGAGGTGTTAGAAAAGTTAAGCACAATACTTGTAAAATATGTGTGAAATGTGTGGTATCCACTGCAAGGTTTCCACAAGAGAGCTGTGTTGCTTAGTCGTTGTAGGAGGCAAGATGCTGGATTTTGAACCATTTCCAGTAGTGATGATGCAAGCAGGAAGGGTGGTTTTGAAAATGCTAAAACAAATACAAATTTTCAGTCTTTCCTTGCTGAGCGGAGGTGTCCGACACAGATAATATCACGTCGCTGGTGCTTGAAGACCAAACAGTGAAAAAAACCCTGGCTGCTCACGGCATTGCTTGTCTGTGTTGTTGCTAAAGAGGCCATCGGGTGCCAGGAATTCTCATTGATTTAAATAAAATTTCTCCTGAGTGAGGCCTGATCTAATCTGTGACAGGTCTATTCTACAGGCAAAGATGGCTGAACCGTACGCTAACTGGGCAAGTAAAATGTGATGTGTATCATGCTTGGATTAAATGTATACGTTAGTGGGTGTAAATTCTAGGATTTCTTCTTGTCTAATGGGATGCCAGGAAAAGTCTGTGTAGCTGTGCCTTTCAACATGCTGGGAGTAGTTGGATTGTCTTTTTTTCACACTTCAGTTTTCTTCTCTGAGGTGCTGGAAACCCACAAACTAGATTGCCAGCAGATGTGTTTGGGTCTTGGTTGGTACCCAGTTATGCCTTGTAAAGTTTCTGTGATGTTCCCTGGCTCACCTCTGAAAATTATTAATACTGAGCTCTTTTGAGTGATTTTGGGGGCATATAATAAACTTACATGCTGGGGTATTTTTTTCTTTTTCTTTTTTTTTCCCAGATCTTAAAAAGTATAGAAGCAGAGAGTTTTACTAGAAATGGTGGGTTGCCTGCTTTTCCTGTGATGCTTTGCACATCTGCCAGAACGTGAATGATGTTTCCTCAGTTTTCAGTTTCATCCTGCCTGCTGCTCCCTGTTACCTGTCGCTGTTTTACACTGGCTGCTAACAGGGCGAGGTTGCCCTGAGAAGGGAAGGAGGATGGTCCTGGTGGTACATATGTTGCTCGTCATGTGAACCAGCAGTGTCCATTTGCCTACGGCAGCCTGCACCTCCATTTGTATGGGAGCTGTTTCTGCCACCTGGAGCTCCTGCTTTTCCCTTTTCTCTTCTGCTCCTTGAGCTGGAAAGTAAGGATGGAAGCATCTCATGGTACTGTCCTGGTTTCAGCTATGATGGAGTTAAACTTTTTTTTAGCAGTGAATGGAATGCCATGTTTGGGTGTTAGCATGAGAATAGTGCTGATAGCACCCTGATGTTTCCGATTTGTTGCCGGGCAATCAAGTACCTTTCTCAGCTCTGCATACTTCCTTACTAGTGAGAAAGGAGGGGACGCAGCCGGGACAGGTGACTCGAATTGGCCAAAGAGCATATTCCATGCCAGTTACGTCATGCTCAGTTTAAGGGGGGACTGGGGGGAAGAGGGGGAGACAACGCCAGGACGTGCGGTTTCTGGGGCGGTCGGGTTGTCCGGGACGGGCTCTAAGCTGTGCGGCCTGAGTTGTGTGGTTTGGTGAGAAATTGCATTGTGTATCACCAGTTTCATCTATTTTGTGCTTTAAACTTCTGTTATTGTTATATCTAGTTTGCTGTTATTGTTTAGTAAACTATCCTTATCCCAACCTGCGTGGTTCTGGTTTCTAGGTTGTGGTTTCTTTTCCTCCTTTCTTCCTTCCCTTTTCCCCCTCCCCCAACTCTCCTTCCCCCTTCCTTTTAAAAGTACAAGCGACTGTGTGGGGTGCGGCCCTCGGCCGGGGCAAAACCACGACAGTTATTTTGGCGCCCAACGTGGGGCACGAACGGTTGGGATAACGGTAGATCTGACCCTAACTATCGCAATTAAGATAAGCACTGTTGTTTAAGCAATCTCTGGTCACGATGTTGTGGTATTTATTTACAAGGCTGTGGCAGCAAAACCACCGCATGCTGTATACAATCCTGGCAGGATTCTTTACTCTCTCAGGTCTGTGGCTCCCGTATTTGTTCCCATACTTCATTATAGTGTATTTTATGATATCGGTCTATGATACAATAATATCGATGATCATGAGCTTAAGCTGGTACCTGTATGAGGTTTTGCTGTCCTGTCCATTCTTTGAACAGGGAGGGGTTAATAACAGCAGCCGGTATGGTGGGGGCACTGCTTTCTTTTCCTTTGGGCTAAATACAACAGCTCTTAGGGCAGTTTTTGAAAATCTTCAATATCTCTGGGATATTCAAACTAGCATTTTGCTATTGGTAGGTTTGGTGCAGATGGTTCAGTTTTTGTTATATATCAAGCATAGGTTTATGAATACCACTGAAGAGTTTTCTCCGAGACAGAATAATCACGAGTGGCAGGGCATGTGGCAAAGTATGGGCGAGTACCTAGGTACTTTCTCACGCCCGATGGTTTGGAATTTCACTCCTGAACAGCTACAAGACCCCGATCAAGTGACTGCATACCTAAGGAAAAATTGCTGTAGGTTTCCCAGAGATGGACACCTTACTGCACTGTGCTGGGCTCTGGCCACTATTTATCAAACACTGCTTGATAGCAGGCAGCACTGTCAGGGAGAAGGGAAAGGAAACAGACTGGCAGATACTATAGCTGCTGCAACCACTGGGGCTGACACTGCAGCTACTGCAACCCCTGTGACCGATACTGCAGCTACTGTAATCTCTACAGCAGACACTGCAGATGATCAGAAAAACCAACCCACACCAGTGTCTGTTGCTCCCGTACAAAAGAGGAAAGGCACAAAGAAATCAGTTCGCATAGTGACGGATAAGGATGATGATCAACCGGGATCATCTCGAGGATATCAGGATGAGGCAGAACCAGAGATTGTTACCCGATCCCTGACTCTGAGTGAGCTGCGTGAGGTTCGAAAAGATTTCACTCGCCACCCAAGTGAGCACATTATCACTTGGTTGCTCCGATGTTGGGATCACGGGGCCAGTAGTTTGGAATTAGAAGGCAGAGAGGCCAAGCAGTTGGGATCCCTAGCTAGAGAAGGAGGAATTGACAAAGCAATTGGGAGGAGGCCGGAAATCCTCAGCCTCTGGAGGCGACTACTGTCAAGTGTGAAGGAAAGATATCCCATAAAGAAATATATTACATGCCAGACACCTAAGTGTAACAGCATAGAGACATCTGTCCAGCACCTGAGAGAATTAGCTGTACGGGAGATAATTTATTATGATCTGGACAATTCACGGCTTCCCTCTGATCCCGATGAAGTCCTATGCACTCCAGATATGTGGCGTAAGGTTGTACGAAGTGCACCAGCAGGGTATACCAATTCACTGGCAGCAATTGACTGGAATGATACGAATCCGCCAACCGTAAATGAGGTGGCCTGCCAACTCCGGAAATACCAAGACAATGTTTCCCTCTCCGTCATTGCAGCAGTAGAGAAACTGGTTCAACGACTTGACAACAATGTGTCCAACTCCCAACCCGTATGGAGCAATGTTGCAGCTACTGGGAGAAAGCGTCCATCGTTCCAAGAGGGAGAATACACACCACGACGTACATTGTGGTTTTACCTGCTTGATCATGGAGAGGACATGAGGAAATGGGATATGCAGCCCACCTCAGCCCTTCGAGCACGAGTAAATGAGCTGCGGGGTAAAACATTCGCACAACGAGATTCTGCCAGGAAGAAGGCTGCACCAGTTTCTACTGGGCAGTTCCCTAGACCAACTGGAAGGCCTACCTATATGTCTGATGTGCCTGATCCTTTTGAAGGGACCTCTAAGTCCTTTATGCAACCAGTGGAAAACAAATATGATCAGCAGCAATAGAGGGGCCCTGCCTCCAGCCAGGTGGAGGAGAGGGACAATCGGGTTTATTGGACTGTGTGGATCCGATGGCCTGGCACGTCAGACCCACAAGAGTACAAAGCTCTGGTGGATACTGGTGCCCAGTGTACTCTAATGCCATCGAATCATGAAGGGGTAGAACCTGTTTGTATTTCTGGAGTGACAGGGGGATCCCAACAACTAACTGTGCTAGAGGCTGAGGTGAGCCTAACTGGGAAGGACTGGGAAAAACACCCCATTGTGACTGGTCCAGAAGCTCCGTGCATTTTAGGTATAGATTATCTACGTAGAGGGTATTTTAAAGACCCAAAAGGGTACCGATGGGCTTTTGGAATAGCTGCTTTGGAAACAGAAGAAATTGAACAATTGTGTGCCTTGCCTGGACTCTCGGAGGATTCTGCTGTTGTGGGGTTGTTGAAGGGTGAAGAACAGCAAGTGCCAGTTGCTACGACAACGGTGCACAGACGACAATACCGTACTAACCGAGATTCCCTGATTCCCATCCATAAGCTGATTCGTCAACTGGAGGATCAGGGAGTGATCAGCCGAACCCACTCACCCTTTAATAGTCCCATATGGCCAGTGAGGAAGTCCAATGGAGAGTGGAGGCTGACAGTAGATTATCGTGGCCTAAATGAAGTCACTCCAGGTATGAGTGCTGCTGTGCCAGACATGTTGGAGCTCCAGTATGAATTGGAATCGAAGGCAGCCAAGTGGTACGCCACAATCGACATTGCGAACGCTTTCTTCTCTATCCCACTGGCGCCAGAGTGCAGGCCACAGTTTGCTTTCACTTGGAGAGGCATCCAATACACGTGGAATCGTCTGCCCCAGGGGTGGAAACATAGCCCCACCATCTGCCATGGACTAATCCAGAATACACTGGAAAAGGGTGAAGCACCAGAGCACCTGCAGTATATTGATGACATCATTGTATGGGGCAACACAGCAGAGGAAGTTTTTGAAAAAGGAAACAGGGTAATTAAAATCCTTTTAGAAGCCGGTTTTGCTATAAAACGAAGTAAAGTCAAGGGGCCTACGCGAGAAATCCAGTTTTTAGGAATAAAATGGCAGGATGGGCGTCGTCACATCCCAATGGACATTATTAATAAAATAGCAGCTATGTCTCCACCAAGCAACAAAAAGGAAACACAAGCTTTCTTAGGTGTTATAGGTTTTTGGCGACTGCATGTCCCAAACTACAGTCTCATTGTGAGCCCACTCTACCATGTAACTCGAAAGAAGAATGATTTCCAATGGGGCCCTGAGCAACAGCAAGCCTTTGAGCAGATCAAACGCGAGATAGTCCATGCAGTGGCCCTTGGGCCTGTCCGGACAGGGACAGATATTAAAAATGTGCTCTACACTGCAGCTGGGGAGAACGGCCCGACCTGGAGTCTCTGGCAGAAAGCACAAGGGGATACTCGAGGTCGACCGCTGGGGTTTTGGAGTCGGGCCTACAAAGGATCTGAGGCCAATTATACTCCAACAGAAAAGGAAGTACTGGCCGCCTATGAAGGGGTTCGAGCCGCCTCAGAAGTGATTGGAACTGAAGCCCAGCTCCTCCTGGCACCCCGACTGCCGGTGCTGGGCTGGATGTTCAAAGGGAAGGTTCCTTCTACACACCATGCCACTGATGCTACGTGGAGCAAGTGGGTTGCACTAATTACACAGCGGGCTCGAATAGGAAACCCCAATCGCCCAGGAATCTTGGAGGTGATCACAGACTGGCCAGAAGGCAAAGATTTTGGGATGTCACCAGAGGATGAGGAGGTAACACGCGCTGAAGAAGCCCCACCCTACAACGAACTGCCAGAGAATGAGAAGCGATATGCCCTGTTCACTGATGGGTCTTGTCGCATTGTGGGTAAGCATCGGAGATGGAAAGCTGCTGTATGGAATCCTATAAGAAGAGTAGCAGAAGCCACTGAAGGAAAAGGTGAATCAAGCCAGTTCGCTGAGGTGAAGGCCATCCAGTTAGCCCTGGACATTGCTGAGAGAGAAAAGTGGCCAAGGCTCTACCTTTATACTGATTCATGGATGGTGGCGAATGCCCTGTGGGGGTGGTTGCAGCAGTGGAAAAAGAACAGCTGGCAGCGTAGAGGCAAACCTATATGGGCTGGTGACTTATGGCAAGATATCTCTGCTCGGTTAGAGAAACTTGTTGTAAAGGTACGTCATGTCGACGCCCATGTACCTAAGAGTCGGGCCATGGAGGAACATGAAAACAACCATCAGGTAGATAAGGCTGCTAGGATTAAAGTGGCTCAGGTAGATCTAGACTGGCAACGTAAGGGTGAATTATTCATGGCTCGATGGGCCCATGATACCTCGGGTCATCAAGGGAGAGATGCAACATATAGATGGGCTCGGGATCGAGGGGTGGACTTGACCATGGACGCCATCGCACAAGTTGTCCACGAATGTGAGACATGTGCTGCAATCAAGCAAGCTAAGCGGTTAAAGCCCCTTTGGTATGGAGGACGGTGGATGAAATATAAATATGGGGAGGCTTGGCAGATTGATTACATCACCCTCCCACAAACCCGCCATGGCAAACGTTATGTGCTTACAATGGTGGAGGCAACTACCGGCTGGCTAGAAACATATCCCGTACCCCATGCCACTGCTCGAAATACAATTCTGGGCCTTGAAAGGCAAGTCCTCTGGCGACATGGTACTCCAGAAAGAATCGAGTCAGACAATGGGACTCACTTCCGAAACACTCTTATAGACACCTGGGCCAAAGAGCATGGCATTGAGTGGGTGTACCACATTCCTTATCATGCACCGGCCTCTGGGAAAATTGAACGATATAATGGACTTTTAAAAACTACACTGAAAGCAATGTGTGGTGGGACATTCAAGCATTGGGATACACATTTGGCCAAAGCCACGTGGTTAGTTAACTCTAGGGGATCTACCAATCGGGCTGGCCCTGCCCAGGCAAAATTTCCACGTGCTGTAGAGGGAGACAGAGTCCCAGTAGTGCATATGAAGAGTGTATTGGGAAAGAGAGTTTGGGTCATCCCTGCTTCAGGCAAAGGTAAACCCATGTCTGGAATTGTTTTTGCTCAAGGACCTGGCTGTACTTGGTGGGTAATGCAGAGGGATGGAGAAGTTCGATGTGTACCTCAAGGGGATTTGATTTTGGGTGAGAATAGCCAATATAATTAATAAAGTAGAAATTATAATAATTGCCAAATAATCCATTATTGTATATTCATTATTGTTATGATTGCTGTATGTTGTACCATAGCATTATAGCTGGAGTCATACAAGTTAATGAAGAATGAGTGCCATGATGATGGAACTAAAGCCTGGCCTCTCAAGAACTTTTTTCTCCCTTTGAAAATAAACTCTGACCCACAGACTATGAGCATGGACCATGCCAGGTGTATCAGTCAAGAGCCTGAGATGCAGCATGCAACAAGCCAATGGAACATACAACTATCCTGAGAAACTGTTACGACAAATGGAGCCTGAAAAATCATGAACTAAATGAACTCAACAACTTCAGAGGGATGATTCACAGACTGAGGGAATAAGATCTGTATGCACGTATGTGTGCATACATGTGTACATACATATATGGGTGTGTGAAACACGAAACTGGTTGTACCCAAAGAAAATTGTTGGATCTGGTCATGACGTAAATGGTATGGAATAAGGGGTGGATAATGTCCTGGTTTCAGCTATGATGGAGTTAAACTTTTTTTTAGCAGTGAATGGAATGCCATGTTTGGGTGTTAGCATGAGAATAGTGCTGATAGCACCCTGATGTTTCCGATTTGTTGCCGGGCAATCAAGTACCTTTCTCAGCTCTGCATACTTCCTTACTAGTGAGAAAGGAGGGGACGCAGCCAGGACAGGTGACTCGAATTGGCCAAAGAGCATATTCCATGCCAGTTACGTCATGCTCAGTTTAAGGGGGGACTGGGGGGAAGAGGGGGAGACAACGCCAGGACGTGCGGTTTCTGGGGCGGTCGGGTTGTCCGGGACGGGCTCTAAGCTGTGCGGCCTGAGTTGTGTGGTTTGGTGAGAAACTGCATTGTGTATCACCAGTTTCATCTATTTTGTGCTTTAAACTTCTGTTATTGTTATATCTAGTTTGCTGTTATTGTTTAGTAAACTATCCTTATCCCAACCTGCGTGGTTCTGGTTTCTAGGTTGTGGTTTCTTTTCCTCCTTTCTTCCTTCCCTTTTCCCCCTCCCCCAACTCTCCTTCCCCCTTCCTTTTAAAAGTACAAGCGACTGTGTGGGGAGCAGCCCTCGGCCGGGGCAAAACCACGACAGGTACAAAGTGGTTGTCTTGTTTGACCATTCCACAGGGTTAGTCCCTCTCTGGTTTATGAGTACCCACGACTGCTGTGTAGGCAACAAGAAGAGCATACAAAGGCAGCTGGGTGTCACTCAAGGAGGTGTTCCTGCAGAGCAGGCAGGTCTTAGAGGTGGAAAGGATCTTCAGTGCAAACTGCGCTTTATATGCCTTTGGCTCATGTACTTGCAGTCTTCTTGGATCTTGCTCTAGTAAGAGAAAGAAACAAAAAACCCCAAACAAACCCTTTAAACATCTGACTTTAAACCCCAACTCCAGTGCAGGTGCCATTCTGCACTGCATAGTTTCCACCTAGTTTGTCTTACTCTTTTTTTTGGGGAGGGGTGTGTGTGTAAATTATTGAATGCACAAAATGAATACTGGAGAAATTTGGGCTTGTGTACCAGTGCCCTTATGTTCTTCCTGAATGGAAGAGCAGCTGACCCTGAAGTGATGGGACTCAAGAGCTGTGGCACTGTCATGCTGTGGGCTTCAGAAAACAGAAGCTATGGGCTTCTTGTCCATGACAACTGTTTGGGACAGGTCTTATGGCATGAGTAACTACAGGAAGCAGGATATTTTGCAAGATGTCAAATTAAATTAATCAATCTTAAAAGAAACCAGTGTGTTTTCAGCACATAAAATGTGGTCTAACACCTGACGTTGAAGAGAATGGGGTTCCCATCCAAACACGTAATGCCATCCAAAGTGCGGTCTCCTCGTTGGTAAAGACCACAGTTGTCTGAGGTGTGAGGATAAAACTTCTCAGAGTGCTGAGTGTGTTTTCATTGTACCAGCAAGCAGGAGAACAGGTGGATTTGAAATTTCCTTCTTCACGAGAAAAATCTTATGGTCAAATTTGGTCAATGTTATGTCTTAAGGTCAAATGCAGCAACATGTTCTTTGGTGCTCAGCTTTGTGGTGGGAGTGACTATAAACATGGGAGCCTGCAATAGCATGTATTTTATCAGCACTGTGGTTAGAAGGACTTAAAAAACCCCCTTCTATTCTATTTTTTGACTGCAAAAGAGGCCGTCATTTGTTATTAAATAAGCCTTGGGCATTTCATCAAAAAGCTGAACACCTGAAAGACAGAAATAGATAAAAAATATTTAAATTGACTTGCTGTAAGTTTTGTTGTTTCATGTTAGCCTTTCTCTGTAAGGAATGATATATTTTCTGTGAAACACCAAAGAGACTTTTTGGTATCTTTGAGGAAGGAGGAGGTGATACATGGTGCATTGTGGGAGACGTAGTTTAATCTGAGAGGCCAGACCAAATCCAAGCTTAGAATTCTCAAGAGATGCCAAAATAGCATTGCAAATCAAAGATTTTTGGGTTTTCACCTAAAAAATACTGCTCTATAGGGATGAGAAACAATTTGTCAAGTCATTGGAACATTCCATAAAGAGTTTATGCTTGCAGGGAAAAAAATGAAAGAACCCCCTTTTTCTTTCTGGATGGTAGCCTTGTGAACCCAGCCCAAGAAAGTCTGAACAAGTCCCCCCTGATTCATTCATTCATCATCTGTAAGGGGGAACTGCAACTATGGGACAGCTGGTTAGTCTGTAGGTAATTCACAAATGAGAAGAGAATCCAGCTTTATCTCTAATATAGCTGTTTCAGCTTTGGCACCAGGGTTTCATTGGTAAAATAAACAGAAACGACTGAATTGTACATGGATTCAATTGGCATTGAACTTTCAGAAAGTTCAGTTGTGCATCTGAAATATTGAAATTGAGGCCACATCTCTGTTTTAAATACACACATTGGAAATGAAGTTGTAATGCGAGCAGATAACATTTTTATATAGTCATTTTTCTGGCTCTAGCTTTCAGTAGCTTTAAAGGTATTTTATAAATAAAGCGATCTAGTGTATTACAACATACAATTGTACATTTGGGACGTGTAATACAAACCTTAATGAAAGTTCATGAGAATTTAATGTGCAGAAGTTATTTTTAATTCACAGCATCTTATCTGGTTTTAATTTTTTTCAAATTACAAACCGCGATCGGGCTGTCTTATGTACTAATTCTTTGCCAAATTTAATTTGTTTCCAAATTAAAGACATTTTTCAGCTACATTGTCATGAAAAGCATCTGAAACCATTAAGTTTTGTTATATTTTTAACTTTAAAACTTTCAGAGTGTTGCCAATAGTGTTTTTTCCAAATTTTGAGAAAATGATTTATCTCTGGGACAAAAGCTACCACAATAAGCCTATCTCTTTTTTTTTTCCCAGCCTGAGGGGTTTATTATCATCTTGAATTAAAAACTCCATGTAACCGGGTGCTCTAATGAATGGGGGCTCAGGGCCAGAAATCCCTGTTTGCTTATTGGTCCCAGCTGAAACAGGAGCAAGTGGTTACTCAACCCAGCAGCTGCTGGGCTGAACACGGTCTGTCGGTGGGAAGGAAGGCTCCTACTCTAGGTCCTGAGAGAGGCAAATCCCTAAGGAAGAACATGGCCTCCCTTCTGCTCAGGATGGGCAGAACAATGTGTTTTGTTGTTGCATTTTTCACCATTTTCCACGTAGCCCCAAGACTGACCTCAGGTTACTCTGGTCATACTGTTCCCATCTCACGCTCTTTCCTCAGCCTGACCCTTGTTCAAAGACAAGAGAATTTATTTGGAAGGCTCGGATCATACTTTTCCCTTTTTCCTCCTCGTTTAGCAGAATATATAAAATGCTTGGGAGACAAAGACAAGGGAAAGAACTGACTGTGAAAAATGAATACATCCTCGCAGTGTAGATTGGCAGCACAGACCTTGGGAGATCTCTGATCGTGCCTTCCTCTGACTTGCTCAAGATGGAAGGGCGTGAAAGCGACATTGGGCTCCTGGGGCAAACATAGCTCGGTGCTCTGGAGAGAAAATGATAGAAGAGTACACAGCTGCCTGCCGGGAAAGTCATTCCCGTGTCAGAAAGCAATAGAGGCCCATGACAGGTCATGTCAGCATCTGTCATGCCACATTGGTGTAGATGAGAGAAGATTTTGACCCTTGCTTTAGAATGGGGACACATGTACGTGCTCTGGATCAGGGACTATGCTTTGCACTGCTGGTTAATAAGGCATGGACTATGGAGACCTCACCGGAAGGACATGAAGGCATATGTGCATGCTCAACAACCAGGTTCAAATTCTTCTCTCCTTAGATGCTCTAAAAGCTGTTCAGTACTGTTACTGCAGCAGGGTTACTCAATATTCGATTTAGCTTTGGTCAGGAGTCTCTGCATGGCCAGTGCCTTCAGTTCAAGTCCCCAGAGAGACTGAGAGAATGCCCATGGTTGATTTTCCACCTGATTTCAGTACTGAAAGGAATTTTTTTTGGCAGAAGTTGGGACAAATATGTAGAATGCAAGATTTTTCACATCATGTTTCCTTCAGAGCAGGCAGAGAAAGTGCTTAATTATTTGGAAACTCATTTGGCAGGTTCTTCCCAGTGCTAGACTGTTTAATCCATCAGCCCGTCACACTTAAATACTTTAGGGCTCACTTAACGTTTTTTGTTTACACCTGAGATGGTTCACAGAAGTTGTTTTGACAGGGCCTAATTTTCTGTTACTAAGCTGCCTTCTTTTTTTTAATAATGAAGAGTTTAAAGCCTAGTCAAAACAATTTTTCACAATCTCCAAGGCTGCAGTAGTTCCTAGCAGGGTAAGCATTCGCTCTGCCGATGCTGCCTGGCAGGAGGAGCCTGCTGTGTGTGAATGGTATGGTTAATGTTATTTTGGAACTCGATTGCAAGGGACATCACCTTTTTAGGAAGATGGGGAGATGTGTAGTAGTGTTGTACTGATCCTCGTCTTATTCAAATTAATGTGGAGTCACAATGCATAATCACCAAACTGTTAAATATATTAAGTCCTACCATTTTCTGTTGAATTTGCTCCAACTCGGGGAAGAGCACCATGTGGTTTTTGGCAGTAGCTTGTCTGGAAAATGAAATAAGTGAATATATACTCTCATGGAGAAGGGGATGGGGAACAGTTTCAGGACCTCAGATTTCATAATGCAGAACTTTCAGAAACGGGAGGCTCAGTGAATGAAAGAAGACCTGTGTTTGTGTTGAGAACAACAAGCTTTTGTAGCTTTCTTCTGATATTTAAGGTCTTATCTCCTACTGATGTCAAAGCTGAAATGAAGCAGCCTGTGGTGCAGAGCATCTCTCAAACAGCCTCAGTAAATCCACTGTCCAGTCTGCAGCTCTCTGTAGTTGGCTCGCTCTTCTCCAGCCTTTGCTAGACCTCAGGAGCTGGGGCCGTAAGAAACATCACATTCTGGAGATGCTAGTTTTAGCATTGCATAAATAAGGCAAGAGAGTCATTGCAGTTGTCTATCTTATTAAAAACCAAAATGCTCATGAACCACAATTTAAAGAATTCTGCAATACTGTGGGTTAAGGAAGTACAAGGTTGCTTAGCTGGGTTACTGTACAGTAGAGTGCTTGTTCTGAAAAGATTTGAAACGTGAGCCTGCCGAATGTTTAGGCATATTCAGCAATGCACATGCACAATGCTGCTTTTTTTTATTAAGAAGATGGTTCACTTGACACAACATGGACCAGCGTTACCTTCCTGTGATACAGATTTAAGTGGCTTTGAGACCTCCTTTCAGGGTTTGGCATCTGCTATGTATGTAAGGTAAAGAGCCAGATTACAAAGAAATCACCGATAGATATCTTTCCGGGTGATCTTGGCAAGACTCGCTGTTATCACCTATACTGTGTCCTCTATCACTTGCATCCATTGCCACAACATGTCAAAACAGGTGTATTTATAGGCCTCGAGGGACTGGAACAAGAAATCAAACATTTGCATAGCATCTTCAATCCAAGTTCCCAAGGACTGAGGCTCAAAGGATTTTGATATGTTTCCAGGGATTACCTAGCTGTGCTGGGTATTTCTGCATTCTCTTTAGCAATCTCCTGCTGCTTTACTAGGTGTTGGAACTAGAAAATAAAATGTTCTCTTCTTTTAACAAGGAAATCATCCACAAAATGCTGGTTGCCTTCAGAAAAACTCACACAGATATTTAAATCTATATCTGAGATGCCTGGGCCAAGATCTTACTGACCATTACAAGTTACAGTAAGTTAAGCAGCAGTGCATGAGTGTTTGATTAGAACTACTTTACTTAAAGAGAAAAAGTGTGTGCCCTGTGCTAAGGTATCTTTTTGTGCTCTGTCTTGGCAGTAATTAAGCTCTAGGGTGCTAGAGGGTGCCTGCTCCTTGCCATGGTCTGGAGTAGTTAATGGGATTGAGCTTTGGAAGAGGAAGAATCCCACTAACTATACAATCCTCCTGGCACTGGGGTTTGTCAGGATGTCCTCCCAGTGAACCTACGCCGGGTGTGCCGCCCTTTGTAGAGTGTGATGCACAGCTTCGTGTGCCTGAGGCTGCAAGAACTAATCATTTTCAGCAGTGTGAGAGAACTTGAATGCATAACCTTTTGGGGCTAGCATGACGATTGTGTCTTTCTTGGGAGATTTATTTTTACTGTATTGCAGCATCCCACTTTTCCAAAAATTTCCAGCAGTGATGGTGATGAGTGATAAGGAGATACAGTAAAGTGAGTTGAGTTTATGGATGGACTCCTTGGACTGTAAAGGATTCCTGTAAAGGTGAAATGCACAGGAAAGGAAGATTTTTCACTTTGTTTTAAAGAGAGAGATTAATGGAAGTTCAGGGAAGGGAGTATTCTGCTGGATCGATATGTGAACAAGGTGCCTCTTCTGGCAAAATCCCAGGTGAAAATAGCAGACCATGATAACAGCATTTCAATTCATAGTTTGTCAGGACATCATTAAGTGGGAGGTAAAGAGACTCAAGTGTTCAACATACAAGTTGCTTAGGGCCAACAGATTCAGAGATTAAAGAAATTGAAATGCAGATCTGCATTGTTTATTAAATGGCTGTGACAATACAAATAAATTAATCCTGGAAGACATTAATTCCACGAACTACTATTCTCCATGAACAGCACTTTTACTGCTGTGAATAGGGAATTCTTCTCCCCTTCTTTACGTCAAGCGATCGGCTTGCAACCTTGTTGGCATTTGCTCCAAGAAAAAAAAATGATCAAAAGTTTTCTGCTGGCTCCAAGCTCTCCACCCTTTGGAAATGTTCTGTTGACTATGAACAATTTTTTTCTTGGTGTCTTTCATCAACAGTAGCAAAAATTTCAAATGAGGGAAGTTCTCGTTGCGTGTGAGTGAAATGAAAAGTGATTTCCTGGGGGTGTGTGTACTCTTCCACAGAATCTGGTGGCACAGAGACCTGGAAGCTGTACCCAGAGCTGGTATTTTGTGCCAGCTGCAGCCTCAACTCAAAAACTATTCGATTTGGCTGGTAGTACTCTGACTTCATGTCCCATTAATGGCTATAAACTGGAAGAGGGTGGATTTAGACTAGGTATTAGGAAGAGATTTTTCACTGTGAGGGTGGTGAGGCACTGGCACATGTTGCCCAGAGAAGCTGTGGCTGCCCCCTAGGCCAGGTTGGATGGGGCTTTGGGCAACCTGGTTTAGTGGGAGGTGTTCCAGCCCATAGCAGGGGGGTTGTAACAAGATGATCTCTAAGGTCTCTTCCAACCCAAACCATTCTGTGGTTCTTTCTCATCCACCCACTTTTTAAACTTGCTCTCAGACATATTGTCTTGTAATTTTGTCCAGCAGTTGCTTGTTTTCCCCCCAATACCTTAGAAATTCCAGGCCTTTCAGTGAAGCATGTGTAACCTTGTGAAGAATGACAAAAATATTGCATTTGGAGAGTTTGCTTGTACTAAGGATGATGGCCTTTATACCATGGGAAGGAAGGAGATTTTTGTCTTTTGTTTGTTCAGTTTGCCAGGCAGCACTTCTATTTGAACTTCTATTTGAAATCTTGAAAAACGATTTTAACTACAAAATAAATATATTTTTCCCCCATTTTCTTTTTGATAGGCCCTCTCTTATGCATTTGTCATCATAGGCTGCAAGTAGCAATGAAGCTCTCTTGCTAAGTGGGTTTTCAGTAGAAGAAAGACAGTTGGTTTGCACTATGTAGCTGGCTGACTGTCTTTTCTTTAACATCACAGGAAATATCGAGGGTTAGGGGGATATTCACTGTATCAGCAGCCTTGTGTCTAATGAGGTTGTTTGGTCTCTGTTCTCTGGGCTTGAGTAAAACCTTTGAAACATGTTAACCACACTTTGATTGAAAAGTGGGGGAGGGTTTTTAACAGTGAGCTTTAAGTAAACTGCATCTTTTTGAATTTCCTGGGCAGCTGCCTTTCTCCCTTTGATGTACTGTGCCTGGTGATGCTGTTAATGAAATGCATAATTATGTGTTATGTAATAAAACAAAGCTAACATGAAGGTGCCTAATAGATTATAATGATGTGGAGGCCTGAGAAACTCAGGACCATGGGGGCTGTTGAAAAGTACCTCCGGTGACAAAGAAGATATTTAAAGAGGTTTGAATAACTGTGATAATAAATTAATTGTGGTCTGTGTGTGTCTAAATGACATTCTTCAAGATTTTGTATATAGAGAGAATATTGGGGGGGGAAAGGTGCAATTTACTGGGCTGCTGATGTATGAAGTGTCAGCGCCGAGTGCTTCCAGCGCCTATTAGCACTGCTGGCTTTGCATACTCGGGTGCCCTAGGCAAAGACATTTTTGGCACAGCCTGACGCACCCGTAGGATCAAAAGGGAAAAAAAAAAATAAATCTGGCAATATACACAGAGAGTAAATTGCATCCTTAAAGAGCAGCCCCTAAAATGCAGACTTGGAATGAATATCAATAAATGAAACGTCAGGGTTAATGGCTGAAGGGTTGTAGGTGTTTGGTGGCTGCCCCCAACTTCCCCCCTTCCTTTCCCTGCTTTTGTCACCTTTGTTTTATCTCTCCCTCTGCAACCGCCCGTATAATTTGTTCCTTTCTTAGATTCTTCAGGAACTGCTTGAACAGATAGATATTTTTAAAGGAGAGGCTTGAGTAACCTTCCAGCCCTGGACCACATGGGCTCCGAGTGGTGCTGGTCTGTGGCTGGCTGGGTTTGCTTGGCTGCTGTTCTGGGCTGCCAGGGGCCTGTCTGCTGGGAAAATTACCATGCCGGGAGCTCCAGCGTGAATTTACAGCCTGCTAGTTACTTGGCACTAATTCCCTGGCAGCTACCAAGAGCGTTTTTGTGCAGGTTAGCGGTACGAGCGCGCCCGTGTAAGTTAGGTGGGCTTCCTTTTGAAGGTGAAGTATGTTGTTTTTAACTTCCCAAGCACCAAGGGTACCCAAATGGGCAGTTAGCGCTGGGTAGCTAATACGCAGTAAATTCACACCCAGGCTCACCCAGGGCTCACTTCCTCACGCAGCTGAGTCCTGGGGCTCTGCGCTTTGTCTCTCTCAGCAGGGAGCAGATGGCCCTTCTCTAAACAGGGAATGCTAATAAAGCCTTAGGAAGAGCACGTATATGTGTGCGTATAGGTTTGCATGTGTCCTTATGTTTATATAAGATGACTCGAATCTATCACAGTCCTTGGATTAACTTGTGCTTCCTTGATTTTCATCAAGATACCCTGAGGAGAACTTTGCTGCTGCGCTGTCATCATCCTCAGCATTAATGGACTTAGGTTTAAGCTGCAAGTTTTGATGAATTATTCCTTTTTTCTTCTGCATTAAGAGCAGCATACTTCTTATGTGGGTGACTGCATCTTTTATGTGAGAATCTTTTTTTGTTGTGATTCCCTTCCCCAGCATTTCTTACCTGATCTCTGGAGTTCATTCTTGCATTTGATATGCTTTTATAGCTAATTAATGTTCTCCCACAACTCAAGAAACTCCAATAAGAAGAAAATAAGGCTTTCTCTAGCTCTCTAAATACTTGGATGTGAAATCAAGTCAATTTTTTAATAAAACTGTGGCTTTAGGCTGGCCTTCATAAATAACTTGATCTATAATTAACGTATGGCTTCACCTCCTCTCAAGGTCACATTACGGGTTAAATTCCCATGCAAGCTTTTCTTGAAATTTTAGAAATTATTTTATCTGTTTTTCATGCTCACGCTTCAAATATATCATTGATTTCTAAGTCATCTGCAGAATTTCTTTACGTTTTTCCTCTAGTATTGCCTATTTCCAAGAAAATTTCATGTCACAAAAATTGCTTCTCCGGTTTCCATCTGTAGCAAGAGTTCAGGACAACTCTATCAGCTCTATTTTGGCCAAAGTTTACATTTACTTACATACAAAAGATATTGCTCAAAATGCTTTTAACGTGTCTTTTTTTAATGACCTCAGCCATGCTAGCCTGCCAAAGATAAACAGCATTGCTTCTCGGCAGGCCTTAACTCTTGGAGGAAGTCAAGTCTGACACTGAACCCAGAGGCACTTGCTCCGAGTGTTCAATGCACTGTTGAAGAGAGGAGCCACCCCCCAACCCCAGATCCCAGCACTCAGGAGGACTGCAAGGATGGGGAAAATCAGCACAAGCCTCGGAGTGTCTCAATAGCAGATGTAAAATGCTGCCGAATGCTTGTGACAGTAAAGGATGAGGGCCTGGGCCAGGCCAGCTTGGCTGCTCCCACTAGAGGATGGGGAGGGTAGGAGAAAAGGATAAAATGGGATGAAAAACAAGGAGGAAAGCCTAGAAAGCCAGGCTCTGGTTCTTGCTGTTATGGAGAAATTCTGTATAGGTTAAAGCAATCACTTGAGAGTGGTTTTTAGAGTTTGAGTTTCAAGAGGTTTTAAATTTAGAGTTTTAGAGGGCTTTTATAGCTTTTTAGAGTGTTCTTGTATTAATTTTTAATGCTGTTTTTATTCCAGAAGAGTTCCCCATAGCAAGATACATTAAAAAACCCCCAGCCTTAAAAGGAATCCACAGTAAAGGAGTCTCTGTCTGTGTGAATGAGTTGCGGCAGATATGATGAAGCAATTCTTAAAATCCCACAGTTGCTGTTTTCCTTTCAACTGACATGTTCCTGGTGTTTTTAAATAAAACAGTTGAATGCCAGGTTTAAAGAGACATTCAAAGAATGTGCTGTGGTGTTATTAGAAATCCCTGGCTATGTCCAAGCAGAAAGGACAGTTGCACGACCCTGTTGTACACGGCTGGCCGTGCCACATGAGTCCCTTGTTGGGATATACTGTAAATCATCCTGGATGTTATCTTTCCAAATCCAGAACAGAGACGGAATGAGGGTGAGAGTATAAGCCTGGATAAGTCTGCTTCAGCTTATCAGGCAGAAATGTGTTTATTGGCATTCTTTGAATGCAGAGTCTTGGAGTACTTAACAATCTCTAGCTAATGAGGTCTATTAAATGGCAATGTGCTGCAATTTGCTTTGCCTGAATTAGAGAGAAGTTTCTGGGCAAAAGCTGCTTAGTGTTATGAGGAAAGTTTGCATATTTAATCCCAGGATATTTACTAATGAATATCCCTTTTTAATAGGATGCAGTAGTAGGGGAAATAGTGGGAAGTGAAAGGAGATAGCAGTTTCTACTAAAAAGTCTTATTAAGGTAGTGTAAAAGGAATATTTCTATGAATATTTTCACCATAAAAAAATATTTGACTTTACTCTGAGTTGGGCATGAACAGGATTAAGGGCATCCACGCTGCTCTTTCCTTTTTGTACGAGGTTTCACTCTGAATCCTTTAGTCAAATGCAGTTGTGTGCTTTGTTAAGTCACGGCCACTGCGACTGTGAGCCATTTGCAGTAGTAGGTCAGGTGAAGTCAGGCTGGCAGTGAGCTGCCAGTACTGTTATGGTGGCTGTATCCAGCCATGGAGGCAAAAACAAGTGGCTGAAGGGGGAAGGGTAAACCTTTACAAGATGCTACATGTTCTGTTGCTCATTTGGCCACGCACTCAATACACAGGGAGAAAGTACAAGCAAAGATCTTTCAGGTGAGGTACTGTAGTATGTGCATGGGTTCCTCGACAAGCAGTGCTTCGGTGCTGCAGTCACAGATTTGTGAGCGTGTGGCCAGGGATGCCTGCACCTCGCCTTGTGCTGCCAAACGTTGTTGGTAGCTGGGTGGTGTTCCTGCTGCTTGAGCTCCTGAGCTGGACTTCTGTTGAAAGCTTCTTGTTCCCTTTTCTGGCATCCTTCAAGACAGTGTTTGTACGAGGAGCTTGCTCTGTCAGGAAGCAGCAGTATGGGAAAACAATTTTATATCTCCTGAGCTCAGCAAGAAAGAAAAAATATTTGGATTTGTTTGCATTTTTTAATATTTGTCACAATGCCAGGCTATTTTAAGCAATCTGTCTACTCCATCTCTACTTACCCTCCTCTTGTACTTCAGAATTATCACAAGCCACCTGAAATATGGGAATCAGATGCGAGTTTCAATCTCAGTGCAGTGCTTCAAGCTGATAGGAACGGGAGGGGGAGCTGTCACTGCATCGGCCAAGACTCTCTGGTGGAATTGTTGATCGATTACCTATCCCTGGGAAAGGGCAGGGGGAGCACCCTTCCGCTTTTAGCAGGCTGAATTGCTTCCCGTTCACTCATGAAAGAAGTAGGTGGTCCTGTGCAATCATTGCCACCGTCTCCGGGTATATGAAAAAGATGGAAAGTCCTTTGTTCTGTTTTCTCCTTAGGTAGAAATAACAAATGATGTTCAGTCCTTGCTACTGATAATGCTGGCTGTCATGGTGGCCAAGATGGTTGGTGACTTGTTCAACGCATCCCTGTACAGTTCCCTCCTGAAGCTGAAATGCATTCCCTACCTGGATGTGGAGCCTTTTGTTCATCACAAGAGAAAATGGTGAGAGGGCTTTTGTGTTGCTGATCTCTAAGTTTTTTGTGCCATGTTCTGCATGGAAACTACAGGTTCTCTGAAACCTGCAGCTTGGAGGAACAAAGGAGTAAAAGGAGATCCTGACTCTGAACAAGGTCCCCACAGTGTGATGTGCTGTACACATAGAACAAAAGAGATGCCCTTCCCCTTCAGGTTTATGGTAGGATCTGAATTACCACTGTCACCAGACCCCAAAGAGCAGTAAGTGCTTGGTGATGCCCAGGTACATGCTATTTATTAATGGTCCAGTTGGTCCAGTGGAAGTTTTCGCAGACAGTTGTGACTCTTTCTTTTGAGCAGATGCCACAGAGCAGAGGAACAACAGCAGAGTATGTAGGGTCTCTTATGGTGGACTTTTGCCTTACCCGACATCAGGATGACTAGTGTGGGCTTCCTGAGTGATTGGTATGGTAAGATGTACATTTTCAGGCAGCCGCTTCTGCCATCCAAGGGTAGCAATTATAGGCAGGTAGTACTCCTTGTCTTCAGGTAGTGCCTCCACTGACTGTAGACTAAATGTATAGCTTGGAAAAAAGTTATGGTTTTACATTTTTTAACAAGGTGCAAACTCTATCCTATTGCCTTCTGTGAGATAATGAGCAGGAATTCTGATTCTTTAAGATGTTCCTTAGGTATGAATTGGGTAATGTGAAGAAACAGAAGGGAAAACTGAATTAATTTATTTATCATGGAAATACTTTTTGTTGTCCTTAAGGCGTATGTGGGTACCGTATATATCCACAACCAAAACTATTTGCAGGACTCTTTAACTGTCTTTTCTCCCAGTACTGAGGTCTACTGGACAATCTCTTAGTTTCAAATGACTTTTTAGAAGAATAAAGTATCAGTTACTCATTCTGTCCACACTTTATAACTTTCTTCCAAATGTAGCCATATCCGAAAGTTTTTAGCTGGCAGATTGAATGCTGGGTATAATCTAACTGTATTTAACATGAGAAGAAGAAGAGCCAGCAATGTGGTAGAAGGGAATAAAAACAATCTGTGACATTATGGATGTCTTCTATATGTACCATGGCAGATAAAACAGAGGGGAAGAAGTCATAAAGTTTCCCATGGTATTCCAGTTAAATGACAAGTCCATGGAAAGAGTTATAGCTGCTTTCCTGGTTCAGAGCGAGGTCCTATTCGCTTGAAGGACAAATATGTATATATATTTATATGTATATATAAAATTTCATTTCCCTCCCACTCCCTTTCCTCTCCAGGAACATTAAAGAAAGTTTCTGGGTAACTTGGTCACAGAATATAATGATACTCTAAAGCAAAGTACATAGTATCACAACTTGGTAAAGATTTTATAGCTAGACACTTTGAAGGCTGCCAAGTTTTAGTCTAAATTCTCTTAGACATGGTCTGAATAGGCTGATACACATCTGAACTGGCAGATGTAGTTGCTAAGCTGCTCTCCATCATATCTGAAAAGACTTGGCAGTCAGGTGAAGTCCTCAGTGACTGGAAAAAAGGAAACATTGCACCCATTTTTAAAAAGGATAAAAAGGAGGACCCCAGGAACTACCAACAGGTCAGCCTCACCTTTCTGCCTGGTGAGATCATGGAAGAGAACCTGCTGGAAGCTGTGTTGAGACATTTGGTAGACAGGGAGGTGATTTGAAAGAACCAATATGGCTTCATAAAGGGGAAACCATGCCTGACTAATCAATGCCCTTTTATGATAGAGCGACTGTCTCAGTGAACAAGGGAAGAGCCATGGATGTCATCTACTTGGACTTCTGGAAGGCCTTTGATGCACAGCATCCTTTTAGCTCAGTTGGAGCAGTATGGGTTTGATGGATGGAATATATGATGGATAAGGAATTCGCAGGGTGATTGCATCCAAAGAGTTATAATTAATTGCTCAATGTCCAAATGGAGATCAGTAAGAAGTGGTGTCTCTTAGGAGTCCATATTGGAACCAATACTGTTCAGTATCTTTATTGATGACATATACAGTGAGATTGTATCTTTAGCAAGTTTGTGGATGATACAAAGCTGACTAGTGCAGTTGATACATTTGAGGGAAGGGATTCTATCCAGAGGGACCTTGACAGGCTTGAGGAGTGGGCCATTGCAAACCTCATGAAGTTCAGCAAGGTTCTGCATCTGTCTGGGTAATCACCAGTATGACTACAGATAGGCTAATGAATGGATTGAGAGCAGGTCTGCAGACACAGGGATATTGGTAAATGAAAAAGTAGGTATGAGCTTGCAATGTGTAATTGCAGCCCAGATAGCCAATTTTATCCTGGGCTGCATGAAAACAAGTATGGCTAGCAGGTCAAGAGAGGTGATTCTCTCCCTTTACTCTGCTCTTGTGAGACCCCAGTGGAGTACTGGTGGGGTCCTGCTCTGGGGTCCCCAGTACAAGAAAGACATGGAGCTGTTGGAGCAAGTGCAGAGGAGGGGCAGAAAAATGATTGGGGGGCTGGAGCACCTCTCCTGTGAAGGCAGGCTGAGACAGTTGGGCTTGTTCAACACAGAGAAAAGAAGGCTTTGAGGAGTCCTTATTGCAGCTTTTCTATACTTAAAGTGGTCTTATAGCCAAGATGAAGATAGATTTTTTTTTACCAGTGCCTCAAGTGATAGGGCAAAAAGCAACATTTTTAAACTAAAAGAGGATAGGTTTAGATTGTGACATAAGGAAGATATTTGTTATGATGAGGGTGGTGAGACCCTGGCACAGGTTGCCCACAGAGAAGCTGTGGCTGCCCCCTCCCTGGCAGTGTTCAAGGCCAGGTTGGATGGGGCTTTGGGCAGCCTGAACTCAAGGAAATTCTGCTCTTAAAGTAAAAAATGTAAGAATTCCAAAGCCAAGGTCTTAATACATAGCATGGGAAACACACAGACAAGATAAAAAAAATATTAGTCTCTGTACGCGTTTCCTTATCTCTGTTTCCTGATCACTTCTGAGCATCCTTGACATTTGAATCAAAATTCTACAGAAAGGTGCCTGACCATGACTTTTCTTTCCACGTGTTTTCCCTGTGGACCAAGATTTCTCATTTGTTTTCTCTCTGGCTGGTCCTGCAGCTAATGAGATGCTGTGGGAGCCTGCCTATCTGCTTCTTTAGTCTTTCTTTTATCTCTGAGTGACCACCCAGAGCATGCGAGGCTCTGCTGTTTTTAAGTTCCACTTTGCTATGCTTTGGGAACATTTTTATCTTCAAATGTCTACACCCAGATGTCATTTTGCACAGGCTATCCTCTTTCTCTGGTTGTGTGCAGCTTGGTTGAGTGTTTGCAACCACATTATTGCTGCTCTGGGAAAGTGTAGGTGACACAATTATGCGTGTGGCAGGTTCTACATCCTCTTTGTTAATTGTTAATTACTCTGTAAGATCACAAAATGTATAAACTGTGCATTGCTGGATTCCTCAAATCATAACAGGGCCAGGGGTCAGCTGCGTAGGAACTGGTAGCTAGCATGTGTTTATAAATAGGTGATAAATTGTATTTGTGTATGCAGAGTGGAAGATCTGGATAACTAACAGCTTGCTTAAATGCCACAGAAATGCCACAGAAATTGGGATCGTTCTTCAACTGAAACGGAAAAAGCCTTTGGAAAACAGTGTCTAGTTGGTGGCAGGGAAGAAAAATAAGAAACTCACAAGGACATGTGCTCTTAGGGCCTCAGCACTCATATGGTTAGAGGGGGAGTGCGGATCTCTTTCCCAGTTCGTCAGTGGTAAGGATGAAATGACCTCTGTGTTTGATCATTTGTTGATTCCTCTTACAGGGCTGGATAAAATCCCCAGGTAGAAGATGTGTTAGACACTGAACTGACAAGAGAAAGCAGCCTTTGCATGAACAAGGTGTGGGGGGGTGGCGTTAAGGTCCAGATCCACAAGAGAATTTAACTCATAACTGCTGTAAGCACATTAAGAAGCTAAATTATGTACCATTATAGATGAAACTGGTGGAAAGGAAACCTAGATCCTCAGTGGTACTTCACCACCAAATCTGTATTTAGGCACTAGCATCTCAGGGTGCTTTTCCTCCTACGGACCAGAGAGGTTGGAGATTTTTTGTCTTAATACTCATTACTCTTTTGGAACCTCAGTGATCACCCTTGCTGTTGTACTCTGTGCCCTGGGTGATAAGGCCCCAAACACAGCTGTTTCCAGAACAGGGCTGCTATGGTGCACTGTGACTTCCAGCTACATCGCACACCACTGTAAACACCCCCCTTATAAAATCTGGTTCACTGGAACACTCAAAGCTTCTGGCTGCCAGGGAATGTTCTTTAATGGGGGTAAGGAGTACTTGAACACATCTATGACTTGGCAACCCTTCCTGCTTTTTATAAGCTACTATACACTTCAGAGAGAAAATATCTTAGAGGCTACTTTTTAATGGGACAAGTTTACTTAAGAGCTGAGTGGAGCTGGTGCCAGTAGTTCTGTTTTGTTCTAGCTTAATATTAGCCTTGTCAAAGTTCTTATAGCGTCTCCTGGGTGTTTCTGTATTGCATACCATATAAAGCTGTTTTTGGGAGCCAAGAATTTTGGCTGGAATATATATTATAGTGGTCTCATTATATTTTTTTGAAGTGTATCAGAGGTGGCCCTATATTAACGATGGATGGAGCAAGGCTGGTGTTTTTTCTTTCTCTCTTCTCATTTTGCCTTAGCCCACACCGCAGACATTGGATCCAGAATTTGAGCCAACTCAAGTTTGAGGGTTTTTTGGGATCCAAGGTCCTGGTTTGGCCTGCTGTAAAATTTAGGGTATTTAGCAAATTTTTTAGATGAGGTTTCAGATTTTGAAAATCACCAGCCTTTGGGGGGTGATGGGTAGGTGCTTTTGGTTTGGGCCTAGCCTAGCAACTGCTACACCAAAAGACTCTTTACCCATCTTGCTTGACCAAGATGCACACGATGCATTCCATCTCACCTCTCTGAGAAGATGGTGTTTTGTGGCTGCTCAGCGCTTTCATCCTGAGAGGCGTCATTAGTGGGTCGACTTGGCAGTGTTTCTGCATCAGAGGGCACCCAGCCCATCTTTTGTAAAGTGCTTGCTGTGGAAGCTGGATCCTGTTCTGGCTGCACAAAGGGAAAAAGGAGCTGCTATAACAAGGCCACGCTTTGTCCAGGGAGAACCCTGGCTGCTAAGGAAAGATGGAGGGAAGGTGTTGAGATGTGGGTGAGATTTATTAAAATTACGTTTGGGCTTTAAGTTGCCTCTACATCAGGCTTAAGCAAACTTGGCAAAGAAATGTTTTTGGTCCTGTTTTTTTCCTGTTCTCCTGTGCTAGGTTTTGAGTTTAGTATGATCCCCTTACCTGGCAAGCAACTGTACAAGCCATAAAGGGTGGTATTTTCCCCCTGACAAAAACACTATGGCAGAGCAAGATGTTGCTTCATCTGCATGGAAGAACAGCAGCACGACCTTGCCTTGTTTCAGCGTGGGGTTGGTGGTGCCCATGTGGGATGGTGGAAAGGACTTACTGCTCCCTCCTGCCCCTGCACCAGTTCCCACAGGTCTCTGTGGGAAAGTCCAGCCTGTCTTCCTTCGCAATCCTTATGTTATCGATGCATTTTTTGCTCTATGACAGGTGGTGATAAACAAGGCCAAGTCATCTACCAAAATGGCATAATGGACCTTTTAAGACTTAATTTTCAGTGACCTGAAACTTCTGTTTTCTCAGAATTCTTTACCATTAAGTTTCACACAAAATTTCAAATTTAGCATCAAGTGATTTCAGTGTCCAAATTTGAATAGTGTCTCTTAGGAAAAAAGTCACATGCAGACAGTGTAATCATATTAATATGAGTATTTGGATGAGGCAGGAAGAGGATGGCTACACGGAGGGAAGCAGGAGACTTAGGAGGAGTGGCTGTTCTGTTTTCAGGTCTGCCCCATTTCCGTATGTCGCTTTGGCTGAACCAATTTATTTTTCAATTTGTTCAGTTCCAGAAGGGAAAATAGTGCCTATATTCCTCATGTGGCTTTCAGTGTCTGCTGTCTTTGTGAAGGATTGGCAAGTTCTTAGATGAAAGGCTTTTCATAAAGGCAAAATTTCTTGTGAACTCTAGAAGATGATGTTTGACATGGTTTGTTACATGAATCAAAATTATTTTATTTATTTAGATGGGTAAAACCATCTAAAGATGCCCCAAATTCTGTTTGCCTTACTGTTTTATTTTTAGAGCATAGCCTGATCAAACATAACAAATTACTCTTCCCACGCTACAATAAATACCAGCAGATGTAACCCTTCCTTCAACCTACAACAAACCTTTCCCACCCTTAGCTGTTCCCTTCCCTAAAATGTCCAGGATGAGAGCTGGAGCTGGCACTGTGCCCTCAAGGTTAGGAGCTGCAGGCTTACACAGAGCTGTGGATGAAGAGCAAGCGCGGGGCTGTCAGAGAGGAGGGCTTGCAGGGACCCTTAGCCAGCAGCACCCTCCTCTGATACAAAGGGCTGGAGGCTGAGTAATAGCTCGCTGCTGACCTCCCGCACTTGGAAGTGTATTGGTAGTTACTGCAGCACCCATAACCAAGTACATGCAATAGAAGCACGAACACAGAAAAATATAGCGACAAGGGTAGTGAAGACAAGCCAACAGCCTGTCCGACCGAAATCCTCCGAGGACCTTGTAAATACTTTAATGTTTACGCAGGGCTTGTACGTTTGCACAATTGCCTTTGCGTGAGCCCAAAGTGTTTTACACTGGAACGCTTTCAGGCTCTATAAGAAATCATATTTTCTGATATGTCTGAAAACTGCAGGCTCAGCTTCTCTATTGCCTCTTTTTTTTTTTTTTCCTGAATAATTAAAGCTGGATTTCCCCCCAACCCCGGAATATGCAAAGTGTAAATGGCAAGTTTTACCAAGATTATGTACTGATTGTGGTCACGGTGTGCTATGAAGAAAACCTTTTGTATTTGCAAGTGAATGTTGCACTGTGAATTGTCAGGGAGATGCAGCTACATGATCTACTTCTATTATAATTCAGAAGTGGTGAGAAAAATTTTCAGAGGAACAAGCTTACAAGAAGTTTGAAGCATTGGCTTTGTGCAGTTGGTCAAAACTTTAGGGGGGAAAGCCTGGAGGTGCGAACAGGCAGGTCAAATACAGCAAGATGTGAAGCAGTTTTCCTGTTCTGTTGGGTTCTGTCAGAAAGCACTTCTCTTACCTGTCCAAAGCAAGCTCCCTGTTCAAGTGTGAATGGGACTGCCATAGGGTTGGCAAACCCACCACTAGTGTTGATCATGCTGTGACAAGGGACAGGAACTTAATAGGAGGTTCTGGCTCTTACTGTAAGGTCCATTGTGCATCAGCTGTAGGGTCCATAGTGAGTACAGTGCAGATGCCTTCAGCTTGTGGGGAAGCCTTTCCACAGATGTCTGTCTTGCTGCTGCAGCCTGCCCGATGTCGGGGAAGGGATAATGAATCCACACCGACTTTTGGTGTGTTTTCCATTTCTGGGGAGTCCTATGAAACCACAGAAGGAAAGGCGCTGAAGCAGCATATGGAATTAATCACCTGTGTTTCATGGCTCACTGGTGGGCAGTGAGTGAGCTGCTCTGGCTCCTACAGACCCTTATGTAAAACATCCACACAGCGACTTTCAGCTGCGGGAAACTTGAAAAGGCTTCTGCCCCAGCAAGGAGGAGACTGACTCCCTTTTGGCTTACCTGGGAGGACAGGCTGCCTCTATGGGTACCACCGCAGCCTTCAGATGTGGTAGGGCGCAGGTGGAGCGTGCACACACACACACACACACACACAGAGGGAAATCGCATCCAGCCATCGGATGGGGTATTCCACTAATTGGTTAAGTCTGCTCTGGTGTCTGGCCACCATTTGGCAGATGCTGACAGTTTCCACTTAAAGCCAGCCAACCCCACCAGAAAGCCAGCTGTGCCGGCAGAGCAGCTGATCTCATGAAGATGTCATTGAACAACTGTTTGAACTCATTCAAGAAATGGTGGGTCTGACTCGAAGCGGGCTGAAATCCCCTGGGGATCTTTGCTGGAAATGGGTATACAGATGCTCATTTATCTAAGAGTTATACTTCAGTGTTCCTAAATTACATGTGAGGATGTCATCTTCATCCTGGCACTGGGGACTGCTTCCTAGTTCACCTTAAGCTGAAATGGCTTCTCTTTGCTGTTCACATACATGGAACTTTTTCTGTTCCTGTGAGTTAAAACCTCATAAATATTAGTAGCTTGTCACAGTGGTTGCCATGATGGAAAGGGTTACTTATTTACAAAGGGGAAACAGATGGCACAAAATACTTTAATGAATTTCAACATGTTTGAGAAGTGAAATTCCCTTTTTAGAAATAATACTGGTTTTGCGAAGCCGTTAAACACTATTTCACACAATCACAAGGGAGGCTTGTTCTTCAGGACACCGAGTATACACAGAACCACAGCAGAATTAAGGCCAAAAAAAAAAGGCATAGGATGGAGTAGTTTTATGAAAACCCATAAAGCCATGAGCATAATTTTATTAGCTGCCACCACCACTGAATACGTGGACTTGTGACAGTAGGTAAGTGGGATACGAAAGTGACAGCAGATGGAAAAGACATGAGGAAGCTGAATCCTGGTGATGGGGTTAAGGAACATGAGAGAGAAAGCAAGTCAGACACACCAAATCCATTCCCACCATTTCAGGTGCATCAATTGACCGTTCTTCATTATAAATACACTGTCAGATACAGAGAGGTCACAATTCAATTTATGGAAGAGCAGATATGTTATACCAGCATTCATGATCTTATTTTTAACTGGGATGTAATGACATGCATTCTCCACTTATTGTGGTGGATCCTTGCCGTGAGGTCATAACCTAGCAAAAAACGTGTGGCATGTGAATGGTACTTAAAGAGCAGGGCAGGCATAGTTAAAGAAATGCTTCTTGAAATTATAAATGTATGTAGCAGGTTGTAGTTTACAGTATTTTTATGAAAAATTAATTATGGTTCCCACTGTGCATGTGGTGTAAGAAATGGTCCAGCTTGAAGTTTGAGGGGTTAAATACCTCGGTGGATTGTACAGCTGTAGGGAGAAGGGACTTTGTTTCAACTCCTGGTTGTGTGTGAAAAACTTACATTTACTGGACTGGGACCAGGATATAATCCGTATCTCCAGATACCAAACATTACATTTTAATAACCTGACTACCCTTCTCCACTAGAAAGTGCCTGCTTCTCAGAGGGACTGAGTAATTTGAATTTTTTTAAAACTTTTTTCCCCATTCATATTACTTTAGTTTACTCATTTTTTAATCTGTTAAGACCTAAATCTCCATGCCTCATTTTGACTAAAGGGTCATTTGATAATCTGGGTCTGATTATTAAAGTTTATATTGGTGTCACTGTCCGTTCCCAAATATTTTAAAGCCAGCATTGCTAATACACTAGTCACTGCTTTCTTGGACCAGGCAGAGTGGAAAAGCTAAGGTGGCTGGTACACTACATGAGGGTGGAGGCCCTGAATGAAGCTTTCATAAAAACTCTCATAGGAGCTTTCCTCTCTTCTTTCCAGTTTGGATTAGGTTTTTTGGTGTATGTTTGCAAGGAACTCATCATGTCATTGCATTTGAACTGCAAGCGCCAGCTTAGTATTTTGCGAATTTCCCTTGGAAATTGCTCTGCAATCCTCGACCCAGAGAACATGCACTACCCTGTTTGTTTGGTTATAGGCAAAATCATGAGGTATTTATTTTAGGGCTAAATTTGCTTGCTTCTCTCACTCAATTCTTATGGAAATTTTTTGGGAAACATTTCTTTGAATTTGAACAGCATAATTTTGAGAAAATACTTTCTTTGCCTCTGGTTGGTTATAATGCCAAGGGCAGATGGATTTCACACAAGCTTAACACTTTTTTTTTTCTTTTTGGTAGGAAAAGGTTCCTACAGACTCAGATAATAATTTGGAAAATACAAGGATAGCTGAATCATTCCCGTCCTGAATAAGTAATAATAAGTAGTATGCTCACCAGGGTTAACCCATTAGGCATCAAGACAGCCAATCTGTCTTTGGATCTCTCCCTTTGTATACACTTATGCACACTCATATGTGTTCTGTCTAGAGCCAGCTAGGCATTGCTTGCAGGGCTCCTTTCCTGACCAGCCTCCGTGGGTGGGTGTTTGCTCCCTGTGCCCTCAAAGTCTGTGTGCTGCAACATCCCCTGTGTCTTGGAGATCCCAGGTGAGGGTTTGGATCCCCCACGGCTGAGAAGAGAACCCATTTTGTATCTCTTACCTTTCCACCAAATGTGGCCTTCAGGTCATGTCTGTTGGATGGCTCTCTTGGCCACGGTGCAGTGACTTGTGTTGGACTCGCAGTGCTGTTGCTCTGTGTGTAAGGATTAAGAGTAGGTGCGTGCCAGACAGCTGCTTGTTTGCACCGAGACATTTCCACATGTACTACTAATCATGTGGGTAAATGCACAGTTCTGACACAAGGTGACTTTAGATGCCTCCAGGTTTGGATGGAAGTAGTGAGCAGGCACTGTCAGTCTCTCCGAAAAACAGCTAGGGGCCTGTACTCCTCTTAACACTGACACAGCTAAACTATGCTGCTAGTTACAGTTTGTAAATTTGTTTTTGGACTTGAGCTTTGAAATCTAAGTCAAGAACTATATAACCTTTAAGTTTTTACCTACCGTTCCACATGTGGTGTGCTGAGGCTGTAGTTTTTAAGCTGCTGTTTGAGTAATCCCAGCATATGGATCCACACACACAGTCCTTTACCTGTTTATCCCAAGGTCTCATGCATAATCTAATTATTTTTTTAAAAGCTAAATGCCCTTATATAAACAGCTACATCTATGCAAAGCGGGTACGAACTGCTATTTTTCTGTTTTGGTAGTATTTTTTACTGACAGTGCTCGTGGGAAAAACTTCCTAAGGGATAAAGGAACAGAGAAACAAGCTCTTGGCAGAAACACCCCAAACATTCAACATATCCCCCCCACCCCAAACCCATCTCTTTCCCAAAACACAAAAGCTTTCTTATCTGTTTCCTTTGTTTCTTTTTTGTTCTGCAATTTTTCAAGCATTAGAGAGAGACAGTTTCCCAGCAGATTATGAGACCATGTGGAAATCCATTTGTCTTTAGCATACAGTAGTTGCTAAACATATATAACTTTCAAATCGTCTCTGGGAAATAAGTGACAGAGACATTCAGCTAACCCAAACAACACATTTCACAGTAAGTGCTGTACTATCAAAAGGCCTGTGGACTGAATAGCTAAATGTCCCCTCACTTAAGGATATGGAGGGAGCCAGGACCAGGGGATGCCGGGAAGCTTGTTGTCTTATAGTCAATATAAATATTTGTAGATACACTGAACAGAGACTGCCAAACTTTTGGCTCCTGATTTAACGAGAAGAATTTCTCACTCGGTTTAGTGTTCAACTAAAACAGAGACAGCAAGGAGTCAGAGGCCTTGTCTGCTGTGCAAAGTTCCACTCAAAACTGATTTTAAATAGATCTAATTAAACGAAAGCACATCAGTAGCATGCATGCACTTACATCAATGCACATGCTGGTTTTATTGGTCTAATTTAGCTTTGAATCAGTTTAAATGTGCCTATTTCAGGGGTTAGCACTGAGTGGAGCAAATCAATTTTAAAATTAATTTAATTTAAGTGGTGTCCTTTTCCAGTGCAAGGAGGTTTTATAGAGCCTTTTGTTTCTGTTTATTGATCTCAGTGGTATTCTGTGAGCATACTTGTAGAACCATTTTTTTCACAGAATTCACATGCAAAACTACTGAATTCAGTCATCTGCACATGATTAACATTTCTGTAGTACATATATAATATTATGTTATACAGCGAGATCAATATTGGCATGTAACTTTTGGATAAGCTTTTTCATAGTTGGCTTTTACCAAATGTCTTGTTGAAAAGAAAATTGGTGGGCCTGTGACAAGTATGCAGAAACCCTTTTTTATAACTTTTTAAGAAAAAAAGAAATTTGGATTATAATGCAAGCAATTTCCTGCAATGTTGTAAGTTTATTCACAGTGGGGTTTCTTTACAGATGATAGAGTGAATGAAAGCTGATATAAATAAACTGTGTTTATAATGCAGTAGCAGGTACAGGGCTTCATAGAGGTGTGGCTGGTTCTGTGGTAGAATGGAAATTAAGAAATAAATCTGTTCAGTTTTTCTGGCCAAATGAAGTGTATTAAAAAAAAAAAACCCAACAAACCAACACCCCTGTCCCAGAAAATGCACAAATAGTAGAAACTAGAACCGAATAGCTCTAATACTTGGGGACGTTTATAACACAGGTAGAGTAATTTTAATGACCTCCAACCTGGTACTGGTCCCATAAGCTTCAGCCCACCCTGTCAATTATTCAGAGTCCTGACTATGCTCAGACTAAAAATCACCCCAAGCATAAAGCCACCCCCAAGGCAACCCCCTGAGAACTATTTATACAAGATGCGGTGGCCATCAGGGCCATAAAACAATGGTTTACAAGAAGCCCAAATAAAACCTAGAGCTGTCCTGAGCAGGACAGCCAGTGGCAAGTCAATGGATAAACAGTCTCAGTGCAGAAAGAGGAGGACAGGAGGAACAGCTAGAAAAGCCGCAGGCAAATCTGTGAATAATTCAAGCATGCAGCACTGCCTGTGTTCTCATCTACCTTGATCCTTGGAGTGTGTTTGAGTTAGGATTATACTTCTCTCCCACTCCCCTCTAAGTTGTTTTAATCCTTTGAAAATTGCATAAAATATAGAGTAAATCCTGTTTGAAGAAAAGTTCTCTTGTACTGGGTGTTGTGTAAGGAAACCTCCATGTTATGGTTAGATCTGTTATGGTTAGATCCTTAACAACTTATTTCAGTGGGAAAACTTCCACTGCATTTAATAGCAACACAGACCAAACTACATTTCCATGAATCATTTCAAGACAGTTTACCATTCAGGCATATGGGCTTCTTACCAAATAACTGTCTTACTTAGGTCATAAGGCAGATTGTCTTCGTTCCATGTCATATCCATTCTCATGGATGTGCTCTTGAAAGGAACCTGAAACTTGGATATCATAACCTTTGGTGAAAGAGCATTAATACTCTCACACATTACTATAGTGAATTACATTTTGTGAGAAAACGTTCTCACATGTCTTGTAAAAGAAAAAAAAATCACACTAGATCTATTTTAGCACCATGGCTACAGCTCTCTGTCTCTCCTTGAGGTAAATCTGGTCATGTAAGACATATCTACTTGATAAAATCCAAATGCAAGAACCTCTCATTATTCCACATAAAAAAAATTTTCAAAATGGCAAACAAAACTTCCTTGCTTGAAATTGCATTGTGAAACCAAGGGCCTTATTGCATAAACACAATCATGCAGTAGCAGTGGCACTCACCAGCTAAGCAAAGTGTCCTTGGAAGGCATTTGGGCAGGTTCATAGTTGTGCAGGAGAAGGGACCCACCAACTTTGCGGACCCTGTCCGCAGGAGCTGATGCCTGAGCACAGCATACATTTGCTGGCTAATGGGCCTGTGGGCAGCACTACTACCTGGAGGGCTGTGAGCACAGCCCGGGCAGCTGGCATGGCTGTTGGTGGGTTAGTGTGCATGCAGATGCCTGGGATGTTTTTTAGGCTCCTGTTCAGTGCTTGTACTCTCCTTCTGGCTCTTCTGTGAGCCTTCTCTTCTCCAATCTGAACTACCCCAGCTCTCTCAGCCTGTCTTCACAGAAGACATGTTCCAGGCCTCTTTGTGGCCTTCCTCTGGACTCACTCCAATAGCTCCATGTCTTTCTTGTACTGGGGACCCCAGAGTTGGACACAGTACTCCAGCTGTGGTCTCACCAGAGCAGAGGGGGAGAATCACCTCCCTCGGCGTGCTGGTCATACTGGTTTTGATGCAGCCCAGGATACAGTTGGCTTTCTGGGCTGCAAGTGTGCATTGCTGGCTCATGTTGAGCTTTACATCAACCAACACCTCCAAGTCCTTCTCCTGCTGCTCTCAATCCATTCTTCACCCAGACTGTAGCTGTGTTTGGGATTTCACCAACTCATGTGCAGGACCTTGCACTTGTCCTTGGGGAACTTCATGCAGTTCACATGGGCCCACCTCTCAAGCCTGTCAAGGTCCCTCTGGATGGTATCTCTTTCCTCCAGTGTGCCAACCATACCACTCAGCTTGGTGTCATCAGCAGACAAATATGTTGGAAAGAAAATACCTTTTCACCATGAGGACAGTGGTGTAGTGGCACAGGCTGCCCAGGGTGGGTGCATAGCCTCCATCCTTGGAGGTTTTTAAGACCTAACTGGAGAAAGGCCAAGCACATGGTTTAAACTCATGGCAGAGTCTACATTCAGCAGAAGGCTGGACGATCCCTTCTGACTTGAATAATCTTTGATTCTTATGATCCTATAGATACAATTCCAGTTTGGCTTGGTGTTTTCTGAGAAGCAATATATCAGTAAAAGTTTTCTTTAGCCAATTATTTAAAGATGCCTTGGCCTTGTAACAGTCTTTCATAAAACAACCCTTTTGCCTGCTTTTCTCCTCCGCCCCAAAGTAAGGTTACTCTTTATAGTAACAGACAGAAGACTAATTGAAAGAAATGTCACTGACAATGAACAGAGAATCATCTCCAGTCCTTAGTGTGTTCTTACATCTGCAAAAGCTGACTGATGATAACACAAGGTCTACAATTACTGCAGACAATACAGACACTTTATAATCTGAGACAAAGCCAAGATCACAGAACCGTGTAATGGCCTACCCCTTGCTTTTATACAAATGACTGATTTGAGAAAACCTAAGGATGTTTCATGGACTTCTGCAATGTTTTGGAAGGTTTGCTTTCTGTGCAACAGAGCAAAACTGTAAAGTTTTGAAGATGGAACATATTGCTGAGAAACACACACTAGAAAACTGCTGGAATGTAACAGTATTCACATTGCACTTATTTAAAAATCATTCAGGGTTTGCACTTATTTCATGTACTTCAGGAAGTAGCTTTTATCATTAATCGTGTTTTCACATAGTGTCCACTGTGCTAAGTACGGTACCTTTAAGAGCAATACAGTGTATAGCATTTCTAGACAAAGCTTAAAGCAGGAAAATGCAGATTTTTATCTGGCCTATGGAAACAGAAAAGAGACAGAGAGCGAACAGGTATCTATGCGTTTAGGAAAGATGAAATTTCTTTGGTGGAGTGCTTTACGCAACCAACAGCCACAGCAGCACAGTTCTGACAGCAACTCATCCTCAGCAGCATCTGTTATTCCCACTGCGTTCTATCACTTGTACTGCATCAGCTGGTAGCACTCAGAGAGATTAAGAATGAACAAATCCATCTCCTTTCACTAGCTGATAGTAAATTCTGCACACAGCCATTGATTTCCAAGGTAAACTACTGCTCATTATATCTCAGAAGTAAAATGAGTTTCAGAGATGTTAATTTTTCCATAAGATGGTGTTCTGGTCCCTTGAAACATGGATCTGTAGTAAGATGATGTTCCAAATGTTCAGTCCCTGCAGTCTGTTTCATATAACTGGGGATGGGTATGATGTGATTTGATGTATGTAAGACTGTTCTTTTACAGGATTCATTTAAATCCATCCCTGTATGACGTGGATTGTCTTCTCAGTTCAGTTACTTGGGAGGGTGGTCGCATCACAAACCATCAGAGTAACTGGCTTGAAAAAAATAACCTTGTGTCTCTCAGGAGGGAAGACAATAATTAACAGCATATGGAAAAAGTTGGTTTTCCCACAGGGATGAAAGGTACACTGGTAAAACAGGATGCGGGCAAATTTATGCTCCAGTTGTCTCTGCCTGTGGTTTGTGTCAGCTTGTGTCTGAACAGGAGATTCTGGCTTATGGTGTGTCCAGATGATAGTCAGGATAATTAGTGTATTTTTTTTTTGAAAATAGAAAACAAGCATAAAATGAGAGCAGCTCATGGACTTCACTTGTAAGAACTTGGCTTACTGTAATTCTATAGAAATTACTCCTGAATTTTACAGAAGGTGTCTTTATTTTTCATCTTACCCTACTGTCAGAAAGAGTGAATACACATGTTTTCCAATTTTGTATATTCATATTTCCTGAATCTTTGCCTAGAACCTGAGAAGCGTTAGAAAATACTGGAAAATCCATATATGATTTGTAAGCTCTTTTTGAAGGGGCTATCTTTCTAGCTGCTACTGCCACAAAAGAACCCTAATGCAATGATAACCGTAAGCCTGAAAATGCCTAACTTGAAACTATTTAATATCAGCCAGAATTCCAGAGGATTTCAGCTCAGATTAAAAAATCTTTTTTTAATGTGAAAAATGATGCGAACAGATACATGAGTCTTATGATATCCTGCCTAGGAAGACCATGTCATGCATGTGGTTGAATTTAGCATATATCTCACACAAAGAGAGGCGATGCTTGATAAGCAGTTTTATTGAGCAATTACATTTTGTTTTTACATTTGCAAATAAAGCAGCCTGATTTCCATCTTGAAGTAATTTACTAACACATTATAAACTCGTCAAACGCTAACGTGGTAGAGTACGCCTCATTTCCTGTTTACTAAATAATCCTTTGGCTGCCTGCTTCGTGTCTTTCAGGTTGAACCTGGAATTGTTCTCTGCCAGGGATGTCATGGAGCCTGGCGTCAGAGTCCTTCACCTGAAGGAAAACATTGCCTCCTTGGCTCGGCTTCTTGCAAGTACAAGCCATGGCGGATTCCCAGTGGTTTGCAGGCCCAAGCCAGACCATGCAGGGGTGTTCCAGGGAACTATTAAAAGGTAAAAATGCTATCAAATTGACATCATGTGATGTTTCTGGCCATTTATCAGTTGTGTCTGTTTGGTTTTTTTTCTTTAAGCATCTGTTTGTGAAGATTTTTTGGGATGGATATGAAACTTGTTCCTACTTTCTTTATCATGAACAGCGAGTGTCCTTTAAAGAAAGGACCTTGGTCCTTTCTAGTACAAGGTTATCTATCGTATCAGGGATTTATTGAAACGGCATGAATGAAGTGGTCTTATAGGAACTGTAGAAAAAGGGAAAATTGCCCTTCAGGGCCTTAAAGATTCACTGAAGCAGTAACTTAAAAGGGTTTGAATCTAGCTAGTCATAAAATGTCCCATGCCAATTCAAAACTGGCCCGCTCCTGCTTCGCGATTTTTTCATTTTATTAGTGTATGCTTTTACAGGAAATGAGTTAATGTAAATCATATCATGGACAAGATAAGCAACAAACTCACTCCAAGTAACATGCTAGGGTGAACAGGAATTACACTAGAGGAATCCTTGCCATACGGGGTACTCTCAAAAGGCATATAAAATCTCCCGATAAATGAAATATTTATGGTACTGCATTTCATATGACTATGAGACTGAATTCATCCTTCAGGAAGGTATTTTAAGACTGTCCTTTGAGTGCTGGGTCCTGAGTGGGAGAGACAGTGACTTGATTTCCACTTTGAGTATCCTAGAAGAAAGGATAGGCAACTCCTACTTACGTAGGAGTCGAAACAGCAAAGATCTATCAATTATGGCTCCACTAACTGTAATGCAAACACATGGCCAGTTTTTTATTGTAATATCATAATCTTTCATGGTTTGCATGATGTCTTTTGTCCCGGATGGCTGTAGTGTTCCATATCTTTTCTTGTAGAGAATTTTTTTATCCGCTTCTGGTTTAATGCCCTACCTGTGTGGCTGTCAGGAGCTATCTGTGAGCAAACAAGGATAAAAGTATTTTCTTCTGTTGATCTGGATAGGGAAAAGTGTTATCCCTTCATCATCAGTGGAAATTTGATTAGGACTTATCTTCTTGCTGGCTTTATAACAAATTTTCAAGGATGAACTGCTGGCAGCTGGATCACACGAACTTACCTCATAGCAACGTGATCAGCTGCCCTTTTGGAGCATGAAGGTGGGAAAGGGATGAATATTTAGTAAAAATTATGAACTTCCTTTATTGACAAGTGAAGCACTTTGTATGAGCCTTTTAGGAAGAGAAATATCTCCTTGGAATGAGAATTTTACAGTGGAGATTGCTTGGGTCTGTAGGAGTAATGACATCAGTAAGCGCAGTATGATATACTGGTGTATGATATGTATCCTCATTCCCTCATGGTGATGCTAACATTGACATTATGAAGAAGAAATATGCTAGGGCTAAATTTCTGACTGATAGCCTGCAGCATGCACCAATCTGCAGATAGTGTATAGCACAAACCAGTGTGCTGCTTTAGCTCTCAGCCATCCAGCATCTCAGCCTGGCAATAAAACCAGAAGCACATTAACAGCTGATACAGCCGAGGTTGCTTTTAAATTCAATTTACAGTCTCATCTTTCCTTATTAATTCACCAAATCACCTTGCAGTGGGTGTCCCAGGCTGCTGAGGAGTATGCTGAGTTTATGCAAGTACTGTTGTGCTTCAAAACACAGTGCAATGTGGTGCAGGAGCAAGGAAAAAGGGGGGACAGTAGGCTGATCACTAGCACATCCTAAAGAGAGGTGGCTTTAATGAAAAACTGATGTTACCTGATAATTCTAGTAGGCTTGTGGTTTGCTTAAACCCCAGAGCCCTCTTACAGTACATTCTGTTAGAGCCTTTTTACAAGGGATGAATGAAAAAGTTTGTTTCCCTGTCACTTTTGGCATAAATGAGCTGTTAGAATGTTTTGAGTAAAACCAAGATAATGTTTTAAATGGCTGACAAAGAAGCAGCTAATGGCATTTTTGGCTGGTCAGTTGCTTGCTTCAGTAAAACCTATGCAGAGATGTTGTCTGGGAGCAAGTATTGTGTTCTGGGGTGCTCTTCTCACCCCAGTGCATGCCCAGCAGCCTGGGTACTTGCATGATGAGTTCTGGGTGCTTTGCCCCCAGAGGGGACATTGGGTGACTTTGCTGTTCTGCTGTTCTCACCAACACTGGGAAGGGAACGTTCTGCAGCCATCCGCTGAAGCAAGCCTCCAAAAATGTGATGTGTCATGGAATTAGTGTATTCATAACCATAAGCAGTTAGGATTTGGGTTTTCCATCTTACTCATAAAATTACTGCTCTTGCAGCACGTAGTTGTTAAGACCAAGATAAAAGCTGTGACCTCCTTAAAGGAGAAAGGTGCTGTTCAACCTCTTACCTATGAGATCCAGTGCAATTCCACATGGAGGTGAAAATTGTAAGGTATTTTTCTGTCTTGAACATCAATAATGTTAATGTGGGGGAAACGTGACTTTCCTGGCATGTTTGAAACAAGGAGGCTTGGGAAAGATGCAAAAAATAATTGCCATGATGTTTTTCTTGAGAGTTGCCTTGGGCATTATTATTGATTCTCAAATGTATTTTTTTCTAGTACAAAAATGTTATTAGGTTAAAAAGAATGGGGAGACAAGCTAATGAAGGTAAAAAAAGCAAACAATCTGCTAAGCTTGCATGAGGGCAGCAGCAGCTCATAATTTTTTAATACTGTTTCTCTGTACCGTTTCTTCTCATGAAATAAGCATGGATGAAACTGTAAATTTGGACCAAATGTAAAAGTTACTCAGTACCTGCCCACACTTGGAAACTGCAGCGATGAGAGTTGCTGTACAAGGACAAAGCGTTGTTATAGTTTGTAAGACATACAAACGATTCTGACCCTTTGCAGAGAAAAGGTCAATGTCAGTTCTTACGAAAGCAAAGACTGTGGCCAAGCAATGTTGGCTGGAACCTGTATGGGCCTACAGATGCACTTCAGTGCTGGCCTGTAGCAAACACCCAGATGCTCCAATTTGATTAAAAAAATCCCCAAACATAACCCCCAAAATCTTCCAGATCTGCTTAGTGGGGCCATATTTTTCTCCCACTCTTTCTGATCTGGATGCTTACCCACTGGGGACCAGGATGAGATCACAAAACACGTTTTTACATGGGTGACCTAAATCTGAAGCTGTTATCTTTCCCCAGTTGAGTAAGCAGTAGAGACTAAAACCAAAAGCAACTACTAAAGAAAACTCCTTGGCTTTAAAATTGTTAAGGAGGAAGCAAACTGTAGCTGAGAAGCAAGTTTCCAAAACAAGGATCTCCTCAGAGTAATACTTTTGACACTTTGCCATAGGCAGAGAGCTCTGTGCATGCCTGGGAAACCCTCGCAGAACTCGGTTTGAGCAACGTGTGGCTGGTGAACTTGATGCACGGCATTGACGGGGGTGCAACTCAGAGGGTTGAGGGACTGCTTTCCCCCCTTCATTTCTCGCACAGTAATGATGGTACTTGCACAAGCTATTCTTTTGCACTGCAGCTGAAATGCCTCCCCTCGTCTCCCCCCAGCGACTGTGGGAAAGGAGCTGGGCTGTTGTGAATGTGCTAGCCCAGCGTCCACTGAGAGCTATAAATGTCATGCCCTAAATGGCATGCCCTCCTGGCTAGGTGGAATTCATTCTTCAGAGGGACCTAAGGATAGGACCGCTGCCTTCCTTCCCAGGAAGTTTCTGCCAGAGGCACTGCGTGAGGCTGCAAGCACATACTGAGGAGCTGTTGGGAGGTCCCCTGGCTCTCTCTTGCCTTGGCTGCTGTAATCTGCGGCTCCAGATCCTCTGCCAGTGGGAAAAGAGATAGAATTATGCTTCTGTCTTATTTCTGTGAGACCAAAACTGAATAAAGAGCTGTTTTTTCACTTCCACATATGTTACAATGCATTGGTGTAGGGCCATTGTGGGGCAATGAAGTGGTTCTTTGACATGATGAAGAGATTAGACACATCATCACTTGTGTTTTGCTGCTCCATCTTCTTTGCCAGAGGTTACTTTATAATGTAAACCACAGTAAAAACAGAAGACATGGAGGATTTGAGGAGAAAAGCTGTAGGTAATGAATTTTTTTTTTCCCTGCCTGTGGGCAAGGCTGGGATATAACATGGAGAGTGATGATACCTCATGGTCATCAGCAGTGTCTTTGCTGCCACACTACATATCCTCTCAGGCATGATCACTTCCCTCCACATGTGTGTGACACTCACATACTCTGATTTCTTCCACCAAAATCGATGTCAATGTGCTCTCTACCTGGGTGCTTCTTTTTTTCTGAGATGCTATTTATCCCTTATTATATGTGGGTTTTCTGCATGCTTGTGACTGATGAATACCACGTTCTTCCCAGGGATTGTTCTGATGCTGGTGGCTTTTCTTGCCAAGGAAAATAAAAGAGCACAGTTTCTGTACTGCAGTGAAATCCTCTTGGTATTCACTGAAGAAAAGCAGGTGGATGCTGCTGTCTGGTTAGGTCAGGATCTGTCCCCTCCATTTCTTTTGAGGAGAAGTGGTGTAGAGAGGCAGGAGCTGGAGTGCTGCCCAGCAAGCTTTAATTTCTGCCTTGAACACAGCTAGGAGACAATTTTCCGGGAGAAACCACTGGGCTGATGAATAGCACAAGTAGCTTGTTTGGGAATTCTACTGTCACAAATAAGCTGTTTTGCTCCTGCCTGAACCTCTCAGATCTGTCCCATACAGACCTCTCCTGTTTGCACAGCTCACGGCTGGATTCCCTGTTTTCTCCTTTGCACTCTTTCCTACGTAGCTGTTAGCCATTACTCTGCAGTTTGCCTATCTTTTAGTTGAAGAAACTTTTTTGATTGATTTAATTTGATTGTGAGAAAGTAATTATGCAGAAACCACAGCATCTCTGACTGTAAGCAGACTGTACAGAATGCATCTGTCCAAGCAGAAATGGGTAAAACTTGGTTTTCTGCTACTTCTCTACAGGATGTGACATTTTTGGCGTTGTGCCTGCATTTTTGTGTGTGTTTTTTCACCAAGGAAACCCCATCTCTTCCCACCCATCCAGTTTACCGAAACTTCAGTATTTGTGATCACTGGAAATTGTTATTATGAGGCCAAAGAGAAATTTAAATGAAAATATTGTGGGCAAAGCTGTCAAAAATCCTTGTAGTTTACCATGTCTGTTTCAACTGCTTTTTACACATTTTGATGTACTATATGGGGGTCTATTGATATGTAATTGTCTTACTCAACCTAAGTTTGGTTGATACATATTAAGTTTTCAGAATGCCTAATTCCTGTTTTCAGAACAAAGTTGGGAATCTAAAGATCCTTTCAACAAAATAGAACTGGGTGCTCTGAATCAGAAAAGAAATCTATTTAAAAGTCGTGGGCTTTGTGTAGTTGACACTTTACCAAAGCTTGGACTTCCAGAAATGCCCAGTGACTGAAAGCACGGCTTCCCATCGTAAGACTTTTCAAAAGGTCCAATACTCTGGAAAAGAGATTTCATCCATCTTAAGATACAGACTAATTATTCCTGAAGATCTTGTTCTCAAAGGTGAGTTAGAGCTCTGCGAGTTCTCCTTAAATACGCCCAGCTGGCCTGAGCCAAGCTGCCAGGGCCCGCAGAGAGCTGTGACACTCCTGGGGAACCCAGCCAGGCTCCATCGCTCACACGGAACTGGATGTGGAAGCCTGCTTCAGCGAGGCTGGGAGTTGCATCTTTCCACTTCAGAAACTCAGGGGAGATCCTAAATATCCACTTGGTCAGCAGCAAACTCCCCGCTCTGATTCTTGCTTAAAGGGTGTCGCATCTAATGGAGCTGAACCGCCCCAGAGCTGCACCTGAGAGGAGGATTTCTGTCCCAGGTTAGTCCCGGGTCCGGAGCCAGAGGAACTGCCTGTGGAGGGAGCCAAACTACATTTCTATGGGCAATATTTATTTTGCTGCTGTTCTCATTTGCCCTGCACCTTCTTTTTTCTTCGGGGCAGGAAGAAGCCAGGTACAGGGCGGTGTGAGCTCATGAACCTCCTACTCGACGGTCCTGCTTTAATTTCCTTGCTTGTAAACTGGTATGGGAAGGGAGATACTCTGCTCTCCACAATCAGAAGGCATGGCAGAGCAGCTGTTCCCAGTAACAATAATGACACTATTGCTGAGACAAACATTTTCACGATGATGCATGGGAACACTAAATCCAAACCACATTGTTTAGCTAATGCATGCTTTCACTCCACTAAAGGGGAATGTCACATAACTGAAAGTAAATTGAAAAGATCAGAGTTTAGAAAATATGACAAAGTTGAAAACTTAAAGCTGTATTACACAGTAACATCCTTTAGCAGAGAAATCATTGGTCCAAAGCGTGGCGTGTGTGTGTGTATTTTATGGCAGTTTATTACGTATGGCTCTGGTCAGCCCAGTGAACAGAAACAGTTGTGAGGCAGGAATGCTTTCTGCAAAGCCCTTCAGGAGAGCTGAGCACGGCATATTGATATGTGCTGTGGGAAAGGGGATCTAGCGTTGCAACGTGTCATAGACGTGTCAGGCTGTAGGTATGGTTTCTGGTGATTTTCTTTTATCTGCCCTCCCAGCGTGTGCAGGCGCGTGTGCGCAGGAGAGTCCACGCACACTCGTTTAATAAGGCAATACCTGTGTTTTACTTAGCAGGAGGAGAAGTACTTGCCTTCAGTAAGCAGTGTGGTGCAACAGCTTAAGGACAAATGGAAAGTTAAAGATGAATTGAGACCCGAAACATTTATTTCATAAATTAATTACTGAGTGTAGCGATATCTATCTTAATATTGCGACAGCCTTCCTGCTGGCACTCTTGGAATAACTGATAGAGATTTGAAAGCTTCTTGGAGAGCCTTTTCCTTCTGGCACTGTAGTGGAGAGGTTGCTAAGTTTAGATCGCAGGAATGCAAAGTTACTCAATCAAACACAGAAGTCTGCAAAGTTCATGCAATAAATGGAGATAAAATAAGGTTTTGTTTCTTACTATAGGATCACGGATAGCTTTCCCCTTCCCCCTCCCCATGGCTTTGCTGCAAGTTCTGTGCAATGGTGATTCTACCAGGTCTGATCAAAGCTAGAAACACCGATGGCAGTGGTTTGAAAGCTGCATCTAAACTCTGCCAACGAAGAAGAAAAAGAAGGGAGGGGGGACATGCGGGGGACTTGAAAACTATTTTTAGGTGTGCAGAATAGGGAGTTGACTGCAGTATTCAAAGAGTTCTTGTGATTACTTGGTTTTCATGTCAGAGGGTAGAGTCTGTCAGCACCCTGTTTTTTTTTACTGTCTGGACTCCTGCTTTTGAAAAGCAGATCCTGTTAATTTCAATGATACCCTATACAGTAATCTTGTCCATTAAAATAAATGGAATCCAGCACTTTCTACAAAAGCCACTGACGTTACGATCCTCCCATGTATTGTCAGGGTCCTGGGGCACTCCAGCTCATGAGTAACCCAGGTGGAGGAAGGTTTATAGAGTCCGTGGCAGTGGTTTTATTTTGTATCAGAAGTGAGAAAATTTTCTTCCAAAGAACAACATTATACGATACTTTTAACATTAGTAGGACTGTTTGGCCATGGAAATGATCATGCAGGTGTTGTAGGACTTTGTGATGGAGCCCTTTGGAGGGAAAACTGGAGCGTTGTGGAGGCTGTGTTCTAACTCAAAAAGCCAAATTAGAAACGTATGCAGCCGCGCCACAGCATGTGGGTGGCTTTTAGGCAAGTGCAGAGTGTTGCTAAATGTCAGAATCAAACATAGGCATGGGGAAAACCGGTGTGTGAATGGAAAGACTGATCACATACTTGTCCTGCTGTTTAAATGTGTGGTAGGTTCTTCTGAAATTGTTAAATCTGCCTGGTAACAAGCCAGCCTGTAGAGAAATACAAATCTGATCCTAAGTCTTCATCCTGTCCTAAGATCTAGTAGTTTCAAAATATTCAGTTTGCCTTCGCAATTTAACAGCTGCCTTTGCATTTTCATCTTGTGGCTGTGGACTTACTGTCTGCTCATTCACCCTGATGATGGCGTCCATAAAACCAGAGAGCTGGCAACTTAAATAATGACTACTAACCTCAAAACACAGCTTTGAGCGGGAAGAAATCCCTGTTTTGTAGATGTGAAAACTGAGGTAGAGAGATTAAATATTTACTCAGCATCCTTTGAAAAGGTCTGGCGTGGACAGGTTTTGATCTTTGCTCTGGAAAACCTCAGTCCAGTACTTGAAAATGACCTTTTTATCATCATGTAGATAAAATGCCAAAAATTCGTGCAAAGCTCCTTCTTGGTTTGAAGAGTGAAATAGTAAGTAAACAGTCATGATTTAGGCTGCCTAACCTGAAACAACCCTGTAACCCCGAGATTTTGCTGTGTAAGACAAAGGTTTGATGGATTTTAAAACTGTTCCCGGTGTGTGATGATCCAGTCTTCAGCTACTCTCTAGCTCACCACATGCAGAATGCTCTTTTTTTGCCTTTTAAAAAAAAGGCAGAATGCAAAATCCCCTTTCATTCTAACTGCTGTGAAAGTTGAAGGTGCAAGACACTAGTCTCAGCTGCAGCAAATTTTCGGAGACTTGTCAGTATTGCAAAATAATGTACACCAGCCAGATATTAGGATGAGGAAGGACCATGGAGAGTTTCAGGATGCCATATTCAGTTGTTTTAGTGTGTGCAATTTATTGTTACATGTTACTGTTGGGTTTTTTTCATTGTTTTTTTCAAACTGTCATAAATCAAAATTTAGTAATTGATGTCACTAGGTTTTAAAGATGCCCGAGAGAAGCCCTGAGACAGTAGATTTTTAAGGCATTTGTTTTATTCTGGTCAGAATATGTTAATCACTGATCCTCACTGAGTTGGGTATTGGCCAGAACATCAGATATAATCAGCTCAAGAACAAAGACAATGCAGGTGCCTTTTGTGGATTAATGCAGGAGAACAAAGCCTAAAGCATTCTAAAGCAAGCTAAAAATGATGCTTCAGGTTCTCTAATCTTCCCTCTCCCCCCTGCTCCTCTGTGTAGCTATTTTATCCACTCAATTTGGAAGTCTTGCCCTGAATGCTTTTGCCAGTGACATCACCTTTTAATCTTCCTTCTGTTCATTTGCAGCTACTTTGGAGCTGCAGTTCCTTTTATGTCACTCCCCCAATATCTAGGATTTGCAGTTTGCTCAGATAATTGGCCATCTTGACAAGAAGAGTGACACAATCAGCTGTCAGATACTTTTCATTCCGGACTTCCATGCCAAATCTGACATGTGGATATTGGGATAATAATGTGTTATCTTAATTAGGTGTATCTTCATGATGCATGCTTTATAACAGATAGAGCATATGAAACTACTGCAGTGCCTTGCCAGGGTATCTTTGAAATGAGATTCCCTACTTAAGGGTTTTCTTCCTTCTTAAATAAATAAAGAGTAAACGAACAATTGCAGAGTCCAAGCCTGAATCCTAGCACTTCCTGTTAAACCTCACAAAATAGTGCAAGAAACATGTTTGGTCTGCTTTCTAAGGCTTGATGATGTGATAGGAAGTATGTTGTATGTAACATCAAAGAGTGATGTTGTTATACCTCTGAAGCATGACTTCTGGAAGTCCAAGTGAAATAATATATGCTCATTTTTCTCCTGAATATGGCAGTTTTAAATAGGCTTGGATTCTTATCAGAAACGTTCCAACGATTTCCTTCATTGTGTTTGCATGTGTGGGGCTTTTTTTCTTTTGCTTTTTTTTTGACTAGCCAAATTTCTCTCACACTTCCCAAAGCCCTGTTAAGTGACTCCCTGCTGGGTTTAGTTAAGAGCGGTGCCGAGCAAATTGCAAGCTGCCAAAAACGGCCAACAAACCACTGGTGATGAGCAAATGTTTCTGCTCTTTCAGCTCATGGTGAATGTTGCGGTTTCTTTAATTCCAGCCCATGATGTTCAAGTGGAAAATGGTGAAGCCTGGGCTACAGTATTTTGGACCTGAGCATAATGTCTGGCAGAGGATCAGGGTGGATCGTAACTTTCACACTTGACATCTATATATTCATGTTAGGATTAAAGTCTTGAGAGTACTCCTGGCCCAGGGATCATCCTTGAAATTGACTTCTTGGAGCCGTACAGAACTTAGATCTTTGTATTTATATCACACTTAGAATGATTACAGACCTGTTTGTGAAAGACTATAAAATGTGAACCTTTAGAGGGCCCCGCAGAACAAAGTGTGTGATGCACCAGAGGTAATTCATAGGGCATGACTGGATTAATTTCTTCTCCATGTCCTCTGCTGCAGTAAATATATTATGAGTATATTGTGTTTTCCTCCCTTTCCTCCTCCAAATGTAGCCTGCAGGGAATAGATCTTGCCTCTCATAGCATGCCTATACAGTTCTCATGATTGTCCTCAAACCCAAGTCCATTAATTGTCTATGTGACATGTCCATATGCTGGCACGCAGATGGCAAGAGGCTTAGGACAAGCCAATGACTTTCCCAGGAGGGGAGATACTTTTCCCGGGGCAAAGTAAACCCTCAGTGGAGTTTTCCCAGCAGTTAATTCTTCTGCAGTGTTGTGATCTCCTTAGTGATCTGGAAGAGATTTTATGAATCACAGAATCACAGAATCACAGAATTGTAGGGGTTGGAAGGGACCTCGAGAGATCATCGGGTCCAACCCCCCTGCCAAAGCAGCTCCCTAGCTCATATTGCTCAGATAGGCGTCCAGGCGGGTCTTGAATATCTCCAGTGAAGGAGACTCCACCACCTCCCTGGGCAGCCTATTCCAGTGCTCAGTCACCCTCACTGTGAAAAAGTTCTTCCGCATGTTGGTGCGGAACTTCCTATGCTCCAACTTGCAGCCATTGCCCCTTGTCCTATCCCCACAGACCACTGAAAAGGGGCTGGCAGATTCCCCCTGCATCCCCTGCTTCAGATAATTATAAACTTTGATTAGGTCCCCCCTTAGTCTTCTCTTCTCAAGGCTGAACAGTCCCAGCTTACTCAGCCTTTCCTCATAGGGGAGATGCTCTAGGCCCTTAATCATCTTCGTAGCCCTTCTTTGGACTCTTTCCAGGAGATCCCTGTCCTTTTTATACCAAGGAGCCCAGAACTGGACACAATACTCCAGGTGGGGCCTGACCAGGGCAGAGTAGAGAGGGAGGATCACCTCCTTTGACCTGCTGGCTACACTCCTCCTGATGCATCCCAGGATCCCATTAGCTCTCTTGGCCACCGAGGCACACTGCTGGCTCATGGCCAACCTGTCATCTACCAGGACCCCCAGGTCCTTCTCCACTGAGCTCTTCTCCAGCAGGTCATCCCCCAGCCTGTACTGATACAAACAGTTGTTCCTTCCCAGGTGCAAGACTTTACACTTGCTTTTGTTGAACTTCATCTGGTTTCTCACTGCCCAGCTCTCCAGCCTGTCCAGGTCTCTCTGGATGGCAGCGCAGTGCTCCTGCGTGTCAGCCACTCCTCCCAGCTTTGTATCATCGGCGTACTTGCTGAGGGTGGATGTTATTCCCTCATCAAGATCGTCAATGAAGATATTAAACAGGACTGGACCCAACACTGAGCCCTGGGGAACACCGCTGGTAACAGGCCTCCAGTCAGATTCTACTCCACGAATCACAACCCTCTGGGTTCGGTCCAACAGCCAATTCTCAACCCACCTCACTGTCCACTCATCTATCCCATGCTTTCTCAGCTTTGCTATCAGGATGTCATGGGAGACAGTATCAAAGGCCTTGCTGAAGTCAAGGTAGATGACATCCACTGCTCTCCCTCCATCTACCCAGCCTGTCATGAGATCGTAGAAGGCTATGAGGTTGGTCGAGCACGATTTCCCCTTAGTGAATCCATGCTGACTACTCCTCATGACCTTCTTCTCTTCCAATTGCTTGGAGATGGCATCCAGAACAAGCTGTTCCATTACCTTTCCAGGGGCAGAGGTGAGGCTGACTGGCCTATAGTTACTAGGTTCCTCCTTCTTGCCCTTTTTAAAGACTGGAGTGACATTGGCTATCCTCCAGTCTTCAGGCACTTCTCCTGTCCACCAAGACCTGTCGAAGATGATAGAGAGCGGCTCAGCAATCACCTCCGCCAGCTCCCTCAGCACACGTGGATGTAACCCATCTGGGCCCATGGATTTGTGTGCATTAATCCCTTTGAGCCGCTCCTGGACCTCCCCTACTTGAACCAGAGGGAAATTCTTCATTTCCCAATCAGTCCTACTCTCATCCAGTGTCTGTGGGTCCCGGGGGGCCTTTGAAGTGAAGACCGAAGCAAAGGCGGCATTCAATATCTCCACTTTCTCAGCATCCCCCATAACCAGGACACCCTCCTTATTCAGCAAGGGACCTACATTATCCCTGGACATCCTCTTACTGTTCACGTGTCTAAAAAACCCCTTTTTATTATCCTTTATGTCCCTTGCCAGCTTAATTTCCAAGAGGGCTTTAGCCTTCCTAGTTGCATCCCTACAGGCCCTGACCACATTCCTGTATTCTTCCCAGGTGCTCAGACCCTTTTTCCACGATTCATAGATCTTCTGCTTCTCTTTGAGTTTGCTCAATAGCTCCCTGTTCATCCATGCAGGTCTTCTGCCTCTCTTTCCCCATTTCCTCCTCAAAGGGATGCATCGTTCCTGTGCTTGGAAGAAGTGCTGTTTGAATGCTAGCCAGCTCTCGCAGGCTCCCATTCCTTCAAACAGCGTAGCCCACGGGATAGCCCCCATTAAGTGGCGGAGGAGATCAAAGTTAGCTCTACCAAAATTCAGGGTAGCTATCCTACTTTTTGGCTTGCTTCTTCCACCCAGGATCATGAACTGAACCATTTCATGGTCGCTTTGCCCTAAGCTGCCCCCGACCTTCACTTCCCTAACAAGTCCATCCTTGTTAGTGAAAACAAGGTCCAGCAGCCGCCCTCCCCTTGTGGGCTCCTGCACCATCTGTAGCAGGAAATTGTCTTCAACACACTGCAGAAATTGTCTGGACTGCATACGACTGGCCGTATTGCTTGCCCAGCAAATATCTGGGTAGTTGAAGTCCCCCATAAGGATCAGTGCCCGGGAACTTGAGGCTACTTCTAACTGTTTATGGAATGCGTTATCTACCTGCTCCTCTTGATCAGGGGGCCTATAGCACACTCCCACAACAATGTCCCCCATACCGGTTTGCCCCTTGATTTTAACCCACAAACACTCGACAGAAGGTTCATCCTTCCCCAGGTGGAGCTCAACACATTCTAGGTGCTCTCTCACATAAAGAACAACTCCTCCACCTCGCTTCCCTAGCCTGTCTTTCCTAAAAAGCACATAGCCATCCATGACAGTGTGCCAGTCGTCCAGGTTGTCCCACCACGTCTCTGTGATTGCGATGAGATCATGGCCCTGCGACCGCACAAAGATCTCTAGTTCTTCTCGTTTGTTCCCCATGCTACGTGCATTTGTGTAAAGACAGTTCAGTGGTGAAGCAGATGTAGGTATCCTCAACGGCCCACAGCGAGATTTCTGACAGGGGACTGGCAAAAGTGGCTCCACGGAGGAGTACTCAGGGCAGTCCACAGAATTTTCCCTACTCTCACGTGGAAAAACGTCCCCAAGTCCACGACTGTGCTGTTGGTATTTACCTCTTCCCACCGTCAACTCCCGTTGTGTCTCCCGAAGCCTAACCCTGGCAGCCGCCTTAATATCCCCTTCCCCCTTCCTAACTAGTTTAAAGCACGATCGATGAGCCCTGCTATCTCCTGGGCGAGGATCTGCTTTCCTTTATAGGACAGGTGAGCCCCATTAGCAGTACTCATGCCAGGAGCAGAGTACACCATCCCTTGGTTAAAGAATCCAAAGTTCTTGCGCCGGCACCAGCCTTTTAACCACACATTCAACTCGTGGGTTATCCTGTCCTGCTCTGAGCCCCTCCTCCCACAAGTGGGGATAGAGCAGAATATTATTTGGGCTCCCCCCCCCTCAACAGAGCGCCCCAGGTCCCGGAATTCCCTTTTGACAGCTTGCAGGCTACACTTTGTGATTGCGTCCCTGCCTGCTTGAACTATCAGTAAGGGATAATAGTCAGTGGATCTTACCAGGCCTGGTAGCCTTCTGGTAATATCCCTGACCCGGGCTCCAGGGAGGCAACACACCTCCCTGCGTGTAGGGTCTGGCCTACATATAGGCCCTTCTGTCCCTCTGAGAAGGGAATCTCCTACTACGACTACCTTCCTCTCTTGCCTAACAGGGGCAGTCTCAAGGCGTGCAGATGACCGCCTCACTCTAGGCCTCCGCTTTCTCTGAGGCAGAGGGGCTCCATTCATCTCCTCAGGTACCTCCTCCTCAACTGTCAGGGCCCCAAACCTGTTGCTCAGGGACACCTGAGGGGGTGGGGTAGGTAGGCAGGGGGAGTGCCTACGACGCCGAGTCGGGACTGTCTTCCAGGCCTCCTCGGGGTTTGGGTCACTCCCATTAACCTGGCACGGGCAGTGAGGGGGGACCGTCTTCAGGTGTGAGGTGTCATCCCGACTGTCTTCCTTTTGGGACGCCAGGGAGCTACTCCACCAGTCAATCTCTCGCTCGCAGTCCCTGATCACCCGCAGTCTTTCAACCTCTTCCTTTAGTTGTACCACCAAAGCAAGCAGGTCATCGACCTGCTCACACCTCAGACAGGCTAGGTGTTTGCCTCTTATCCCAGGCAACTGCAGGCTCTGGCATTCCCTGCAGCCTGAGACCTGGACCGCAGCATCCCTAGGCAGGCCCTCCATCGGGGTTGCCCGAGATTTGCAGGGGGAACCTCTGCGCCTGGTGGAGACCATGGTTAGCTGAGCACACAGCAGACAGGGAACCCTCAGCTCGCCCTTTTGTACTCTGCGAGCCGGTCCTCTGAGTATACCCCCTCAGCAAACTAGGAGGGGAGGCGTGCTCGGCCTGCTTGCTCTGCCTGCGCGAACTGCCTCGCTAACTGCCGCGCCACGCCCTTCTGACGCGCCACGCCCTGTTTGCCCGTCCTGGTCGCCGCGCTCCGGGTCGCCGCGCTCCCAGAGGCCTCTCTTGTATGGAGAGGGATAATTCCTGTCGCCCTTAGCTCCGCCCCCGATGAGTCACCGCTCCGGGCAGTGCAGGGGACGAACAATGGCTGTTAATGGGTGCTGATGGCCACTGATGGGTGCACCTCTGCCTCTCTCCTTTTGATCTTAGGTGCTTTTTGTTAGTTGCCCTCGCGGATCTATGTCCGGGGGTTGTTGCTCGCAGAAAGGGGGTCCCTCGACGGAGTCTCCCGCTTCAGAGCCCTGCTCCTCAGCAGCAAACCAAAGCAAGTGAGATACTGAGATAAAAGAAGTTTCAGTAATTATGAAGGATACTGAAGGATGTTTGTCCTGTGAATGGGATGTGCTTTAAAGGTGGGAGAATGTGACAGAGTCTTAGTATTCCTACCTGGGTCACTGATTTTCTTCAAAACTGATGTTTTTCCACAAGTTATACTCACACTCAGGTCTTCACCAGTAAAAGGATGATACCTATATCCCTGCCACAGGTATACTTATTTATAAATCCCATTGAGCACCTGAGATGAAAGACCAAAGCCATGTCTACATTAACCAAAGGCAGGTTTCAGGACTGGATCTACAGACTGAAACAGCTGCCTGTTTCAGGAGGAAGCGGGCTGCTCTACAATGGTAACAAACTCATGGGAGGTGGGGAGTGATAGCAGTTTCCTTCAAATGTGTCTTCCAGATCTGAACTAAAATGTGGAGGCAGATGCTCCTGAAGTATCTTATTTTTAAGTTGGAGAAAAGGTGAACTATAGAAAAGACCCAAAACATGTGAAACTGATGTTTAATGTTATCTCTTCATGTGTGGCAGGTCAATGGTATTTCATAATAAGTTTACTACTTTTTTGCACTCTCTACAGTTTTGATCCAGCTTCACCAAATGCAGGACAAAGTAGTAAAGAATAGTGAATGGGAGACTGTTTGGAAAGAAAATAATAGACTGGCAAATAGCCTGCTAGTCAGGGCAGCCAGGGGGAATGGGGGGAACTGGTTGTACAGATCCCTATTTATTCAGCATGGAACCCCTCCAACGGGAGAAATTAAGACATGCCATACACAGCCACTAATGAGCTTGTTATGAAGAAGAGTGTGGAGAAAGGGCTTGAACCTAGTTCTTCCATATCCTGTCCCTAGGGAGGGCACTAACCACCAAATTTTGGACTTGGCAGGCACATAGTCTTACTGTAAGTCCTGTGCTGTGGAGTGCTAATCCCACCTTGAAGCAGACTAATCTTTCCCAGGAGACATTGTGTTAAAACTAGTAAATCACTATAACAAGTTTTGGTTTGAAAAAATCAATATTTTTGGATACAGAGATATTTATTTGGAAAATTCCTGGTTTATACATGGTGTTCCAATCACAAGAGCCACTTTGTACTTCATTTGTATTTCTCTGATGCCCAAATGAAGATTGACTGTCTGCTCTCCTCTGGGTCCCTCAAGCATATCACTTAGCAGTGTGTTGCACATCTTCATACCACTGTAGTAATTCCTAGGTGTAATCACAGACCAAGGCTAACATGACATTGAGTATGTTGCAAAACAAAAAACTCTGGTAGTCCCCTAGGTGTTTCTTGTCTAAATATAAATTAAAAGGTGGGAAGTGGATAATGTGGATAGTGGGGGGGTGTGTGTGTGTAGCAAGGAAACACTAAAATATAAATGATAATTTGAAATATATCGCTTGTCAAGGCTTCTGATGTGTACTGCAGAAGGGAAGTTCTTAAAGAAAGGTTTAAAATGATATAATAATTAATAAAAATGCCCATTTTGACATGACTAAGGCAGCAAGAATATTAAATCACAGAATCACAGAATCACAGAATCACAAGGTTGGAATAGACCTTTGAAGATCATCAAGTCCAACCAATCCCATCCTAAACTAAACCATATCCCTAAATACTTCATCTACCCTTTTTTTAAATACATCCAGGGAAGGTGACTCAACCCCCTCCCTGGGCAGCCTGTTCCAGGCCCTGACAACTCTTTCAGTAAAAATTTTTTTCCAAATGTCTAATCTGACCCTGCCCTGGCACAGCTTCATGCCATTCCCCCTTGTCCTGTCTCTTGTCACCTGGCTGAAGAGACCATCACCTACCTCTCTATAACCTCCCTTCAGGTAATTGTAGGTGGTGATAAGGTCTCCCCTCAGCCTCCTCTTCTCTAGGCTAAACAGCCCCAGCTCCCTCAGCCGCTCCTCAATATGATTTGCCCTCCAGCCCCTTCACCAGCCTGGTTGCCCTTCTCTGGACTCCCTCCAGGACCTCAAAATGCCTTAATGAGCTCTAGAGTACAGTACTGTGAAAGAAGGTTTCACTGATGATTTAAAATTTGACGTGATTTTTCCGCAAATCTTACGTTTTAATGTAGATGTTACTTAAGAAGGATGTGGGAAGGAACAACAGTCTATCTACTTATATTTAGATAATTGTATTTGCTTATTATTGGTGTTGTCTTGTTGGGTGCAAACTAAACAGTGCATGAGGTGGTCCTGCCAAGCAGGTTGATCCAGGTCAAGAAGAACATGCAGGATAGGTGACGTCCTTTAATCTCATTAGCCAAATCTAAACTAGAAAACACCTGTGTGATACTGCTATTCCTGATGGTAATTTAGGAAGGTGAAATATGTAGTCAGCCCCCTAATACTCTAGAAACATAGAATCATAGAGTATCTCAAGTTGGAACTTCCCCTGACAGCTTCATTCCATTTCCTTGTGTCATATTGCTGGTCACCAGAGAGGAGATGAGCACCTCCAACTCCACTGCCCTCTCTGGGAAAGTTGTAGACTGTGATGAGGTCATTCCTCAACCTTCTCATCTGAACAAACCAAGTGACCTCAGCCATTCTCCTAAGTCTTGCCCTCGATGTCTTTCACCATCTTGGATGCCCTCCTCTAGACATGCTTTAATAGTTTGATGTCCTTCTTATATTGTGGTGCCCAAAACTGCACACAGTACTTGAGGTACCATCATATATCTCATGCTAGAGCATGGTTGTGCTTGCTTTTTAAAATTTGCCCCTTGTAATTTTAGTCCTCTTCTCTAACCTTAGGTTAGAGCTGTGCATGCTGCTGGAGAATGAGCACATCTTTGAACCAGAGACGAATGATGAGTCTTTCTCCTCCTGTCCTCCTCTCTCCTATGAGAAGGTAACCTCTTTTCTTTCAGTTCTTTCCTTGTTTAATCAGCATGTATATTGGTGACTTAGGAGGAGTTTTCCATGAACAAAGAAATGTCGGGGTTGTGATAAAGAAGTGGTCAGGTACAATTTAAATTAAAGGCTGATCAGAGACCTGCCAGGGACAGCTGTCATAAGCTATGATGCCACTCAGAGTCTGGAAGTTGTGCAAGACTGCTGGCAAAGAATTTCCTTCAATCCTTTCCGATCTCCAACCTCTCAACTTCTCTATGGGTAGCGCAATTATAATAATTCTGTATGGGATAGCACCTCTCTGAATGATGAGTGTTTACAAAAGCTTTCAAACTTGAAAAGCATGTAGCATTCTTCCTTTTGATAGATGACTAAAGGATATTTAGGAATAGTAAACATTAAGCGTGGCAGAAGAAAATAATGTGCTACAAAGGCAGGACTGGTAATGCAGTTTTTGTGCAATTTACACAGGCACAACTTGAAAGTCATCATATATCACTGAAGCTTGGTCTGCACATGGGAATCTGGCTGGCAAAACAGTGCTGAGAAGGAGCAGGGCAATTATGTATGGGGTGAGATGCCAGGATACAAATAGGTACTCCCAGGGAGAGGGCTGAAGCTCAGCTGATGGCTGATGCCAGTTTTGTTGTGTTTTTCTGCACTACGCTATCATGTTATTACTGCTTAGCATGTGAATTTTCAGAGCATGGAAAGCCTCACCCCTGGGCCAAAGTAATTGACATTGTCTTAATGGAGATACGGTTACACTGAGGGGGGAAAACATCTTTTTGTAAGTAAAGAGTGTTTTATTTTAAATTGCTAACTGAAGCCTTATTGGCAAAAGGATTTATGAAGTTTGGAGGAGCTCAGCCAGTAGCTCTGCTAGAAAGCTTTTTCCTAAGGGTCAAACGGGAAGGCGTTTGAACCTGGGGTTCTGATGTGAGGCGCAGAAGGAAAGAGAAATGGATCCTTGCCTGTTCCAGATAAGAGTGGAGAAGCTGTCCAATCCGTCGCGCCTAACCAGGCTGCTGAACCGCTACGCTACAGATCCCCGGTATCAGCAACTCTTCATCAATCTGGTAAGGCCAAAGCCAACTCTAAAAACAAACATTTCCTCCATGAACAATGTGTTTGTTATATTTTCTCATTTGTTTATGATGGCTGTGTCAGCCGCGCTGATTTACATAAACACTGCCAATCCTGGGACGTTACATTCTCAACAAAAGTAGCTGAGTACAAACAGCATTCCCAAGTTTTAATTCATATTGTATAAACATAACAGATGTTGATAAAATGAGCCAAAAAAGAAAATACAACAAAGGAGACCATTTCAAGGGGGCTTTTGATTAAAATACATTCCAGATTGACAAAATGATACAATGTTAATGGAATAGATCATTTAAATGTCATTATTTGGCTCTTGTAGTCCTATAAAGCAAATATAAAGCAACGCTTTTGAGATTTTAGGCTCCATTATGGTACAGTGCCTATACATCAACTTATAAATAAAGCTATATTTCTTTCCCCTTTCCTTTTTTTTTTTCCTAATCCCTGCTATGACATTGCCACATTTATTTCCTAAATACTATACTAGAAGACTGGGTCCAAAAGCAATAATATGTTTGCTATACTGAATAAAGCTTAAAATAGGTCTGTTATAAACAAAATAATTGTAGTTTCTGCCTTGGTGAATTTCCAGTCTACAGCACTGAAACTGAGGCGGGGGGGGGACACACTGGGAAATCCAGGCCAGAGAGCCTAATTCAGATGAATTTTATTTTAGAAAGATATAAAATTTGCTTCTATTTACTCATCTGTAAAGAAGATGAGACTTGAGATTGCGATCCATCTACTCTGAATTTCTTGCTTTGAGAATAGCCAGAAAGAGCGAAAAGTTGTAAAAACCATCCTAATGTCCATTATCTAGTTTGGTTTAAGAGTTTCCTTTTAATAGATGAGGAAACTGAGGTGGAGAGAGGACACACAGCTTTCCAAAGTTCAAGAGAAGGTCATACATGTGGAAGCCAGCTCAGCTCAGCTGAGACCCAGCCCAGTGCTTGTGCCATTGGGCCACACAACTTTATCGTTATGGGAAACCTATTGCACTGTTAGGTTTCACACTGATACCTAACCGTTTAGTACCTGATGTGATCCCTGAAACACAAAGCTTAGTATCCCTTTCAACAGCTTGTTAATATCACTCAAGAAAGCTCTGTTTCTGATATCCACAGAAATATCTATCGTGAAGTTCTTGGGTGTAATGATGTCCCATGGTAATGAGGTCCAAAGCACACTTATATGTTGTATAGAAAGAGGAAAACTTTTTATTTTTTTTCCCTCCTGATGTCTTTGAATGCCTTGTCAGTTCTGTAAATGAAAGGGGGAGAAGAGACGTGTCTCTCTACACTGTGCATTTATTTATATTATATCATGTCTTTGTTTCATTGTTCTTCTGTCTGGAGAAGAATACACGTGTGAAGCCCAATGCACCTTCTTTGACACAAGTCATAAGTTGGATATAGTAGAATTATGTAAAAAGTAAAAACTTAGTGAGCACCTATATAAGCTGTGAAGACCAGGTTGGTTGACAATAAAATGGTCTTCAGGTCTGTTCCTCTCAGGAAATGGTTACAGCCCTTATAGTTTTCTGTAACCAGAGTTTAGTACTTGCAGGCCCTCTTCTCCTCAGAGCCGTATGGTTGTTTTCTTTGTCCTCTTCCTCGCAGTTTATGTTTCTATGTGAATCGACTTTTATAAGCATTTACTGCAAAATATTACAGGATATCATAAATGGTTGTGTAATGAGATAGCAGCTATAAAAAATCTTAAGACTTAATAAATATTGGGGTCACTGACTATTTCCAAGTAAAAACTCAGACCATATCAATGGAGCTCAACTTTGCTTTTCTAACCTGTGAGATTTGGGTACATTCCAGTCACAATAGTTTATTTAGAGTGAACCCAATGGTTTACCAAAAAAGAAAAGTGTTTTTTTACTATGGTATTTCCTGATGTTTTAGGTATAATTTGGGATGGCGAGAGAAGAACTAATGTTCTTATTGGCTCCTGTCCCTCAAGCCTGCTACCTCTCTCTCCCCAGTCCCCTTCCTCTGCCCCTCCCTCCCACCTCTGTTGAGGGGGGGTGCACTCATGCTTTTGTCTTCTCCCTATGTCTTCTCTCTTTGCCTTACAGGAGCCATACATAAACAAATCTGCAATGTCAGTCCAAGCTCATTTCTCGCTGCAACGTACCTACATCATCTTTCGCACCCTGGGGCTGCGCCACCTCACTGTTGTTGACCAGCAGAACCAAGTGGTTGGGGTGATCACCAGGAAGGACCTGATGCCTTTCCCACTGGAGGAGAGGCTCAGGCTCCAGCTGGCACCACAGAGCCCTGATGCAGGTGAGCAGCCCCTGGATTCAAGGTCACAGATGGATTCTTAAGCTTTGTCATTCCTTTTTGAGACCACGTTCTTCTTCAGGAAAAAATAATCAGAGCTTTTCCACTTGATCCCTTCTGGAGAAGAGATGCTTAAAAGCTGTTGTATCTAGACATGTGGGACTGTAGCCCAGAGCTATGTCTCTTCAGCTGTTTGGTGATTGTGAAATTAATTAATTTGAATGCTTGTGAGACAAAATAAGAATTTGTGTGTTTATGGAAGCTGCACAGGAAATCATATGTGAAGGATGGATGTTAAGAATGCTTTTGTCACACGTCATAACCGTTAGCAGCAGTTACGTTGGCAAAACCTTTCAGTGAGGACTAAATCCTCAACATCCAAGTATCTGCCTGTAAAAAAGGAGAATGCTTCCATATCAGTGTCTTTATGTTGAAATGAGAGAAAATACTGCCTTGAGAGAGGTGGGCAACAGAAAGGAAGAAGGGATTGCCCATTCTTATTGACCTATGTATATTAGAAATTGAAAAGGAGAATTGTATGTGAGAGAAAGATACTGACTGTAGGGCTCCTGCCAAATTCCCACCGCACTTCGTGAGAGAAACTTGACATGCTTTTCTGTTGCCTACTTTTGTTTCAGTTTTTGCAACTCCTAGAATAGGTTCTCTTTCTCTCCTTCCACCTGATACGGTAACAATTTTAGTTAAGTTCATGTGCAGTGAGGAACGGGGCAAATTCTAATAATGGGGAAGCAACATGATAAATTGTGGGAGCAGCTTTGTATATGTAGCGGTATGTTTACAAACTGAGCCCAAATGAAATAATTCTTTGTGATTTTGGAATCATACAATGTTTGAAACTTTTGAAAGTGGTGTTTGTTAACAAATTAATGTGAGCAATTTCTTGGATAAAGATGCTTTTAGATTTCCTTATATGACTGTAATTGATGTTTAATTTTGTTCTGTTAAATACCAGAGGGATTCCCACAGATTTGGATATTAAAATCAAACATGTAGGAAGGAATCCGCCACTATTAATATTGTTATAATGAATACCAAGGAAAACTAGTAATAATTTACTGGTCATAAAAGCTTGCCAAAATTCCTGAAAGTGAATTTCTGGTATTTGAATCATGCAGCTGTGAGTCTTCTATGAATCAAAGATTTGTTGGATTTTCTCCTGTTTTCTCTGCTGGATCTTGTCTTTATTATCAATAATGTTTGCTTTTGTAGCACCACAGAGAATGCACTGCACTTTAAAACTTGTGCCCAGTCAATGCAAAGAGCTGGCAGCCCAAAAACTTATGAAGGTACATGAGAAAGGCTCTTTAACCGGTCAGTTAAAATAAGCGATGTGCAGAGTGAGAAATACTTTGCAAATCACCCATCCAAGAGGTGTTCATTTAGATCCTGTTACAGTTAGTAATCTTGCGTTCACTGATACACTAGTAAGGTCATTGCTGCTATTGATCTATGCCTCACATACCTGATAAATGCAAAGATTTGCTTGAAGGAATTAGGGTTTGTTTGCTAACAGAACAAGAGATCTAATCTAGAAACCCCTAGTGATTTATCCCTAAGGCAGTAAGAATATCTTTGTCTTTTGATAACCAAATCTGAACAACCTTGTAATGAATATGCATTTTTGGTTCAAAGCCCATTGCTGATTTCCTTTTCCTTTACTTATAAAGTACACAAAGTACCACCCTTTTAAGACGTGAGTAATGTAATTTCTTTTTGCTTACAGTATCTGTGGCTAAATGGCTTGGTACAAATTGTAGCTGTGGTGTACTTTGCAGAGTATGAGGGCTGCAGACAGACAGGATATCTGTAACTCATTACTCCACTTCCAACAGGTCACTTAAATGCTCAGCATATAATTTTTTATATCCCTTTAAAGTTGGAACAGTGATATGGATCCACCATTGTTACTGTGAAGACTATGTATGTGAAAGATACAGGGATATAAACTAATAATAATTTATAATCATAGAATGATTTTTGTTGGAAAAGACCTTCAAGATCATCGAGTCCAACCGTCTATCCAGCCCTAGTAGGTCCGACACTAGACCACATCACCAAGCACATCATCTACTCTCCTTTTAAACCCCTCCAAGGATGGTGACTCAACCACCTCCCTGGGCAGCCTGTTCCAATATCTGACAACCCTTTCAGTAAAGAAATTGTTCCTAATATCCAACCTAAACTTCCCCTGACACAACTTCCTCTTGTCCTGTCACTGGCTACCAGGGAGAAGAGACCAGTCCCCACCTCACTACAACCACTTATTTGGTAGTTACAGAGAGTGATGAGGTCTCCCCTCAGTCTCCCTTTCTCCAGTGATGCCTCGGAAAGCCGGAATCAAAACTCATCGCTCCTCCGAATGTGTGCCCAGCGCTGCAATAAAGGATACCTGCTTAATAGTCACCAAGGCTACTGAGTTTTGTTTCCGGCTTTCCGAGGCATCATCAGCCTAAACAATCCCAGCTCCCTCAGCCACTTGTCCTCATCAGACTCCTCATCAGACTTGTCTTCTAAACCCTTCACCAGCTTTGTAGCCCTTCTCTGGACACACTCAAGCATCTTGATGTCCTAGGTTTTGTGTGCATACCAAGCATTTTGCCTTGCAAAACACTGGGGAGAAAGGTGAACTATAAGTGCAAGGAATCTGCAGATAACTGGGTCAGAGATGGAAGGAAAATGAGAACTGTGTATAAATATACAGCAGTTATTTGAGAAATCGGGGCTCTGATCAAATTGTTCGCCAACTTTGCAGCAGTGACATTTGATTATTAAGAAATGAGACTGACTCTGTGCCAGCCCAATATTTCTGCAGATTTTAGCCATAAAATAAATGCCACGAGGCTTCCAGGTAAAATATTTCTTGCAGGCCAGTAGTAAAAAGGGGGAATGGAATTCCCTCCTGCCCCCTTAGAGTAACAAGTGTAATTTCCAAGGAAAAGCTCACACAATTTACATGGAACTTCTTGTAACCGTGCTGTGAGCTGGGTGGGGGACAGCATGCTATATTTTTCCATATGTTATTACCTAGTTCCATTGCTAGGTGAGGGGTTTTTTGGTAATAAATGTGCAGTTGTGAAGGCCCGTGACACACAATTCCTCCCAGGACTTCCTGAAAAAAGTGGCTCCCTTATATTCTGAACTCCAGTGACAGATCTGTCTCATGACAAACAATAATACACACAGGAAAGTGACAGCAGATTAAATTTATAGGAAGCTTTTCATTAATGTATGATTCTCATGCTCCTTATATAGACCAGGTCTCTAAGGAATGGCAGTAACAAGTTGTCATGTCTTCTGACTCTTCAGCACAAGATACTTTTGTTTTTCTTCTTGTCTGCTTGTAGCGAATGGTAAATCTTCTGCTATTTCTTCATATGATTTGAACTGAAGACTAGACAGTTAGAGCAAAGATGCTATTTTTATCTGAAATACAGTTTTTCTTATGAATTTTTACAATTTCTAGACACAAATCTCCGTGACAGACAAAATTCAAGTCATGGACATTATTTTTGGCTTGTGCCCCTTCATCTATACCTCTTTCATCTCGCCCTCCTTTATGATGGTGTTTTCCTAACACTTCTTTCTCTCTTGAACTTAACTATGGCTTAAAACACAGTCAGACTGAACTTTGGATCTAGGTTTGATGTACAAGCCATGCAAAATTACAGCATCACAGAATCACAGAATCACAAGGTTGGAAAAGACCTTTAAGATCATCGAGTCCAACCATTCACATCCTAAACTAAACCATATCCCTAAGTACTTCATCTACCCTTTTTTTGAACACATCCAGGGAAGGTGACTCGACCACCTCCCTGGGCAGCCTGTTCCAGGCCCTCACAACTCTTTCAGTAAAAAATTTTTTCCTAACATCCAATCTAAACCTGCCCTGGCACAGCTTCATGCCATTCCCCCTTGTCCTATCACCTGTCACCTGGCTGAAGAGACCATCACCTACCTCTCTATAACTTCCCTTCAGGTAATTGTAGGCGGTGATAAGGTCTCCCCTCAACCTCCTCTTCTCTGGGCTAAACATCCCCAGCTCCCTCAGCCACTCCTCATAGGATTTGCCCTCCAGCCCCTTCACCAGCCTGGTTGCCCTTCTCTGGACTTGCTCCAGGACCTCCATGTCCTTCTTGTGGTGAGGAGCCCAGAACTGGACACAGTACTCGAGCTGGGGCCTCACCAATGCCGAGTACAGGGGCACAATCACCTCCCTAGATCTACTGGCCACACTGTTTTTGATACAAGCCAAGATGCCATTGGCCTTCCTGGCCGCCTGAGCACACTGCTGACTCATATTCAGTCTGCAGTCAACCAACACCCCCAGGTCCTTCTCTGCCTGACAGCTCTCCAGCCAGTCTCCCCCAAGCCTGTAGTGCTGCATGGGGTTATTATGTCCCATGTGCAGCACTCTACTCTTGGCCTTGTTAAACTTCATCCCATTGGTCGCAGCCCATCGGTCCAGTCTGTTCAGATCCCTCTGAAGAGCCTCCCTACTCTCAGGCAGATCAACACTTCCTCCTAGTTTAGTGTCATCTGCAAACTTAGTGAGGGAGCATTCAATCCCTTCGTCGAGATCATTGATAAAGATGTTGAACAAGACTGGACCCAGGACTGAGCCCTGGGGGACGCCACTCGTGACTGGCCTCCAGCTGGATTTTGTTCCATTCACCACCACCCTCTGGGCTCGGCCATCCAGCCAGTTTTTAACCCAGCTGAGGGTCCACCTGTCCAGGCCAGTGGCAGCCAGTTTCTCAGTCAGAATGCTGTGAGAAACTGTGTCAAAGGCTTTACCAAAGTCCAGGTAGATCACATCCACAGCCTTCCCCTCGTCCATTAAGGGGGTCACCTTGTCATATAAGGTGATCAGGTTAGTTTGACAGGATCTACCTTTTGTAAACCCATGTTGACTAGGCCTGATCCCCTGGCCATCGTGCATGTGCTGCATGATAGCTCCCAAGATGACCCTCCCCATGATCTTCCCTGGGACTGAGGTCAGACTGACAGGCCTGTAGTTCCCTGGATCCTCCTTCCGACCCTTCTTGTATATGGGTGTAACATCTGCCAGCCTCCAGTCGACTGGAACTTCCCCAGTCTGCCAGGATTGCTGATAGATGATGGAAAGGGGTTTGGCAAGCACATCTGACAGCTCCCTCAGTACCCTTGGGTGAATCCCATCTGGCCCCATTGACTTGTGGGTATCTAACTGGCCAAGTAGGTCGCTAACCATTTCCTCCTGAACCATGGGAACTTTGTTATTCTTCCCCTCCCTGTCAGCCAGTTCCAGAGGATGAGTGCTCACAGAATATCCTTCTTTACTGTTAAAGACTGAGGCAAAGAAGGAATTAAGGACCTCAGCCTTGTCCTCATCCCTTGTCACTAATGTGCCATCAGCATCCAATAAGGGCTGGAGATTCTCCTTGACCCTCCTTTTACTATTAATATACCTATAGAAGGACTTTTTATTATCTTTTACAGAACTGGCCAGCCTGAGTTCCAGATCAGCTTTAGCCCTTCTGACTTTCTCCCTACATGATCTCACTAATTTCCTATAATCATCCCAAGACACCTGCCCCTTCTTCCAAAGCTCATATTTTTCCTTCTTTTCCCGTATATCAGCCTGAATCTCTCTACTCAGCCAGGCTGGCTTCCTAGCTCGCTGACCCCTCTTCTGTCCGACTGGGACAGCCTGTTCTTGTGCCGCCAAGATTACCTTCTTGAGGAGCAACCAACCCTCTTGGGCTCCTTTGCCCTCAAGGGCTGCCTCCCATGGAATCTTATCGAGCAGCTTTCTGAACAGTCCCAAGTCAGCCCTACGGAAGTCTAAGGTGCTAGTTCTGCTGTCTCCCTTCCTTACTTCTCCCAGTACTAAGAATTCTATAAGCTCATGATCATTATGCCCCAGGCGTCCTCCAACCTTCACATCCCCCACCAGGTCTTCTCTATTGACCAGCAACAAGTCCAGCAGGGCACCTTCCCTTGTGGGTTCATTCACCAGCTGGGTCAGGAAGTTGTCTTCCAAACCCTCCAGGAACCTGCTAGACTGTTTCCTCCCTGCTGTATTGTACCTCCAGGAGACATCCGGTAAGTTGAAGTCCCCAATAAGGATGAGGGCTGGTGATCGCGAGACTTCACCCAGTTGTTTAAAAAACAACTCATCAGCTTCGTCCTCCTGGTCAGGTGGTCTATAGCAGACTCCCATCACTGTATCTCGCTGATTTTGTTCTCCTCTGATTTTCACCCAGAGACACTCGACCCTGTCTTCATCATACTCCAGCTCTAGGCTGTCAATGCATTCTCTGACGTACAGAGAATTCTCTGACGTACAGAGAATTCAATTAGAAAAGATGCTTTTGTATTAGAAACTTTAAACCAGCTGTGCATCACATATCCCCGTGAATGAGCATAAACTATTTTGAGAAGGTTTTTTTGTGGTGTGCAGCTTTACTGCAGCATTTTGCAGGCATCCCATAATGCCTACATGCATGTTAATGTACGTAACATTGGTGTTGTTTTTTCTGTCATGTGATACTTACGTACTTTAGAGTTAATTGCCTAATGTTTTTAAACTGCCTGGTTTATGATGCTATAGAACCTGTTAACATTTTCTTGTTTTCCAGTTGATTCTTGCTTACATTTTTCAATGGGATATTGTTCTTTAATCACATTTATTTGAAAACTGTGGACAGAAAAGCCTGAAGGAGAGATGACAGATGAATAAATCCTTAGTATCTACTTTATATAAAAATGATGACTTTAAGGATGCAGGGACCAACATTGTTAAAGGTACTAGTAATGGGATATGATCTATCTTACCCCAAGGCTGAGATCACCTTGAGCCAAAAAGCTAAAGGGGAATGGAAATGTAACTAGCTGTGCTCTGCAAAAGCAGTGCCTGGAAAATCACTGATGAGGAAGTGCTGCAAAACGTTACTGTTGTCTCTGCTGCCCCTGTTCCACAGAGCTCCAGCTAACAGAGCTGTCAGTGTACCTCTGGTGATCATGAAATCACTTAATGAAATGAAGTGTAACCAGCTCTCTACTAAACTGGTGGTTAATTAAGTGTGACCATCAAGTGATGGGACCCGTAGTAGTATACAAGGGAATGCTTGTTCATTCCTGAAAGGCCTATTAAAGTAAGAGGAAATACGTGATCAGCACAGTTGTCTGAATGTCTAACACGGTGTGGCGTGGGAATGCCAGCATCAGAGCTCAGACACAGGAGGAGTTACTACTGCTGCTTATTTGCAGTACTGAACAAACCGGAATAACTTATGAGACTGTAATCAATGCCTAGCACGCTTCGGAGGGGCCACAGCAATGAAACGGTTGACTAACTTGCATTATCTCATTAAGCTGGTGAATCTTGCTTGTCTGAGATCATGGACTGTGTGCAAAGACTCAACATTCTGCCACTGAGGCCACTCCTCACTCCATGCCAGCAGAGGAACTATGAGTAACTACCAGTTTCTTCATGTTTTATTTTGAAGGAGTTTGTTACAGAAAAGAATTTATATTTTTGTGCAGTTTATATTTACAAAGAGCTCTGTAAATGTGAAGTCTCATGGCTTCTGCTGTGATGTTGCTATAATCATCTGTCTTGTGTTTGATGGAGCTGAGATGTGGATATAAAGTAGCCTGTGGAGGATCAAAAAGCCAGTCTGTGGCAAATCTAAAAGGCGAACTTCAGACTCTTGACTTTTCTTCTCAGTATCAATCTCAGTTGTAAAGTCGACATAAGAGCTAGCACTAAGGGAAAGCATGGTAAGTTGTGTGGCTCATGTGTCCTCTCATGTTTTGTCAGCTTTGGTAAGCAGGAGCAAAGTGTTTTTAGTGTGACAGGTCCGTCTCTGGTGAGCCGAGCAAAGCCACCCATGCAACCGGGAGGGCTGTGAAGGCTGCACCTGTGCAAGAGGCACTGTAGTCCTGCTGAGTGCTCTCGATGAGAATGGGGCCTGGAAGCCTCGCTGAGATATGCTGGGCACAGCTGGTCAGCACAGCAAAGGATGGGACCACTGCCGAGTCACTGCATTGCAGATGCAGGAGGTATGGGGCTCCGCAAAAGCACGAAAGGGAAAACAATCAATGCACAAGACTTGGCATGTCTGGTACCTGTGTGTACTTAGAGATGTGAATGTGTACGTGTGTGCATATGCAGGTAAGGAACCTAAATGTTTTGTAAGCACTGCTTATAATTTAGAGGACAGGCTAAGCACTAGATGAGAGTACAGATTTCCTTTTAGGAAAAACATAGGGGAGGGGAAGCAAACTATGTGTGTCTTGAGCTTCATTTCCCTACAATCATACAGACAACCCTACAGTCATACGGACCTGTAGAAACCTTTTCAATCCTCAGGGTATAAGCAGTAGGACAGGGATTAGTGTTGATACAAGTTATGGGTTGAGAACCGGGCACAGAGGTAAAACTGACAGAAAGGATTTATAGCTTCGTGAATCAAGTGCCCAAGATAGCTGTGTCTTGCAGGACATCACACAAATAAGGAGTAGTATTTATTGGAAATGACAACAGTATAAAACATTAACGTTATTCATAAAAATGCCATGACACTTCTTTAATCAGCCTCAGTGGGTTGGACCTCTGATAAACATACTTCTTGCACCTTATCTTTAAGGTGAAGAACATCTAAAAACATCAGCTCTTTGAACCTAGAAAGCTGAGTTTCACAGAATCACTGAGGAATTTAGGTTGATAAGGGCCCTCTGAAGGTTATCTAGTCCAACCCCCTGCTCAGAGGAGGTCTAACTAGATCAGGTATCTCAGGGCCATGCCCAGTCAAGCCCTTGACACCTCCAAGAATGGAGAGCCCACATCCTCTCTTCCAGTATTTGACCAGCTTCATGGTAAAACATTTTTCTTACATTTAATGAGAATTTCCTGTGTTCCAACATGTGTCTATTGCCTATCATTGTGCACCTACATGAAAAGTCTGTGTCTTCTCTGTAGCCTGTGATCAGGTAGTTTCAGCAGTCAGGTCTACTCTGAGCCTCCTCCAAGCTGAATGGACTCATCTCTTTAGGCTTCTCCTCGTACATTTGTGCTCCAGCCCCCTGACAGGTCTGCTGGCTCTCTACTGGACTTGGCCAGTATATCCATATTTTTTCTGTACTGTGGAGCCTTCCCACCACCCTCAAAACAACTTTTGCGGGTTCCATGCTAATCTTCCCTATCATTCAAATTTTAGTATCTACGATGACAAAGAGAACATGATTTCATTAGGAAATAAGCTACAACAATGATTTATTTAAAAAAAAAAAAGAAGAAGAAATTTGGAGACAATGAAAATGAAAGAATTTTAACCCATTTCTGTCTTCTGACCCATTGTGCAACATGTCTTATGATGTTTTTTTTTCTGGGGGGGAGGGTTGGCCCACAGTTTTCAGTGGCTTCCTGCACTTGTAAGGAAGTCTTCAAAATGCCCTCTCAGCATCCTGGGAGAAGTATTTAAGTATTAACATCAGCTTGGGCCCTTGGTTTTGTATGTTTCCTCTGCCTCCCTTGGAGATCCCCTGCCTCTGCTTGTGCTGCAGGCTTTTCCTCCTCTCCTCCTCTTGTGTTTCTCCACTCAGTCTGACTTGCACTGCACTCCAGAAACTTTTTCCCTGAAAAGTTGCTCAATAGCTCTTGGAAAAGCAGAGTCTCCTCCTCCTCCTCCCAGAAGATGCCCCCGCCTGAGTGCAGCAGAATTGTTCTCCGCTCTGGAAAGGAACAGTACTGCCTATTAGCACAGAGTAACTCCAAATGAAGAAACTAAAATTATATACTCAGCATGTGAACAGCAACATCCACAACATTGTTTTGAAAAAAATTATTCATTAGGGTCTGGCCAGGATTTTGGAAATTACTCAGGGTGGTTTTATAACAGTCAAAAAACGTAAGGTGCTGTGTGTGTGAGGCTTTGGGGTTTGGACATATTTTTCCACAACTCTTTACGTTTGTCAGCGAGAACATACAGCTCTTTTGACAGTGGGACTTGGGTGGGCTGATGGTTGCTGGATGCTGTAATAGGAGGTTGGCGGGACGCAGAATGATAAACTTACTTGTCAACAGCCTCTCTGGCTTTCTCAGGACAGGCTGAGCTTTGTACCTCTGTGTCTTGTTTCCCATGTAGTCCTCAGTAATGAGTTCTCTGGTATGGGTTAATTGATTTTTATTTGTTTGCTGCTGCTGTTCTTATGTCTGCCCAACATGGAACCCTTCTCAGCCACAGCTGCTCATTTTGTATCTATTATTCCCTGCCTCGTTATGTTGCTTCCCTCAGCCAGAAAGAATTCTCCTTAAATTGTTTGCGTGTTGGTGGCAATGGAGATGGAAGACCAAAGAAAATAAAGAAGAGATCCACAGTAAATGTTGAAAATGGTGTCCTTCCAGTGTGGGGGATGAAAAATAAGGCTGTAAGTACAACTAGGGAGATCTCCACTGGGGTGACCTCAGCAATGAGAACCAGAAAGAGAGTTTAGAGGGTGCTCTCTTCCTCTCAAGAGGAAGCCGACCTATGGCTGCACCTGCATCCATAGTGCTTTACTAGCACTTTCCCTGAAAAGCAAGCTACTGGCATTGATGGGGGCCAGATCAAATGGCTCTGTAGAGCCCTTCAGGCCTCTGCGCCTGCATTTCCTTCCTGCGAGATCAAATTGTTGTGCAGGGTTGGTGCTCACTGAGGTTTCTCAGGGCATGGAGTTGGGAAATTGTTAAGATAGGTGCACGGATCAGAGAGCTAAACCTAGACTTGAGTACCACAGGCCAGATGCCTTAATGTCCCATCAGCTCATCATTCAATTGTGGCTATTTTCTGTCTGATATTGTGGGCATTTGCTGTTTCTCCCTCATGCAATATCTTTTTATTTTCTATTGGTTGTATGTTTTATGTATTACTTGCAAAGCAGTTGTATTAACATTTGTCCACAATGAATTTCACTGTGTTATTTTCTCTCCATATTCCTTTCCCTTCCCTTCTCTTCCCTTCCCCTTTTCTTCATTATTTCTTCACCCTTGCCACTGATTGCCTCTTCCTCATGGCTTTGCATGAGAATTCTTTTCTTTGCAGAAATTCAGGAAATTTTGCTTGGTTGACTTCAAAGCCTTTGAAAGGCTGAATGAACTGGGGCTGTTCAGCCTTGAGGAAAGAAGACTGAGAGGGGATCTTATTAATGTTTAGAAATATCTCAAGTGTGGGACACAGGGGGAAATGTCCAACCCCTTTTCAGTGGTCTGTGGGGACAGGACAAGGGGCAGTGGCCTCAAGTTGGAGCACAGGAAGTTCCACACCAACATGCGGAGGAACTTTTTCACAGTGAGGGTGACAGAGCCCTGGGACAGGCTGCCCAGGGGGGTTGTGGAGTCTCCTTCTCTGGAGATATTCAAGACCCGTCTGGATGCCTCCCTGTGTGACCTGTCCTAGGGAACCTGCTTTGGCAGGAGGGGTTGGACTCAATGATCTCTGGAGGTCCCTTCCAACCCCTACGATTCTGTGCTTCTGTGATAAGGAGATAGCAAATTAATCACTTTTGATCTCTCCTTGTTACTAAGTATTTTTCCAGAGTTGTGCCAGGCTTTGAGTGCTCCTATTTTTGACTCTTAAAACAGAACTCTCAATTTCTGTTGCCAGACACTGCAGGTGTGGTCAGAATGGCTGCCTTCCCTGCTCCTTTGCTTGCTAATTAACTGCACAGGTCCAGCCCAAGTGGGCTCAGAAGGCTACCCAGGGAAGGTCACAGCCCCACTGGGGAGAGATGTCACCTGAGTGAATTTCACCCATTTCATTAGAATTTTGTACACTTGAGTGAGCTGGAGTAGAGCTGCATGAAAGGTCTCTGCAGAAACAAACTTAGCAGATCAGGGGCTCTGTGCAGTTTTCCCTTGTGATTTATATATTTTAAGATTAGAGCTAACATTTTGCGAAATGCTATTTGAAGTTGTTAATCAGGTTTCCCTGAGCAGACTGAAACAGACAGAGCTAATTGGTTAAGATTATAGCTAAAAGATCGTGACCTCTCTCTGTGAAATGTCTTGGTCTATGTTTTTGTTCAGGTTTGTTCTTCCGTTTTGGGTTTTTTTTTGAGGAGGCAGATAAAGCATGGACTTAGTGAGGAACAGCATCTCTGTCTCAAATCTGCTGTTGTTAATGGGAGGGTTTTTTTACTAAATACTTCTGCATTCATTCTACTTGCATTTTTGACAGGAGGAGCACTATCAGGCGAGTTTTCAACTTTTTATGAATAAAACTAATAGGAAGCCTTTTCACAGCATCAGAACAGCCGTAGGTACAAAGTAACTTAATGAACTCTCACAATCCATGCAGTTACTGGCAAACCTGAATCATTTTATGAATAATTTTACTTGGATCTTAGTGAAAAAAATGTTCACATGAACAGTATGAGCAACAAATTTCCAGACAGAAACATGGAGGAGGGAGAGAGTATGTATAGACACAGTCTGTGGGGGCCCGTGACTTCATCGCACTTCACACGATAAGAGGGTTCACTTCAGGAGCTGGTAATGGGACGGAGACTTAAAAAGGCCAGGCTACAGGAAGCGGGGATGGTGAGTCAGGAAATGGCAGCTTTCCCTCCGAGTCATCCTTGAACCACTGCCGTGGTGTGCTCATAGTGGGAACTGGATTAGCAGAGATGCTGTTCCTTTCAGAAGAGATTTGAAACTTGGGTTGTGGCCATTTGATGTCTTTAAGCGTTACGTGCTGTTTCTTCCCGAGAACGTGGATTTCAGATCCTGGGTCTGGTCTGATCTCCAGCGTGGCTCCCTGTGTCGCAACCGACCCTCCCTGCATCGTGCGGGGATGCACAGTGTCTCCTTCCAGGCGCCGCTTTCCCTCCCGGGGCTACACACCCACCTCTGTTCTTGACCAGGCCACTGCACAGCCACTGACCCACAAGTTTCTTGTAACCACTCGATAGCTGTGTTTTCCTGCCGGACACAGATGATTTTCTATAACGTCTGGTAGGCTTACCAGGCAAAGAAGAGCGCTCCCTTAGGGGGTGAACAGCATTACCTGGTGATTGCAGGGGTGCTTATGAGGGGGGTACGGGGAGTGACTGGTCAGGCAGGCAGCAGCAATCCTCAGGCCGCCGTTCAGAGCGCAGCTTGGAAAAGTCAACTTACGGAGCGCCGCATTCGCTCCTGCGCCGCTTTTAATTAAACGAACGAAGTCACGCTCCGCGGTGAACGATGGCCTCAAAGGAGACAGAGCGCACCCGGGGCTGGAGCGCCGCCCACGCCAGCCGGGAGACCACCGAGCGACACCGGCCGACGGGGCAGAAAGGCGCCACCTGCTCCCCCCTCGACACCGCCCGCCTGCCGCGCCGCCCGCCTCCCGGCGCCTGGGCCCCCGTCCCCCGCCGCGGCCCGGAGCTGCCGCCGGGCCGCCCGCGAAGGCGCCGGGTGGGCCCCCTGCCTGCGGTAGCGGTGGCACCGGCAGCGGCCGCTAGATGCCGCCCTGCCCAACGGCTTGGCGGCGGCGGCGCCGGGCGCGGCGGCCGGGTGGCGGCGGCAGCTCGGCGGGGCCGCGGCTGCCCCCTCGTCCCCTGCGTGCCCGACCGGGGTGCGCCCTCCCCGCCGCTTGTGCCGAGCCTGGCTCTCGCGGTGCCGCCTTTCCGCCCCGGGCAGCAGCGCAGGGGGCTGCGTTGCCTCAAGTGTTTTCCGGAGGAGGCAACTTGTCAAGTTTCACTCCTCCGGGGGAAGTTAGGGTCGGCGGCCGAGCCGTGGGGACGAGGCCAACCCACGGGCGGGGGTATGGATCGAGCCGATGCGGGGAGCCAGCGTCAGGCACAGCTCCCGGGATGGCCGTGCAGGTCCAAGGCCAGGCTGGGCCACCGGCCTCGTGGGTTGGCAGTGCCCGTGGCTGGGCAGGGCTGGGCTGTGGCCAGGCTGGAGGATGTGACAGGGACTGTGGTGAAATGGGGCTGCTGGGCTGGGAGTGACCCCGGGTGGGGCCAGGCAAGGCCACTAAATTCAAGCACTCAGGGCTCAGGCACTGGCTGGGATCCATCAGCCTTCTTCAGGGAGTGCAGAGCCCCCACCAGCACAGGGGGCATGCCGTGGGGACAGGATTAGGTGCCAGTGAGTGAAACCAAGTGCTCTGTTCATTAGAGGGGTTCTCATTAAAGAGCTTCTGCAGTGATGTTTCTTGAAGACAAACCGACAGCAAACAGCCCTCAAGTGGATTAGAGCAAGTAGTTTGGATGTTGAATTTCAGTGGCAATTGACTGTGTTGCCCTTTTGAACCTTGCGTGTTTCGGTTTTCCCTCATCGAGTATTTTCCGTAAAAGAATGGAGACATTGACTGCTTGCATGGTTTTTGGGAGCAAAATCATCTGAAGAACACAGCCCCATGCCATAATAGCCGGCTGGCTGTGTGTGTTCATTGGGGAAAAAGTCAAGAGCAGTTAGTCCATGCTTCAAGGCTGGTTCTCAAGGAGCCCAAGGCCACTGAGATTTTGGCGTATTCATATTTCAAAGCTAGTTTGCAATATCAAATTGTTTAGGGGCTGAAGGAATATAAGCAATTGTCATGTTTAGCTGTTTGGGGGATTTTTTTGAGAGAGGTTTGTATTATTTCAAAATTGCTTACAATTGCTAACTTAGCATTTGTGTGAAATGCTGCATTGTCTGGGCTCCTGTATTTGCAAACAGATCAGATACCAGAAGTGTAAGCACTTCCTGTGCAGCTTCTTGCCTGCGACCTGGACTGACCCCGTGAATGGCGTGTGGGGGTGAGCAGTATCACACTTGGATGGATGCTTTCTTCCGTTATCGCTGGTGTGTCAGCCTAGCAAAACTGCTTGGTTTCTCTGCTGAGCTTGCCACATAGTTCCACCAATAAATGTAAACAACCAATTGCACTGAAGCCACCGTTTCATTTTGTGTAGGCTACCAAACAGCTGTCGGATGGGAATAACTTTGGTTGTCACATGTCTTAACCAAGGTCCTAGATGCAAGAGGCTGTCAATGTCTTTATCTTGCTTGACCTTCCTGGTTTTAGACTGGATCCTTCTTAGCTGTATGTTTTCAGTCTCTTATGAGGCTTTTACATAATTTCCAAGAGTGTGGCAGGTGTTACCCTCCTACAGAGCTCCAGTAGATTAGTAGACAGGAGCATTGAGTTCACTGGATCACTATGGATCTGTTCGGTTCTTCCATTCATCTCTTATCCATTAGTGTGCCACCACTGTCATATTAGTTTTAAGAGGAACCATTATGCTGCACAAGGTCTTAAAGTCATAAAACTATGAAAAGAGGGGTCTCAGGACAGCATTGCAAACAACTGTAATGGCAGATGAGCTGAGACCTCAGCGAGGGAGGGTTTTTTTCTGTCAGCATGGGCATGCATGTTGCTTTCAAGGTGACAGGAGGCTATGAGTGAGCATACCTGGGCAGCACACTATACCATAGACTTGGAAATGTTTGGTTTGGAAAAAGAATGCTCTCCATGTGTGATAGTATGTATTTAGCAAACAAAAGCTTTGTTGAGCACTCAGCAGACCTTTTGAAGTCAAATGGGAATTTCAAACCACTTGAGCCTGCAGGGCAGGCTGTTCCTATATAAAGGAGCCTTGTAACGTTCATTCTCAAGTTAGAGAAACAGCCTCATGGAAGAGGTGCTCACACAGATGGTTAGGCTTCAAGACTTTTGAAATTCAGGATTTATTTGGCTGAACACCCCAGAAGTCATCTTTAAGTTATCTGTTACTCATCCAGGCTGTCTGAACTTCTCAGGCTGAAGAGAGGAAGCGATGAGCAGGTTCATTTATGTCAGAACTTCCTGTTTTGCCTTGAACAGAAGGTGTTTAGAAAGGCCTTTTTCATGATGTTCTGCTGATCCAAGCTGAGATCAGTGACTGGGCAAAAACAGGAGAGAAAATGCTGGTTGTGGGATGCTGTTCTTGCCAAACCTTTTCAGCCTCCAAGGAAGGCTTATTTTGGCAGAATGTTAAGCAATGCTTTTTGGGTTGCATTTCAGCTGGGGAGGCTGATGGGAAAGATGGCTTCTCCCTGGGCACTGAACTCTAAATATTTGACTTTTATACAACCAAAATTCCTCTGAATAGATACGGAATAAGTGACGAAAAATGAGCTTTTACCAAACCTGTGGAATTCATTTGAACTTTGCCAGGTGTTTGGCTGTAAGACTGTGAGGTCCCATATTTAACAGCTCATATACTTTGCCAATAACATGTGAAGTGTTTCATTATCTTATACACTGTAGTTGGCACACATCAGTTTGCAGACAAAGAGCAATGGTTTATGGTATTTGTGGATTCCATGTGCTGTTGTGGCCATGAAATGATGTGTGGTGTATGATAAGACAAATCTATAAGAATGAAAGAGCTCATATAGTGAATATAAGATACTTTCAAGTCTATGATAAGTAAAACCATAAATTGTTCAGTAACATCAGTGTTTTGATTTTTGTCTCCTCTTATAAATGCCAGGAGTAAAAAACAAATAGAAGGCTCGCCTTCAGCTCATCCAGTGCATGGGACAGATGAAGAGCTAATTTATTTTGAGCCTGCAAGATGACCAGGTCTTTTTGGAGTATTCATCCTAAAGGCTAATTTTTTACAAATTAAACGTCAGTTTAGGTGGACAAGCTTACTGTACCAACTGTGTACTCACACCAATTCCCAATATCCAGTGAAGTATTTAAGTCCGTATTAAAGTAACTACTGCAAGATTCTGGTTGGACCAAAAGGTCTTTTGTATGTATTTTTATGTATTTTTTTTCCCCTGTGGTGGTTTCACTGTTTTCTGAGTTTTAATCTTTCCAGAGAAAAAAAAAAAATGCTTTAACCTACTTCTAAGTAACTCCTGCTTCTTGATTGAACAAATCTTTAGTGTTGCTTTCCAGCCTGGCAATGTGTGTAAATGGTACGTCTAAAGGCTTTTCTGAGGTGGGATCTGAGGACGAGAAGCAAGTCCCTACACCAGCAACTCCCCAGCCACGGGGATCTGGTGTGTTGCAAGAGTGGCGATGTTTGCTGTGGCAGGGCTTGCAGCAGCCTGTGTGGTCTGCCCTCCTGGCCCCAGCAGCCCATCTGGAGAACTAACGGGAGTGAACTGCCCGGGAGACCTTGGTCCTCCCCCAGTGGAGCTCTGTAGGAGCCCACCAAGGAGTCAGAGGGCTGCTGCAGCTCAGGGAGATCTGCTGTGCCTCGCTAATTGTAATCCAGAAAAAAACAAGCCCTGGGTATCAAGAAGAGCAAGGAGGAGAAAGCTAGGGTATGGAAAGCAGAACAGGGAGCATCTTGTTTTCCTGTCATCTGCAATGACTTGGGGAGGCTGGTGTGTCTGTGGTGGTTCTGCTAGTGCTTAGGACCTCTGTCAGATGCATTCTCTTCAGAGAGCTAGTGAGCCTTTACATGTGAACAAGAGAGCACGTCATTTGTCTGATGCTGAATTTCAGTATTTTCAGTATTTTTCCCCTTGATGTGGTTTAGGGGTACAGAAGATGGTTTAAATGCAATTATTATTATTATTTCTAATGCATTTTCTGTGCTGTGAACACTGACTGAATGAAAAAGTTGTCCCAAACCCTGTGAGACTGGACTCTAGAATTAGTCATCTGACCAAGAAATGACTAGACTAGTCAGTGGAGGAAGCGAGGTGGTGGGAGGACATGGTAAGAGCAATGTGTATATATATCTAGATTTATAGACTGTAATACTTGCTTTGATGCCATTGGTTGGCAGAATAGCATATTTGAACTTGTCTGAATTCAGTGGTTTCTTATTATCAGAAAAAATGAGGCAGTTCTAAGAGATGCATGGTTTTCTTTGTGTTTAAAAGAAGCAAAATCCAAGAAACTTCTAAAGAGCCCAAATCTTTTGAGGAAAATGATAAAAATAAAGCTTTCCACTGAGTCTGCCTTATTACAGAAACTTTTGTGGTTAGTCTCACTTCTAGCGACTGCACAGATTCTGTTCGTTTATATTCCTGACACGACGGTTGTGAAGCCGTTTCTCTGGCACTGACAACGTAGTTGTAAGACTAGGATATTCGAGTTACCAGCTTTCTGCATTTGCACTTAATGTCCCTTTTGAAGAAACTACCTTATTTGGAGCAGGTAGCATACACAGAACCAGATTTGGCAATGTTTTTCATCTGATAGCAATTCGCTACGGCATTAGGCGATTTTTATTCTCCCAGCTTCCACAGTGGAGTTCACCTTTTCCTATTTTATATTGGTTGTCTGGACTCTCCATAAGCTGGATGGACAAACACTTTCCACAGACATCAAAAATGATCAACCATTTGACTACGGAAATCTGTGTTTAAAACTGGCATAGATTTAGAGTGGACTTAAGAGTGTCCTAACTATTAGCCTGTCATCTATTTTTGCTTGTTGGGCAGAAAATAATTCAGTATTGTCTAGCTTTTGGTGATAATATATTGTAATTAGGATGTTTATGTAGGATAAGGACTGCAGAAAAATATCTGAGAAAGCTTCCTGAGTACTGTAACCTCAAATCTGGATCTGTTATTGATGCCTTCTGAACAAGGTGGAAAAAAGAAAGGTATCAGTGTGGGCCATATGAAATGTCCTCTAAATGGCTTTTGAAAACATGGGCATGAGATAAATTTTTGTTATTATAAATGAGCTGATGTTTGATTTTGAACTATTGCTTAAATGAGAGATATGTCAGAATATTATTTTCCATCAGTAATCAATGAAATTTAATTAAAATACTTGTGAATAATTAACAAAATGAAATCACTGGCATTTTATCAAATCTTTATCTAAGACCTTAGAATAAATCTTGTGAAAGTATGCACTTTACATCAACTGGAATAGAAAAACCAGAATCCCACCTGCCTAAAGCATACACCTGTTCAATGCAGAGAAGGAAGTTACAGTTTAGGGTACCAGGAATTTGAGATAAAATTTCAATTTCTTTCACCTTTGTTTTAAGACATCAGCACACGTAGAAGTAATAAGGCACGTCCGTATTTCAGCCCACATCATTTTAGGTCTAGGAGTGCCAAGTGTGAAAGTAAATTTTTCTTATGGTGCATTTTAATCAGGATAAAATGACAGTTTTAGAGTCACACAGTGCACATAACAAGATAAGCAATGCTGCTTCAGCACAAATTGCATGTACTGTGAGAAAGGGGTATATACTTAGAAAGCAGATGGCAGCCCCGAAGTCATGGTGATATTGTAAGGCATCAGTATACAGTGTCTGTCTTTTATGTCATTCTTAAAACAATGCTCAAGAATTGCATTTCCTTAGTTTTGTATCTTTACAGTCCTTAAAATCTGCCATAGATCCAAGAATGAATGTAGGCAATTAAAGAATTTCATAAAACTTAGTATCTTGAGGGGAAAAATTATTAGAAAGCCAAACATTTGCATCAACATTTAATTTACAATACTGTCCTCTCAGTATATGCTCACAGCTCTCCATTGTTGTTGTTGGGAATTGTGTATGCTGAAGTCAAGCAGAATTAAGCTTTTGTAAGCAGATAATTAACAGATAAATGTAGTATCTCTGTGCTCTGTAAGTTGGGTATTGGACTTAGGGTTTTCAGAAACCCTGGTTACGTTGGGTTTTTTTTGTCTTAGCTAAATTTCCTGTTCTTACATGGTATTTTTTCATCCAGTCTATAGTTTTTGAAAACAACTGTATGGTTTATGGTGACTGATGATTTTTGTTTAAACTGATACTACACATTGCCATGAAATATTATTCTATTTCAGCGTAACTTGGAAACATGATCCATTTCTTTAGGCGTAACTAATAATGCTCTGGATGCTGACTATTGTAACGGTGTTAATTCTTCCCAGTCTCTGTTATGCTGGTCTGGCTTGTGCAAAGAGTTTAAAAAGGCCAGGGAACCCAAGACCACTGGCATTGCCAGGAAATGACATCTGAAAAGCTCCCAATCTTACAGTTTGCCCTCCTGCTGATGAAGAGCAATAGCAGGCTTGATTTGGGTTTATTTGTGGATGGCTATTTTTTACAAAGTAACAAATCAAAGATATAAATCAGTGCAGGTCTTATATGACATTTTATCTGCTTTGGTTTGTTGGTTGGCGTAGCATGACCGATAGGAAAGGAAAGACACTTTTCCATTTTGCTTTTGGTACGATTGTGGTACATTTCTGTCGTTTTGCTTACACTACCAAACACATTCTACCCCTTTAAAAAAACAATAATAAAAACAAAAAACCCCACAACGTTTTTTTCCCCAAAGTCACATATTTTACTGTCTTCATCATAGTTTTTTGCACCTTGGGTCAATCTTACAGTTCTTACTTTGGAGAAAAGCCTTGGTGACGTCAACAGGTGGTCTCCTGGAATCAGCTCTTGGTTATGCCCTCCTGACTGCATGATGTCTGTCAGAGAAATGTGGCTGACATCACTGTGCTTGTTTCTAAGGCAAAGCTTGTAAGCCAAAGTCTATCATCGGTCAGTGCCTCCAGACCTGCTCTTTGAATTTGCTTTGTTATTGAAGTCTCATCCAGCTACTTGCATGGTGGTCAGAGCAGTACAGAGAGACTGCAGAGTCAATAACCCCCTTTCAGCACCCTAGGAAGGAACCATAGGCATGTGTTTGTGACTCTCTTGACAGACAGGTCCAAAAAAGTCTACGATTTACTGGCTTGTGTGGTGCTTCAGCAGCTTATAGATGCCTTCTTTATTCAAATGAGGGACTGTGGAGTGGAGATGTTCTGTTCACATGTACACATTATGCTTGTGCTGTAGGATTGGGGGAAATGAGATCTTGTGTTTGCTTTTATATACAGAACCTGCTCTATTAAGTTGCCAGGTTCCTTACTAGTTTTCTTAAATGCAGAAGCATGTCTGCTTTGCAGGTGTTTTGTTAAAATTATGTTTCATTGTAAAGAACAGGTCTTATCCTGTTTGGTTTTGGGTTTTTTTTTTGTTGGGTTTGGTTTGGTTTGTTTTTTAATCACTACATTCACTTGTGGAATTATTAATAGCCAAACAGTTAACAGTTAAAGAAAGATGTCCATGTCTTTGGTTTGTATTTAAGTCATCAAATAATCTTTTGCTGAGCCATGCAAAATGCTTCTATTATGTGATCGTTTGAATCATCGCTTATGAAGTTGACACACCCATGAAGTTGTTTTTGGCTTTGATACCTGAAGGACTTACTGGAGTGGCTGGAGGGTTTGGTTGTATTCCACATCTCACAGCATCATGGGACACTGGGACAGTAGTTGCCTCAGGGAAGCAAGAGAACATCAACACTAGCATCATCACTGTTCATCTTCACTCCCACTTTGATTCTGCTTTGGTTCCTTTTAGCTTCACACTTCTCTTCCTCAGTGCAACAGCAGGATTGTATCATAAGTTGGTCCGTGTGTCTGAGCAAAAGTAGGTGATACTTCAGGGTTCTTTACTTTGGAAAGGAGAGTTTACAAAGTCTAAATACTGGACATTTAAAGTTGATCAGATTTAAGCTGGGAATAAGCGGAAAAATCAGTCAAGCATGGGTAAGTAATGATTGGAAAACTGCTAAGGTATATAGTGGACTATCTGTAAAGATAAACATAAAATAGGTGCCGTAAATCCACCAGAAGTTATAGCCTGTTTGATCAGGAGGGTGGTCCAAATGAAGATGATGGTTTCTGTTGAATTTCTAGGTTGTACCACAGAAAAGCAGTAAGGAAGAAGGGATTTGTTGCTCCTTTTGAAATTAGCAATACCTCTTGGCTTTTCTGTCAAATAGGCCTTATTAAAAATAGGTTGTATCTTGACAGTGGTAAATGCTTAAACTGTAAGGGTATTTAAATCTTAACTGTAAACATAGGGTCTCTTCAGGAAAACAGACATGTTTATAACTTCTAATTGTTAAAAATTGTTAAAATGTGCTAGTTTGCAATGTTGAGAGACTTTGCTTAGATTGTATGGTAGGAGAGGAAAGCTCTCCCTCTCTCGTCTTTAAACTGCCCAGGTTGTGACCTCAGATTCAGAGGCACACCTTGCTGTGCAGAAATCCAAGACTTCATCCTTTCTTCTCTTGAACTGTCAGTTCAGGAAGCAGGATCTCCCAAATGATGAGGATTAGTATGGGATTTTGCTTGTGAAATTGTCTTCCAGATGGCGGGGACCTACCACCATCCTATCCGGTGCCACTGCGATGGCTGCAGGACTTGACTCAGCTTCTGCCACTTCTATGGAATGTAGGAAGAGCTGGCACACCAGCCCTCATCGGCCCTAAATTCAACCTTCTGTACTCATCCTGTTTGTGTTGGGCATACTTAAAAGCTCTGAAATGATATAATGTGAGCACACCAATAGGTAGGAGGAACAAAAGCGACTATAATATTTGAACAGAAAACAGACAGGAATTACAGAATATCTTTGCTGGTGGAGAAGTGGCATGATACATTAAAATTCAGGTTCAAACAAGCTAAATAAATTAACTGTATCACAGTATGACTGTGGATTCCAACTGGAAGGAATATTATAATGTTGTGGTTACAGTCCTGATCCCTTGCTTGGGCAACCAACAATGAACATGATATACCAAGAGGCACTAAAATATCTCAATAATAATAAAAATCTTTATTTCTCTACAGACAGTGTAACCATCATATGGGTGTAGAAGACAGAGCATCTTTTTTTTTTTCCTTTTTTGACACCGTGCATGACATTTTAGAGTAAACAGCCAAAGAACAAACAAGAGGAGAAACAGCTTGTGATTTAGGCCTGAGTTACTGTGCCATACATGGCCCAGAAGGTGACTCTCAGAGAGTAAGTGCAGTAGCAGTTGCCAGGTACTGAAGCTCAACGTTTTTGTGTGAGTGAAAGACACACAGAGATTCTTAGATAAAACTGAGAAAACCTCTCTGAAAGGAAATGAAAACAGCTAAAATGTTACATTTCTTGAAGTTAATTTCTTGAAGTCATCTTTGATAGGTGTGTGCATTTTCTCTCTGAAAAGTAGTTTCTAAACAGATTAAAAAAGAATAAAGGACAGAAAAAGACGTATTTGAACATGTGGAAGTTATTCCAAGTAATTAACACATAGAAGAGAATAAACTTCCATGAGATGCATATCAAACCATACTAAGGTACACCAAAAAGATTTGTAAGAGATTTGCAAAAGACATAAAATAAATAAACTCTCGTATGTCAAATCTTAGAATTTGAAACTCCACTGATATATCTGTGGAATCAATGTATGAAAGAAATGTGATAGCATTGATCTTCAGTATGGAGGAGCTTACAGCTGCTACAGGTGGTGAGGCAAGGAAATAGCAGAATTTTTACATAATTCTCACAATCAATCCTTCTTACCCAGGAGTTTAAATGACACAAATATGAAATTGCCAAATTGTTAACTGGCATATGTGTCCTAGCTAGCTGTTACTAGTAGAAGGATGGGAAGTGGCTGTTTTGTTGCCAGTCTAGAGTGTCTAACTTAGTATCAGGCAGACCATTAGAAGCTAATTAATGAAGATTAGGTGAGGAGGCACAGCGATATGTATCATGAAGATTGCTGTTGTTGCTTTGTTGCTGTGCTATTCTGATTTTACTGAAGGAGTCAGTGTAGGGTGGCTGGATGCTGTGTGCTGCCTCTCCAAGAAATATGATCCACCGCCATCTCCATTTGTCTTATATTATGGGGTTGCTCAATGAATGGGAAAGTTCCCTTCTGAGAAGGATGTGAGAAATAAAAAATTAAGTTTGCAGAATAAAGGGATTTTTCCACTAGGGTCATACTGGGTTAGTCTGGGCGTATGGGCCTGTTGGTGTATTTATGAGAGGATGAAGGACAAAGTTGGCTTATGCAAGCAGGAAAGTCCTTTTCAGGGCAGTAGAAAAAGATCAATGACTGAAAGATAAAGCAACACATGAAATTCTGTTAATAAATGCAAAATAATCTATGAAGGGAGGAAACCCAGCTGTGACTGTTAGCCAGTACTAGACTCTATATTGGCCATTACTGTTCAGGGAAGAGACCTTGAAATAGTTGCAGGCAGGTCTATGCAAAGTCAGCTAGTCAAAAAGATAAATATATTTTAGGAATGAATTGGAGTGGGACACACAACCAAACAGAAACCATCCCTGACTTTGCAGGATAGATTTCTTGTTATTTGTAACAGGCCGAGTAAATAGATGTTCATTTACTTAAGTGACTGATGTCACATAGGAAGTCATCCAGTTTAAAAAGCAAGCAGGCTCAAAGGGTGACAAAAGCATCAGAATGTCTAAATGAAACTTTTCTTCTCAAACATTAAGTTTTCAGAGGTCACTTTGCAAATTGCTTCTCCAAGCCCATGCAGCAGTGGGATTCACAGACTGTAGGTTGGTTGTACTTAAAAGGTGTTGTGACTCATGTCTTTTACCATAACTACCAGGAAACATCAGGCTCTTAGGAAAACAATCTAGTGAGTGGCACCCAATACTTAAGGGAGCCATTGCAGTATCTCTTAGTGTGTGAAGTTGTCTGCGCTCGTTGAATGGACAAACATCCTTGGATTCTTTGACATGGAATCATAGGATCGTAGAGTGCTTTGGGGTGGAAGGGACCTCAAAGATCATCTAGTTCCAACCCCCCCATGTAAAAGTATGGGCTGATCTTTAATAATGTTTTATTTTAGAGGTTACAAGCTAACTCTAATAGTTTGTGGCAAATGATGCTTCATGTGCAAGTCATTAGTTTAAAGACAGAGTATTTCTATGTTAATTTTTATTACGATCATTAAGAAGACGTAAGGTGAAAAGCAGAGGTATTGTTTTCTTTTGAGGGGGAAGAGAGGTATATAATCATACAAATATTAGCCAGAATTTTATTAACAGTTACCTTAACTTTCCTTTCCAATTCCCATGCTTTCTGGGATTGGAGAGGGTCATGTCTCCACCTCCTTCCTGTGTCATAAATAGTTAACAACATGAGCATTTTCAGTGTCCTGGGGCAGTCCTTTGAGTTAACAATTTATGCAGGAGAGACACCCTGTCAGTTACTGTTTCAGCTTCTCCTTCTGCAGACTCAGAAAGGATTCTGGATCATGGTTGGCAATTTCACACTTGGAAGGATTTCTATTAGGTGGTGGTTGTTGTTGTTATTATTGTTATTATTATTTCCTTAATGTCACCATAGATTCTGTAGGCTCTGGCAGAAATGGGGCGGACAATTGGCCCACCCTGTGCTTGAGATCTTACTGTTGCACAAATTTAATAGTTTCCATCAGTTAAACTAAATATGTAGAATATATCTAGATATGCATACAGATATAATGAAGTCTGTATAATTTGTCAACCTCTGGACTACCAAAAGCTTTGGAAACACATACTGATGTCTGTTGCCTTAGCAGAAGTTGCAACAACTCTATTTACTTAGAATTATTTTTTGGATGGGCATACTGACTGCTGTAAGTGACATCAAACTCAGGCTGAAAGTTTCCAAACTGAGACACGCTCTGCCAAAACAGAAAGAATTCTGTTATTGTTGAACTCTAGATGCCTAATGTGCAACTCTCAAACAGCAGTGCTGTGTTTTGGGAAATACTGATCAACTGGGACCCAGAAACAGGCAACAAAAAGACATTTCTGGCTCCAAATGGCAAATTCCCTTCTTCACAGAGAGACCTTGTTATTCCTCCTTACTTGTGCACTTCTAAATAGGCAGTTTCCTATTTGCATTTCACATCTAGGTAAGATTTCTATTTCTTGCAACTGATCAGACTAGAGGAAAATAAAGAGAGGGATAAGGTCAGCACAGCTAGTAAGGATGGTTCTAGAGCACACCATCCAGATTTGATTATATTTTGCAATTTTCTGTAAATACCCTTATGACACTTCATGTTTTCTTTGGGAATTCTTTGAACTTTTGCTCAACTAACTTTGATGGGAATTTATATGAGTAATGACCTCGGCGGGACTCTTGATGTGGAAACAATTACCCTCCAGCTGGATGCTACCTTGTCAGCCTGTCTAGTGCTACCACAGACTCCTGTGTGTGCTCAGCCAGCCCAAACCTCCAGAAGGGAGGCAGCGTCAGGGTGCTCTGTTTTTCCTCCATCCTGAGACCTCTGTAAGGCCTAGAAAGTTCAGACTTCATTCCTAGACCTGGGAATGACTGACCAATGCTCACTTCTGTTTACTTAAGGAATGACTGAGATGTTGCAAAGGATAACTCATAACTGGGGGGCTGGGGATGTACAGTGTGACATGATGACGTTATCCACTTTGAGCTACGTACAATGTAGACTTTGCTGCTGGCACAGTAGGGTGCATGAGCAAGGCTGGGCAAGTAAAAGGGGACAGGTGCTGAGCACTGCAGTCCTGGTAAGAGCAGTGGTTGCAGGGCATCTGGGCTTCCCATCTTTCCTTCAAGGGGCATAAAACCCCACATGTAGCCAGTCAAGAAACAGACATGTATCAATAAAATAAGGCCAGAGTGTAATTAAACAATAAATCATAACAAGCAGTGTGCATTTCTAAGGAATTACAGCATGCCTTGGGTGGAGTTACAAGGCACGAGGCCAAAGGTTGGATGGCTTTAATCACCCAGGACACACAGAAAACCCCTAATGCCGACAGTGCTGGAGAAAGGAAGAGTGGGATGGTGTGGGCAGTCTTTCTGCAGGCAGTTTAGAAACCAAGTTTTGATTTTATCCTATTTGGGTACAGAACTGTCTGTATCGGCCTTCTGCTGAGTATGGCCTCAGCTGGTTAACCTACTAAGGCTGCAGAATGACACTGGCAAGTCAACCAGCTAGTCACTTGTTCGGCACCCAAGTAGATCTAATGTGTGGAGCAGAAAGTTATACCCTGAATTAAGGCAGCTTTTTCCAGCCTCTGTGCCTGGGCTGGGATTTCCATGAGTAGAGCTCAAGAGCAAAGAGAGCAACTGCTATCTCTGATATGGCGAGCAAGGAACCAGGGGAATGAGAGGACCCCTGGGATGCTGTATGCAGAACTGCCAAGGGGTCTGTGCTGAGGCTAAGGCTGGGGAGACTTGAGGTGACATACCTGGGGTGACAGACATGCTGAGACCATGGACTTAGTCAGAGAGGCCCAGGGCATGAGCTGGAATCCAGAGTTACATTGTCCAGTGAGGTGGGATGAATGGTGAGGGAGAGCATTTCAGTGCTTTTCAGTGTGGGTGATCAAATATTTAATTGTGATACCACCAGGTGTCTGGGTGGCAACTGTTTTACTGCACTGAGGGCTGTGAGATTTCACAGAGCTGTCAGTGGGATGGCCAACTTCTTCCTTGTCACACCGATCTTCTCCATGTGACCTTTCCAAAGATCTGAAGCTTTACCCGAGAGGTGAGTATGAGGTGATGCTTGCAGGTGCAGTGTTTCTCTCACCCTGCGTTCTTCCTCTTTCTTCTGCCGTTTGCCTGGAGAGAGAGCAGACTTAAACAGAGACAGAGATCTGCTTGAGAACCAGGGCTGGCAGCAGGACACCATCTCTCAGTGAGGGGAGGAAGCTCAATGTGGCACGCTTGCTGCAGTGGCAGCTCCCAGGAGCGTGTGAGAGTCACAGGCTCTTGGAGAAGAGGTCTCGTGAGGTGGGAGCCTTGGTCTCACGCTGGTAATAAAGCATTCGAAGACGGAATGTGCTGATTCACAGAAATAGAGACTCTTTGTGGGAAAGGGCTGGCTTTCACAAATATCTTGACTTGAAAACTATTGTGGAAGTAAAGTTTTGGAACTGTCAATGTTTTGGTAGTTTCCAACTGAATGGCTTTCTGCTTCAAAATTGCTTTTTGTTTTGAAAATTAAACTTAGTAGCATATAGAAAGAGCTGCATAAAAAAACATGTTCTGAAATTGTCAAAGCAAAATGTTGGCCACAAGCTCCAGGTTTTTTTCCTCTGCTTTAGGTCTTTAGCTTTGAAAAATTTAAATCTTTCCTCCCTCTTTGAAGTGTGGAAAAGTATCAATATCTAGAAAACAGTTTACAGGGAAACCATTTCTCTCCCAGCTTAATGTGGCTGACTGTGCCACTTTTACATGGACTAGCCCCACTTAAAAGCAACAAGTTACTAATAAATTCACTCTAAAAAAATAAATAAAACAATTCTATTGTACATAAGCCACCTTTTACTGCCACAATTAGTCTCCCACAAGTACAACCAGGTTTTCTGATTTTAGGCTTAAAATGATTACTGATGATTGTAATGCACTCAAAAGAAACCAAATGCAGATGGTTAAGTTTGAACAATGTTTTTCTCACACAGTGTTTAACGTTCAAGAAAGTCATAAAACAAAGAAGTCCCAATTCAGTACTGTGCAGCATGTCCTGCTGATGTGTTTATTTCTGTTGCCTGGATTTTAATCACTGGGATGTGCTTACTTCAAATGTGATGCTAAACATTGCCCATTATTCTAATGCATTTCCCAGGAAAGTGCATTCTGACTAGCATGCAGAGTGCAGGAGAAAAACATAGGGGGATCATTATATTTTTTCCCCTCCAAACGTGGCCTTAAGAACAACAATGGTTCATTCTTTCAGGCCCTGGATCCCGAGTCCTATTTATACTGTTACCAGTTTGGCGAAGGGGAAGAGCCTTCCAAGCGGGGGTGAATTACAGTTGTACCTACTGCAGCAGCTCCTCACAACCCGCTGTTGTCATTTCTGCCCCCCCCCTCTGCACCCGTCGTGCCAGGAAGCTCTGTGGCGTGGCTCACAGCCTTACCAACCTGCTTAGTCAAGCTTGTGGGGACGGGCTCCCAGTCCCCTGCTCTGTGCGGACATCAAAGATGCCGCGATGCTTTTTCCTAGGAGTCGTGGTTTGTTGCAGAATTCTTGACTATAATTATGTCCCACAGCAACCGTTGTGCAGCAAAACATGAGTCAGTTGACTGCTTCCAGTCCAGCAGTGGTTGCATTTTGGCGGTGATGCGGATTTCTGGAGCAGCGAGTTGAGTTACACAGCGAAGCCTCGTCAATGATGTCGTTAGGTTATCTGGGCTCATGGGTTCAGCCTGTGGGATAGAAGTGCTTCTCATCACAGTGATGTTGGGGTGCTGTGGTGACATGTGTAGAACAGATAGGGTGGCTTTTTTTTTCTTTATTTGTAACATTGTGGGCACCCTACAGTACTATAAATAGGTTCAGTCTGCTGCATTAAAAAGGTGGTGGATGATGAAGGTGGGTGGAAGGTAAAGAAGAGTAGCTAGGAGGAAAAGGTGGCAGATTTCCAGTTGTCCCACATTATTGAAACTAAGACAAGGACATTTTTTTTGCCAGGACCAGCTAGAACCTCAGCATCAGCTCTCAGTCAGGCGCAAATAGCATTCACTCTGTACTCTCCCCTCCTCGAGTTCCTTTCAAGTACTTTTTACCTGGGAAACTTTATGACAGCAATATCTTGCAATGTAAAACATTATTTTCCCTACACTGTGTGCTGGGGACTGTATCCTCACAGCAGGACACCCAAAGCAGCAGGTTAGCAGATTGGCTGCTGAGCTGGTTGGGAGCCCCCATGTCGTTAGTCCATGTTACATGTGTTCTGAAGCCCAGCTGCTTTGCATGTAGGTACAGAGAAAGAAAAGAAATGCCCTTGGCAGACATCACCAGCTAGTTGTTCTTGTCTGCGATTTCATGATGCTTAAGGCACAGCGGAGCTTTTTTCTCATTAGTAAGAGTCAGTATGCAGAAAACAGATCTCATGAAGTGCTGGTGTACTGTGTCACCCTGTTCCATCTTCATTTCAGCATCACCCACCCCTGCCTTGCCTGAAAAGTTACACACTCTGCAGGATGCCTTGGGAAGACGGATTGTTTTCATTTGCAGAGAGGTTTGCAGCAGAGCACTTTTAAAATGACATTGTAAGAAATTGCTACAGTGCAAGACCTGCTCTGACTTTTATTTATATAAAAAGAGATCAGGGTTAGGATTTCTAGTTGGAAGAAACCCATGATTTTACTAGGACAGGGGGGCTCATTCTTCTCTCTTGGCATGCCATGCTCTCTGCAATCTATTTGAGAGGCAATAAAGGCAGTAATAAAGTGGCAATCAAAAACAACGCTTCGGTAGTCCTGAGACGCAGTTTGTGGTATTTCATTTGGAACTTATTTGCCTAACCCTCTCCCACACAGCTATCTGTCTTAGGCACCTACATGAGTCTCCTCTTCGGAGTACCTGAGGCAGACAGAACTTTACATTTAGGGTTTTTTCACAGCAGCCCAGAAAGTTTTGTTGTTGGGAAGGGGAAGCCCCCAGAGGTAAAGGTGCAATGGGTATGACAACTACGCAGTGCAGGGACAGCAGGAAGGACTCTGGACCAGGAGCAATACATTTGCATCAGCCCCAGGTTAAACCAGGTTAACTGACCCCCGTAAGAAGAAACCTGCATTTCTCAGGGATGTGCTGAGGCTGGGGAGGGGGCGGTCCTGCCACCAGATCTGAGTGAGAACTTCGTGTGTCTGCTCCACACTGTGCTGCACTGCAGCCAAACGGCGCCCAGGGGGGTCAGAGCTGTCAGTGCTTGGGTGCTCTGAAGTACAAAGTGGATACGCCTGACCTCACAGCAGCTGAATGTACCTCCTGAGGTCCTTTAAAACCCACCCTGGGATCCTCCTGTGGACATTTGACAAGTCCAGAGCTATTGCTGCAGCACTAGGCCAGCCTTTCCCTCACCCCACAGCTGTGGCTAGTTGGCTACACTGACTGTAGGGCGGTGGTGCTTCTCACCTGAGCAGATAATTCAGAATGAAGTTGGTGTATTGTCTTTTATTGTCAGGCATGTAATAAAAGCAAGATATGTGTGAGCTGTTCATAATTTTCTCAACATTCATTATTCTACGTACTTTAGAAAGCTGTGTTTCACAGATCTTTTCTCTGTATGTTGTTGGTTCTGCGAGCATCACCAGGCTTCTTGATTGCTACTTAGCAATTAGGTACCAGGACTTTCAAGGTCATGTTTCTGACCTAAGCTGGGACAAGTTTACAGCATTGCAGGCTTTCATATCCCTGAGTGGACAGGTTGGATGCTTTCTCTTATTCCTCAGGATGGTAAGATTGACATATACTTTCTGCAGGTTTTCATGCCAAGAGATACTGACCTGGATGTGGCAAAGAAAGACTGAAGAGAGGATTGAATGATCTTAAAATTCAAAACAGTACATGCAGAAGAGGCTTGTTTCTCAGTTTCCTCTCTTTTGCATTACTGCTCTGGAAGACCTTTTCCCCTCTTCTGTATTTTTGCACATCTTCTGTTGAGCAGGAGCAAAGGGTAGAGCTGGACAGCTAGTGATAGAAATACTATATGGTTTTTATATGCATGGTCAGTCTTCTGTCCCTGGAGATGAATAGATTTAACATCCTAGGCTAATTGTTATATACACAACTGATGGAAAATTGGGACATAGTTGACCATGATTCTGAACTTAGGCAGAGTATTTCCTTTCATTCTCACTCTTCCAGCACAAGGGGGGAACTCCATGGTCCTTGCTCCAGCTGCGACAAGGCAATGGGCTGTTGGCTGAACAAAGGCTGCAACATTTAAAAATAGAGGGCCAAGCAGATTTTCTGCTCTTCATTAACCTTATTTTTTTTGCTGCTGGATTTCAGCACATCCCACTTTTTAATACATTTATCTTTGTAACGTACTTTGGGATGGAGGAGAATAATGTTGTCTTCCTAAATCTGCTTATAAGGAATTGACATGGGGAGAGGTGAAAAACTTCAAAACATTCAGGTTTCCAGTGGTACAGATCATAGAACTGTAGAACCACAGAATCTTCTGAGTTGGAAGGGTCCCATAAGGATCATCAAGCCCAACTCCTGGTTCTACACAGGGCCAGCCAAGTCAGAGCATGGGACTGGGTGCAGCATCCAGACGCTTCTTGAACTCAGCCAAGCTCGGTGCTGTGACCCCTTCCCTGGGGAGCCTGTTCCAGTGCCCGACCACCCTCTCAGTAAAGAACCTTTTCCTGGTATCCAACCTAAACCTCCCCTGTCACAGGTTCATATTGTTCCCTCAGGTATGGTATGATAGGATGAGACAGTACTCAGGTCCTCACTCTCATAGCTGGTACTAGGCATTTCTAAAAAAAATGCCCCTAGAGATGTCTTTCCAAAAGTCACTGACGTGGCAAAGCAGGGATGTGAACCCACCCAGGTGCCCCAGCTGCTTCGTTAGCACCGAAAATGCTGTTTTATCCTTCCTGTCCCAACACTGTACTTAGTCCTGTCACTGCTGCCTTTGATTTAGAAGGGCCACTCTGAATAGAAAGACTGTACTCAGCGTGAGTAATGGTGGTGAAACGAGTCTGTCTTTTTAGTAGCTGGTTTTTAAGCCCGAAAACCCTGGCATCTTCACAACGTGTGAATCAGCGCATCCAGCTACGGATGTTGTCCCCTGCAAACTGAGGAGTCTGTACTCAGCCGTACTGCTACTGAGCCACAGAAACGCTATCACAACGTGGTTCCTCTCTCTACAGCATCCAGAAGATAGGCACTTCTCTCTGTAGTAGGGAAAGATCAGAGAAGGTAGAAAGCAAACTAGAGTAACACAAAGGAAGGGAGGAAAAAAATGTGTTCAAAAGATCTCTGTCTCTCCCCAGCTTCCTGCTCCCTCCCCCTGTCCCCCCCGCCTCCTCTTCCTTCTGTCTCTAAGGGTTAAATATGCAGAGGGAAAAAATTGCTAGACTTTATGTCTGTGCTTGGTGGGAACTATTAAATTACGGCTGGATGTTTTTAATTATGCCACACATAAATGCCTGAGCACAACAGTGTTTTAATCCAAATGTGAGCCTCATTTATGTGTGTTCTGTGTTTGCTCTGAAATGCACTGGCTGGCACTTGTTTGTGGTGGCCCCTTTGTGGCATTGTAACAGTGTGGGGTTCTTCCCCTCCTCCTCCCCCCCCCTTTTTTTTTCCCAAGTGCGAGGATGGGAGCTAGTGCTGGCGAGGGGGAAAGGAAATGGGTAATAAAACAGAGAGCTAAGCGGCTCACTGGAGCCAGCGATGCTGGGATCTGGTTAATTGCTCCGAAATGAAAAAGATTCGGGGGTTTTCATGAAATCCCATAGGTGCATTTGCCAAGCCTCAAATATTAGATTGAATTACAGTTTCTAATTCCTCCCCCCTTTTACCCACAGCCATGTGTCTTATTTCTTCCTAAGGCTCGTCCACTTTTCAGAGCAATGAATGTAAGAGGGAAGCTGAGTAAGGACTGCCTGCCTCCTTCTTTTACACCTTCCCCACCTATGTCTTTTCCTAATCCCACCTTTTATTAAAAAGCAAGAAATCCATCTCTCTCTCCCCTCCAGTGTATCCTGATCTGTTTGTGGATTTGAGGTTGAACTGTTGCCTGTGTGTTCTGCCTCGCGAGGGGCTGCGGGGAGGGTGCCCTGAGGAAGACTGTCTCTGTCCCTTGTTCTCTACTCCCATGCGCTAGCTAAGCATAACATAATCTTTCCCTGTGTAGCCACCACGACTTGTTTTTTTTTAAAGGGGCTTTGACCTGTCCCTCTCATTTTCAGGAATAATTTTACGTTGGCAGTTAGTTGTGCCAGCATTTTTACTATCCCACAAAGGGATTTCAGCACCTGATTTGTGGGTGTAAGGGGACTTCACTGGGAAATTACGTCAGTGGCGTGGCTCAGAGGAGTAGCTGTCTCCGAGACCAAATCCTTAAATGGTAGGATTGGCACCCACAAAACTGAAGCTGGAGCTGAGACTCTCCTACATATAAATTATATCCACAAATCAAGACATAAGCCCCTTTTCTGACAGTTATTGTGTTTTGTTAACCAGAGAACAATGTATATTTTCTCAGTCTGGACGTTTTGAGATTACAAAAAGTGCACCTTGGTTATTAGGCTGGTATCTGATCCAAATGTTGTTTCTCTTCTTGTGAGGGACTGGAAATCTTTCCTCGTTCTTCCAGCTGGGAAGGCCCTCTGAGTCACCTAGGTCTGTCCCAGCCTGGGAGCAGACCTTTCTGCTGGAAATTTCTCTGGCATGTGTTGCTGAGCTGATTGCTCTGGTGCTCTCAGCATCCTCCCCCAGGCAGATAATTCCAGTGCACTTCTTCAGGGACTTTTTTTTTTTTTTTTTTTTGGTGTCTGTTGCTTTTGTTTAGCCCTTTTTTTGTGTGTGTTTTGGGTAAAGGTGTTCCTGTGTGCCAGCATCAGTTGGCTGGCTCAGTCCCTCCATCCTCCTGGAAGTTGTTGTTTCCTACATTCCTGTGTTATTTCTCACCTTCCTCACACCATTTATGGGGGAGAGCTCCCCAGGAAACAAGTGTGTGAAATGTTCCTGCAGAATTTGCATGTGCATTAGCAATCAAATGTAAGTTCCCACTTTCAGTCTGCTGTGATTATTTTAAATAATTAAAATTTAAGACTCCCATTCCCCACTCGAAGGCAAGAAGGATTTGAGCCACCGTTTAGCTGGCAGTGCCTGCCCAGCTCCTCACACAGCCTCTGCTGCCAGGCACTAGTCTGGGCTGCCTAGCTTAGGAGAGCAGAGCAACTAAGGGCATGCTCTAGTAAAGCACGCTTTGATACTTCTGCTGCTTCCTTGTACGTGATCTCATGATGCACTGCTGTGGGGAGATCTAACTGTTCTGCCAACTCGTTTTCAAGAACTGTTTTCAAAGAGAATGCTTTTAAATTGCTCACTTGGGGGGTCATTTATTGTCTATTTTTTTAGTGCTGGGTCCTCAGGCATTCGAGGTTGAAGTCTCCATTGTTCACCCCACCTCCAAAATGATCAGAAATCACGGATTTTTATTTAGCCACCCACTGTCTTTTGACCTGAATACTTCAATTTTTATTTCCCACCCAGTCCCTTCCTAATGTTAGCCACAGTCTTCCCATCTCGCTCTCACCCTGTAGGGTAAGGAAATGTGGTTTCATCCATGAATGACATTAATGCCATTGTGTGAATCATTAGTGGATCCAGCATCACAAGCCCTAGGGGATCAAATACTTGCAAACCACTAGAGAGAGATTCTAATATCAAATATGTGGCAGGAATCATCCTAGCTCGAAGAAAATAAAAACAACCCCATTTAATACCCAGAGAAGGTCACAGTGCTTAGAGAGAGCAGTAGGGCTTGTTTAATGGCCTCGAGGGGCCCAGTGGCAACCTTCCCACTTCTCCCTCCTGTCCACAGCCCCTCCTGTCTCCCCTCCTTCCCGAGTGGCTCCTTTCCCAACTGGCTAACCAGTTCCTTCCCACTTGTGGCATATCATGGCAGCATTTGAAGCCCTTATGAGGCTGTTGCCTTGTTCTTCTTCAAAACAAACAAAAAGTCAAGATGAAGCATGACTAACTCAGGGGGAAAAAAAGAAACTAAAGGCAGAAACAGAGCTTTTGTGGTGGGGTAGGAGAGGAAGGGCTGAACACCTGCTGCTCTGCAGTGGTGCCATCACCATTGCCCTGGAGGCTGCTGTTAATTCTGCCTGTGCTGGCCTTTGTCTGAGTGTTTCTGCTTTGCCTTAGCCCTGGGTGGAAGAGCGTGCAGGGTTATCTCGCAGCCCAAAGGAAGAGTGTAAGATGTAAGGTGCAGCCTTGTGATTGCTTGCTGGCACCTCCAGTGATCCCAACACTTAAGTAGGTGTTCAATAATGGATTTTTTAGAATTTTCTTTTTTTTTTGTCTAATGGCAGGTGCTCACATTTGAAAACTTGGTCCAAACATCTGCTGGGATGTAAACACAGAAGGCTGTTGGCTCCTGCAGTATGCATTACCTGCCTTAGGAACAGGAACACTGTGCAAAAGCAGAGAAAGCAGATGGGCGTGCTCTGCTACGCATAACAGGACACAGACTTCCCTTAATGACCTCATCCTTCTAACCTTGAAAAGGAAATTCAAAGGTACTGCAAACCCTTTTTCTGTGGGAACAATTACTCCCAAATATCATCAGGCATCAATACTTGACGTTCACTGCAAAAAATTAGGTGGTGGTTAATAAATATGGACAGTCTATCAAAGTAATCAACTGGCATTGCTAGGTCCTGTTCTGGTGCAAGTGGCAAACCCAGAGATGTGTAAAACATCTTAAAATAGCTGCTGAAATGTTTGTGTCAAATTATATCTTTTTTTTCAAGAACCTACATTTCCTTTCTCTTCCCTCGTGCACTACAAATTAAAGTATTGGAATATGGGAATCTCCTGTCCCAGAGGGTGGTAGAGGTGGCAGGACTGAAGGGAGGCCAATTAATTTTATCAAGTATACAGAATGAGCTTAAAAAAAAATTGAAATAGGTCAAATCGGGTTGGGTGGTACTCAGGTCTGAATACTCTTTGCAAAGGAAACCTGGTCGTTTGTACCAGAGCTCTCACACCCCACCTCCACGGCAAAGCAACGGGGTCTGTATTCTGAGAAATGTCAGGCAACACTATGGATTTTCAGACTCTTCAACGCTGACATCTTTAAACAGAGATTCTGTAAGTTTATTTTGTGAAGCTCATGACGGTAGTGAGCTTGTTAGTCCTCTGGTAGCTATGAAGGTTTTGCCAGCGATGATGTCAGACTCAGAATTAAAAGTATGCGTGGGACAGATAAGATAAAAGGTGCATTTTTTCTTCTTTGAACGTTCAGGGTTTTCTGGTTGTAGTTTCTTGAACTTGTTGAAGTTAATACATGATAGCACAAACTATTTTGGGACGGGGAAAAAGAATCCTTCAGGCACAACAACAAAAACAAAAGAAACAAAAAAAAGAGAGAGCAGCTCCTACCCTGACCCCATAACATATAGAAGATTGTGTGCATCATTCAAATTATTTATTTATTAAGCAGAGGCTTACTAAAAAAAAAAAACCCAAAAAAATGATAAAAATGAATGTTTAATCCATCCATATGGCTACTACAGGCTTTTTGAGTAATGGATCTTTTTCTGCACATCAGTGTTATTACAAAACTGGAAAAGCATCAAAGGAATCTCTTGCTTGCTGCATGAGCATTGGGAAGTTAAGTATTCCAATGAGGGTGAGTTATGTTTTCCCAAACTGTGAAACAGATAAAAATGGGGCTGAAAATGGCTGTATAAGGTAATACATAGTTACAAGCCCTCACTGGCGAAATTTCTGATCAGGATCAGCCATGTTCCATTAGTTGTCAAGAACTTGGAAACACCACAATGTTTTAAAAATTTGACTAGATACTGCCCCTAACAGGATACCTCTTCTAAATACTGTATCTTTTGCTATTTCTACAGTAACTTAGGTGAAATATAGTATAAGTACTGAAAATATAAACAGTAGCCAGGACATTTTTAAGTGATAACTTCTATTAACAAGGTACAACAAACAGACTTCGAGGTCTATGAGCATTCCTTATCAAGCAGAAGCTTATATGGTAATGCTATAGTTTCACATTGTCAAAAAACCTGCTTAAATCAGAGGACTTAAAGCAACTCCTGTCAAAGTCAGAGGGAATTTTACCAGTGGAAACAGAATTAAGCCCAAAAGAAATAATTTTTTCAGCACCTTTGCAACTTTCCATCTGGCACCATTGAAGGCAGTGGAAAGGGTTTCATTGACTTTGATGCATAAAGGGATGTTAGCAGTGTAACCCAAGACATCTCGTGTGTGCCAAAGAATAAACGAAATTTAGAACGAGACCAGCTTTGCAGTAATGGTGATGATATAATACTCAAGAGCAAACAACTAATAACCTCTTCTTAAAACAAGAATCCATCATGAATGCTCTAAGACCAAAAGGAAAATTTGCCTCTGGCCTCAGGGATTCCCTGCTGGGCAATGAAAAGAGGAGCTATATCATGCAGAAAATGATGAGGAAAGAGGAAAAGCCCTCAGGAGTAAAAAGTCTCTTTCCTCTCCCACCCCTTCCCCCCCCCACACACCCCGGCATAGCTATCTTTACTGCTTGCACACAATTCCATTGAGAAAAAACATTTCATGATAGAACAAACTGAGAAAGTGCTAGTTCAGACAGCCTCTTCTTTCCTTTCGTGGATTAATGGCAACTGAAAATGAAAGGATTATTTAAGGCCACTTGGGCAATATTAAGTACTGCCTATTGTGTGAGTCTCGGATCACACGGAGCCTGGAAACAAAAGGCAGCAAACCACATTAGGTTAGTGTAGGTGGACACCTAGGTTATGAAGCAGGGAGTTCTTGGGTTTCCTTGTCAGTAGTTTGAGAATCGCCTGTTCTGAAGACAGAAATTAAATAAATGGTGGTTTGCAGTCAGCCTGTCTGAAATTCCATAGGAATAGCCATGTCACACCATCCTCTAGAAAGCAGCATCTTAGTGACCATTCTCAGTGGCCATGTTTATTCTTGGATTTCTTTTGAAGTCAAAGATAAATCAAGTTCACTTTTCACTGTGTGTACTGATATGGGGCCGAACTGGGAACTGAAAATTCTTCCAAAGTTGTACCCTGTGTTTGTTAACCCATTTCAGAACAACAGGAGAGCTTCCTTCACCAAGTCCACTCTGCTGTGTTTTCCTCCACGTTCATTACAGGCTGTGGGTCAAATACAAACTGTTTTCAAGCCTTTGGTGGGAAATATATTTCACAGCCTGGCAGGAGCTGAGGGAAATAAGAACTTAAGTGAGTGTTCCCTGGGGTGTATCCCTGTCTTCTGGGACAAGAGCTGCCTTTCCAGTATCTCACTTTGGCTTTTGCCTCTCTGTGTCAGCTAAAGGTTCTAACTACTCAATATCTCCAGTTCTAGACTGGTACAGGTGTGCCAGTTTTACTTCATCTTTGCTGTGAGGAAACTGAATTGGAGAAATGAACTTTATATGGATTTGCTGAGATGAGATACATGCTTATTCTGTTACCACATAGATGGGAGTTGCATAGGTGGAGGCTTGCTGTCAGGCCTCTTGATGTTCTTAGATTTATTATCTGACAATTGTGCCCAAGCAAGTTGACATCTATGGGAAGCCATGGCTGTAAGACAGGGCAGGGGCATGGAAATGCATGTCTCTAATGTAAAGTAGTGTAGACATCCCCAAACCACCATCAGGTGAGCTAGCTCGGGTTCTGAAAGGTTTAATATAGGCTCTACAGGGGGTCGGGGCAATGAAGTGTTTTGCTCTGGTGCCATACTGTACTGGCATGAACACTGTTTGTAGGGTCTGAGCTAGTGATGCCATGTCAGAATGAGTCTGGCAAAACTTTCCTTGGAACTAGATCTGGAAATATCTTTGCATTAGATTGTGTGTTGTACGAACTGACATTTGTTTGGATGAGTTGAGTGAAAGGATTTAATATAAGTCTGAGAACTTCCAGTTTTAACATGCATGGGTTTTGGGAAGCCACTGGTCTTGCAGTACTCTGTAGAGGAAGAAGCTTCACTGATCCTGTCTGGAAATGCACGAAGGAAATTAAATGCAGAAATAAGCAGCAGAAAATAACTGCATTTTGTTTGTACTTGACAGTGTTGGTAGCTGGCCTCCATCCCAAATTGTGCTGACTAATTCTGCAGTCTGTGCACCCCAGTGCTTCAGGAACCTGGATGCCAGTGAACATATGCAAGAGCGTTCATTAGGGATGAACATTACATAATGTTGGTGTCATATGGGACTTGTGACTCTCTCCTTGCACAGACGAGGTATTCCTTACTTCTGCAGAACATAAAAGCCAAATCACAGATCGTTCCCAAATGTACTGGCCACATGTTGTGGTTTAACCCCAGCTGGCAATTCAGCCCCACACATCCACTCTCTCACTCCTCCCTTGTGGGATGGGGAGAGAATCAGAAGAGTAAAAGTGAGAAAACTCGGGGTTGAGATAAAGGCATTTCAATAGGTAAAGCAAAAGCTGCACACGCAAGCAAAGCAAACCAAGGAATTGATTCCCCACGTCCCATGGGCAGTCAGGTGTTCCACCATCCCCAGGACGGCAGGGCTCCATCACAGGTAATAATTGGGAAGACAAACACCATCACGCCAAATGTTCCTCCTTCCTTCTTCTTCCCCAGCTTTATATGCTGAGCATGACATCATATGGTATGGAATACCTCTTTGGTCAGTTGGGGTCAGCTGTCCTAGCTGTGTCCCCTCTCAACCCCTTGTGTACCCCCAGCCTGCTCACTGGTGGGGTGGGGTGAGGGGCAGAGAGGCCTTGGCTCTGTGTCAGCACTGCTCAGCAGTAACAAAAACATCCCTGTGTTACGAGCACTATTGTCAGCTCAAATCCAAACCAGCCCCGTACCAGCTACTATGAAGAAAATTAACTCTACCCCAGCCAAAACCAGTACACCACCACATTACACTGCACGTTCTCCAGTAACATCCTGGGGGTCCTCAGAGTTTAGAACTGAGTTTGCAGAAGGTTACACAGAAATGATTTAAAAAGCAACAGGGAGTGGGAAGAATGGACTTCTGCACAGAACAGTTTGTCTGTGTCTTCCTACCCACTTCTTTGTCTTTGGTAAACCCTTACAGCTTCTTTCTGCCTCGTTTGTTACCACTTTGGATGTCTAGCTGCGTTGATATTTCTTATGCTTCTTACCAAGAACAGGAAAAAACGAGTGAGAATTTCTGTGCTTTTCCTGCACAGATGTTGGTGGAGGGTTCCTGATGTTTAGATGTTAGTTAATAAAAAACCCTCTGAACCCCAGGCTAAGGCTTTTCAAATGGGCCCAGGCTCGTGTTCCCCTTTTATCTGACCTTTATTCTTTCAGGCTAGGAGACATTCTTTCCTATGTGTTAAAGAGTGATTGGTTTCCTTCCCGGTCTGGATCTACATCAGTCTCCTGAAATATTTTGTCTAAGGTGCTTGTAAAGAGAAGCAGGAATTCTTGTACCCAGTCTCTCCAACAGAAGTGAAAGTCTTGTTCTTGTTGTCTTAGCTTTGAGCAGTGGGGAAGAGAAATCCCTTCCTGACAGTTGAAAGGACAGACAATTCACAGATATAAATACATAAAGGAGGGTGGGGTGATCATTCTTATATCCCACCAGGGTCAGAGTAGTGCACCTTGCATCACTTAGTGGGAAATCTGCTTGCCCCCATGCCCATCTTTCTCCTGAGTTCAGCTTAGTTATGTCCCAAATTCTTGCTAGGCTGCTCTTCTCATGCCTTTGGAAGGGAAGCCAGGCCAAAACGAAGCAGTGGCACGCTTTGGCAGGTCCCACGAGCAGCAGGAGGCACAGAATGGAGACAAGTGCTGGGGAGAGGTTTGGGCAGAGGGGACCCCAGACCCAAGGCTGTGGTGTCTTTACAAGTGGGCATACTGGAGAAGGGGTAGCCATTTAGTTGGCTACGCGAAACATTACATAGCTAGTGCTAACTATAATATACTCTGAAAACTCTAATAACAAATTTTGGCTGGATTTATGAGTTGTAGGACAGAAGCCAAGTTAGCTCTTACTCAATCTTGATGTGTTTGGAGCGATTGCATCTTTATATGTCTGGAACTTTGTTTTTTCTGACTTGGTTTCTATGTATCTTCAATACTTGTTATCAAACCGTAACAATGACAGTCTTTCTCTGACTTGGCCTAGGGTCAGAAAAGGGGCTCTTAATCATATACCCTTTTTTTTTTAAAAAAAAGGGCTTTTCTTTTAATTGTCTTATTCACTTAACCAAGATTCTCCAGTCTTTAAAATTTGCAGTTACCCTTTTCCTGCCTATGCAGGAAGTGCTTGGCTTCCATTTTTCAGAGTAATCATAACTTTTCCATTAATTTGGTAGCTGTGATAGCACTTGCCATCTCTGACATGCATGAGCACTCGCACACCCACGCAGCCACATACACCGGTATCTTTAAGGGGGGGCTGTAATGTGTCCATGGAGGGAGACCCAAGAGCAACATGTACAAGAAGGACTATTGACCCTCTGGTCTAAGTTGCAGCTCTCAGTTATTTGTAACTTTGCCTGTTCTCCTTGTGGAAAACTTCTGTCTGTGACAAGTTGACTTTTACACAGGGAAGGTTTCAGAGAAGTTGGTTTAATCCTTATCAAGAAGGGGGCAAAGGGTAATAATAAGTAATTTAGGCCTATGACAGTATTATTTTCTCTCTGCTTCATTCTCTGTCTCTGGTTTTTTGTCTCTTTTCTGTCTCCCCATTTCTTTTCCTGAGAGATCCTACATTTTCCTGTCCTGTAAAAGTTTATGCAAATCTAACTGACTTATGAGCAAATTATTTTTATACTTGCTCCTTAGATTATATCAGATGTCTTCTGCTGAAGTTCCTCAATGTTCTTTGTGCACACCACACAGCTGGCTACAGTTCAGTTAGTTTAGAAAGTTAGCTAAGGATGACCTCCTATATTAAAGGTGCTGGTCTAAAATATGGTTAGCACTGTGATCCATCTTTGGATCTACCACAGACTTCGTACCTGATAGATGTCAAAGTGACCTGATGGAACATAGAGAAGGTTACATATAATTTATATGAATTTAAACCCCATTAAAAACTTATTTATCACAGAATCACAGAATCGTAGGGGTTGGAAGGGACCTCCAGAGATCATCAGGTCCAACCCCCCTGCCAAAGCAGCTCCCTAGCTCATATTGCACAGATAGGCGTCCAGACGGGTCTTGAATATCTCCAGAGAAGGAGACTCCACAACCCCCCTGGGCAGCCTGTCCCAGGGCTCTGTCACCCTCACTGTGTAAAAGTTATGGGAGCTGTGTGAATATTACACAGAGAAGGCTGCGGGGGGACCTCATTGCAGCCTTCCAGTACCTGAAGGGAGCTTATAAGAAGGAGGGGAGTCAACTTTTTAAAAGGATAGACAATGACAGGGCAAGGGGGAATGGATTAAAACTAAAGGAAGGAAGGTTTAGATTAGATATTAGGGGGAAGTTTTTTACAGAAAGAGTGGTGAGGTGCTGGAACAGGCTGCCCAGAGAGGTAGTGGATGCCCCATCCCTGGAAGTGTTCAAGGTCAGGTTGGATGGGGCCCTGGGCAACCTAGTGTAGATCCAGGCCTGAGGTTGGTGGCCCTGCCTGTGGCAGGGGGGTTGGAGCTCTGTGATCCTTGGGGTCCCTTCCAACTCATACCATTCTATGATTCTATGATTACTGCCATACTTAATGACAATTTTCTTTGTAATTTTAGTTATTAGTAACTTCACTAAAAGCAATGACTATGTCCTATGATGAGATTATACTCCCACCCCCTTCATGTTTTTATTGGGTATTTTGCTTTCTGTCGGCAGAGAGAAATCTAATGAAAAATTCTTAGAGATACACGAGTTTTTATACTTTCACTTATGAAAGAAGGGCATAATTCAGGTTTAGATGCTCTAAAAATAGGTATCCTGACTGAAATTATACCTTTTTGTATCATATGACTCATATATTATCAATAATTATAAGTAATTTGGTTCAGGATGAGTGCTCATTTCTGGGTTTTGCTTTCTTGAGAGAGTCCAGAGAAGGGCTACGAAGATGATTAAGGGCCTGGAACATCTCCCGTATGAGGAAAGGCTGAGTGAGCTGGGGCTGTTCAGCCTGGAGAAAAGAAGACTGAGGGGCGACCTAATTAATGTTTATAAATATCTTAAGTATGGGATGCAGGGGGAATTGGCCAGCCCCTTTTCAGTGGTCTGTGGAGATAGGACAAGGGGCAATGGCTGTAAACTGGAGCACAGGAAGTTCCGCACCAACATGCGGAAGAACTTTTACACAGTGAGGGTGACAGAGCCCTGGGACAGGCTGCCCAGGGAGGTGGTGGAGTCTCCTTCTCTGGAGATATTCAAGATTCGTCTGGATGCCTATCTGTGCAATATGAGCTAGGGAGCTGCTTTGGCAGGGGAGTTGGACCCGATGATCTCTGGAGGTCCCTTCCAACCCCTATGATTCTGTGATTCTGTGATAATTTGTGCTAAGCAATGATCCATGCTCTCTATCGTAACACCTCATGCCTGCAAGTGGGGTTGTTTTTTGGTGAATATATGTGCCTGCAGCTGTATCTGTAGAGAACACATGTATATGCAACAAAAGCCCGACCGAACCAAAGTATGTGATGCAAACATGGATACGTAGCGCATGTATATGATATACATGTGACTCATTATGGCAGCTAGCTGTATGTATTGCACCTGGGCAAGGAGGTGAAAGATCCTGGCAGTTCCAGGGCCTGATTCACTATTGCACTGTGATTGCTGTGCAGCACTTTGGTCGTGCAAAGTAATTGTAAACGTGGCTTTACTGGGCAGCTGAAGTGGGATTACAGCTGTCATGCGTTGGGAAACAGAGTGAAGCCCCAGTGCTGAACCCAGCGCAGGACTCCTGCTCCGTCGGTGTGGAGGACGCTGCTCACCAGGCAGCCCTTCCATGGAGCCATCTCACCGAGAGCAGAGCAGGGTGATGCTGGAGGAATGTCTCTTTCCACAGTACAATACAATGAGATCATCTGAGACTTTCAGTGAACTTCAGCATGTCCAAGTCTGATTGTAGGAGCAGTCCTCCTTGCTTACAAGTCTAATCCTACTCAGTGGGAGCGAGTGCTACCACCCCACCTGCCTCCACGCCGCACAGAGCAGTGTGGGCCATGGTGGGTGTCTGTGCTGTGCCGCTGTGCCGCTGGCTTTGCCACGGCACCTACCAAAGCATCTGCATCATGTTTGATGTACAGAATATGGTGGTAGGCTCTCTGAAAGGGAGACAGGGCAATGCAGGTAGAAATAACGCTGCCCGTGTCGCTTTTCAGCATCTGTTTCTGAAGAGCAGTGCCTTTTCTTCCAAAGGGTACTGCTGGCGGGCAATCAGTGCCATGGAGCTTGGTAACCCTTCCCCTGTCCTGCTCAGCTGTTCCTCTGCCACTGCTGCCAAATAAAGGCTGAACTGTATGACAGCTCACCCTGGGATGCCTAACCCCTCAACTGCAGCGACTTGCCGAAAAAAAACGTGGGTTGTTTTGGGTGGGTGTTTTTTTTGGTTTTTTTTGTTTTTTTAAAAAAAAGGGAAATAAAAATAAAATAGAAAGAAAAATCATGTAAAATGTAATAAATAAATATGAAATAAAAATACACACACACACACAGAGACAAACGGCTCCGCACACAATAGCTGGAAAGCAGGAGTGCAGCGCTGTTTTCCTCTGTCAGTGGGTCAGTGTGTTCTGTAAGCACTTCCATCCTGTCGAGTCCCTGGTTGGTCTCCACCTGCTCGCCGGCTCGCTGGAGAGGCAGCGCTGACCTGGCCGCTCCCTCATTTTGCTGGCGCCAGCGGCTTGATGGGCCTTGCACTTTGATTATTTGTGTTAACAGTTAATTTAGCACCATGGACACGTGTGCCAAAGCTGCCTCCACTTCCTGCAGCCTTCCAACAAATGGGACTTTTATGAGATGCCTTTCACAGCTCTCCCGCCTCCTCCAGCCCCAACTCCTTTGCCTCTCGCTCCCCCCACTCCCACCCGCTCTCCCTCCCCACCCCGCCGTCTCAATCTCAGCTGTAATCTTTTCTACATCTTGCAGGAAAAGAGCTATTTCTGGCAGCTCTGTCTCTAACACTCGCCCCACTCAAACTGATTTAATGGAGATTTATAGACGCGAGGCTACGCAGCTCTGAGGCGCTTTCCTGAAAAGTTTTTTGTGCCTGTGTTACGTATGGAATTTATTTATTTAATGTTTGGTGTTGCAGCTACACAGTCAACTGTTAGTGTGACATATTCCACATACTTTTTTTTTTTTTAAAACTTTTTTTTTTCTTTTTTTCCACCAGGATTCCAGTGAAATCCTGTTACACAGCACATTTCTGGTCCAATTCATCCCAGCTGCTAACTTCACCAAGCTAAAATCTGACACCCAGATCCAATTTCATTAAACCCCAGTCGGCATGGTTCTTTGTGATAATACTGACTCTCGTCTAAGGCAATATGTATTTTGGCTCACAGCTACAAATAAATCCTGTCGTAAGTACCTTCTTCCTAGTATGCAGCACACTGCAATGGTCCAAAAAAAAGCAGCTTCTGTAAGAAGTCGTGGAGAAGAGAGAGACTATTATAATTTATCATGATTTTCCAAGTAAGCTCTTTGCTATCTTAAGAAATTATGTTCTCCAAAAATAAATGAGATCTGTAGTTGTATATAACACCAAAACTGCTGTTTCTGCTGTTATTCCAGCTTTGACTGATGTGGAGAAACCCAAGCTGGTATGTAGGGGGCTGCGTATTTATAGCCTAATACACACAACATGCTTATTCTGCTTTACCCCTTCCCAACTGCCCAAGTACTATAATTAGCATTAAATATTCAGAACAGACTGAGATAAACAAAAGGAAATTCACTGTTAGAACTCCCACTTCATCTTCATCATTGGGGGTTGCTTTGTGTAAGTGCTGAAGATGATATATGCCAGCGGTGGGATTCCTGCAGCAGGCCAGCATCCCTGCCAGTCCCGCTTAATCCCAGTGAGACCTGGCTTTCGAGTGGACTTTTTGTCTCAAGGTTTGTTTTACTCGATCTCTCTGCCCATCCCTGAGCGGTGGCACACACAGACGGTGCCCTGTCTGCTCACAGGGGCAGCAGGAACCTGGATGTCCCCGTCCTGCCAAGGGCTCCAGGCGGTTGCATCGCTGCCGGCTTCAAATGTAGGAGTCCCCTGACCTGAGCTGCTTACAGGAGCTGGGGCATAAAGCTGTTTCTCAGCAGCTCCCCTGAGTGAAAACTCATTTCTTTTGTAAGTGAAACCGAATGAGCTAAGTGTAACCTGTGAAGAGGTCGAGCACAAATCCTGTACCCTCCTTGTCTTCAAAACAAACACCATGCACGCCGTGAGCCTGCTGGCTCCGCTGCCTCCTGCTTGTATAACAAATGCTGTTTTGAAATAATGCCATGGTGTATTTTTAAATATCAAATTTTGCTGTGTTTTAAAATTGCAGCTTCCTTTTGGTTGAGAAGGTTTTTATCCCTGTGTTTAACATTTTGGCATTATGGTCTCTGCTAAGCTTCAGGACAGCGCGTTTTGGAGGCTGCTAATGAGTATCCTCTGCTAAGGCTGAGGCAGGTACTTTCCTGCCGGATATTTTCGCGACACCAAGGATAAAGTTAACAAGTTGGAAGAACACAGATGGTGCTATACTGGATCAGACCTTGCTGTAAGAGTAGCTAATCCTGGATGACAGTTTTTATACAAATGAAATGTACTTTGAGAATAACTGCCCTACGCAAGGGTAGCGGCACTGGAAATTAAATGGGTTTTCCATTCTGTGCTATTGTACAGCACATTACTTCAGTCTTTATGGGAATTTACGTTCTGGTCAGTTACTGGGTTTTACAAAAGACCTAGGAAGTGTTGAAATTGCAAGTTCGTGTTGGACCAAGTGTTGCAGTAACATGGTGTTTCAACACCGTGTACGTCATGAACCTGTAATTTCAACACTTTCTAAGAGTCACCAGTGTCTCAGGCTGAAATATAACATAACTAACTGTTCCCCTCTGAATGCTCAACTGTCTTTTTTTTTCTTTCCCCCCCCCCCCCCCCCCCCCCCGAAAATATAATTTGAAACACCATTTGGCTGACATTAAAGAGTTTAAAATTGTTTTAATAATAATGAAAGAAAGACGAAGTAAAGGATTACTGTAAACAGAGAAACTTGCTGACTCAGGCGGTAGCGAGAGTCGGTCCTCCTGATGGAGAAGCACAATGGACTATAGTTGCCCTTTTAATTAAGTTGCTTGTTAGGGACAAAGCTGAATTTTTACAAGCCATCTGTGGTTATGATTCTGCCTTATGTCATTGCACACTGGTTCTGATATCAAGTGTTAAACTCCCCCTGCAACGAATCGGCTGTTACTGCTGCCTCTGGGCTGGCTCTCTCGCAGGTGCAGGGGAGAGATGTGGCATGGCTTTGGACACTGGAGCAACCTGGCTGCCCTGCAAAGTCCACAGCAACATCCCTGAGACTTGGGTGCTGAGGCACAGCTGCTCTCTCCCTCACTAACCTCCCCGTGAAGCCCTCCAGAACAAACACCCAGGGTGCAACCTCCCTTTCAAAGACACCTACTTGTGCTGGAGAAGCCAGGGCTGACACAGCCAAATGGTTACAGCTGCCATAGTGAAGATGGGCAAGACAGCGTTGCCTTGTTGGTTTTCCCCAGCTGGCAGCCTGTGCGTTGAGTGGCTTCATATTCCTGCTCAGTGAGAAAAACGCCTCGGTCCTAAAGGCACACAGCACCTTTTGTGTACCGAGTCAGAGCACTGCAAAAGTTGAGCGACACCCCCTGATTAGATTGAGAAGATGAGGTATAGACAGACCAAAGCGATTGCTGGAATTCCCTGACAAGGGCAGCAGAGTACTGAGCCCCAGTAGCCAAGTTCTTACTCAGTAGCCAGTTCACTTGGAGACACCATCTCCATGGCTCCCCACCATACCATCCTGTGATGCAGGTCAAGGAGATGTAAGGTGAGTTGCTGATGCAAAAGCTGGGCTATGTTTTGCATTTTTCCTTATGTGTTTGACTGACCAACTTCTACCTCAGTTTAGTAACCTTTCAGAAGCATCCTACTCCCTCTGCTATTCTCTTGCTATTTCCCAGAAGAACTAAATGACCGACACTTTCTCTGACTATAACATCTTTTTGTTTGTTTTTCCATTTATGAGATTAATTGGGAAAATTTCTGTACCATCCCTGTGAAACTGGACAACAAGTAGGACAGGAACTTCTGCCTTAACACCGGTTGTATTAAACATGCACTGATGTGATCAGATCTGATCTGAGGGTGGGAGAGGAACAACTACTGGGAATGGCCAGGATTGCTCCCTGTTGCAGGCAATGCTGCTGAGAAAGCACAAACCAGCCACAGCGGTGAAGTCATGCAAATGCAATGCTCTCAAAGGCCACAGGAATTGTGGAAAGATTTGTGTAAATATCTCATGCATTCTTGTGCTCTAAGGTTTATGGAAACAAAAACCGCAGTCACAGAGTCAGTGCCACATTTGCTGGTCCGTTCCCCCTTCTGTTTCTTCTCTACAGAAAGGTTGTAGAAGAGTTTACGAGCAGCCGAGAAACTGGATTATTTTTTTCCTCTTTTTTTGTACTAGCAATGTATTAAAAAAAAAAAGAATTGGAAAAGATGATAAGCATAAATAAAGTTAAGCAGGGTGCAAGGGAAAGGACGGCTGATTTGTGAGTGCCATGTGAACCTCTTTGCTGTATGCATGCCTAGAAAAATACATGGCGCACATCCCCGAGCCACTTCAGACTGAGCAATGTCTCTGTTTCCAACCAGCAGGACCCCCCTTTTCCCTGCACCAGTTCGTTCTGTAGATTGTCCATGCCATTTGTCACCCACACAGGGGTGTATGCTTACTTGCCTGCTTCATTTCTGAGGTTTTATCACGCTCTCTTGAAAGGCTTGCAGTACCTGAGCCTTGACAAAATCAGCCCTGTTTATCCGAGTCCCGGTGTCACTCCTCTGTGTTACTGAATGCACCAAGGACACTCTCCCCCCCACACACACACACTTGAGATGCTTTACATCATTCCAGATAGCAGTGTCATACTAGAGCGGGACAGCCTGCATGGGAGCTGGTATGATGGAAGTAGCTCAGGGGAAGAATGCACCTGCTGTGGGGGAATACGTGGGTCTCTCCTAGTGCTGTTACTGGATGTGGGCTCCTAGGAGGTGGTGTTTGACCACAACATGGTATTGGGAGTAGGGAAACTCATCTGTGAGATGCTCTTTTTTTCCAGTCTTAGCTACTTACAGTCCCATCCTGACAAAGGAGAGGATGGAGAAAGGGCACAAGGAGCTGGTTAAAAGAATTGCCCTTAGTCTGTTGCAATTAATTGCCCCCTTTTAAGTATGAGGGAGTTTTACCAGCATCTTTTTTCAATGGATGCACAGACTAGAGTGTGGGGAGGAGGGGAGCAAAGGACTCCAGCAGGGGCTGGAAGCTGTGAAATTACCGAGAAAGAAAAAGAACAAGTTGCATTGTCTCAGGGTAATAACCAGCCTGGCTGCTGGCGCAGAGACTGCTGTGACCCAAAGCTTTGCTGAAAGCCAAGCATCTTTCTCATGTCACAAAACCCGATCCCTTGCTGCCTTCCCACAGTGCCACAGGATCCTGTGCCTCCTCCCCCCACCATTACACTTCTTTATTCTTCCCCTCACCCCCCCCGCCCCCAAGGGAAGATTTTTACACATAAGAAATTGGGCAGGACAAGCTGGTGCTACCATGGAGCCAGGCCTTCCCTGGCCTCTCTGAGGGATGACTATTGCTCTGAGCAGTCCTGGTGCTTCAGCAGGTGGCACTGTGAGTCCTGCTCACCCACTGTGGGGCTTTTCTGCTCCAAAAGGTGTTTTTCTTTTGGATAAGGAATAAAGCTGAGGTTCTGGCCACTTGCAGTCATTCAAAACGCCACGGTATTTTTCAAAATACAGGGGTGCTGGCCCAGGAATCCCAGCCAAATTGCAGCCTGGGTAGCATCCCACCAGTGCAGAGCTCTACTGGTGACTCTGCTGGGATGTGATTTATTTCTTCACTTCCTGTCCTAAAGGAACACCCACAAAGTTGTGAAAGTTGTGCACACAGAGTACACTGGGATCTCTGGTGCAAAAAAGACCGTGCTGATTACTGGGTGTGGGTTACCAGTTGCTGGTATTCCTGGAGCAGAGCTGCAGATCAGAAGCGAGCAGGAAAGAAATAACTTAGCAGCTCCTGGTCAAGGCCACTTTCCTGAGTGCTGCTGATACACAACACAAATGAAAAAAAAAGGGACAAAATACTCTGACAAGTTGGATGTGAAACATTTGCAGTGTTAACAAGTGTGCATGGATGAGTAACACCACCCTCAGTGTCTGCTCCTGCGGCGCCTTACGGGTGCAGGCTTCAGTCTCACTTCAACCCAAGCGTAAGGAAATCGGTGCTAGTTATCCTGTGCCCAACCAGCAAAGCTCAGCAGTGGTGATTCATTTGCTTCTATCACTTCGCCTCAGCTATGGGCTCAAAAGACAATTATTTGGTTGTATTACATCATCAGGGGTTTGTTTGGATAGATGATTTCATGTTTTAGATTCTAGCACAGAGCATCATCCTCCTTTTCTTTTTTTTTTTAGCACAAGGGAGTCCCTCACCCACAGTGCAAGATTTGGAAAGCTATGGAGCACTTTCCTACCTGCTTCCAGACTCGCTCCAGCTTTTCTGCCCTCCTCCCTGCTGGGAGGGCTGCACGCAGGGCGCAGCACTCCTGACCCGAGCAGGGAGCTATTTGCTTATTTTTATCTCCGAAAACAAAACAAATTTCTCTGTGTTTTGTTCTATTTCCTACATGATAGAATCTTTTGTTTTCACTTGCAACCTTTGCAGCTTCCAAGAATTTTTACTCCTTGTGGTTTGTCGAGACGCGCAGGGTTCAATAGTCTGCCACCAGGCCCTGGCCCAAGGTCGAGGATTCCCTCCTTTTCCTTCCCGGTATTGTCCTGCATCCTGCAAAGCCCTTCTCCTTACATTGCTGCGGCTGCCGTGACAAAGGGGACTGGCACCAGGCACGCTCCTGCTGCCACGGTGACAGCTGCTGAGCACTCGCCAAGCTCTAATGACAATAGCATGACCTCAGACACTTTATTAAGAAAGAAAAACTTGAAAGGGAGGGTGCACTTAAAAGCAGACAATAACACCTCGGCTCAGCGCAGTGCATTGTTTTTGCAAGCCGGGGGATGGAAATGGGTTAGTACAGTTTTGGCCTATTCTCTCCCAGCCTCCATCCCCATTTTACACACAGGCTCACCCACAGCTACAGAATCACAGAATCACAGAATCATGGGGGTTGGAAGGGACCTCGAGAGATCATCGGGTCCAACCCCCCTGCCAAAGCAGCTCCCTAGCTCATATTGCACAGATAGGCATCCAGACGAGTCTTGAATATCTCCAGAGAAGGAGACTCCACCACCTCCCTGGGCAGCCTGTCCCAGGGCTCTGTCACCCTCACCGTGTAAAAGTTCTTCCCCATCTTGGTGCGGAACTTCCTGTGCTCCAGTTTACAGCCATTGCCCCTTGTCCTGTCCCCACAGACCACTGAAAAGGGGTTGGCCAATTCCCCCTGCATCCCATACTTAAGATATTTATAAACATTAATCAGATCCCCCCTCAGCCTTTCCTCATACGGGAGATGCTCCAGGCCCTTAATCATCTTCGTAGCCCTTCTCTGGACTCTCTCAAGGAGGTCCCTGTCTTTTTTATACCAGGGAGCCCAGAACTGGACACATTGGACTCTAGGTCACAACAGGAGCCATGAACCTCCATGTGTGAATAGATGCTATTGACTTTTGGACTCCATATGGGGCCAGGCATCAGAAGTGGGAGTCTACCTGTAACGCTGCTGTGACACCCACTAACTGGTTATTTCTCTATGCCTCGGTTTCTCCTGCTGTAAAATGGGGGTAAATGGTACTTCAGTCACTACAATAAAGCCTCCTGAGCTACACAGGTCGGGATGGAGCTGTGCTGTGGATGGAGAGGGAGGCTGGGAGCTGGGCTGCTCTCCCGTGGGGATGTGGGAGGGGGTGAGTGTTTGGGTTCAGCTCTGCCGGCAGACCCCCGAGCACAGTGGTCTGGCTGGGATGGTCCCGGCAGAAAACCTTTGCCTGGAGCCACACAGAAAGTTTGAGAATTAGTAAATAGACTTGGCAGATGGAGGAAGTAGAGCTGGTCAGAAAAATTCTGACTAAACAAGTTTTTGCTGGAATTTACCAATTCATCAACATCAAAGCGCTTTGTGGAGAGGGTCCAATTTTGACAAAGTTGCTTCCAAAACCAGGCAGGGCTTGAAAACTGCCTGCCAGGCACATTTTAGAAACCTGGCTAGTTTTCTGCTGATTTACACCGTTGGTTCCTTAGTAGTTCACCAACTGGCTGTTAAGAAGTATTTCCAGGTGTAATGACTCCGAAGTGACTGCCTCCTGAGTGAGGAACCCTGTGGTGGTCAGTGTCCGTGACCCTGGCTTGGTCCAGCAGGCAGAGTGCTGCCAGGGTTCATGCAGCTTGTCAAACCCAGGGCTCAGGGAGATTGGCTTCGCACAGTGCTATCAACATTGATCAGTGGCTTCTTCTTAAATAACAGAGAAATCAGCTGACCTAAGTGTTGCTGCTTTTAAGCCTGGGATGTTTTACTTCAAATCTGGAAGCAAAATGCCTGAATGTTCTCTCTTTTATACACATGATCAAATAACTCCATTGATTTAAATGTAATTACTGCTCAGCTGAATTTGTGTCAGTTGGAGAAGTTCAATGAATTGCTGCCTAACTTTTGAAATACAACAAAACAAACCAAAATACCTAGTTATTTCTCCTCTTCAGTTGGAGCAAACAATTCTTCCTTTGCCTCTTCTGGATGGTACCAGTGGCAAACCTTAAAAACAAAGGGAGAGGAAGAAAAGAAAACCCCAAATATGCTGGACCCACTTCTTCTCAATGTGCAATTCCTCCTTTTTTATCCTTTGCAGCTGTGTGTGTGTGTGTGTTTGTGCATGTGTGTGTGTGAGAGGGAGAGAGAGGAAGGACTATTTCACATTTCCCATGATATGTTTTGTTTAGCATTGTGATAGCTTGATACATTGTGCATAATCTGCAAGCCTTTACAGGGCTTTTCTGGAGCTTCTCTTCATGGGAGGAAAAAATAGCTGGTTTTTTTTCATGAAGGACTTTTCCAGTGTCTGGTGTGGACACACGGTACTGGAGAAGCACAGAAACATGCCATTGCTTCCAGCTTTGCCCATGTCCAGATGTGCATCCCAAGATGTGCTAGCTTTGGGGAACATAAAGCAAACTGAAAGGAACAGGATTTTACTGAAACAAACAGGATTCTGCAAAAAAGCAGCAGACCAATAAAAACTCAGCAGAGAACATTTTCTTTCAAAGTACCTACTATTATGCAATTGTGCTAGTGCACTGCACTTCACAGTATGTCTGTCTTCTACAACAGACTCTTCTTCCTTTAATGCATTATAGTCATTTCCCCCCCTCCAATTAGACACAAGATAATCTTTTTAGTAATGTGTTTATTTTAGCTTTGTTTTTCCCACTCCCCCTAGATTGCCTAGGATTTGTCTCCTATCTTTTTTACGTGCCAATGACATTGGTTGTTATAAGGTCAGGATCAGAATTCATTGTGGGGGGCAACAGTGCTGTAAGGGCTTGACATGAGATCAGAAGCAATGCTGCAGTGGATTTATAAAAAAAAAAGAGAGGAAAAAAAAAAAGTAGCAAGGTTTATGGTGCCGAAAGCTCTGGGTTTCCCATCCAGACACCATCTGTGAAGCACTTGGGGACAGTGCCTAAAGTCTGAGTCATCATGTTTGGCAGTCATTTACCCAGTGGTCTGTTTCCCTGGGGGGAGTATTCATTGGGGGAGAAAAGGAATGGTAGAAAGAAGGAAGATAAACTGCCCTTTAGCCCCATGATTTATATTTGGTCAGAGTACCCCTGTTCTATTTTCTTTTACTTGGAATGTATCTTGGACATGTTGTTTCAATATGAGACAATCAGCTGGGCTCTCAAAGGAATGTCCCTGGAGACTCGAAACAGCCTCCCAGTAGGGTAATATGTTCAGCAGAATTCTAAGATGTATTCTCCAACATCTGCAGTCTATTTGTGCCTCCAGAATATTTCCCATCAGCATTTGGGGAATCAAAAGGCGCTTTGAGAGATGGTCACCAATTCTCCACACTGCATGATAACTTGTAAAATGTTTACTTCTTTAAACTTCTACTGAGCTGCTGGTTTATTTGTTTCTTTCTTTTCTTTTCTTTTTTCTTTCTTTTTTTCCCTTAAGAAACTAACAACAGAAGGACATGGAAATACACTTTAAATTATTCTTTAATATGAATGGGTTCTGAATGTAGTAGCAATCTCCTGGGAAACAACCAGACCTAGGAATCATCATGGACAATGCAGTGAATGTCTGTTCTGGGTGTGTGACAGAAAAATTGACGACTTAGACTGCACGTCAGAAGTGGGTAGACAATCACATGGAGAGTACTGCACGTTGCATCTAAGATGCCAGGTCCTCATTTTGATTATCGTATTTGGATTTAGTAAACCCACCTTAAAAAATGACAGACACAGAACTAGAAACCAACTCCAGGCAGGTAGTGAAAATATCAGAGAACTATGGAGAACTTATTGGAAGATGCTGAAAAGATTAGGATTATTTACTCCAGAAAGTAAAAGGAACAATTGGACATATGGCATGTGTCACACAAGAAATAATAGATAATAGGCAGAAGGCCAATGTAAAACTCCTTTTCAACCTCCCAATGTAGGAATTAGGAACATTCAGGCACAAAAGGAAATGATACTTGCCACAATGCGCAGTCAATCTGTGGGCATCGATTTTGCAGGATGCAATTCGTACAAATAACAGAAAGTTGGCTGAAAGTCTGAGAAAAATATTGGGCACAAATATTAAATGAAAATGTCATCCAGGTAAGATGAAAATCAATCTAGATTTATTCAGTAGGGCATTTAAAAGTAAGAAGAAAGACAAATATAGTATCATAGAAATAGGAGAACAAGGGTCCCTCGTTCACCTGTCGGTATTCACAGGAAACTGTCTGCATGATACTGATTTCCACTGGATTTCAGTGACTGGGGGCACTTAAGAAATGGATTAAAATCTTTCCCATTGTTCCTCTTCCAAATGGGCAGTTCCATAGCTGGTAACTGTAAGGTTTTGCATGGATGAGAGGAAGGCGTTTACCTGTGAAATGGTGACAGCGAGAGATTGTGGGCAGCTCTGCTCCAGCACTGCTCTTACCAGCAGTGTGTGGAGACAGACTGTCCAACTCAGTGGACCAGAAATAGGTATCTTGTGGCTTCCTTCTTTGGCAAGGCCAAAGCAGCAAGCTGTGGCACTGCACACGGAGCACATGAACTCACACCAAACAATAAAGAAAACATCTAAGGTTTTGATTTCATTCATCTTTTTTTTTATGAGATCCTTTTTCTGTTTCTGTTCTGTGAAAGCCAAATAAAAGCAAGAAAATAGTAATAATAAAAAAAATCCCTAAACAAACAGTTGGGACTTTGACTTGCGAAACTGTATTTGCATGTTTGTTCTGAAGAGGTTCCCATAGCCCGGCTCTGACTTTTATCTATCCCCACAGGATGTACTCCTACACTTTTTCTTCCAGGGTCCCATGCTTCCTGTGGGTGTTCCCACAGCTGCCAATTCAGACAGCTCGAGTCTGGAATAGTCTTTGCACAATCCCGAAGATGTTATTCTCTCACTAAGTCAAGTGATTCCACACAAAAATATGGCAGATGTTTAGCATCAGGAATCAAAACAGCATTTTCGCACCACACAGCACATTCTTCTCTTCCTGATACCTTTCATTTCCTCTCTACAGGATATGGAGCAATTTTCCTCTTTTGCTGCTGTTCATGTGAACTCAGGAATCTGTGAATTATACCAGGACATTTGAATTCCCATCTAATCTTCTCTGAGAGGTAAAGGAGCTTGGTTCATGGATGCCTCATCCTTCATTTTTTCCTGCCTAAAAGATAAATACAGTGTTTGAAGAAAGGTATTAACACTCAATTACTTCTTGTCCTTGATTTTCAACTTCTCCTGTGATTTTCAACACCTAAAAACCGAGAGCTTCTGAATGCAATCTGTGCTTCAGAATAACCATGGGCCAGAAACATCTAAATGGCTCCTAAATGTTTCTGCAGAGGGGTCTGCAGGTCTTGGAGCTAAAGAAAGCCAGATTCACCAATGCTGGAGATGAATATTCCTAATGACATCAAAGGGTAGATTCAAGTTGAGATTCCAGCCACCTGTGGCCTTGGATCAATTATCCTGTTGCATTTTCTCAAGGTGATCTAGCATCCCTTTAGGTGGTCTGATTGAGCTCTGCATGTGGCTCTCTTCACCAGACTTTTTGATTGCCTAGAGAAAAGCACATCAGTGTTGTGCTGAGCCCAGCTCAACCCAGCACCCAGCTTGTCTCTGGAGTCCTTCAGTACTGTCCAGCGGAAGGGTTGCTGTGATACTGGGCTGCCCATCAGAAATTGTCTAAGGGCACTTGTGTAGCTCAGGGTGAAAAAAAAATCTTGGAAAAGCTGTGCCACCCAGTCCCAATTCCAAGCAGCAAAGGAGGAATTAATTCATTTGCAGTCTGATCCTCCGTCACAGAGACCCTGGGTCTTCCACGCTTCTTGGGTTTAGCAAAGTGACACACTGTGTTAAGCATAAAAAAGAAGAACAAATTGTGTAACAGAGGATAAAAGAACTGCGTGGCCATCACATAAATGCTTTAAGCCAATGATTAAATTACTTTCTTTTCCCCCATTCACTAAATTACTTCATCAAGAAATTAGAAGCTTTTTCTCTTCTCATGATGGATCTGAGACCAAAATAACTATGAGGTGCATTACAAACTCATCAGTATGTGCAATGTTGTTACTAATCCTTATTTCTACTAAGAATTTACACTATGCTGCCTGCGTTAGGCAAAACTTTAAAGGAACCTGTGTGCATTGGAAGCTGCAGAATTCATGCAGAGTTGTCTCTGAGTTTTTAGTATAGTTTAGCAATAAGGATTATCTGAAAGATTTCAAACTCAGCTTTTTTAACAATGCATTTTCATAGGGAAAAAAAAATCTCTGCTTTCTCTGAAAATGTTCAGTTTTTGGTTTAGAAGATTTAATGTCTTCTGTAGACTATAGGATTTTAAAAGCTTTAGAGAAATACTTGGTCTTTTGCCCATTTTTCAATAGGGGGTGTATGTGTGTATGTGTGTGTGTGGATATTTTCAGACAGCTATGCAAAATAAGCCCAGTTTACACCAAAACCTTAACATAAACATATCGAGCACAAGCTTAGCAGCTGCATAGAAGTCAGCAGAGAGAGTGGAAAGGCTCTTGAACTCGTATTTCCAAACTGGTCAGATCTGCAGTGTTAGTACTGGAGGTGATGTGGGACAGACAAGACAAAGCATATTAAAGAGGTCTGTAGCACTGTCACGCATGGTTTTCCATCCAACTTCTGGAGCTGGGGGAGAGGTGCTACACAAACCTGTATGGCAGATCCATGCATGATGGGCCCAAGGCTTCCCATAGATGATGGGCAGCCTAAATGGCCTTTATGTTGTTTTAACCCTCTGGAGTAGAATGGCTACAGCTTTTATCAAGCAAACTAACAAAAGGGCAGCCACGTTGCAGGGGTAAAAGGTTCTGTGCTTGGCCTGAATCTTGCAGGGATCCTGGAGTATTTTTAGCAGATGCTTGTTGCATCCCTTCAGGCTTTTCAGGAATGTCTCTAGCAGCATTGTCATATAGGTGAGCATCCTGGAGGAGAACATAGGTCCTGTTCTCTACAGCTTCCTCCCCACTGCTCTTTTCTTCTTTTCCCACTTCCCAAGAAAGAAGTCTGTGAAAACAGGGCTGAATTTTAAAAGCTGAGCTGCTATCCTCAAATCCCAACAGCAGCCCCAGCACCCTGAATGAAAATTACGCTTTAGCACCAGAGATTCCATGCAAGATGGGAAGTATGTGGTTTAAATTCTGTATAATTAGTCTGTGATGCTCCTGGCATGTGGCTACTTCTGGTATTTTCTGCAGCATTCCCATGTGTACATGGAAACAAAGCTTACAGAATTTCTTCATTTATTATTTTCGTTTTTTTTCATTCACCTGAAAATTGTTTCAATTGCACTGATTTCACTACATAATCAGTGATGATCCCTTTGTTATTATAAGACTGACCTCTCATAAGGAAGAGCCTCTCATCACCAAGAGAAGGTTACGAAGGAATGCAGAAATTCCATGAAGTCCAGACTCTTCAGAAACATTTTAGAAATGCATTTCTTTCAGTAAGTTTTTCCAAGCTGACCTTTTCTTTACTTTTTCTTTTCAAGTTTAAAAGAAGAACTAAGGGTCAATATTGCACTTCATTCTACACATTTTTTTAGTCTGTGACTTTCTAAGAAAGTTCTCACACTTTTGAAAATCCAGCCTGCTAGAGGTAATAGCAGTTTTGCTCCAGTTCATTCTATTCACACACTGTGCTTCTGCATTTCAGAACCCTTCTATGAGTTTGCTAGAGGTAGTGGGAGCGAAAAAGGACCTTCTCAGAGGCAGAGATTGCAGATGACCCCATGCTGAGGAAAGAGAATGCAAAGCACAAAGCTTCTGAAGTACCCACATGCAACACGTGAAGACTTGGGTTTGGAACACTTCTCTTCTGATTTGCAATATGTAAGGTGAATAGTCCTGGATTTTCCTAGCAAAATAAACATTGTGTAACAGGTACTAGTACAGAAACAGTTCTGGACTCGAGAAACTTAGCTCTGTATATTTTGAATCAATTTCTCTTTCAGTATGGACCATTCAAGATGCAAAGAAATACAATTGTCATTATTCTCTACAAGATGATTTCTCATCAGTCAGCAGGCAATACAGTTCTCATTATTGAAAGTGTAGCCACTTAAGTTGACTAATTGATTAAACTTTTCTGAACAGTCATCCATTTTAATATATGTGTTGAAAAAAAATCATTCTATGCCATTCTACAGCAGGGATTATGATAAAAGTACCTTCAGTCTTATTTTGATGTAAATCCTGCAGCTGGATCATTTCTGCTCTTCTCTAAATAAAGTCTTTAACTAGTTGACAAATACTGGCACTTTAGTGTTCATGGTTCTTGTGAGTGGGCACAAGGAAGAGAATGGACCTTCATCTGGTCTAGACCATACAGCAGTAATGAGAATGTCTAGTTTTGGTAGACAGTAATATTGGGAACTGGTCCTGAGCAATAAATTCATCTGGTTATTTGGTCAACAGAAGTGCTATACTGGCTGTTAATTACAACCCTATGTTAGTTATAATGCCAAGTACATGTTCTCAGAATTAGCCCAGAAGGCACTGGTTTTCAAAAGAGAAAAGCTCTTCCAGAAAATTCAGTTGTGAGACTGGTGTCTGAGACTAAAGGCACCAGAAAACAGCTTTAAAAAGCTGTGGCACCTCCTCTTCCTTCCTAATCGCTCGGATGTCTTTTTCCTTAGGGAAAATTGCTGGGTATTGACTAACATACTTGGAAGAAAGTATCTCAGAGAACACAGACTCTGTGAACTGTTCTTTGGGTTTGAGTTGATCTACGTGGGGATCAGCCATGAACTAGCAAGGCAATGGGGTCACACATTTTACAAGATGGGAAAAAAAGTAAATATGACTAAATAGCTATGATGCCATGGAAAGGGCAAAAGGTTATGAAAATGATTAGCTTGAGGGAAGAGTCATATATACAGAGGGATGGAAACACTTGGCTAGTAAGTGTGTGGCATTCCATGGCTGTGATATCAGAATTCCCAATACCAGCCGGCTTCCCTTTTCTGAACTCTACAGCAAATGCCTAAATTTCACATAAATAATAATAAGAAAGAAAATAAAAAGGAAAACATGGGTAGCAAACCTTTTTGTTTTATAGAACAGCACAACTATTTAGTTGCATGGACATAGCCTAATTAGTGGAGGTTTATATTTAAAGGCCCCAAAGAAGATCCCTGCTTTTTCTTTGAATGTTTGAATACAGTTTTCTCTGGTATTTTGGCTGGCCAAATAAGAAAGCCCATGCTGCTTTAAGATAAAGGAATGCAACCTCAATGACTTCATTTCTGTCCTGTTTACTGCCAGCTATGAGTTTTATTGTGCATTTTTAATCACCAAATTCCTTAATAGTCTCTATTTTAAGGAAAAGATCTTCTGGGTTTATTTAGTAGATCTGCTCTGGCTTGTACACATTTGCTTGGATTAGTTGTGAGGCCTATTTCACATAGTGTATACTGTAAAATATGCTGCTATCTCCATCCGGCTATTCTGAATCTTGATGCACAAACCAGAGGAAACCTTGGACATTAGAGTTCCCTTTGTGTCTCTTGTCTCTTCTGAACTTCAGTTCTCTTGTAGGAGCCTTGTGGAGAACTGCCCTACTTAGTAGACAGCAACAAGGGATGTTGCAAAATTGGCTTTTTTGGTTATGTTATGCTTGTTTGAATGAATTTGCCTTGGATAGCATTACCTGCTAGTGAACAGTCTACAGAAAGCGCTCTACTTACTGTAAGCCTTCCATGTCATCTGGAAAGGTCATAGGTAGAATGGCTTCGAAGAGGTCGCCTTCGGTGTCCCAGCTGTCATCATGAAAATTGAAGCTTGTCCCCACCTAAGATTGTACAGAAAGAAGCGTCTGAAAATGTTAAAGTCGTTTTTGAATTTAGAGCATTATATGGATGGGAAATGATGCTCCATTAGAATGGATGGGTGTGCTGTTGCCCAGCTGCCTGAGAAGATGCTTCACCTTACGGTCATTTGTCATGTTTAATTAATGAAACTTCTCAATATCTCACTCACTCATTTTGGAATTTCTTAGGCATTGACCATTCCATCACAATGCCAGTGAACCCTGGCAAGAGAACAGACAGACAAACCAACCAGCGCCAGTTTTACTAAAGCTTTGTATCCAAAAGCCATCAGTACTGCCGTGGCAGTTACCTGCTGCCTGGTGTGGCACTGAGAACAGCTATCTAATCCCCCAGACTCCATGGTCTGTTGGGTCACGAGCGAGAATTCCTCTTCAGGCAGCCCAGTGGTGCAGACCACCAAGGTTACTCTCCTGTGTGCTAACCTACAGGGCCTCTGCCTGTGAGAAACATGAAAGTGCGACCACTTTCCAATGGATGATCTGAGGAAAACAGCATAAATGAAAATAGAGCAGAGTCTGCTCATCTGTAGTTAAAAATAGCTCTTGTTGTTTGGTCAGCTGGAATCACACAAACATCCTATTGTTAGGACCCGCAAATGTATGCATACAGATTTTGAAATGGGAATAATGTAGAAAATGAAAAGAGTAGTTAACCAAAGAAATGCTTGGCTCCTATCTTATTATGGCAATCTAATAGGTGTAAAAAGACCTATGGCACCATCAGTATCTTGTGCCTAGGCCTTCATGAGATTCCCAGCTTTGTCAGTAGGGAGTGCTGCTCTGACTGAGTGACTGCCCACAGAAAAGCATCAAACCAAGACTTCTGCAAAAGGCATGCACAGTTCTTCCCCCTCCTTTAGGGGTGAGAGTCTGATTATAGTAGGGACAGTGGGGTGGGGAAGAACGGGAACGGCTGAAGTCATCCTTACAGGAGAAAGAGGGAGTTTTGCAGCTCAGGTCAGCTTTTCTCTATGCCTTCTCCACCCTTCTTCTGAACAATAAGTCAGTTTGCTGTCTCCTTTTCCTTCCTTCCCCTTCCCTCCCTGCAATGCTTGGTCTGGGAACAGGGTGAAGGCGGTTATTCGTAGTAATGCCCGCAGCATGCAAGAGGGTGGAGGTCGTTTGTAGCCTTGGCTAGGGAAGGGCTTGGAGGACACTGCCCATAACCACCAGCTTTCTAGCCTGGGAGGTGCAGAGTGAGGAGAATCTCTGAGACGCTGCAAAATGGAAGAGTAGTTCAGCAGGCATGGGAAAGCCTGCTGAACTTTTTTCAGCCTGCTGAAAGTGGTTTAGGACTGTGTAGCTGGGCCACACTGGTAACTGGGCAAGGAAATTGCTGGACTGAGTGATGGACAGGCCTGAGGTACAGGCTCTATAGTAATCATTTGCCTAGACAGGCATCAGCTTTTGATCTGGGGGGAAGTCACCTAACACAGTAAATTGTATATTCAAGGCTTCTCAGGTGTGCCGCACGGTGCCATGCCACATGCTCTAATAAAACTTGCTGCCTGCACCTCACCTTGCTGCAGCCTTATATGCCCAGAGGCTAAGAAGACACTCCTCCTTTCTTCCTAAGAACTGAGGGAGACAGATCTGGGTGCTGAATAGAAGATAGCTGGGAATTTCACCAAGAACCCGAGGAGACATGAAGGCTGCCTTTTCAGAGAGAAGGGCAAGATAGAATAAGTAGGTCTGACCCCAGGCAATCTTCTATTTGTTCCCTTCTGCCTTGTGCAAATATCACTCTGCTCTCTTAATTTTTGGTCTTTTGGCCCTTGCCTTGCAGACCTGTGGAGTGGGAAGTCAACCAGGCGGCCCAGAGGCACTGCGGCGAGAAGAGAAACAGGAGGAGGATGTGGAAATAATTGGAAATCCCTGGGTTCCAGGAAGTCAGCAGAGAACATGCCAGCACCCTTGAGCTAAGGAGGGACCTGGGAGAGGGTGCAGTTTGCATATTTGGAAGGAGAGAGGGAAGTGTGCGTTAATAAGACCGCGTGAAGGTCTGCAAACTGCAGGAGAGGCATTCTAGGTGGTAACCACACCCTGTCTCTAATTCACTCATCTAATCTGGCTGCAGCAGAAGCCCACACAGAAACTCTTTTTCAATCCCCCTTCGCTGTCAGCTGGCTCCACGCTACTTTGGGCCTCTGCAAACGGCCAAAATGCGAAGCACAGGTGGTTTGTGCATGTTGGGTTTCGTGTCAGGTTATAAGGCTTTGAAGTTGAAAACCTGTTTTCAGAAGTGAAATTTCCTCGTGTTGTGAAGAACAAAGCAGCAAATTTGCTACCTGAAATAGCCCCTGTATCAGTTAAATTATCAAATGCAAATGGGTTATTGGAGTAATTCAGGGAAAAAAAAATAAAAAGCCCACAACTTCTTAAGAAACAGGCTATGCATTTGAAGGATTTAACATTCTGTTCCCTCGAGAACAGTGAGCAAGAAATACGGATGTTCCCAGCTCTGCTGGCTGCCATGCAGCCTGATGGCTTTTGTCAGTCGGCAGTGGAGGACAGATACGCTTTAGGCTAAGCAGAAGAGTTGCAGCTTGCTCTGCAGGGCACTTGATTAGAGCAGGGAAGGTCCTTATCAGACCAAGACTTCAACAGGTTATTTTATATATCAGTCCAGCCATTCCAGAGGGAGTGGAAATCACCCCCAAATGCCCCTTCCTGGAAAGTCCTCTGAAAGCAGGGAGGGGGGGACTTCCCAACTTTACAGTACTGCCAAAACATCCTACTTCTGCAAACCCTTCCAGAAGAAATACATTGTTGGACGGCACACAGTTCCTTGAGATATTCATCTGGGAAAAATTAGGATAATTTCTTTAACCAGGCACTGTGGCTGGGGCAGAGAGAGTCAGGGAGTCACAGGACCCTTTTATCATGTATTTGTCTGCCTCTCCTTTGTGGCTCTGTAGGATGGGGGAATCCATCCTCTACTAATGTGCCACTGTAGGCTTAGACAGAGCTCAATGAACCATTCTGTTCGCCCTCAGGCTCCTTCAACTCACTTGAAAGCAAGCAACAGAGCCACTCTTCACCTCCTGCATGGAAGCTGCTCAGCAGGAGAAACAGGGAAGAGGTAGCAGCTGCTTGGAGCTCTCCCTATTTGCATCGGAGCTGCTCGCTGCTCTCTGGCTCTGAGGTGCAGGGAGGGGGAAAGGATGATGGGAGGCAGCTGGGGAATGTGATGCCCTCTACATCCTTCCTGTAGTGACAAGCCTTATTCAAACACTTCAGTTTAAAAAGCTCAGAGTGCAGCTTCAGGAGAATGCTTTCAATTCATAATCAAATATGGGGCAATAACAGATGGATAAAACAAACAAGTGTGGGGGAGGATGAGGTACATACTCAAACGTTCTGGAGCGTAGTCTGGGAAGAAGACACCCGCTTTCTATGTGTTATTTCTAATTCAAGGAACTCTGGGCAGGTGAACTTTGGGACCTTCTTCATTTTGTTCAGAAAAGGCACTGCAGGAAGGAGCACCTCTTTATTTTTGGGGCTTTTTGTTTTTGTTTTGTTTGTGGTTTTTTTTAGTACGGAAACAGTTCTCATGTCCTTGCATGCTTTGAAGCTCTTCTGATCCCTGCTGTATTACTCTTCTCCTTACATAAGGAAACCAAGCAAGTAGCTTGGCTTTCTGACTAGCACTCAGACTGCCCTGTCACTCTGCCAGGAGATGCAGCCTGTTGAGTGGAGCACTGGCAGAGCAACCCCAACGTGCATTAGCGCTCTGCAGGCCTCATTGTATTACACTCCTCACAATCACGGCTCTGCAAGCTCTGCATGGGGCTGTTCTCTCTGCTTGTGCGCTGTGTTACCACCGTGCCTGCAGCCAACTCCATTGTTTTCCTGGTGATGATAATACATAGGTTTTTCCAGCAAAGAAAGTCTCCAGGCAAGCTGGGAGGCTTCTTAAAGCACAACGAGCTGGCTGCCAGACAAAGAGCAGACCGCTTGAGGAGTCTGTAACGATTTATCGTCTTAATGTGCCTGGGTTTCTATTGCTCAGGACTGCATGCAAGATTTAAAACCTGCAGCAGACTCAGGGACACTGATAATGCAGTAGTACTGCATGGAGGGTCTGAGGAAAACTTTTAAGGTGAGCTTTCTCAGTTCAATCCCGTTAATCAGTGCGGGGTTGTTGGACAGAGCAGAAGGATCTCTGTGGTCAGTAGGCCTGTGCAATAATAACAGCCAGTAAAGAAGAGCATCGTCTTGAAAATGGCGTTTTAAGGCTTCACAGGGAAAGGACCCATATATTTTAACAGGAGTATTACCCTTCTACCGCTTGTGCAATCGGAGATCTCTGACCTTTCATTTGTCTTCAAGTGTGATCAGTGTCTGCCACCTGCCAGCCAGTCACAGATACAATATCATGTCAGCAGTGAGGTAAAGGACAGAACAAACTGTAGTCAGTGTGAGGAAATAGTAATGCAGATTTCAAATCAACAGCAGTAGTTTAATTCTAGAAACCATGACAAAACACTTTTTATTTTTTCCCCTGAGTTCAGTCTTGGAGCCTTGTTTTGAAAGCAGAACATTTTCTTGGCATGCCTCTGCTGATTTCTTAAATGTGCCAGTGGAGGAAACATCATCCTTCTGTGTCTTCAGCTTCTTTGTAATAAGATCCAGTTAAACAACTTAAAGACATTAAAAATTCATTAGAGCATTTCAATGTTGCAGTCAATGAGACCTGTTGTTTATCAAAGCATTTCCAGCCAAATAAAATGTGGTTTTTTTAAAGCATATAGTAGAAGACATTTTTTTCAGGGTGCTTTGTATAAATCGACTTTACATTTATATGTAAATCATTTTTACACTTCTCTAATGCAGCAGTAGGCAACACTGGGTAACAGGGCAGAGTTGTGAGAATACATCCCGGCTTCAACTGCCAAAGTTAACCTTCAGGTCAAACAGCACAGGTGAATTACATCAGAGTACTGGGGCAGTACTCAGCGATAAAAAAAAGAAATTAATTGCAAATGCTTCATTACTATCTTCATTGTGAAGTGTTTTTAGAGTTTCCATGGGTCTACAAATGAAAGTAGAGTGAGCCAAATTCTGCTCTGATTTTCTACTAGTGCCTTGGAAAGAAGAACTTGGGTGATCCATATAAACTATTATGCCAAAATTTACTCTGATACTTACCTCTGACATTGCTAGAAAGGTTGTAACCTTTGGAGAAACTGAGAATGTATTTTCAAGGCAAATGTGCCACAGGAAAATAATGTGTCAGGTCTCATTCTGAGTGTGCTGAATCATCTTCTCTATAGATTTGTGGAGCATCAGCAGGTTAACTGATACTTAATTCCATCTGAATAGAGTTTGACCAAAACAAGTGCTGAAATAACTGACGCAGTTTCTCATCATCCAGAAATTTGCACAGGATTAACTTCCAAAGCTACTATCATGGAAAGAGCTCTGTAGCTGTTCAGGGTGATTTCAGTTCTACCTCTCAGTGTGGTTACTGAGAATGCTAGCTGGGAATCTGAAGTTAACTGCGATGTCCCATTACAATAAAAGTTGAGCCTCTGCATTAGACTTGTATGACCTTTCACAGGAATCTAGATTGGAGGTGACAGAAAGCCTGACAATTGAGTTAAAACTCATGTTGGTGAGGAAAAACCTTATGAGGCTTGCTGTGATTCCCATCAATCTAAATACAGAGGGCTCTGATATTCTTGTTTGAAGGATTATGTTATTTTTCTAAACCAATTTGAAAGGGAAATGGACATTTATGCTTGGAAGACTGGGGACCCATTTGAATTTATGAGATTTCAGTATTTTAAGATTTGAATGAGGATTTAAGATGTATGCTTATCTTATGATATAAAATCTGTGGTTAAACGCAGTACATAATGTTTCTCCAGATGTTTACATACATGAGCCAAACTGAGAAGAAGACTGTCAAATAATTTGATACCCAGCTTGGGAGAAAACCTTGTTTTAAATCTTTCCTGAGCTGTGAACCTTTAAAAAGAGTGATCTTAAGTGTATATTATTTTCCAAGGGAAATCTGAAAAGACCTTGTAGTCTTACAAGGACATACGTCATATACACACATTAAAGATGTCCTCTTAAACATCCTAAGAAAGATGCATAAATACAGAGTAGAACTTTCAATAGTGTGATTTATCCCCAGCAGAACATACTCAGTTCTCTATGTGGTTTTTTTTTCTTGCATTCAGAAGGTTATTCTTGTCAAAAGTACAGAAGCTTCCAAAGTTTCCTTTTCTTGTAAAGATGTGCCTGACCTTATCTTCTATAATAGGCTCTATTTTGGCTAATGCTCTATTTACATAGGAATGCAAGCATAATTAAATGCTGACAGCAAGAGGTCTATTTGGGTGGAATCTGACTGAATATCTTATAGCAATGCGGTTAACAAACCTTACAAAAATAAAAAAGAGAAGCTGCGCCCTCACACACTGGGCAGTGTTAGTAGAGGAGGGTTATAATGTCCTGCAGTGGAGGTATGTAAACAAAGAGGTGGCAGTGTTAGGTCTGTGGTGAGCTAGACTTGACAGCAACATAAACAGCATAAAGAAGCCTTCTAAACAAAATTTCCAGCTGATCTGTGGAGCCGACCCACCACAGGCCTTCAGAGCTGCTGAGAAGGCGAGAGGCATTTCTAGAGGGTGCCTGTGTGTTCCCAGCAGTAGGGCGGGCAGGGAAGACGTGTTGAGAGGTAATGTTCAGTCACGGGGGCTGCGAACAGGTGTGACCCCCAAAGGCAGGATGGACCCAGAAGCTGTAGAGGGCTGGCACATCAAAGGGCTTCTAGCAGCACTAGGTCTTTTGCCACCCCAAATGCCAGAAGAGGGAGAAGTGGCCCCATTAGGAAGCTAATTTAGCAAAAGATTAGGCTTTCTGTCAGGCAAAAAGAGAGCGAGTGAAATCCTGACCCCACTAAAATCTATAAGACTTATATGGTTGATGTCAGAGAATGGCAAAATGCCAGATTATTGACTGCAAACTACCCATCCTTTTTGTTAAGTCTCTCTAGCCCAAGCAGTTTGTGTGGTTTGTCAGGCTGCAGGGAGGGATGGATACCTCTCTGTCTGGCTTCTTCTTTTTCTAAATTCTCCCCCTGCCTGTTCTGATGGAGTAATAACACCTATTTGTGCTCTTGAGGTCACACACAGATGCTTAAGAGCAGTGCTGTGTGAAGGAAGCACTGATTTGTGCAGTGTTGTGTCTCTACCTAAGGAAGGAGAGTAGTCACCTTCTTTTCTATGTCACTGGCCATGAAAAGTAGCGCTAAGAGCTAAGTGTGATATGAACTGTCCTGAACACATGCAGCTGTGGTGGTTGATTGTGATGAGTGGTAGAAAAGCATGTCATGTCTTCCCTTAAGAATGTGCTTATTGGATGAAATGCTACATCTGACTGTGGTGTTTTGTACTGGTAAGGTTAAATAGGGAATATATATTTATTTATAGCAAATACTTAAATAGGTGGTTATTTTTGGTTTTACTCTCATTAGTGTACTTAATCACTATTGCCAGTGTTTTAAGATCAATTTGTATGAAGTAGGGCATTTACATCCATATTTCAACATACAAAGAAGTGCTCTCATTTTCCTAAGTACTGAGAGACAGACTTCACAGAATCACAGAACATTAGGAGTTGGAGGGGACCTCCAGAGATCATCGAGTCCACCCCCCTTGCCAGAGCAGGATCACCTAGACTAAATCACACATGAACACGACCAGGTGGGTTTTGAATGTCTCCAGAGAAGGAGACTCCCCAACCTCTCTGGGCAGCCTGTCCCAGTGCTGTGCCACCCTCACAGTGAAAAAGTTCTTCCTTATATTCACGTGGAACTTCCTATGCTCCAGCTTGCACCCGTTGCCCCTTGTCCTATTGCTGGCCATCACCAAGGCCAGCTTCAGTGAAAAATGATTGTTATTTGCATCAAGTGAGGTCTTGACATGATTGAAAGCCGATAGATGTGATCTCCTCTGCTGCAAAAGGATTTTCCCATATAGAAACCAGCTCCATTCCAGGCTCTGTTCCAGAAACTGTATAGGTGCATTGATGCAGTGCTGAGCTGAAACTATTGAGACATGATTTTTGCCTACACGGATGTGTCTTTGTAGAAGTGTTTTCATGTAGGTATCTGTACTGGAGAACCTAGCTTTGTCTCACCTATTTAAAACATGAATCTCATTCCTGAATTAAGCCCAGAGAAGGAAAAAGCGGGCGAGTCTCCCAAGTGCAGCTAAAACCTGATGTGCTGTGGCTCAGCACTGATAGCTTGTTACCCAGTGACACTCCGCTCTAGAGCAGAAGATGTAGAAACCACTTCCAGAAAATCGTTAGGGTATTTAATGTTTCTTTCTAGATGCTACTATATATTTAGTATATTTAGTGAAGTATTTAATAGTGTATTTTCTATCACTGCCTTTATTTGGATCACAGTGCTGTGGCTTAAATTTAGGAGATGATATAAGCTTGTCCTTTCTTTGTAGTTGACTGATAGCAGTAATTTGTCACTGTTTCCATCACAGGCCACATGATTAAGATCAGAGTCAAGAACTCGACCATGCAGATCTCAGCCACTGGGACCACTGCTGTGCACTGAGATAACCAAAAAAGGTAGAGACTGAAAGAAGACAGTGTAATTTGAAATTAATCAAGATGTAACAACTCCCTTTTGTAGGCTGTGGTTGGGAATTCTCAGCTGAGCTGAGTGTGCCAATGGCTGAATCACAGTTGCTGGCCTGTTCACTCTCTGACCTAACGCTGTGCTCTTCTCACAGCTGCCGAGTTGATGATAAATCCTCAGCAGCCTAAAAACTTGGGTTGCCTGAGGTTAACAGAGCACTGACAGTTTGCCCCAGTTGAAGATCTGTCCCTGGGTGTCTGAACCCTACAGGGAGCGTTCTTTTCTCATGAGCAAGATGTTTGGGGGAACTGCGGGGACTGTGATCTGGAGATACCAGAGTGAGATCTCTGCCACAGCCTGACAGAAAATGACAGCCAAGACCCAAATGCTAGTTCCTTTGGTAGCAGCTAACACATTTCCTGACTGCCGTGTTGTCCATGTAACTTGAAAAGAATTTTGAATGAATCTGTGGCAGAGCAAGCTAGCAAATGAGATCATGGGAGAGGCTTTTTTTCCTTGATGACCAACTGTTGTCTTGTCTGGTGGTAATGCATACACAACAGCCACAAGCAGTGAATTAGCTTATCGTCGCCAACGTTTACTGGATCCCAGGCTTGCTTTTCCATGGGCCAGTGAAGTACAAAGGCCACACTGGTGTTCAGAGGAAGAACAGACAGGCTGAAAGGAAACCATTGTTTCTCCCTTCCCGCTTGGGCTTTTGCAGTGGTTCTGAAAACATTTTAAGCTCTCTGCAGAGTGTTTCAGCTAATCCTTAGAGAGCAGTAATAAACCTCTAGGAAAAGTACGTGAAGGAAAAGATAGGATGTTTTCAGTCAGGATGGCTGCACTTGGTAGGAAGATCTGCTTCTGATTAACATGCCAAGAAAGTACTTAGGTTGAAAGAGAACTTTACTAGACACTTTTAAAGGAAACTGTTTAGAAAAATGTCATGTACTGACCTCTGAGAAAGATCTGCAGAATCAGTATTTCCTTCCAGTTCACTCTGAGGTTTCTACCTTTCTTCTCTGCCATGCACTCAATAGCAATAATAATAATAGCAATAACTTTCAGTTCTGCAACACTCACTACTTCAAAGCACTTCACAAACACTGGACTAGATTCAGTCTGGTCTTCTATTGATATAAACTTTGTGTGAAATCCTGGCTCCGTTATAGTGAATGGCAGATTTCCCACTGACTTCAGTGGGGCTGCGATTTCACTCGCTCCTTGTCAAAGAATTTGGGCAGAGCAAACCTTTCTGAAAGAGGTGAATGTGATAGCTGAAAGGAGATGAAGCCTCTCTTCATTGCAGGGGAAACACATAAATTCTCAAAATGGAGGACAGGCACATCCAGACTGTAAGGGAACGACAGAGGGAAGAAAGCCTAACCTATTCATCTCCCAGTGTGCTTCCCTTTCCTGTTTCTTTTCTCCTAGGTCAAGTGCTAGGTCGATTCTGTGTTTTTGTTGTGCCTTCAAGTTTATAAGTCTCTCACATTTATGTCACTATGGAGAAATAGCTGCTTAAGTCACTAGTTTCGTTGACAACCTTAGTTTTCCAGGACCTTTGCTTGGCATCATCATTTGCCGTTGTTCGCATCACAACAGGTTCATGCCCCTTCACAGAGGCAAATCAGTCAGGAGCCAGACCCTTGCTCATTTGCTTGATCAAATGTGTTTTAATTTTTAACACTTAAAATGCTGCAAGTATCTTGAATAGTTTTAGAGTTTTTCTGCCATCGCTGAGTGAAGACAGCCCTTGAAGTCTTTCTGGGCCAAAACCGATGTTGTATATTTCACTGAAGTATATTTAGAGATTGCAAAATGTTAAGTGCTTATTTTGTATGAATAAACACTGCTTTTAATGATTCATGATCCCAAATAAATTACTAACAGTATACACAGCTGAAGAGAAGTCACAGCACAGAACGCCAAAACTGAACAATGAGGAAGATACTAAGAAATACAAATAGCTTTAAAAATGAGTTGAAACATCGAGCAATGACAACCTGAAACCTCAGGCCCTGTACCTGAAATCCTTATTCAGGGTAGAGCTTGTATCATGTTGCCATCTGCCTTCGCTTTTGACCGATCCAACCGAGCCTTTCTAACCTCCTGGGTATATAAACCCCATCTGTCCAACAGTGTCGGTTACCTGAGCCGCTCTCTTTTTCAGCTTCCAGTTGGTACCTCCTGATCATGCCAAAGAGCAGTCCTGATATCTTGGGCTTGTTTTTTTTCCCCTGCTCTTCCATGCATGTATCTTATTACATGGAAGTATGCTGAGAGGTAGTTTGCCAGGTAATAATGGGATGCAAACTGAAGGAGGACTTCAGGTTTTGACGACAGTTCTTCTATCTTTTTGCTACGTATATGGATTTACGGCACAACCAGAAAGGAATGTGGAAAGAGCTGAAAAGTAATCTGCTCTTCTCTTCCTTAGGTCTAAATTCATAATTTCTTTGCGTACTTTGGAAAAGCTGCTTTCCAAATTTGAGCTTCACAGGCGTAACTGTGGCCTTGTATTTGCCTTCTGTGCCTCATCACTAGGAGCAGCTGAACTAGTTTAAATTCTCAACAGCAATGAGAAATTCACCAGAGACGATAAATCATAGACATCATGAACTTCTGACTAGTGTGAAGTCATTCAGAAATATATTTCCCAGCAGACCTCTGCAGTCTGTGGTATTCCCATCAGGTGATTAATCCTCTGTCAGGGTGCAAAATGTATTGTAATACAGAAAGAGAAGGAAATACAGCAGATAAGGAATACAACAGTGCTTATGTTTCCAAAGTTTTTGGGTGATAGAAATAGACTGCAATCAGTGGGAATATCTTGCATTGCACACCCTTTAAAAATTCCAAATGATGACTGAGGTGATAAAATACTGCGAAGTATAGATGGGTGAACACAGCATCTGTCAATGTAAAGAATAAAAATTAAAGCCATTGCATAGCTTTCCTGACTGTCTTAAAATACGTGTTTTTAGCTAAGCTTTTTCTTTTTCTTTTTCTTTCTTCTTAGGCTGGGAGAAGTGTCCTGTTGTATAAGAGGAAGGTATAATATTTGAAATTGTCTGTTACAGTGATTACCATCACTGTGCACTCATGGGAAAGCTTGCCCAAAGATTATGAGTTTATAGCCAAAAGTTGAGAGGAGCACAGGTGTATAAACCCAGAAAAAAGAAAATAACTCAAATCATGGGAATTATGAATAAATCCGAGAAAGAAGAGTGGTTTGGTGGTGTTGGGGTTAAAGCTACAGTTTTTCTATTGCAGAGCTTGGGTAGATTTTGACTGGAATCAGGAATCTAAAGTGTGGATCCCCTTAAATACCTTTCCCCTGAACAACTCCAAACGGTGCGGTGACTGCCGTTTCACCTGACCGGCACTGTCTGAACAGGTATGTGTGGGGGGGCATGTTGTTCAGAGCTGCTGGTCCATTAGGGAAGGATGCTGATCTGTGTGCCTCAAAGAAGCAAGAAATGGAAGGCGACCAGCTTTTGGCTTCAGTCCTTGTCACTTCTCGAGTGGTTAAAAGGAAGAGAGTGCCATGCAATCAGAGCTGAAATTTCATTAAAGGCCTTGAACAGATTGGGTGGCTCTCACTGACACCTGTGCGAATTTGGATCTGGTCCATGAAGTCTAAGGACACTGGTGGAAGTGAGCGTGGTGTCTTATGCGTGGCCAGAGTCTGGCAGCCGTGGCGGGTGAGCTGCTCTCAGGAAATGGGGCATGTGTTTCTCTCCTCAGATCTGCATGCTAAGTGCTAGGCCTGGTCTGACAGATGTTGGAGTGCCTCTGAGTAAGCAGGGAAATTATATACAAAAGTTTCCTATTACGGCTGGAATAAACAATTTCTTAACTTTTGTGTATGCTTGTCTTTCAGGGAGGCACAGCGCTCTCGCTCTGTAATGCCGCTGATTGATGGCGGCAGCGTTACGGATCCCGGCTCGCCTGGAACCCGCCAGAAACTCCTTTTCATACTACTGCACTGACTTCTCAAAAAAAGCCTAAGTGCTTCATAAGCATAAATTAATTCAGCCTAACAGCATTTCTGTGATGTGGGAGAATCCGTGATACCTAGCTGACACCGCTTACTTGGCTTGTTTCACATTACAAACTGAACCGGTGATGCAGATAAGAACCAAACTCAGGATCCCTCTGTCTGTCCCCCTTCCTTTGTACAGCAAATGCAGACAAGGCAAACAAGTGTCTGGACTGTGGCTAGTGCACCTCTGCATAATAGTGCCAAAGCAATTCCTTTTATCCTACCCTTTCAAAAACTAGATTTAATGAGAGGGAAAACAGGGAAAATCCTCTAAAACCTCGCTCTTATAAATCCTTTTCTGTGTTTTTTTTTGTTTTTGTTTTGGGTTTGTTTTGTTTTGTTTTGTTCTGTTTGTTGTTTGTTTGGTTTTATTCCCTATAACAGTGAGTGGCTTTATTTAACATTTAGAATTTGGATTCTGACTTTGGTGGCTGGGTTAGCTGGCTAGTCTTTAGGTTTGGTTCCCTCTGGAGTCAACAGACAGGTGTGTAACTAGGAGGTTCTTCCAGAGGGTGATTCAGAGCAGAAGTCAGGTGCTCAGATATGAGCTGACTGAGTGCCTGAAGCCTTGACACTCTAGTCCCCTGATTGCAATAGGTGGAGCTGGGATTCATCTGACACTACAGTATAAAAGAAGTGAAACACCATATGACAGAGGAAAGACCAAGAGGCGATTATCCCTCTGATATGCCTGTGTATCTATGAGGGCTGTAAGCAGTAGGAAAAAATGTACAGTGTGGACATCTATGTTACAGGCAACCTTCTGGTTCAATGCCCAATTCCCTGCGTGATTCAGTTAGTATTGAGGGCTGGTTACAATTGTCAGTTTTGCCTTAGTAATGGGGCAACCTGTTGTCATTCCTTGCCTCCCCCTACCCAAACCTGCTGCCAGACAGTAAATTTGCCAGTCAGGGAGGCTAAATGCGTGTGAACATTATCTGAGGTATCTTGAATATCTTTTCTAAAGACAAGACAATGACATTTCTCCATACAAGTTCAAACATGACTCTTTCCCATGTTGCAAAGAACTGTCAAATTGAATAACAGGTACAGTGAAAGCACTTCTTTCCCAAACTATTCAAATGAGCATCACCTTAAATAAACAGAACCTGGCTAAGGGTTACATGAAAGATTTGTCATAGCAAGAAGTAGTATTTGAATGATAATATCTCTTAATTTATTCATTATTTAAAGTTACTCTTTTAAATAGACCTAGAGGAGCCTTTCCCAGCTAACCCCTGAGATAAAATTATCAGACTCCAGCTCTCATCTTCACCGCATCCTACTGTAAATAATGCTTTTGCACATGGTATCTCCTACCAGCGGTGATTGCAGTAACTCTTTGGCTCCCAGCAGAAGTAGTTGGGGGTGTGGTAGAGCCAGGATGCAGTGAACATGATTCATACAAAAAGCCTCAGCCCTTGGACTGGTTGTAAGGGATTCCCACGTTTATTATGTGGGAAAGTGTTGAACATATTGTATAAATTATACAACGGAGCTGAAAGATTGGGATTTCCCTGAGTTAGTCAGTTGGTTACTACACGGGATTTAGACCATCATTAGAAGAAAATAAAAATCTTTCTTATTATAGACATAATTCAATACACTTTTTAATTAAGAGACTCCCATATAAATGAGAAAGTGATGCAGAAATTGGTGCAGCAGTTGATTTGCATCTGCAAATAACCACAGCTTCTACAATGACTTGATATTTATGAAATGGCTTGATACTTCTTTTTTTGCTTGAAAGCGGGGGTCTCTCTAGCCATTCAGTCACACTGACAGAAAAACATGACTTTTTTTTTTTTTTGGTGGTATTCAGGCCATTTATGTTGCCTGGTTGGGACTAATGCAGGCATCTGTTAAGGTGCAGTTTGGAGGAACACTGATTCCTCATACTGCTGACGTAGAGAAGGCAGGCATGACTCAGAGAAACCAAGCTAAATGCCTAAAGGAGTTTGAGTGAGAGATGGTGTGAATACCACCTGTGTTTCTATGCTGAACCTCGTTTTTTCAGTAATTTGTAGTTTTACTGCAAAATTTCTCTTGGAGCACAAATTTTGTGCACATGAAGTCAAAGAGACTTGTAACAGCCACCAATTTGTAACAGCTGAGGATCTGGCCCAGGATCTGTAATTTTGTTTTTAATAGCTATTTGGAAGAGATTATTTTACAACTTGTTTAATATGTACATTCCCAGTAGAGTGCTCAGGTAATTACTTGGGCTACAGTTCAAATATTCCACAGTTTGAAATATACTTGCGGAAAAATCTATTTTTCTGTGTACTGAGGGTATAGAACAGTCACTTCTTTGGCATGTGTAGCTATTCCTTTGCAAAGAAATCCAAGGTTTTAGGTGTGCAAGTGAGTGAACTTGCAAATAATTTCAGGATGCATTTAGGGTTATATTTGGAAATTCATAACTTCACACAGCAAAAAGTCAGTACATGGCAATGCACTAGATTATACAGAGTAAAAATGAAGAAGTGATCATGAGAAAAAAGGGTAACTTTGGAGAAAGGTCTTAGTTTCCATCTTGAGTGCAAGATGGCACACATAAAAGTCATTACTTTTCTACCTGTGACTTTTTCTTATGTTCACAGGTCAGCAGGGGTTTGTTTAAAGTCCTGTACTATATTTATCTATATATTATGTAACTCCATGATTAATAAAAAAAATTAAAGATCTCTGAGCCACAACAAATTAAAGTGATATTTTAAATGAGGTCTTCAAGGCTAATCATTTGCTGCTTTAAAGATCCTCCCTGCATAAATGTGAAATTATTCTTGACTGGGCACAGTGGATGCATGGGACAGCTTCAGAAGTTAATTTTCCCAGGTTAGAGTCTTGACAAACTGCCTCCGTTTGTATTGTGAAATGTATTTGCTGGGTGTATTTCTCAGCCTGGCTCCTGATTTCCCATGGAACCCTGCCCTTTCTATTAGAGGTGAATAATTAGATCACTGGGTATAATGTTATTATGCAGCTTGCCAAGGTTTGGTATGCTATCACTTGCTAGAAGGTGTTCTTGGTCACCCTGATGATTCTATGGCAGGATGGAGTCTTTATTTTCCCTTGGGAATCAACCTCAGGGTGGCGTCACTCAGTCAATGCATGACTTTTCTTTCAGGGTTTAACAAGCCTCACCAAAGACTAAATGGTGCATTGTAAAACCAGACCTGCAAAGTCTCACACACCTAACAAATGAGTCCCACTCCTTTTTGCTCAAGGAAAAATTAAAACAAAGAAAAAAAAAAAGAAAAGTTCTTGCCTGAAGGGATTTCTCAGTGCTATGAGGAAAAAAATCAAGTCAAACAAATCATGTTTCTCATACCTAGAGACTCGGTGACATTATCTTTTGCATGACACCGTAACTGTGCTATGGTAGTAGTGATTAAATGGGGTTCAGCAGGCTAAGCCCTGTCTGAGAAGGCCTGTGTTTAAGAGAAAGGACTTGGCAAAGGACAAGCTATTTGCCTTGCTAGCAGTTTCAGAAAACTGAGTAAAACGGGGTTGGACAAGATTTCGAGGAAGAATTTTTTGCCCTTTGAGAAATAGCTTAAACGGCATTTCAAAATATTCTTTAATCCAGGGATCAAAATGCTTCACATTGAAACACTGCTAAGGTGCTTACATAGTTAAACAGCATTGGTACTTCAAATGCTTTCAAAAAAACCTCATTTTCCCTTTTCACAAAATAATTGGGTAAAATGGCTGCATATGACATGGCATATTTCTATTCTGAAAAGGGACCTTAGCTGCAAATTTTCTCTAGCTCCAGTCAGCATGACCTGAATTTAATACAGCCTCAGAGGGCAAGCTGGGAATACATTTGTTTTTTTGCAAATTTTATGCTTTTACATGCTACAGGGCACACATGAGTGCTCTGAAGAGCAGATTAAACTGGCACTAAAGAAATTCACTGCGATATCAGGAGCATCTTTGAAGTGAATGGCTGCTGCAAGTTACAATATCACTGCTTTGTCTTTATTCCACATGCACATTCATTTAATCTAAATATACTATAATGAGTATCCTCCTAACCTGAAATATGTAACCTCTAAGAACCCTTTGTAGATACAGCATTACCTTTTCATTTCACACACATAAACTTTTTCTCTCTAATTGGGTCATCCCTCCTCCTCCCATACCCCCCACAACCTGCATGGGGGCATCCACTTTTAAATAATAAGACACATAATTAGCCATTAATACGCTGAGGGTTAATGAGTAGGTATAATCTTATTAACCTAATGGAAGTTACAGGTGTAACTTGTAAGCAGCCCTAGGCTGCCAAAGAGCGCAAAGGAGTTATTGCTATCTTTAAATAAAACTTAAATAAACATGATTCATATCTCATTTTTCTTCGTGTTACTTGGCATTTCAGAAAGTTTTATGATTTTGGCTGAGATGATTAGCTCCTGCAAGCAAAAGGCTAGGAGGTTTGTCCTATCTGAATTTTCTAGCAAAACTGATGCTGTTGATGGACTGTTCCTATGAGACCCATACATAGTAGGTTTTTCTTCAGATAGCCTAACTTTTTGTTGTTCTTTTCTAACAATGTGAATGGAAAATAAAATTAGGAAATATCTATAATTTTCTAATTCAAGACCATGGGGAAAATTCTTGCTGTTTGAGCACACTAGCAAATCTAGGCGAATGTGACTTTCTGTGAAATGTTGCCTATGGTTGTCATCTGTATTGTCTATAGCATTGTACTTAGTTGCTCTGATCTCAGGAACCACTTGTCTGCACCCCAGTTTGGTTTGGAGCCAGCACTTTCTCTGGCTTTGCAATTCAATTATTTACATCCACAAATATGAGTGTTAATGAAAAGCTGTTCATTTTTAATTGCAATTAACTACTGAGCTTCTAAATGAGAGTGACCTCAGACACAAACACTACACAAAGTACTTATTACTCAATTTTGACCTTTTTTTTAATAGATAACTTTTCATTCTTGCTTAAAAATATATATATACTTGCAGTTCCTTGAGTAATTTGATTGCATTTATTAACCAGCATATATCCCTGTGATAGCCAAAGGCACAGGATGTTTAAATGTTCAATAACTTCTATTAATTAATTAAATTTCATTAACATACTATTGAGTGATGGGTTTACAATATAATAAAAAAAGATTCTGTGCCCCATATTTCTTTTCTCAGAACACATCAGAGCTTTTTGTTTATTAATATTATTAAGTGCTACTTCATTGGCAATTATAAGTTTTATCATGAAAGTACCCTGCATTTTACCAGATTTTTCAATAGCATCTCACTTTTTTTTGGAAGAAGCAGTGCATAATGTAGCATGCTAGACCTTTGATGTTCTCTGGAAAATGAATAGTGACTGGAGGGCAACTCCATCTAGCTCTGGGTTACTCGGGTCTCGTGGGAGAAAAGTTAAGTCCTATGCTGTCTGCTACCAGCTGGGAACCTGCTGCTTCCCTCCCTCTGCTGTCTCAGGGCGCTCCACCTGCCTGCTTGCCAATCCCGGCTTCCACAGAGAGGCTGTGGAGCAGCAGATAGGAGGTGGAGCAGCCAGTGGAGCTGGAGGTTTGCTGGCAGGGCTCTCTGAATCGCTCCAAGCACCGAAGCTGGCAAGGGGTGAGGGTGAAGCAGGTGAAAGGGTGTAGTCACTTAAAAAGAAAAAGGGACGGGTGGAGAGCAGGAGTGGGAAAAGGGGTGAAGACAGTTAATTTATCAGGGATGGTTAAGAGATGGTATTCACAGGTATATTCTTCTGCCTTCAAGCCTAATTGCTCAATGATAAAGAGACCTATCCTTGATTTCCTTAGAGCCATCTGGCAATCCCAGCTAAAGACTGCCAGAGATTTCTGTTCAGTCAATGACTGCTAGGACTGGCTCCTCTTTCTCAAACCTTCTTTGCTTTGTATTTTGTTTTGTGTTCAAATGTTGCTGTGTGTCTAGGCACATCAAAGCGACCTAGCATTTGTCTGTCTTGATCACTGATTTTTTTGCAAATGTACACATCAATCTATCACCCAGCGTAGTGCATAGCTGGTGTGCCTATTTCATGGCTAAAGAAGCAGGAGAGTTCAAAGCTGTATTTTCAAATGTGACTTCAGTATCCAAAGAGCTGGACTTCCAGCCGAACTCGGGGCACATGGAGAGCTCTTGGGTACAGAGATGTCAATGGACGCTTTCCAATTAATACAGGTGTATAAGACTGGAGGAGACCTCTACGGCAACAGCCCCCTGCAGCCACAGGCAACCACACCACACAGTATTTTTATGGACCAATCTAGCTCCATTTAGATGTTATGCTAAAATTTCTGCTTTTCTGATCAGAAGATTGCATCTGAACTTTCCTCCTGTGATATTTTAGAAGCTTTCCTATAATTCTCAAATTACAGTGACTTCAGGGGGATCACAGCTCTTCTTCCAGATGGGATGTGCACCTGCAGCTTTCAGCGATTATACTTCCAATAGGCTGGTTCCAAGGCTGATAAAATCAAAACCAAATCCCCTTATGTTCATTATCAATAGTTTGAACTAAAAAGTGCTCAGATCAGGAATGAAAGCACGTTAGAAATGTTGTCATATTACTGATGTCTCCTGTGCCTTGACACAGATTCACAGCCCTTAAGATTATAGTCTTAAAATTAAAAGGCATCATGCATATGTAATTTTGACCAGTAAAAACCAATGCTATTGACATTATCATTCAGTTAAAAGTGCTGACTTGAGGGAGTTGAATGTATTGTGCAATGCATGGGAATTATCTTTCTAATTAACCCGTCTTTGTTTGTAATCTCATGAGAAACATTTTTCAAGTATGGCTGGAAGGAGCATACGGGTTCATCCTTTAGGCTGCTTTAGTATTTCATCTAGTATTTTAGTTTGGTTTAGTTTAGGGCTTTAAACCAAATTTTCCAGGTACATTTTTCTGTGTGTCTGTAATCTTCAATCATTGTAACCTAAAACCTGGGTGAATATTAAACAGAAATCCCCTTCTAGCTAAAAATAGAACTAATTAACTTCTATAGTTTGAAGCTCAGTTTGCCTCCTTTGGCTTTCTTTCTCCGTGGATGCAAGGAGTGCTGGTTTTGCAGTCTCAGCAGATTTCTGTACTGCCCCAGATTCAGCTTAGACTTTTTCTAACTTCATTTTTATTGGGTTTGTTGTTTAACACTAACAGATGTACAAACCAGACATTATTGGGTTCTGATCATGAAAATAAGTTGATACAGGTAAGTAATTTCTATGCATTAGTGTTGGCAGGGTCAGATCTCTTAGAACCATCAGGACGGAGAAGATCCATTAATTTCTCTAAATTAAACAGCTTGATTCTTGTTTTCTTTGAGGCTCATTTGTATTCTTAGACAAGGTATAAAGGAAAATCAAATCTTTAGCACACCATATGACTTTATTACTACTATTGTAATAAAGATTAACTTTAAAATTTAATCTTGTTTGCAAGCATCACTGAAAAGCACCTTGACCAACACTACCATTCTACAATTTTTCTTAACCATCCTCTTGTTATTTTTTAAAAACCTAGCTATGTTTTTGATAAATGACAGACAGGACTGTCTCTTAAAGCCATCCGAGTCCTAACTTTGAGGAAATTTCTCAGGAAAAAGCCTCTGAGTAGGATTCAGCACAGCAAGTTCCTTCTTATCTGATGAGAGCTGAGCATTCTCAGTCCTTTTCTGGAGACAGGCAGCCCTTCAAGAAGCTGGTCTGCAAGCAGGGTAGCTGTCCCAGGACCTGGTATGTAATCACCTAAATGAGCATCGCCTAGTCTTATTTTCTTGGCAAATGACCCAGTGAAAGCCATAGTTTTCCCCCAAGAAAATTACTAGTTTTCTCCTCAGTTTTTATTAGATTTCATTATAAATGCAAAAGAGTATGGTGTCAAACTTTTTTTATTAATTAGAAAAAGGGACAGTGGTTAAGTGGGATGGAAGTGATCAATAAAAAGAACTTTGGAAGAGATAATTTAGTTAGAAGCAATATGAAAACAGTAAAAAAAGTATTAAAATATGTTTTCAGTTGTTACAGATCTGCTTTTCTATCAGAACATCAAAGCTCTTCTTTCAGCATCTCTATGACATACAAATTCATTTTTACTGTCATGATTACTGAAAGGGGAACCAAGGTACAGGGCACCAAGTCTCCCATTGTCAAAATGGTCTCTCATTTTTCCTCCCACAATCTCACTAGCTTTACACATATTCAGCCTGATGATCAGCGCTATTGAATGAAGCCTGCCTAAAATATGGGAAACAGGAGGGGAAATTAAGAGAATTTTGCAACCTATTTTTTTCAGTCCCTCATTAAAATTGGCACATGAAGTCCCATTTCTACTCTTTAAATCTCTCCAATGATACCAAAGCAGAATTTTAATGTATTAAGATTAGCATAGTATGTTCAGTCTCCTCAGTTTTTTAATTTTTCAGGTAGATATTTCTTACATTGATTTCAGTACACTGGTCTTTTTCCATCCAAAGTTTGCAACAAACCTTTCTTCTTGTGTAATAGCTAGAGTATTTTTGGGAACGTTAGCAGTTTCTCTCTGAACAATAGGAAGACTGTGTCTTAGAAAGCTCTGGAAAGGATTTAGAGGTCAAAGAAGACAAGTCACTCAACATGAGTTCCCAGCGAGATGTTCTGGGAAAAGACTGATGTGGTCCTTTGATATATAAGAAGGGGAGTTGTGAGTAGCATAAGGAGGTGTTTTTACCTCTATCTGACACTGGGGAGATTAACACTAAAAATACTGCATACTGTTTCTGTCTCTTAGCAGTGTTGTTGTAACTATGGTGGTCTAAGGATACAAGGAAGATTTGTAGGAAGGGATGCATTATTTTTATTTTTTTTATTGGATCAGCTAACATACTTGGAAAAACATGGAAAAAATGTTGGGACATATGGGCCCTTCTTCACATCATGCTATCTGCATTAGGAAAAATTGGCAATAGTACAGAAAAAAAGAAATAAAAAGAATTCCAACCTGGGAAAAAATACACTAGGGTATGAAAGAGAAATAACTCAAGGTGTTCATCATATTAAAAAGGATATTGATTGCATTAATATCTTCAGTACAGAGCAAATTCTGGGATGCTAGTAGGCACTCTGATTCATACTCAAAAGTCATACTGAGGAGGAAAAGAAAAACATAGTGAGGAAGAAAGCAACAAATGCAAATAAGTAAGAAATAAGGCACAATTGTTTAGAAAATAAAAAAGATGCAAGTAACCATGCTGTGTGTGTGTCGTGCACATACATGCACAGGTGCCTCCAAAAACTTTTGAACTTGTTTCTCTGTAGCCACTCTTGGCGGCAGGGGAGGGGGGTGGATCTGAAAAGCAATGATGTTTCTACAGGTTTCATGAAAGTATGTGGTCAAGAACAGGTGAAACCTCCCTTAGAAGAATCCTGACAGAGACCTATAATGAACTGAGGTACTGCCAGGGTTATAATGTGAGTTGTCACATTAGTAAGACACAGAGGATCCACAAGGAGTTGGGGAAAAGGCCTTAAAAATGTTCTGTATATGGGAAGAAACTTTAATCAGAGCTCACAGCTTGTTAGGCATCGAAGGCAATCAACCATGAAACACGAATCCATAGGGGACTAAGCTTTATTAGTCCCGAGCCTACATTACTTGTGTAATACTTAGGGTGATTAGCTGTTGGGATAAACTTCCAAGGGAGAAGTGGGTTTGCCATCTTTTGAAGTCTTTGGATGTCTTTTTTGGAAGACAGTGAAACACAAGTAATTGGGTTAACAACAGGAGTAAGTGAATGCAATTGTAGGGCCTTTATAATAGAGAAGCGGAGGCCAGATGATCTAATGATTTCTTCTGGCCATAAAAATCTACGAATCCATGCATTATAAATGCAAAGCACCTCAGATGAGACTTGTAAGGAATTGGCACGATGTGATCCAGCTAATTAGCTACACAGCTACTGCCAAACGTTTGTGTATGTACAGGTGAAAGCACCCCAGCTTGGCTACCGCGTTAACGTGCTCTGCTCTAACATCTTTCATTGTTGTCAGTGGAATGTTAATAGATGGCGGCAGCACAACAGGGGTGACGACGGACAACTGGGAAAAGTTTAAGATAATGTCATCAGAACTGAATGCTGTCACAGTATAATGGTCTCCTGCTGGTACCTAAATGCAGAGGAACTCACGGAAAATTAAACATCAAGGCATGTTCATTTGCAAAGCTGGAGATACAGATCCTGTGGCAATCTCCTGTTACAATGGGCTTATTTCTGCTTTATTAAATGGATGTGGAAGCAGTGGACCAATATTTGCAATTTCTTTTTCCTACGTGGCCAGAAGCCAGGTGTACTTTGTTGTATACTTCATTTAGATGGAGGATCATTTTATCTACTAAATTCAAGATTGCAAGTGTAGATTCAGGATGGATTCTGATTCTGGTGTTAATTCTGCTCTTGCTTATGATCCCCTCTAGCTCCTGTGTCAGGGGCACTTTCGATGTCAGGTGAAGAACAGGCATTTTAATTTCAAAGTACCTCTCAGTTTGGCATGGCAGGAGTGCTCCCTCAGCCAGCTACTACCACTTAGTTGATAGATAACAGCTTATTAAGATGCCGTATCTCAGCAGTTTGGGTTGTGCTTCCTTACATAAGACAGCCTGCATTGCAGGCTCAGGTATTGTGCCAAAAGTTTTGTGAAAATAAACCTGGAGTTTCTCTGTAGACTATAAAGGAAGTAGGAGAAGGCCCTGAATTTCCCCCTCTGTATGGCAAAAACATAGTACTTCATTGTGAGAATTTGTCATGACATGCTAAAAGAATATATAGAGAAAGGTGAGATTTGTATATATTCATATGACTCCAGCAACCAGTACTTCAAGAAAAATACTGATTATTATAAGAGCCAAGCACGGGATGACCATGAGATTTGGCAAGGCTGCTTCACAATTAATAATGTATGACAGGTTCAGTAACTAGCAGCAGCTACTTGTTATTCTTTGTTAGCTATGAAACCATGTTACATTTGGATTTGGTTTTCATAAATATCTAAGCTTGTGAGTATCTGGATGTAGGATTTTGGCTTGGATTCAATTATAATTCGGATGTTATCTGACTAGCTGAAGCCTTTTTAATCTGTATCATTTAATACAGGGCAGCCACCTAGCATAAATACTGCTGTGTGACTGCTGGCATTTCGGTAAAGCATTTGTAATCCCTAAATATTTTTCAAGACTTGCCTACACTCATCCTTTAATAGGTTCACATTAAGACAGCAATTTCACCAAACTTTTTTAAGAGGTTTTCTGAGGAAAACATGTTTCTCTTTAATAGGTTTTTGACTTCCTTTTAATCAACAATGAATGATTTAACAATGTTGTCACACACTGGTCACCTCTGGGAGGTAATGCAGGATTAATTTCTCTGATTAACATTTCTTCAGTCTTTCCATAAATTTTAGCAGATTTGCTGCACCAGTCAGAGTATAGTTTCACACTCTCGCATTTTCTAGGTGGTTTTTTTTTTTCCTCCCACTGTTTTTTTTCTGACATTATGTAGTGCTAGAAGTGGAAAAGTTTGATGGAACAGTAGTCTTCCAGTGTGACACATCATATGTAATCTTTCACTATTGTCCTTTGTCCTGCAACAGCTGACAGAGAGTACCTGCACAGCAGATGATGTTTTCCAGACACCAGCAAAAGCCTGATGTTATTTCTCAAGAATGCAGCAGCTACACTACAAACTGGAACACCACCACTCTAAATCTCAATTCTTCCATTGGTTTTCCCACCTGCTTTGCTGCAGAAACAGTTGTCTGTGCTGACTGCAATGAAGACACCTTTTAAATTGGCTACTAATAGCTGCAGCTTCTCTCCCTGCATGAATGCTGAGAATTAGAAGATGCAGTCCTCAGGATGCAGAGAGAAGATTTAGGAAAGTGGTAGGTTGATAGTGCTAATTACCTGTGCAGAAAAGATCGGAGTGCTGGAGGTGAGCCTGACTCTGCAGAGGTGTGCTCATGCATAAACATGAGAACCACCTTTTCTGCTGTGTTTCATATCGGAGGCAATGGGAATCGTTCTGTTGTGTTACCCTGGCAGGGCTAGCACACTGAACAGGACAGGGCTGGCTTGGTACCAGAAGCTGAGGATTGCTGGAAAGTACTTCAAGTATTGCACAAAGTGCTTTCAGTACAAATCTCTCAGGTTTGAGAGGTGAATATCAGATTTCCTGTATTTCCTCCTTTTCTCCTACCCTGGGAATATACATTACTGTCACATTCTATATCAAGATACAGACATCATGATGAAATCATCATTATGTTTGTACCAGCCCTCCTGAGCTGGTATTGCAGAGATCACAGAGCTTAAAATGGTACAATTAGAGCTTCTGGATTCTGCACTAATATTGTACTGTGCTCTTCACTATGGATTTCTAGAAGTATTGGGATATTAACACTTTTTTCTTGTCAGAACTCCTCTTTGAATAATTGTATTTGCCCATCTAAAATCCCATAATTTCATTTGAAAACAGAATCCCATTTAACTTTCTCCCAATGGTCTATATGCTTCTTTGTTCCAATCCAGAAAAAACCCAAACCAACCAAACAAAAAACCTCAAACCAAACAAAAACCAACCAAAAACTTTTTGGTGATGGTGGAATAATTCTAAGACAGAAATGCCCTTTAAACAGCAGTTGCAGGAAAACACCTTGGGTATTTTTTTGGGGGTTGGACCCAATGATCTCTCGAGGTCCCTTCCAACCCCTACGATTCTGTGATTCTGTGATTTTGAGGTTTATTCTTATAAAAGCTCCCATCTCCTCTTTTGATTGTGTGCTTTTAGTACCTTTGACTTCAGGAGGATGTGGGCACATATCTAAAGCTAAAATGTGTTAACCGCTGTCCTGAGTATTGATGCATTCCTAGTGCAGGACCTAAGCTTATATATTGGCATTGGGATTCTCAGAGATGAAAGAACTGTGGTTCATGTTCCATTATCTCTTCTTTAGGGTAACAACCACACTACTGAACAATAACACATTACTTTATGTGGTCATGTTAGGACACATGAGCTCCAGGAAAACAAGAAGATCAATAAAAATTTGGAAATTACGTGAAAAACACATCAGAAATTGGTTTGTTTCATACACATCTGCTCTGTCATGTTGGGAAAATTGCATACATTTAGGGAGAGTGCTATTACATGTATCTTCAAAATGTCTATTTAAATCTTCTACCAAAAAAAAAAAAAATATATATATTAAGAATCCTGAAATCTTTCAAGCAAAAGCTTTTAAATTGGACAAATCATTCTCACCACCCCCATCAATAAAGCAGTGTTCTGGCTCTGCTTTAAGCAGACAAAGTGCAGGAAGTTTAGAGTGCGAGCTGTGAGCTAATGCCCCGTGACATCGGGAGGTGTTGCAGCTGATGCGTATCAGGCACGGCAGCGAAGCCAGCGCCTTCATGTCCTGCGCCAGCGTCTCATTAGCCTGGTAGGGTGTAGGGGGGCAAGCTGCCAATGGAGGTTCGTCCTTGTGCCCAGGTATTTTGGCTTTCTGCAGCTTTTAAGGCCATGGCCTTAGCAGGGAACAGTAAGAGCACTGCCCCAATGCAGAGGAGCTGGTGGCAGCCCTGGAAGGGCTGCAGCTGAAGCCCTGGTGCAACCACGCCACAGCAGCAGCACTTCTGCAGAGCAAGTCATAGATAGAGAGCTGAAAGCATTTAATAGCCCCTGTGCTAGAGAGCAGCATCATTACAGCAGGGTTGCAGAAAAAAATATGAGAACTTAACCCAAATTGCCTCATAAAATGGAAGAAAACAGAGTGCTTGGTTGCCCTGTTTGAAGTAGTGAAGGAAACCCCAGGGCCTGGCTCTTCCCTCGCACACTGGGGGGCTGCTGGAGCCGGTGGTGTTAGGCCAATTTAAAGGTGATGTGAGACCAAACGGGGCTTTTAATGCGAGTGGACATGACTGGGTTAAATTCATCTCGGGTGCAAGTGCAGGGACTGAGAAAGGGATTAGGCTCCTGATCACTTAGGCCATGGGAGAGCCAGGACGCTGGCTGGGGAGTGCTGAGCCCCGCAGAGAGCCGAAGGTGCATGGCCGGCTGCAGCCGACCTTGCCGGGCAGGCTGCGGTGGCTTGCACTGACGGGAGCACTCCTGACCAGGCCACGCCGTCTCGGCGCAGTTGGGCTGGATCACGCCTGACACGGGGAAAGAGGGAGCAGCCGCGGCTCCAGCCTGTCGGGCCGCTCGGCAGGTTGATGGATGTGCTGGCCTGCGAGCGCTCGCCACCCCGGCCAGTCCAGCCCATCCACAATGAGTTACAGTTTCCCGGTCTCCCTCCCGGCACCTCCTCCCCGCTGCCGCCTGCCACTCGGCCTGCAAAGCCCTGTCGTCGCACGGCGGTGCCCGCTGGGGCGGGCTGCCACCGCCGCGCCGCAGAGCCCCGCCGAGGCCCTGGGCGAGGGAACAGCGTTAGGCTGTCCTTCAGCTGTCCGACCGGCATACATTTTCCTCCCCGCTTGGAAGGGGCTGAGGTTTAACTAGACAGGGGACAATGCACTCTCGTCTCCAGGGGCCTGGCTGGGGAGCAGGGCGCGTTCCCAGCCGGCCTCTCGCCCCTCCGGCCCGCGGCGGCCTCCCACCTCCTCCCGGGAATCTGTCCGCAGGGGAGCCGTCAGCCCGCGGGGCGTCCCGAGGAAGTGCACAGCGCGGCCGTCTCCCAGGGAAAATGTGCTGCAGCCCTGCCGTGTTCCCACCAGCTTCTCTTTTCCTCTCCACGCATCTGTTTTTGTTTTCTTCACGTTTATACTTTAAAGATGATGTTCGCCCCTCCGCATCCCTTCCCTCTCCACCCCCCACACCCCCCATGCCCCCCCACTCCCCAGGAAGATGAATTTCATCTTGGCCTCGAAACCGGGCAAGAAACAATAAATATTTATGGGTACCAGGGGAAGGTTGAACTGTAAACCACCACTTATCCCTATGTCTCTTATGAAAGGAATTAGAATTGCAAAATTTACATTAGGGGGGGAAAAAAAGGGAAGCATTTCTATGATGTCAAAATGCTATGCCTCATACCCATTTAAACTGGAGCAAACTACCTCTTCACAGGGCCAAATCTGGGGCACGGCCCTTTAACTGTAATGACCAAATTAAAAAAAAAAAAACAACAGCCAAAATTAAACACTCCAGCCCTTGCTGAATGTGAAAGTTCAAGTGATGAGGAAATACGTGTGTAGCAGATCACTTTTTCTACGGTTTTGTTTGAATGAAGTCTTGAGATGTGGTGGTTGTTTTTTTTTTTTAAACAGTTTTAAGTGTATTCAGAGATACTGTACAGATAAAGACACGTAAGAACATAAAAATACCAGTGTATGCAGCCAAGCACAAACAGCTTATGTGCCTCTAAATCCAGAAGGGGCCATAATAACGGAGTGTTCGGTATGGGTTGTTAGAAGCCCAGGCAAAGATAAAACTCCAATAAAAAGTACATTCTTTTATGTTCAGTGTTAAAGGAAAGGCAATGTAAAATGAGAATTTATGTTCGTGGGGGCAGGCAGAGGAATACAGGCACTTTAATAACCTGGTGCTGCAGGAGAGGGAGCAAGCTCCAGCGAAGTTGCAAGGGCTCTCTCTGGCAGCTGAAAGGGCCTGAGGGAACCTGGCTTTTTCAGAATGGAGCTGGAGGCTTGGAGCTGGACAAGTAGTACAGGGATGCTTGGCAGATTGCCAGCTTCCCGGTAAATCTTGGTAGAGCACCTAGGCTTAAAGACCTCATTTTTTCATTATTCATCATTCTGGTCAAAGTCAGTTTTGGAGTATGCTTCTGGTGACGTTAACCCTCTGGCTTTTCTTTGAGCAAGGGTGATCCCAAAAGGACCTTCACACCAAAAATCAGGTTATTGTTGCCTTTAATACAAGCAAGGTCATGTTCTAAAATTTCCCATTCTGGTATTACTGTAGATCTTCAGTAGCTGGTTCAAGTGGTTGGGAGTACTTAGCTGGTGTAAGGAAAGTAAAAAAGTCTTTGTTTTTTCCATGTTGGTATCCCCGTAATTGCTGGGGATGGAGCATTTGGTATTCTAGTGAACTTGGGCTGGTGGATCCTAACAGATAACCAGGACTGAAACTTGAATTTTCTCTGATAGAGGCTGAAAAGTATCTTTCTCTGCTGCTTCCATGGAAGAAGTAGAGTTGGAAGAACACTTGCTTACTCAGTAACTTTTTTCCTCTGCTTATTCATCATACTTATTCATAATAAATTCTCCCAAAACCTTCTTACATTCCTGGTGTTTTTTTGTTTTAGAAAATGCATCTAGATGCTGTTTTATGGCTTCTGTAACAGGCCAACTGAGCAGAAACAGACACCAAGTAAGTCAAATTTCATTGTCTTGATATGAGATTGATAACAGCATTTTCAGAGGAGAATGAGTCACAAGGAGTTGCTGGCAAGGGTGTGGGGTGTGAATAACATTATCCTAAAAACCGTGGTGTGACAAGGTTTCTTTGTTCCTTCACTTCTCTCCCAGAGACAATCAGACTTGTCATTCGTTCAATGGGATTACTAAATTAGTTTTCCTCCTGAGTAAGAAATATGCTCTTACACAGAGTCTCTGTTAATCTGTTGGAGGATGGGAGAGGAGAGGAGGTTTTTTGTCTTCTGTCTTGCCTCCAGCCTTTTTATCCAGGTCATTTCTTGTGTACTATTGGCTTTGGTAAGCCGTAGGAAGTGGAGCATCTGGAAATTCAGTCCATGACAGGGAGCTGAAGCTGATACGGATGTTGATAAAAATCATGAATGATGAGAAAATCTCAAAATACCTGTCCTACAAAATAGATTTTTAGAGCATTGTGAAGGCTATAATCAAGTTTCAATGAAGGTTTGTTCTCGGAGTTCTTAAAAAGTTCCTGATTGTCTACTGATATGCTTAATTGCAGTTTTCCTAAATTACGGGCTGATAGGTGTTGGAGAGCCCATATACATGTTGGGTTTCTTTTTCTCCTCAGTAGCATTCCTATGAATTTTCAAGTGCTTCAGCAGAGTTTAGGAGACAATGTATGAGACTGTTGTGTGAGGACATTAATTTTAGAGGTGACATTTCTAGATTCAGCACCAGAGGGAGGAGATGGTCTGACTAAAGAGGCATAGGTATGGTCTACCAACATCCATCTGCCTAGTCATTTTATTTCAAACCCCAGGTGTCATAAGAGAGGTTTTCAGTGATTTTTTTGTCAGTGATGATAAAGCACTAATTGAGACAAATTTCAATGACTCCACTGAACTCAGTCTACCACTAGTATCAGTTGGTGGCTTGCAAGTGAAATGGGGTGGGTGCTTTGACTGGGATATTTGCGTTGTGCCTGGTGCCCACTTGAAATGCGGGACATGTGTTGTACTGCAGTTCCATACAGGAAATGCCAGTAAGATGTCCACAAAATGAAACAAATATTATAGGGCACATGTAAAGTCTTTACAATAGTCTTTTCTTTGGGGTAACATGATCTGGAAAAAGGGGGTATAAGGAATTGCTGATTTTTTCCTGCTACATGAAACCATTTTTTGAGTAATTTTTGGGCTGTCATTCCCAAAGCCAGGTTTTTCCAGACTTTAGAGGTTAGCTGTGTGTAAAAATTCAGCTCTATCTCCAGTTTAATCAATGAATTGACTATCTGGGTTTAAAGAGCTTTGAATCAAGACCTGCCAGACCAAATGTGAACTATCTAAGTAGCTCTGAACTTTGAGGGTAGTTGAATTTTTAGTACCAGGACACATTCGGTAGATATATTCATGTGATGTGTTATATGCTTAATAAAAATAATGAATTTTTAAAATTATTATTATTTCTGATAAGCAATGTCTAGGAGTTTTAACTGGTGTGTTTAGCATAAAACCAAGTCATTTCTGGTGCACAACTATCTTTTAGAAAATTAAGAAAAAGTGTAAAGGAAAAGGAGTTTAAGATGTAATTTACAGTTTCAGGAAAAACAGTAATCTTATTGCATCATGAGGAATACTGGAAAGTGAAATGGATTTAAAGTTTCAAATCCTTTTATCAGGATTAGGGAAGGGCATAGAGATTAAAGGAAAATCATTGATGAAAATGAACATGGTTTACTTATGCAAGGTATAAAACATCATATCAGTTTATAATGATGGATATAAGAGGAGTGGGGCCCATTTGCAATTAAATTCCTGTGCTCACGTTTTGAGATATGTGGAACTATGGGAGAAAGAGGTGCCGGGCAGCTGGATATCGAGGAGAGGGAGGATCCTGTAAAGTGCCTTGTGCAAGAGGCTCTCGCTGCCTGGCGCCGTTCTGATGTCTTGATGGGCCTGGGGTAGTTCTTGCAGCCCTCAAGTGCTGCCGTCAGCACTACCCAGCTCCTCTGTAAGTGGCACATCCTCACCTGAGTCAGTACTCGTGTCTCAATAGGACCTAGGGAATACTGCTGATGAGGGTAGTATTTTTCAGCGAAGATATTAAAAAGCTTCTTCACAATTACTGGTCTTAAGTGTTCTGTAATCGTTTCTCTAGCAGTAGAGTTAATTTACTTCGAGTGCCCTAATCCCAGTTCCACCTGAGATTCTTCTGTGCACCTAATTCCTCTGAACTTGCAAGGTTGGATGTGATATTTTCCTCTCTTTCCTGCTCTAATCTGTTGGGTCATGTTGCAGCACACCATTGCATGCATACTGCTATCCACTGCAGAGAGGCTGTGTTTCATGAGTTGAGTCTTAATTAGTTTACCAAAACGATTTTCAATCTTGGAAAGAAAAGTACTAATTTATTACGATAATAATATTTACTATTTAATTACATTTCAGTAATGTCTGTAATGTTTTGGGTATGTTTGAGGTGCTTACCTTCTTGGGAATGAAATCCCCATAGTTTTTAACGTGATTTAGATCCTCAGTAGGTTAACAGTTCTATGTGCAAGTCCCAGTCCATTCCACCTAGTTACATGTTGGTCCAGCCCACCCTGTTAAGTGCTTATTAAGCCACACAGTACCCTAGAGAAGTAGGGAACTCCCCTATATACTTTAGATGAAAGGCTGAAATGTAGGCACAAGTTATGTGATTTGTTCAAATTTGTCCAGCAATTCCGCATCAGAGGTGGAAGCAGAACCCAGGCGGCTCCAGCTTGGCTCATACTGCCTGTCAGCACAGAGAGGGCTGGAGTGTCCTAGAGCACCACAGAGGTTTTCAGCCTGCCATCCATGGGTGGCTTTTAAGATATTCACCACAGGTAACTAAAAAAGGCACACGAATGCAAGAGGGAATGCCTGCCTACCCTGACAGTGATTAACGTGCACAAGGTTGGAAACTACTGGCAATAAATGAGTTGTTTAATTAGCTCGGATACTGGTGCCACTGTGTTCATAGTGGCAGGGGGCGTAATACAAGAAGTGAACTCCGGCATAGCTACGCTAGCCTGCTTTGCTCCTGTGCCACCAGGCAGGCACGGCTCAGGATTGCTGCTAAACCTCCAGCATGAAGTGCATGGCAAAATTGTCACCATGCCATGCCATGGCATTCAGCAAAGCAAGATCTGAAAGCTGATTCCATGGATAAAGGAAAAATCTTTTCAAGTGTTTCTGATAAGAACCACAACATGAAATCTGGGTGGAAGTTAGTCACATCCTCACCTGATAAGGAAATTTTCTTCAGTAGATGAGTTGTGAAAGCCTGCTTGCAATTAGATGGAACAACTCCAGGTTCTACAAGTACATTTTCTGGGCCCTGATTTGTTGTTACCAGATTTGATCAACGCCCCTCTGAGCACAGCGGCCAGGTAGGGATTGGATCCAAAGCACATGCTGAGGGCTTTTAGCTCTGGATAGCATCAAGAGGATTGGACTCAGATACTTCTGAGAGAGGGCTTGATATCCAGATAGCAGAGGTCATAAAAGCTATATGAAGGGGGGAAAAAAACCTCCAACAAACCCCAGAGGATCGAGCTGACTTGCAAGTGAGTTTCCAAGGTCAGGGCATTTTATTTAAAAAGCAATTACAAAACTTGTTACAAATGCTGAGGGACCTAGGAAGGGATTAAGCAATCTTGTTAGTTGTACAAACCCTCTTATGACAGCATATCTACCCATAAGCTAATAAAGCCTCTGTGACCATAATATCTGAGCAGAGTGCAGAGTGACTCTTCCCCTGCAAACAATGATAGGAAAAATGTTGCTTGGCTTTGAAGAGAGGCCCATTGTGTTCAGTCAGATGCAAAGGCATCTTGTTTAGATTCGCGAAGGAAGAGTCTCAGGCTGGGAGGCTGGCTGGGAGTCTGGGCAAGAAACAGTGGGGGAGGAGGCTGAGGATGCAGACTGGGGCAAAACATCATTAATGGTAAAAGCAGTAAAAGGAAGGTGGCAAGGGAGGAAAAGGACCTAAAGATAGTTGTGTTTTCAGAAATACACTCACGTGTCTGTGCCATGCATGTGCTGTACTGAGCCCGAAAGTAGTGTACTGCTGTTGAATTATTCAAAGTAGGTACCTACATCTCCTTAGTTTCAAAAATCACAGCTACACGTATTTATCTTGTGTGCTTGTATGCATGATTAAATTTGTCTTTCCTCCCCTGTGTACATGGTTTTCCTTGGTAATAGGCCATGACACTACCATAACTTTTACTAAATCTCCCTTTTACAGTTGCTCATCGTTTTCCAAAACGCTATATTGGTTTTTACTTTTCCCACAGTTGATCTTGGCTAAAAAGAGAGTGTTTTAAAAACTTGCAAAGTACACCACAGGACAGTATGTGTATTTTGATGTGTATTTTGACCTTTGCATACATCTTTTCATTGAACTACACGTTTATATTTCTTTCTTTCTGGGGACAAAGAGCAGAATGGAGACAAATAAATAAAAAGAAACATGACATTGCTAATATAAATGACCAGGCCATCGCTTCAGTGTCAGAATGCAATTAGATCTGACCTGGGACTGGAATTCACTTCTCAGCAGGCCTGCTTAATGATTAGTTTTATTGTTTCTTCATCACCCCTACTGGGGGGGTTCATTTTTACTGGTAATGGAAAAAGACTGTTGCCCCTGGATAAAAAGCTGGTCATGAAAGACAAAGGGCTGATTGAGGACTGCTAGGCTTTTCAGCCTGCATACCACCTCTTCTTTTGCTGTCCTGGCTGACAGCAGGAAAAACAGTGAAAGGGGTCAAATCCTAAAGGGCCTTCAGGGTAAGGAGCATCATGCTGCATGCTGAAATTAGCTGGAGAGGCTTTTCTAGCTTAGAGTCATTCCGATCGCTGCTGTAAAACAAACTGAATGAGAATCTTTGCAGCAAGATATTGCAGGTACCAGACATTGCTCCTATGATTAGTCCTGAGTCTGAGACAGCAAGCGCGGTTAGCAATATAACTGTGGTTTGCAAACACCTGCTCACCCTCCCAACCCCAGCATGCAGGTACAAGTACACTTCTAGCAACAGCTAGAAGTTTCCCAACAGCTGCAACAGGTAAAGACTAGTTTAAACCCTTGGCAAAACCTGTGTGCCGGCTGCTACCTGTTCGGAAGTGTTTCCAAAGGGGTTTATTATAAGCCCTGGCATAAATAAGAAGAATACAAATAGTTCCTGTTTGTTTGCTTTAGTTCACTGGGTACATGAAACATGTAGCGTGACTCACAAAGTTGTAGGATGAGTCTGAGGTAGAATTACAGACGTGCTATCTGATATTATGAGATGTAACAGGTGCCTGTGAAGGCAGTTTCCCCATCTGCAAACAGTGCTCCGGGGAATTTAGGCTGCTGGTGGAGGAAAGGCTGGTTGGTTTACACTAGTGATCATAGGTGAGCAACCAGAGGATTGGAATTGGTGGTTTCTTCAGCTGAGCATCTATAGGCCGAGGTGCATATTGAAACCACGGGAACTGAATGTCTGAGTTTGCAAAAACTTGACTGGAAGCTTCATGAGAACAGATACGAAGCTGAGAGTCTTGCCAAAGAGCAGTGACACTGCTCCCCACATCAGTTCAGCTGGACAGAAATAAAAATAACATAGTGCTTTTTTGAAGTCTTGAATCAAGTACAAGGCTACTCACTGGTGTAAATTAGCAATCATTCAAGGACTTCAGTGCAGCTACACTGATCATCATATCAATTGTGGAACTGGCCTTTAATGTTTAACATTGTAATAAATCACTTAATAATGAACATTTATTATTTAAAAATAGAATCTAATTTATAATAAAACAGCAAGTCAAGAGGGAGTTAAAATTACACGATATGCACGTAGAGAAAATCTGTCAGCTGTGAACCTCAGACTTGCTCTCTCAAATGAACTGGAAAAAACAACAGCCTTTAAATTTGACAAATTCTAAAATTAATTGGAAGCATAGGACCTGAAATCTGAACAAATCAGGGACAAACCAGTCTCTCACCTGAGAGCTGGGCCTTCAGAAAAGTACGCTCTCATGATCTTTTCCAAGTAGGTAATTATGCCCCAAATGTTCCTCATTTGTATAGATAGTTATTCAGCGCTTATAGATAATGATCATTGTGTCAGTTAGGGCCCAGTATGCATGCACTGGCGCATCTGCATCACTTGGTATCCAAAGGTTGTGAGAAATTCACCTCTTCAGCCTACTGATAAGTTTTGAGCACTCAGAGTTGGAGTGAAACAGCTGGGAAGGCTGGCAGGAACTGGGCACCAGCATCAAGCCTTGTGGCAAATTCCCAACAACCCTTCTGTGGTTTCTTCTGTGTCCTGCAGACAGCACCACAGCCACCGTGGTTGCTCTTCTGCACAAGGCATTGGAGCAAACAAGTCCCCACAAAGGCAGGACAGAGTAGGGCATTCCTTTTTCCTTCCTCTTCTCTTGGGGGGGATGGGCTTTAGGAAGACGTCTGCACTATTCCTTCCAGGTCATATGCCCAAAAGCCTGAATAGTCACTCCTTGCTTTTGATTTAGAGGTTGTCCGGGATGAATAGAGAGCATGTATCCTTCTTGAGTGGATTACACAAGACTCAGAGCTAAGTACAGTTGGCACAGATATTTGTCAAGATATCTGTGCAGAGCCATGGCCAAAGAGACTTCTCTTGGTGCTTCCTATCTTTTGCAGAGCTGACGTATCAAGATTTTGCTAGCATGAGCTAGACTCCTTGTGAACTGCCTGGCTGCAAAGGAGGTCAGGGTGAGCTGGAAGGCTGTCCCTTGCTTTGTGTAACTTCCAGAGGTAGGTCTTCCCTCCCAATCCTCCATGCATATGCAGACATAATACTCTGAGGAAGTTCTCCATTGCTTTGCCTTTCCATCTGGACTTTGCCGTGTGCATGGGTGTTGGCAGTTCTCCTGATCCCATCTAACTCTGCAGGCTCCCTACAGGGACAGGACATCCAAGTCTTTGAGAATACATTAAGGAAAAAAGGTAAATGCCTGTAGGCTCTGCTTATGTATCCTAGTGTGGAGTCTTTGCTAAAGAAGAGCCATTTTCCATGCAGATATTAAGGCACATGAAGCCTATGGAGGCAGGTATCACCTCCTCTCTCCTTGTACAGGTAATCATCGGGCTGGGAATCTGAAAGGTGGGTGACCCATACTTTCCCTTGGCTCACATTTTGCCTTCATGCTTCCGGGCCCCCCTGTGCTGTAAATAGCGAGTCAGGTGGTGCCAGGTGTTAAGGTTGTGAGGCCGGCATGGTGCAGATGGGATGGGTATGGTACAGAGCACTAGGTTGGGGTTATTGGAGATGTCACTGGGTTTTGTAGGACTGATTTCATGTGTAAGGGTGCTGTAAGTGGTTGTGCAGTTGTGAACTCCACCATTGCTGGAGTGACCTAACGAGGCATGTTTTATATAGCTGAAGAAACTAAGGACAGACTCTGAAGGTATTTATACTTTTAACTCAAAGAACGTTTGGTGTATGTGTATAAAATAGTGCTAAATAAGGTTTTTTTGTCCAACCTTGCAGAAAAAAATTAATAATCTGTTGAATAACTGGAGTTTAAGCTCTAGTCTTCAGCATCCTGAATGACTGAAGTCTCATCTCATTTCCTGGGGTTCTGGTTTCCTGTGGCTGAAGAGAGGTAGTAGCAGAAGAAGAGCTATGGATGCTGCCAGAGTGGAAGGAAAGAGCTGTTGTTTTGCAGATCTCTGGGCTGGTGAATGCAGCTAGTCCTGGCCTTACACAAAAGGATGGAGACAGTGTCTGTAAGTGGTGCCTGTCTTCTCATTTGGCTGAATTACACACTAAAGTAATTTATAACAAAGGGGAAAAGGTGTATTGTTAGTAATTGTTATGTTAAGGAGCAAACCTAACTTGCTGATTTAGCATCCATTTCCTCTTATAAAAGAGAGGGGAAAATGACAGTGGAGGGTGGGGATACTTGGCAGGGAGCAGTGTAGATGGTAGGTGCGTTTCGGAATCATTTCAGCCAGATTTCTGCTAGGTTTGGTGGCTGCATTATCTCATCTCCTTTTTTCTTAATTGGAGTGGCAGGCCCAGCACGCCCATCAGGGACGCCACATTAATTCACCATGGAGCACAGTGTCAAGCTCCAGGATGGAGAACAGTGAGGCCTCTATGGAGTATTTGCTGAAAAGCGTGATGGGAGCCGAAGCAGAGCTATAGAGGACGTTAGGAAATATTCAAATACAAGATCAAAGTGGGTGACCATTATTTCCTAAACCTGGCTAAATTAGTTGCTGCTTGGTCACTTAATCTTGCATTTTATGATTATTGATGACTTGCCCTCTAGGTTCCCTTCCGCTGTTTCGTGGACAGGCAGAATTTTTGAGCCTGGTCTGATGAAAATTACATTCAGCTCTGCAGCCCTGAAGATCACATGAAGGTAACTTTGCCCGAGTGGCAACTTCCTCCATGGTGCTGATGGCATTTCTGAGTTTATGGGCACACATGCTGGTTTTATGAGACCCTGCAAAAACCAGATGGGGTTGCTGGCGATTCAGAATGTCAGTCTCATGCTGGCCTGCTGTGTAAATCTCTTGTTGACGTGCACGAGGACCGTCATACTAATAAAACAGAGGATGCTAATAACGTGCCGTTCCAGCGCCTTTTCATCCGGAAAAGAGTCATTCAGAAGGAAGGCGAATGTGAAGGGGAGCTTGTTGCTCCAGAACAGTCTGCAACTGTCGCATTGTTAATTAATGCTATGTCTGATGAGCTCAGCAATCTTCTCACCAGATGGGAAACCATAAGTCTAAGTACACTAGACTGTACACCAAAAAGTGGTGATTCATAAGGATGAGTCGGAAAAGCCCTCACACTGAATAGCTGTCAGTCTAGAGCGAGCCAGGAGGGAACACTTAACTTTAGCTAGGATGTACCTGAAGTCATAGCTGTTGCCAAGCCCCAGTAGGGTTTGCAGGAAGATTCCTCTATCTACCTGGGGTCTAGAGCCCAGCATCCTCTTTGAAGTGTGCAAAAGCAAGCAGTAAACCTCTCTTCCACACTGTAATGAGAGGGAAGGCTTGCAGGTTAGAGTGCTTGTCTGGATGGGGAAGACATGGGCTCTGTCTTCTCCCTACCCTGTATGGAGGGGGAAGGAAGAATTAAATCCTCTTCTTAGACTCTCCCCCTAAAAGGATGTCCTTCTGCCAGGTGCAAGACAGGGTGACCTGGAGTAGTTTCTTGTTTGTGCCACTGTTGGCTGCTTGCAAGGACTGTGAGATTCATTGAACCAGAGTGAGCAAAAAGCAGGGTGACTCTGTTGCTTAGGTACCTCTTTTGGGAAGGAGGAATCCTGCTTGCAGGCTGGTGTCTGTATATTATTAACCTGGTGTTGAATGAGAAGCACAAAGATGTCAATAACACAAATTCCTCTTCCTGCTCCATTTAAACATGGTGTCCATAACTGGTTTTTTGTGGAGACCTCAATTTGTCAGTGAATGCTGCATTTGTTCGGAAAGCAGCTATTGAATTTGTTTCTTTGAAGGATGCAAACTGAGAAATACCTTGTTTTTAAATGATGACTCTGTGCAGGAGTAGTGGTGTATATCTGCTCAGATTTTGGCAGTCTTGTGCTTTTGTAGAAGTCATCTCTTGCAACCTGATGTACTTCATGTCAAATAAAGAGTTCCAGTGACTTTAGCCATGGTTTAGGCATGGTTTTTTTGTCACCATTTTAGATTTAGATTTATGCCTCATAGCCACCTACCTCTGACTGTAAGAACCTGTGTCCTCAGGCATATTTGTACAGTCTTTTGTATAAACTGATTGCACTTCAATAGCTCTTTGGCCTATGACAGTGTTGGTGTTACTTTGTATTTTTATACCCCATTATGAATCTTTGATTTCTTGGCTGTTTCTATTGATAGAAAGAATTAAAAAAGAAATGCTCGTCCAAAGTGTATTTGTTTCCTAAAAAAATTTCCATGAGGAAAGGCTGTGGAGTGTATAGATGTTTGAGTTAGCTACAAACTCAGAAATACTACAGAAACAACTCTCCCAATTGTTACCTGAACTTCTAACATCAGCTAAAATAAGCCATCAACTTTAAATCCTGTATTTTGAATTTTAAGAAAAGTATGCTGTCAGTTTTGGGTTGTATAGTTAAGCCTGTGTCTTCCCTAAAGCCAAAAGAGCTTCCTGCCCTTACTTAGAATATGGACATAACCCTGTAAAAAAATGGTCTTTTACTTTTTTTTTTTTTTAAATATTGGTAAGGACTTTTGTGTTCTTACTCCTTTTATATGCTTAGTTAAAATAAAATTAAAAAAAAAAAAAGCCACCCACGAGGTTAAATGATCCGTACACAGAAATGTGAATAGAATGTTCTAAATGACTCCTATTTTCCAAAAATCATGCAATTCATTGACTGACTCATGTTTTATAGCAGTTTAAGCACTGCAGGCTGATGGCTGTCAGGTGTCAGTAAGCTGGCAGCTTAAAAGTTGCCTCTTTAAGTAGTCGCAATCAAATGAATTGCTCACTGTGAGCAAGGGTGGATTCTGGCCCTGTGTTTGCTGAGACACTCTTGGTCGAGGCTCTTACGGTACTACTGGTGTCTGGCTCTGCCTCCTGTGGTACATTTTTCCCTGCCATGGGCTGGAAAAAGTGGTTAGAGGTAAGACTAAGAGGGGGTTCCAGAGAGTCAGTGAGTCTGAGGCCTTATCTAAACAAAAATTGTACCAAGTTAACTAAACCTATTTAGAAACGAAGGTTGCTGAATTAATGCCCCACTTCCCCCCACTTTTTTTTCTAGAACGAAGTCTGGGGAGAAACATTATTCATGCCAGTACAATTTATACTGTTTGTAATGGCTTTATTTTCCCCTTCATACTGTCAACAGCACTTGTTTTGTAACTCTTCTGTGCATATTCCAGCATATTCCTGGACGGTGAAATAGAAACTGGGTCCCTTGCTGCTTTTGCTTCTTCATTTCTTCCTTTATACGTTATTTCCTAACCCTTCTAGTGATAGCCTGAATTATTTAGCACGCCTCTTCTAGTGTTCACTTGTAAGGACTGGATTGCGTATTCTCTGATAGGCTTGTTTAGAGACATGTTTCAAATAATTTCTCTTACTTCGTTATGCAGCGTGGTGTATTAAGTGGGGAAAGGGAGAGGCTTTGCAGCTGTAGAAAGATCCTACCAAACTTAAAATTTGCCACATCAAATGGCAAAATAGCTGGTTTTCAGACAGAATTTTCCCTCTAGATATTGGCTCATGACTGACAGTAGGAAAAAGCTTGTCATATACTGCAGAAAATTTGGTGCAATATATTCCACAGAAGTCAAAAGAGATAGGAGGGACCCAAGTGGAAAAACACATCTTTAAGTCAGTCCTTTTTTTAAAAAAAGTTTTTTTTTTGTTTTGTTTTTGTTGTTGCCAGAAACGTTATTGGCACTTCCAGAAAGACTTGGTGGTAAGTGCTGGTAGAGGTGTGCCCAAGAAGCATCCCTTGTGAGCAGGCCTACATGTTAAACCACATGACTTCCAGGTCCCAAAGAAGGTGTGGCTTTAAAACGGAGAAATCATGGCAGCGAGCTGGAAGAATGACTTCTCCCCCCTTTGTAATAATAATCATGTCAGAGCTGTTATTACATTTGGCCTGGGGAGCAGATTGGAAGTGTTTCTCAGAAGGGAAGTGCTTCCAGCTCCATGTCTCTTTCAAGAGCTCCATTCCCATGTACTTGCTGGAAACCTTTCAGGAAACCACATTCCCTTTCCCGTCCCTGTTCAGCAATGCGATCCTTCCCAGCCAGCGCGGCTCGCAGACCGCCTCGTCGTCCGGGCCTGGGAAAGGAATGTGACAACGAGGGGGCAAATGTGCTGGCACTTCCAATGCTGTCCTATGCTGCCTCTCAGAAGAAACCTCTCCCCCTTCCTTTCTTCCTCCCCTGGTCTTATGAAAGGGTTTTCTACATCCATAAGCACATTTAGAAAGATCTGCAGTCTCTAATTTTCCAGTGTGTGGTGGAAGAAGAATGTGATTTTAGCTGGAAACAGTCACATGGCCTGATCCTCAGCCTCCTGCGAATCTGCCCGATGCTCCTGAGGTCACATTGTGCTGTGCTCGTTTATGCTGGAGGAGAAGCTGGTCCCATAATTTGACCCCCGAGTTGCCCCTGATGGCCTTAAATGATAGCTGGTGTCAGAGTGTACCCACATGTGGCCAAAACACCACTGCTATGCAGAGGGAATGCCCTGAAACCTTGTGCTAGTGCTGTTTTCCAAACAATTCAGAAAGACAGTAGGTGAAGAAATGCTGTTTATATTACGATTTTCAATAAATAAGATAAAGGGGACAGGAATAAAAGAAGGGATCAAGGAACTGTTAATGACTTAGAGGACAGAATCATATTAGAGACAGAAATGTAAACTTGTTTTGCTATTGCTAAAAGCCCAGGAGATACACATTTCATTCTGCAGAGAAATATTCTGATCGGTACTTTTTTGTGTCATAGCAGCAGGCAATTGAGCTTGGATTCCAGCCAGTCTTTTTTATCCTCTCTTGAAACTAAACAATTAATTAAAAGAGAACACAAGGCAGGATAATTTAGCCAGCTCTGTTAGTTTAGACAGAATGGGTTGTTGGGCAACGCCGTCAGGGCACAGAACAATCACTCCTAGCTTCTGTGCCACAGGAACAGTTAAGCCTTCCAAGATGAATTTCCAGCCATTGCTCTTAAGATGACTGCACTGTTTTCTCATTCTTTATTTTTATGCTGTTTTATTTGCTAATCATTTTTTACTGTTTGTATTGTGTGGTGCATGGGTGGTAATGATTAGATAGTGATTCTCAACACAACAGTTTCTCCTCAAGTAGACATTTACCCACCCTGAAACAATTGTTCTCCAAAACTGAAGCAAAAGAATATATGAGGGAAGTTTACAGCTGCTGAACTCAAAGGAAAATTTCTCATTGACCTCAGAGGGCAGGAAGACTGGGAGATGGATAGCTATTCTTTCCATGTTTTGAAAGACTAAGATGCTGATATTTGGAAAAATTAGGATAGGCAGGTGACCTTTGAAACTTTTTGGAAGCTGCAGGTGCACAATAGCTCAAAAAAATTACAGTGCTTACTTAGGCATCAGAAATGGCTTCAGGGGACGTGGTTTCAGTGAAGGAGCTTTTCTTTTTTTTTTTCCCCTCCTCCTAAGTGGTTTAGACTGTGGACATTATGGCTGAGTGGGCAAGGATTGGGAAATGGAATTTTATTCCAGCTCCTGATGCTCATTTAATGTGTCCCCTTGTAGTAGCTGTTAACCCTGGTGCACTTATAACTCATCTGTAAGCTGGGAATAACAGTGTTGCCTACTAAAGTTTTGAAGCCTGACTAAATAATGTTTGTATGAAACTATGTGAGGCCAAAGTCTTTCTGGGGCTAATCAGTTGCAGAGATGGAGCTAACACACAGGACTGTCTATAACTTGACACCGTATACATTTCCTTTACAGAAGTGGTTCCCAACCCTTCACTGGCCCATGGGAAGCCCAGTGAGCAAGTAACATGCTGCATGTAACATATGCTTTACTCTTTTCCAGTGGTCTCCATTTTAACTCTTTAATTTCTAGCAGCCACCAGCAACAGAGAGGATTTTAGCAGCAGAATGGAGGACTTCTACTTCACCTGGCTTTTGGAAGCATTAATGTTATCCCACTTTCTGTGAATTAATGAAGTCATTAAATAGAAGTTAGGATTTTTTTATTTGTGTGTGTGTGTTCTCCAGTGGGAATGAATTTTGCACCAGAGACTCTGTAGGGAAAAATGAAAGATTTCTTTTTGTGTTTGCGTAAAACATATTGTTTAAAATATCTCATGACTCTCTGTGTTAAAAAAAAAAAAAAAGTGTCATCACCTTCACTTCATTCCATTAACTCAACTTCTTTTCAGCTTCAGCTGTGCAGTATTTATCATCTTCTATTGTCATATATTACACAGCTGCATAATGGCAAGGGTTTTTTAAAAAAGACCAAACAAAACAAGAAAAGCCAAACCTAGTCCAGAAGTGAAGCTCCTGGTAGGTGGGAAGAGTGTAATGAATAAAATGTCATCAAGGAGAAAGTGTTTGCTGAGTGGTTGTAATGTCAAAGTTACAAGTTTATTTACAAGATTTCAAAGATTAAAATCAGAGGAAAAGTTTGAAATTTTCACAGTCTGAAGCTTCAGTAATATTAATTCCCCACTAGCAGTCATGAAGCTAAATTATGTCATTGGTTTGTATTAAAGCAACAAACTCAGAAGGCTTGAAGTGAATTGAAGAGCAGGGATTTTGTGCCCCTGATTCATGGCATGGTCCATCCGAAAGGTTGCTGAACTGTAAGACAGGAACTATAAGGCTATAATCTCTTTGCTGCTCTGCCTCCACTTAAGGTAATATGTTAAATATTTACAGTGTTCTTCAGTCTAAATCACTTGAAATTAGCAACCATCTCAGATAGTCTTGGCCATAACTGCCTTTTCACAGAACCATCACAATAATAATAACAGAATCACAAGGTTGGAAAAGACCTTTGAGATCATCGACTCCAACCATACCCGTCCTCTACTAAACCTTATCCCTGAGCACCTCATCTACCCATCTTTTAAATACAGCCAGGGTCAGTGACTCAACCACCTCCCTGGACAGCCTATAATGTGTAGCACTCTGCTTGGTAAAGTGATTTGAAGCCTTCTGGAAAAAATGCACTGCCCAGGTTGTCACAAGCCATCAGCCACACTGACACCGGTGGGTCTGCTCTGAAGCAGTGCCAGCACTGCAGCCACTGGTTCTTCTCCCGCTACCAGGGGACTCATGACCTGCTGGCCAAAGGAAGGGGAACCCCACCTGGGACTGGAACGTGTTTGGGCAATTTCTCAACTATGATCATGTTGGCAGCCTGAAATACTCTCAGCCTGTGGGCCAAAACCATTCAGCAACAGTCAGAGGTCGGTGTCTTTTAGTCCTGCCCTGGCCCAAGTGTTCTTCTGAGGATGCAGAACCTCCTATGATGGGAGGCTAATACCAAATCTTGTGCAGCAGTGACCCTAGGGACAGGGAATTGTCAAACAGTATTTGCTGTGGAAACGGATTCATATTAATCATTTTAAATGATTAAAATGTCCTTGTAGGAATAAGCTGCAAAGTCAGTGCATCTGTCTCAGAAGTAAAATGATATGCCACCCATACAGCAGTGAGACATAAATAATCAAGCTGCCTGTCATGTCTTCTATTAAAGAGCCTGGTATCACCCTTTTCAAGTGGTAGAGATGTAAAAATGAGGATTGGTAGGCATCCAATGTAAAGTAAGACCCCTGCCTTGTATTCCTTTCACGTTAACCAGCTAGTTGATTCAACCACTTCAGCACAAACAGCGTTTAAATCACATTTGATTATGATTTGCAAACTTGTCTCCTGACTCAGTGTGAACAGAATCTGAATTGCTATGTGTTTATTTTAAAAATAAATCTTTTTCTTTTTTCCCTCCTTGTGATCCTTCCCCATTCTCCGTCTCTTCCCTTAATAATCTGCATATGAGCAAAGACATGTTCGTATCTTAGTGTCAGCAGTTGCACACTGGATGTAACAGCCAACCAAGCCCAGCATTCCTTTATTTCAGAGGTGAGCCCCCAGATCTCTCCATCTCCCAATCTCATTAAACAAAATCCCTGAAATTGGTGCTCGGTTGCTGCCTTCTAGTATGAGGAAGTGGTGTAGTGAATGACGCACGGACGGGCCTCCGGGGGAGCCGAGTACTATTCCCAGCTCTGCCATTTGCTGGGTAATATCCTGCAACTCATTTAACATTTCTGTGTCTCAGTTTCTCCGACTGTGAAAATGAGGCTAGTGGGCCAGCGTTTCTCACTGAAACCAATAATAGATTCCTGTTGAGTTCAGTGGCGCTTCAGTGCTTTGAGATCTGTGGGGGAAAAAAAAGCCGATTCTTGCTTTTAATACATTTTCCTTGGTTGTCATTCACCAGTTCTACCTCACGTGAGCACGATTCAGATTGATTCTTCACCTCCCCCTTTATCAGTATGAAACAGCCTCTCACACAAAGGTTTGTCAGCATTTTTATAACTCTCAGTATTGCTCAATTTTTTTCCTAAAGCTTTATAAATATTTTTTTCCCCCTACATTTCTACAGTATAATGAAAACATACTTCCTTACTCCCATGTAATGTAATACAAATGGAAGAGACAAGACAGTATTATTCAAAAATTCTCAGCTTATGAAATAATATGTATTAGTTGACATGCCCCAGAGACATACAACTGACCAGCTGCTCTGGGTGAAACAAATAAATAGAAAAATCCTTTATTAATGATGTACTCTGCAGTAGATTTTATCTGGGGAATTCTGAAGTTGACTCTTTCTCATCCCTTCCCTATAAATGAAATAAGGAGTGGACTGAGTTCCTAGAGGTTTGGTAGGCACAGTGCATGAATACATAAGGAACAGTCATATTCAGGGAGGATCTCAGCTTTGGTAACCACTAGATCTTGCATTTTCTTTGGCTTCCTTTAGTCAGCTAAAGACTGTGGGTGAGACTTTCCAAATATAGACAACCAAAATTCTAACCAAAAAGTACACACATTCTCAGGAGGGGATTAAGGCAGGATTCATGGATCTGGGCCTTGGGCTTGGAGGGGGCCTGTATGACCACAATGTTTGGATTGAAGTATCTGGCAGTTTGGGCTCTAGTGTTAGACAGGGCTGTGGAGGTGGGAGGTAGAGCTGACAGGCTATGGAGGTGGTTGAGTCATGGGAATTTTTTCTGTATGTTTGGATGGATTTGGTTAGTTTATTGCACTGCTCTGGCTTGCTTGTGGCATGCTGATTGGCTTGACTCCAGGTCTTCTTCAGTCTTACTTTGCCCCAGAAGCAGGTCACTTTGTCCCACACATTGCAAACTCACAGAGAATGCACTTACTCCCTTTCTGATATGAGATGGAAGGCAGGTTGGCCGTGAAAACAGATAAACTTCTGTGCAGTAATAGAAACACACTGAATAGTTTAGGTTAAAGCTGATCTTTGGAGGTCCTCTAGTGCAATCTCCTGCTCAAAGCAGTAAGTAAAAGGTTGGGAGCAAGTTGCTGAGGACCTTTTCCATTAAGTATTGAATGTCTGGATGGATGGAGATTCCACAGCCTCCCTGGTTAGTCTTTTCCAGTTTTTGGCCAGCCTCATTGAGGACACTATTTTTCTTTGTAAGTAGTTGGAATTTTCCTTGCTGTGACACACAACCATTGCCACTTAACCTTTTGATGTGCACTTCCAAGACCAGCCTCTGTGACCACCCATTAGGTAGACGACAATGGTGGTGACACCCTGTCTTTCAGCTCTCCCTTTTCCAGGCCACAGCAACCCAGCTCACTCAGCCATCCTCTCAAGTCACGTACTGCAGCCCTTTGTCCGCCTTGGTGGCCCTCAGCTTTGCTTGCTTCAGTATGTCAGTGTCCCAAAATTGGATGCAGTACTCCAGATGTGGTCTCACAAGTGCTGAATAGAGGGGAATAATCACTTCCTTGACTTGCTGGCTATTTTCTTAATAAAACAGCCCAGTATGAGGTTGGCTTTTAACGCTGCAAAGGCACACTGCTGACTCATGTACAGCCTGTCCTCCAGGAGCCCCAGGTCCTTTTTGCAAAGCTCCTTTCTGATCAGTTGGCCTCTAGATTACCCCAGATGCGGGACTCAGTATTTGCCTTTGTTGGACATCATGAACTCATGTGTAACTTTAGATACAGATGCTCATTTTGCACAGACATAATTGCAAATATAATTACCTCCTCGTACATCTATACTCCAGGTTTATGGATATATTTTGCTACTCTTTTGTCGACAGTCTCATTGTTTCCAGAGAAAAATAAACCAGTACACTTCCTATACTTCATATATATACCTGTGCAGGGAGATTTCTCTGGATGCCTGTAGAGCACTTCTAATGATAAACTTCTACATTAGGTAGGGTTCTGTTTTGTTTTTCATGTGCTGTCCTTGACTTCTGCCATTCTTAGATAAGGGCAGTGAGACCGGCATGAGGTGCGTTGGCATAATCAGTAACACAGACTCGTCTGGGCCTCAGGAGATAAGTCTGCACTGTATCAGCAGACGGCACCTACGAATGCTTTTCAAAGAAAAAGGTTTCCTCTGTCTTTCAAAGGGAGCTTCCTTCTGTTGTCTTTATTGGCGGTCAGATTGCTGATTGGCCTCCTCCAGAGTTGGAGAAATTCCTCTGAAGACTCCTTAAATTGCATTTCAATTATACAGGAGGCTGTGGTGGCAGGACCATTTTATTTCCAAGCCGCCCTGTGGCTTCTCGGAGGTGATGTGGTTTAGGAATTCCTATTGCAGGTAAAAAAAGAAGCCCCTCTTCTGGCAGCCTCCAACAGAAAAATGTGCCTGAAAAGGCATATCTAATTGATTTAGAGAGAATCAAGCGCTCTCTGTAAATAATGTTTGCACAGTGTAAATCTCTCACAAATTAGGCGTCCAGAGGAATGTGTTAATCAGCAAGGAGTTACAAGGCAACATCAATCTGTAGTGGACAGTAACTCCAAAAGACAAAATGTTCAGAATAATTCGATTTTACAGACTTTCACAAAAAAATATTTCACAATTTACAGCACAAAATAAGTATTCTGACTTTTGGGAGTGCTGGGGGATGCTAAGAATTTGAAAATCAGCTGATGTAACAGTGGTGTAAGTAAGATATTTTGAGCTTAGCCCACTTTAAAAAATAAAACAGTTACTAAGATAGAATGAGATGGATTGAAAATGCTCCAGGATTATTCAAATGCCAGACCCCAGTCTGGGTTCAGGCCATGTGGAAAATTTGTTTGGTCTTTCCCAGGTCTATGAGAGATGAAGTCCCTAGCATTCTTGTGGGAGACCCTCTATTTCATGCAGTTTTGTCATTTTTTGAGAGATCTGGAGTTTGTCCACTACTTCCTGCAGAGAAAACCTTGGTACAATTTGCCCAGAGAATTCCAGTAAAGGGACCTGCCTTTTGGTAAAAATTAATTGAGAAGTCTTATTTCGGTGATTTAATAAATGCAACAGGCTATATCTTTATTGATTCTGGCTTATTTCCTCTTATAACATAAGACCTTTTGCTGCCTTTGATAATAAAACATTTACCAGGCTCTTAACTATTGTTTTTGGTAGATGACCTGGCAGCATATAACTCTCAGCACAAAAATGGAAAGTTCTGGGCAGAAAATTGAAGCAAAGATACGAGTGGAAGTTAACCTTTGTTAAGTGCAATTAACATATATGAAAACACAAAATGTTTGGTTTTCAGTTTCCTATCACATTTTCCATCTGGACCCCGCAAAGCTTTTAAACTTCCACTTCCTCTGTGCAGGTTTGCAGTACTGCTATTCACAGGAAGTAGGAGGAAGAGCTTTATGAGGGATACATTACAAATAGACTGCGTGTAGGTGTTTGGACAAAAAAAGCTGGGCTCAAAACCGCCCTGGCATAAACTGAAGACCCTTCAGTGGAGGTGCAAAGTTCAGCTCGTTTGTGGCCCGGTGCTTCGTTCTGCACCACTGGTTACTTTTGGTGCAAACTACTGTTGCTTTTTTCCTGGTGTTTTTCATCTGTCATCCCAAAGCACCTTATTAAGCAGTAATAAAGGTCTTTACAGTTTTTAGACGTGATAGCTGTAAGTATAATCTGTGTCTAAGAAATGCTTCTGTGACAAAAGCTGGGAGTTGGTAGCAGACTTCACTGGTGTGCTGAGCCAAGTCCCTCTATTCCCAGCCCAACACACTACCAATGCATTGCTTCCCAGTGAAAATGAACGTTCCATAAACAGAATAACAGCCAAGTTCTCAACAGCTTGCGGAAAATAGGAATAAAGTGATCAATTATAGCCTTGGGCCTTGATTGCAAAGAGATTAGTCATAGAGCTCATGAATGTGAGAAGAACGTAAAGGCACTGGTGGATTGCATTGTTCTGCTCAGATTTCCCTCAACAACAACAGGAGGAGAGGGGCTGCTACACACATTTTATTTTTATTTTTATTTATTTTTTTTTTTAGGGGTTGGAAGGGACCTCGAGAGATCATCGGGTCCAACCCCCCTGCCAAAGCAGGCTCCCTAGCTCATATTGCTCAGATAGGCGTCCAGGTGGGTCTTGAATATCTCCAGTGAAGGAGACTCCACCACCTCCCTGGGCAGCCTATTCCAGTGCTCAGTCACCCTCACTGTGAAAAAGTTCTTCCGCATGTTGGTGCGGAACTTCCTATGCTCCAACTTGCAGCCATTGCCCCTTGTCCTATCCCCACAGACCACTGAAAAGGGGCTGGCTGATTCCCCCTGCATCCCCTGCTTCAGATAATTATAAACTTTGATTAGGTCCCCCCTTAGTCTTCTCTTCTCAAGGCTGAACAGTCCCAGCTTACTCAGCCTTTCCTCATAGGGGAGATGCTCTAGGCCCTTAATCATCTTCGTAGCCCTTCTTTGGACTCTTTCCAGGAGATCCCTGTCCTTTTTATACCAAGGAGCCCAGAACTGGACACAATACTCCAGGTGGGGCCTGACCAGGGCAGAGTAGAGAGGGAGGATCACCTCCTTTGACCTGCTGGCTACACTCCTCCTGATGCATCCCAGGATCCCATTGGCTCTCTTGGCCACCGAGGCACACTGCTGGCTCATGGCCAACCTGTCATCTACCAGGACCCCCAGGTCCTTCTCCACTGAGCTCTTCTCCAGCAGGTCATCCCCCAGCCTGTACTGATACAAACAGTTGTTCCTTCCCAGGTGCAAGACTTTACACTTGCTTTTGTTGAACTTCATCTGGTTTCTCACTGCCCAGCTCTCCAGCCTGTCCAGGTCTCTCTGGATGGCAGCGCAGTGCTCCTGCGTGTCAGCCACTCCTCCCAGCTTTGTATCATCGGCGTACTTGCTGAGGGTGGATGTTATTCCCTCATCAAGATCGTCAATGAAGATATTAAACAGGACTGGACCCAACACTGAGCCCTGGGGAACACCGCTGGTAACAGGCCTCCAGTCAGATTCTACTCCACGAATCACAACCCTCTGGGTTCGGTCCAACAGCCAATTCTCAACCCACCTCACTGTCCACTCATCTATCCCATGCTTTCTCAGCTTTGCTATCAGGATGTCATGGGAGACAGTATCAAAGGCCTTGCTGAAGTCAAGGTAGATGACATCCACTGCTCTCCCTCCATCTACCCAGCCTGTCATGAGATCGTAGAAGGCTATGAGGTTGGTCGAGCACGATTTCCCCTTAGTGAATCCATGCTGACTACTCCTCATGACCTTCTTCTCTTCCAATTGCTTGGAGATGGCATCCAGAACAAGCTGTTCCATTACCTTTCCAGGGGCAGAGGTGAGGCTGACTGGCCTATAGTTACTAGGTTCCTCCTTCTTGCCCTTTTTAAAGACTGGAGTGACATTGGCTATCCTCCAGTCTTCAGGCACTTCTCCTGTCCTCCAAGACCTGTCGAAGATGATAGAGAGCGGCTCAGCAATCACCTCCGCCAGCTCCCTCAGCACACGTGGATGTAACCCATCTGGGCCCATGGATTTGTGTGCATTAATCCCTTTGAGCCGCTCCTGGACCTCCCCTACTTGAACCAGAGGGAAATTCTTCATTTCCCAATCAGTCCTACTCTCATCCAGTGTCTGTGGGTCCCGGGGGGCCTTTGAAGTGAAGACCGAAGCAAAGGCAGCATTCAATATCTCCACTTTCTCAGCATCCCCCATAACCAGGACACCCTCCTTATTCAGCAAGGGACCTACATTATCCCTGGACATCCTCTTACTGTTCACGTGTCTAAAAAACCCCTTTTTATTATCCTTTATGTCCCTTGCCAGCTTAATTTCCAAGAGGGCTTTAGCCTTCCTAGTTGCATCCCTACAGGCCCTGACCACATTCCTGTATTCTTCCCAGGTGCTCAGACCCTTTTTCCACGATTCATAGATCTTCTGCTTCTCTTTGAGTTTGCTCAATAGCTCCCTGTTCATCCATGCAGGTCTTCTGCCTCTCTTTCCCCATTTCCTCCTCAAAGGGATGCATCGTTCCTGTGCTTGGAAGAAGTGCTGTTTGAATGCTAGCCAGCTCTCGCAGGCTCCCATTCCTTCAAACAGCGTAGCCCACGGGATAGCCCCCATTAAGTGGCGGAGGAGATCAAAGTTAGCTCTACCAAAATTCAGGGTAGCTATCCTACTTTTTGGCTTGCTTCTTCCACCCAGGATCATGAACTGAACCATTTCATGGTCGCTTTGCCCTAAGCTGCCCCCGACCTTCACTTCCCTAACAAGTCCATCCTTGTTAGTGAAAACAAGGTCCAGCAGCCGCCCTCCCCTTGTGGGCTCCTGCACCATCTGTAGCAGGAAATTGTCTTCAACACACTGCAGAAATTGTCTGGACTGCATACGACTGGCCGTATTGCTTGCCCAGCAAATATCTGGGTAGTTGAAGTCCCCCATAAGGATCAGTGCCCGGGAACTTGAGGCTACTTCTAACTGTTTATGGAATGCGTTATCTACCTGCTCCTCTTGATCAGGGGGCCTATAGCACACTCCCACAACAATGTCCCCCATACCGGTTTGCCCCTTGATTTTAACCCACAAACACTCGACAGAAGGTTCATCCTTCCCCAGGTGGAGCTCAACACATTCTAGGTGCTCTCTCACAAAAGAGCAACTCCTCCACCTCGCTTCCCTAGCCTGTCTTTCCTAAAAAGCACATAGCCATCCATGACAGTGTGCCAGTCGTCCAGGTTGTCCCACCACGTCTCTGTGATTGCGATGAGATCATGGCCCTGCGACCGCACAAAGATCTCTAGTTCTTCTTGTTTGTTCCCCATGCTACGTGCATTTGTGTAAAGACAGTTCAGTGGTGAAGCAGATGTAGGTATCCTCAACGGCCCACAGCGAGATTTCTGACAGGGGACTGGCAAAAGTGGCTCCACGGAGGAGTACTCAGGGCAGTCCACAGAATTTTCCCTACTCTCACGTGGAAAAACGTCCCCAAGTCCACGACTGTGCTGTTGGTATTTACCTCTTCCCACCGTCAACTCCCGTTGTGTCTCCCGAAGCCTAACCCTGGCAGCCGCCTTAATATCCCCTTCCCCCTTCCTAACTAGTTTAAAGCACGATCGATGAGCCCTGCTATCTCCTGGGTGAGGATCCGCTTTCCTTTATAGGACAGGTGAGCCCCATTAGCAGTACTCATGCCAGGAGCAGAGTACACCATCCCTTGGTTAAAGAATCCAAAGTTCTTGCGCCGGCACCAGCCTTTTAACCACACATTCAACTCGTGGGTTATCCTGTCCTGCTCTGAGCCCCTCCTCCCACAAGTGGGGATAGAGCAGAATATTATTTGGGCTCCCCCCCCTCAACAGAGCGCCCCAGCACATCGTTTTGTAACAGCAATGCTGAGGTGATTACAACGTACGTGTTACATAGCAAGGCTGTAGAAGCCTGCATAGAGACAATTTTTTCCCCTTTTCATTTTTTCTTTCAGCACTGAAGCCAGCTAGAGCCTTCTAGTGTGAAATTCAAGAGGAGAGCCAAGCTTCCTTTCCTCTAAACATTCCAAAAGATTGATGAGCTCAAAATCTGCATCAGGATCAACATCCAAGTTTTGCAAATGGCATCTGTCTTACTAATTAGCTGATCCGAGCCTCCAGATCTCAAACTACAAATATAAATATTCCATGACTTTAATCTATTTCCAGTCCAGCTACAGGATGCTTATTCTGTTACTCACTTCTTATGATTTTCATTTCTTAATTTTACTTTTCAGAAAAGTAAATTAATTGCCATAAGAGCAGAGTGGTTGAAGTTATTTCATTTTTTCCTGTGAGCTTGAGGCCATCCGTTCACAAAGCTTTCCTCCCTCTTGTGCCATCTCCTGCCTCCTCTCCCCCAGCCCACAGGTAAAACAAAACAACCTTGCAAGATGAGCCTTACAAAGTCTATGAACACAGGATTGTAAATCTGGCACTTGAACAAGCTCTATTATTTTTAACTGCTTTTGTGTAAGACAAGAGGCTATGTAAAGAACAGGATGTTTTGAACACTGAACTCTGGTGCATTACCTAATACTGCTGCTACAGATTTGATGTCATTTCTCTGCAGGTGTCAAAGGCATCATAAAGAGTATGCTACTGGGATGTTAAACATTTGGCATATATAAGCCCTGTGGACTTACTGATAGTTCTTTTATGAACAGAAATGCCAAGTTTGCAGTTTAAGTTACAGACAATTTCAATTACAACACAGCCTGTTCTTGCAGTCCTTTTAGATTTTATTTTTCAATGACTATAGGCAGGATCCTTCACAAACTTTTGTTCATCCCCACTTTTTTAAAGAGATGCATGAAGTAAGTCACCTTTGCCTTCTCTGGAGAGTGAGACTGCTGCATCTTCCTTAAGAAGGGAAGGATAATTGCATCCCTCTGTACTCCTCAGGATTGCTCTGCAGCCAGGTTCTTGATTCCTCATCTTGTCTCAATCCCTGCGGGAAGTTCACTGGTATAGGAAGTATTCCTTCCAAATAATGCAGGTGTCTGAGGTCTGTGCAAGAGGGAGGCTTGGCAGCATCTTTTGTGGAAACTTACACAACATCTGCCCGTAGAATGGCTGGACAGTACTGTCCTTCCTTCAGTTGTCAGGTGCATTGGAATGTGTAGAGAGGCAAAAAAAACACAACAAAGAAAAGAGTAGATCCAAGATTCTAATGCATGATTAAAAGGCGGTTATAGTTGGAAATACGAAGCATCATTTCTTTTGCAGGCAATTTTTGTTGAGTTGTTGGTACCTGTTGTCTTGCAAAAGACCACATTGTGTTAGTTGACCCATCAAAGAAAAAAGATATCAGCATATTTTAGAGAGATTATAAATTGATTTTGTCTCTTTATAAAACTTTTTGTCAGAGAAATCATCCTTTCTGACCACATACATGATAAACCTGACGTTAGAGGATGCACTTATGACACAGATGTAAACAAGGGCTAGACTACATTGTAAAATCATGGCTAAAACTAGAGCAGAAGAGCACTGTGGCTGTGAGTTAGGAGCATGATACTGAGAGGGCCTTCTCTGAGAAGGGACTGCCCTATTTGCTCTGCTGCTCCTATCTCTCTCAGTGATTCATTTTCAACACCCTCTTCATGCTTCACTCATTTTGTGTCCTGGCTTCTAGATACATTCCTCCATGGTCACTTAGCATTGTCTGGTATCATCTTACCATCATACATGGTTCTTCACAGACAGCCATTATCAGCTTTATGCTCACTTATTCTCAAATTAGTGCCATTTATTGTGGTGGATGAGCTAAGAACTGTGCTGCTCTTGGTGTCCTCTAAGTATCGCATTTCCCCTGGGCCACTCATTCAACATTGGGTGGGAAAAGTCACATTCCTCGCTAAACTCAGCTACTGTCTAATGAGACCCGTCTGTGTTGCCTTTCTGCATGGAAATGCTGGCTGCTGAAAGCACCTGTTCGGTCACCCAGTTCGTATTTCTGTCAGTGTAAGGGAAGTTCCTGTTGTACATTTACCAGTGCTTTGGCCAGACTGATTTTAAACAGTCAGTTTTTGAGGTCATTTTGATCCCAATCTTGCAATCCTGATTCGATACGCTCGCTTTATGTGCATTTTACACAGCTGTAAATGACTGCACAAGGCATGAAGCGATGGCAAGAACTCTCTGTGGGGGCTGGCAGGGCCACAGGCTGGACACTGAGATGAGATGAAGAAGTGGGGGGCAGTGTGCTTCATGCTGGTTGACACAGAAGAGCTGTTAATATGACACTTTTTCTTTGTGCACAGACTTGTCCTCGTTGGCAGATGCACGCCTGCTTGCTTGCTGGGGGCTCGTTCCGATTCTCTGCTGCCCTGCGTGTAAGGTAATGGTCTCAGTGCCTTAAAACCCAGCATGAAATTTATGCATAAGAATAATCACATTTACTTTTTTTAATCATATATGATTACATACGTTCTTCCCAGTCAGAATTGGAGCACCTTGTACCTTGCAGGATTGATTTAACCTAGAGGGAAGAGAGCTTAGCATCCTGTCAGTGGGGTGCTAAGGGAAATCAAGTCTCCTATACAACTGTTTGTTGTACTGCCAAGTCTTACAGCTTTATTTCAAAACTAATGATATTTGGTGTTTTTAAGCCCTCATTCCTTGAGTCAAGCGATACTGCAAGAATCAGAGTTTTTCTTTTTAAAAAAAGTAGCTTTCACACTTTTACAGTGTGTTGGGAAGGTTTGAAAATTCACAAATTTGGAGACAAGAAAGGATGCTGCATATGCCCCTTGGAAAATCTTACCACTTTTTTCCTGCAGACTCGTGATTTTTTTCAACTTGGATTCACAGTTTTTGAAAATTTGGAACAGCTGACAGCAGTTCTGTCCATTCAGGGTGCTGTCATTTAACCCAGATGGTACCCAGAGGATAGCCTCTCTGGCAAAAGAGAGTCTTTAAAATGCATAGCTCATCTTTTACAGTGCACAGCACAATGGGAGCAGGAACCTTTGTTAAGACTTTCAGGCGCAACCACAATAAAAAAAAAAATAAATGAATAAATGAGGCATCTCATTCTACCCAGAGATGCTGTATAGCGCTGCTGTTTAAGCACACCCTTGCAAATAAGAGCAGCCTAAATTTAACTATGACTCAATTACACTAAATCTGACCCATTTTTGTTCTGTGTTTCAATTTAACACTTATTTACATTCTTAGACTTGGCGCTCTTGGAAAAGAAAAGGGGGGAGAGCAGGCATTTTCATCCTCAGAATTGCTATTAAAAAATGGTGATTAGGAAAACACAGCTATAGTCAGCTTGAAGCTGGGTAGCTCATTTGAATGCATTATAAAAGAAAAGATCATTTTCTCATCCTATTAAAACTCAGTTAGCGACTGTGTAGGCGGCAGGAGATCAGAAATGAACGTCCAACTTGGAGTTTGTACAGCTGGGGTCAGGTCCAAAGCAAACTGCCCGATTAGCGAAACAATTTGTATTTTACAATGACAGCAAATAGGTAAATCTTGTGAGCATCAGGAAATCCTAGAGGATTTCGAATGGGAGCGCTGAAGGGTTTGCAGGTTGGAGTTTGATCAGAAGGCGTCATTGCCTCTGCTTTTTTGCACTCGTGTTGCAGGGATGTAAACAAGAGGGACTCAATTTGCTACGGGTAGTTATTTCTCTGTGTTTCTCTCTCCCTGGTTTTTACAGCCTACATGTAATGACTAATTGGCTGTGTTTTCCTAGCTATTTTATGTTTCTCTTGCCCTGGTTACAAGTCGTTCTAGACCAGTGCATCCACGGGGACCTATAGACAGCCAGCATCGCCAAATGATACGCAGCATTCCCCTTTCTCTCTAAGTGTAAAACATTTACAAGTAAATTTACAAATGCATTAAGAACATTTCCCCCGTTGGCTGTTAGTGTTTATTCCTTCCCCTTCTCCTCCCGGGAGCGGACACCTTCCAGCCCCTCACCTTTCACACACTGCTCTCCCGTTATTTGCCTCCTTCCCTCCCCGTCGCCCCTTTCCCTCCTCTCCCTCCTCCGCCAGCGCCTCCTCCTCCTCCTCCTTTTCCAGTTCAGCGGCGCAAATTTCTGTTTGTGCCAGTGGGGCGGCCTGGCGAGACCGCAATTGCTCTACCCCACAGATTGACGAGCCCTCAGATGCCGATTTACTGTACATGGCAGCCACGCTGGAGCCGAGGCACATCTGGAGTGGAGTAAGCTTACTCAGAAACAGGGGCCAGCTCCAGCCGGAGCCAGCGGAGCTGAGCGCGGCGCTGAAAGGCAGCCCTCCTGCCTCCCCTTCCCTCCTCCCTGGGTACATTTCCTAATGTAAACAGAGGCCGGGGGGGAAGGACACAGTAACTCTTTGCTGCGTGTTTGTCATTTCATGTTCTTTATCTGCTCGAGGTCAAACTGGAGCTCTGGAAAAACAGAAGCTTTGCTTTTATTCTAAATAGCTGAAAGCCAGCGCTGCTGAAGGGGGGAAAGAAATAAAGAAAGAGTTTGCTTTTTTGTTTATTTGTTCCACTTTATGGTAATTTGGGGGATAATTTCATTATCTGCAGCCAAATTGAAAACAAGCTGTTGTCTATGCTAATGATACCAGCATATTATTTTATGTACAGTAGGCGTGGAGCTCTTTAAACCACAAGTGGACTGGATTTCTGCTTACAGCTGTACTGCCTTAACTTTTGGGTTTTTTTTATAGTCGCAAAATGAGACTTCCCTTTTATTATCTGGAAACAAAAAAGTCTATGGATGGCCGCTTTGTTTTACAAAATGGCAAATACCTTTCACGGCCCGGTGCCAGCCTCCCATCCAACACGTGTATTTTAGCTACGTTACCACAAAGAAAAACCCTGTTCATTTTGGGGCAGACACGTTGGTTTTATAAGTCCAGGTCACTGGACTGCTGAGTTTTAGTCCCCGTAAAGAAGTGGGAGAGACTTTTGAGGCATTTACTGACTGTCAACAGTCTGGACAAGTACTCTACAATTCTTTACAAGTTTTATATAGCTTTTATTTCTTTTTTCTAATAGCAAAGTGATAAAGTTCATTGGTTAGTTGGTCAAATGACGGTAAAGTGATAAACATGCGATTTAAAATGGTGTTTCTCACACAGTATTCCTCGCAACTCGAGAGATTTTACAGTAAATAAAGGAGAGAAAGCAAACTTCAGAAGACATTGCTACAGATAACATATCGACACGTGCTGTGTTGATTTGTCTGTCTTTACAGACAGTAGTGAAATCTTGTTCACATGAAAGCAATGGTTTACCTGGTGTGGAGACAGTTGAACAAACTTGCTCAGTAAATCTATGAATAAATCCCTATGGGTCAGCCCCCAAAACATTTTCATCTATAGGAGTAGAACATCTTTGATCACCATACGGCTTTCTAGGGATGCTGGCTTATTGTCTCCTCTCAGTTCACAAGCCATGCTCGATATTGTAGCCTTTTGGTGGATGAAATCCTGACCTTCCAGATGAGGAAGTATCTCCCATGACTCTCAATGGAGGGTGGCCTGCCTGTCTGGTAGCAGGATTTGACCTGGGCAGAGATTGTGGTTGGGCAGCAGAGCTTCTGCCACAGTAATATAAAGTTTCAGAAGTGCTTAATCCCCATGGGGATCTGTTTTATGGTGTTGCAAGATACTGCAGTATAAATTGCATACTTCTGTATTACTGTTTTCAATGAATGCTGTTTTAGTTGATTTTAGTAATTTCTCCACAATTATGATTTCTCTTACTTTCTTACTTGCTTGGCAGGAAAGGGACAAAATTCCTCATGAGCCACCTTGGACAGGTCTCAATCTTCTCACCCAGGGCATTACCTCCCTGTGGCTGTTTAAAACCACTTGAGGTGAAATTCAGAAAGGAAGGGACTGACGGCGTGGCAGAGGTGTCTTGATCAACTTGGAAAGACTGAACTGCACATCTCCAAGGTCCGTAATAACCTTTCAGTGACTGAATCCTGAAGCAGCATCGTGGGTCCAGGGACAAATGCAGCGATTGTGCACCATTTTGCATTATCTGGTGGATTACTGGTATCGGTGATTACTGAGGTAGATAGAATGGTTTTTTTGGGGAGAAATTATTTATTTGGAAAAATCCAGCATTTCTATGCAGAAAAGTTTATGGAACCAGTCTTGAAAGTAAAGCTGTCTGGCAAAGTTCAGGGAGACCTTGGCAGTTGACTGAAGTCTAAATTTTCACAGTGACAGTTGGATTTTGGCTAAGTTCTTCTGAAAGCCTGCAGGGCTGTGGTGGAGTCCTGCCTGGCTGGCAGACCATTGCTCAACCCTCAGACAGCCAGGATAGAAGATTGATGGCCTGTCATTGCAGGATGGCCCACCAAGTAGTCTACCTTTGAACTAGAGACCTCAAGGCTTCCAGGTTTCGAAACTGGGACAACACTTGTTTTGAAACTTTGTTGATATGTTTTGATATGCACTGGAAATATTTTGATTTCAATTAATTACCAAACCCTGACCCCAAAATATGTTCCATAGGAGTTTTTTGAACAGCTCAACTCCAGTGTAAGTTTAATGAGCCTGAGGGAAAAAATAGTTTCTCCAAAAATAGAGTAGAAATAAAACAGAATCCAGTGAATGACTCCGAAGCAGGGATCCTCTGACCCTATTTACTGGGCATCCCTGTAATCTGACCATTGTCCTTGGATCTCCAGTAGACTAGTCTGGGCTCAGATGAACAGTTCTTGTCTTAATTTTGAGCACAATATCCTAATAGCATTTTTTAAACTGTTTTTTGTTTTGTTTTGTTTTGTTTTTCCCATTCCATTTAGTGGACATTTGAAAATGATTCAACTCCTTCTTTTGCACAAATGCCGAAAGTGTCCATGAAGTGTCAAAATGAAATCTTCTTGGTAGATGACTACGCATCCTGCTGGTTATGCTATTGTGATTATATTAATAGCACGTTCTCCAACTTAAGCAACATGCAGGTGCAAAACTCTCATTCAGCAGTACATAACTCTTTCATCTGCCGTTTCTTGCCAGTAGATTTCCTGCCCATATGAATGATTTTTGTGAAATTTCTGGAGAATAGCTGCTGGGGTTTTGCCAGTTGTAAGAAAACAAATACACAAACAAACCCCTTCCAATACTCTCAACAAACTTCTCCTTCCCCAATCTTCTCTCTTGGAAACTACGACTTCACAGTAGATGTTCTGCATCTAACAAAAAAAAAAAGCCAACAAAAAACACAAACCCACAAAAAACCAACAAATGAAAAAAACCCCAAACAAACAAAAAAAGACTAACTGTGAAAAAATAAACTTTGTGAATTAATGTATCAAAAGTAAAAAATTTACTAGAGCTGAGGGGTGCCAATAAGGTCACCAGAGCCTACCTGTGTATTGGTATGTCCCTTTGGCTCATGTGAGTGCCTCACTTTAAATACGCGCCCATGCCTATCCTTAGTCACTCACTCTGAAAAGATTCTTTTGAATCCTATTCAGTTATATTCAATTTAAAAGAGAATTGGCCATGGCAGATAAAAATCAAGGTCTTAACACAGTGGGTTTTTTTTGAGCAAATGCAACTTTGGCACCTAGGTGCATGCTCAAAGCAGCAGCGAAACCTTGCATTCACAAACTGAGTTTGTTCCAGTGGGCTTTGTGCTCTGTGACCATCATGCAGCAATGAAGACAGCAATTGGAGAATCAGGGGAGATTTAGGGATTTGAAAAGTGTATCAGTAGGTGTTAGTCTGCAAAAACATATGTGTGTGGGAAAAGGGCAGTTAATCTAACCCAGCTATTAATACTGCACTTTAAAGGGCAATAGATCTCTTTAACATCTAAATAAACCGAGAAATCTGCCTAGAAGTAAAAAAAGGAATTTCCAGTTTCAAGTGTGTTATTTCCTCTCAACGTGGTTATTTACAGTATATCTATTCCATGCTTTTTGCAAAATGTTAGTGAAATTTGGACAATATTTCAGCATAAGATTATGACAGATGCAAAACCATCAAATGCCAACATTTGCAATATTTTTGATGCCGGGATAAACTGTTGTACTTTATAAAATTATCCTACTGTACATCCTTTGCCTGCTTTCAGTGTTTTGTTTTGTTAAAGCAGTGGAGGTTTCATTGAACTGGAGCCTGCCATTTGTTATTGGCATTTCTCAGAAGAGTAAGAACAGTCATCAATTGTATATTTCTCCAACAAAAACATATGTTCAGTATATAAATGTTCAGATTATAATTCCACCCCAAGTATACATGTATCCTAAAAATAAACCTCAATAAATGTTAGACTAAGCAAAAATGAAGAACAGCAAAAGAATGAAGTAAAGGAAAAAAAAGAGGAAAAAAAGTAGAAACAAAACCACAAGAATAAAAATGCAGGCATTAAGTAATGTAGTGGATGTGAAAAAAAAAAACAAACCAAAAACATTTAAAGATGAAGTCAAGAGAGAGGAAGGAACTATCTACAAAATTGTTGCAAAAGCACAATTTATTGTTAACAGGCAGGTGAAATTCTCATCAGTCATTGCAGTCAAGTTGGGTGTCCTGAAACACAACAAATGTAATCCAAGGGCTTTTAAATTCCTGAGATTAAAGAAAAATGCCAACAAATTTCCATGATCATCAAGTGATTTGATAATTGCATCAGGCCAGACTTTATGCTCTATAAAGTTTAAATTGAGTTATACAAATAAGAATTGCAGTTTTCTAAAGACTTGCCCCCTTCTCAACTACTTCTGGAGGAAGAAATGAGAGTTGGGATCTCTGTTTTTTGAGGGAGAATCTAATTAGTCCGGAGCCCGGTTTGTATTTTGAACCTCTATAAAATAAAGATCATCTCTAATTCTATTGTCCACCAACTATAATATAATATAATGAAATATAATGAACCTCTTAATCAGACTGTGAATGAAATGTGTGAGTTTAAATTATCCCTGTAAGTGAATTTGAACAAATTTGGTGCTTTTTAGTAGAGTCAGGGACTCAGCTGTGTCTTTACGTACACATGTACAGCTCTTGTTAGTTGCAAAGGATTGCACAAGTGCAACAGTGGGCAGAGCTGTACTTGCTATTTTTCATTAATTTTTTAAAGTAAAGTAAAGCCCAGTGGTAGGATGAGTATGTTCCTCGTCAGCAATAGCATTACTATACTACTTTCCCAACAAAACTTGCGAAATGTTACATGACTTTCTGGTCCACTGAACTACTGAACTGCCAGTTCCTAACAGAAAAGAGCTGTGACTGAATTGCTAGTAAAAGGGGCAGGAAATTAGATAAAAGGGTAACACTAGTTTTACATGCCTAAAGGAAAAGGTGTTAGTTTTAAATATATAGCCTTGTAATATATTTTCCAAGTCTTCAGAAATCCTTGACTTTCATTATTGAAATGTTCCACTAAATTAACTGACAGTGCTGCACCACTGGTGTTGCCAAGGCAGATTGAAAAATAAGGTGAAAATTCCTTATATCCTGATTGGCACCATGGTGTCTTTGAAAAATAAAAAACTTGCATGGTTGCATCATTGTTATTGGATAGACAAAGATTTCTTTTCTGATAACTACACAACAAGACGCTGTTGGGAAGAAGCTGGCATTGTAACTACACAAGCTGTCTGGAAAACTGTGGTAGGAACAGTTTTTGAAACCCACCTAACAATCATGGAGAGAAGAACCTTTTGAACCTTAACTTCTGCTAGGGAGGAGGAGTTGTAAAAGCACAAGAGGATGCAAAGTTGGATGGGAATCATCCCACATAACTTCAGCCACTTAAGAGTGTATTTACTTTACGTTTCCTTTACAATAAGTGGAGGATAGGAGACCTCAGATGTTAAGCCATAGTTTGGTTCTTTGACTGTAAAGGGCATTGGGGTCCTACAGCCCATGGGTATTTGCCTCCTTTCAGTGCCGACATTTAAGTGGGATTAAACTGCAGCTTTCAAGTATATGCTGTAAATGTAGGATGTGGAATTACAGAGCTACGTAACATAGGGAGTTCTTGGTTCACTCTAGGAAACCCCAAGTTAAACTCCTCTAGATTAACACCAAGTCAAGCTCTGCTGCTAGAAGAGGAGGGAGGAGAAAGAGGAAAGGGAATGCATCCTGGGTGAAGAAATAAAACATTTTCTTAGATGCTTACTCAATAGTGTTATGCTTCAGGCTCAGGATGTTGCTTCATTGTCGAATGGCTGATCTTTCCTTGTCATGCTTTCCTATTGTTCTCCATTCCTTAAATAATCCTGGCTTTCAGCTGCATTTTTAATCCATTTAATTCATTTTCAAACCTCCTAAAAAATAGAGATTAGTTTAGCAGATCAGGAATGAATTAGAAAAAAATGTTACATAATGGTCCTATTTAAATTACACAGTTGCTACTTGCCTTTGCATAGTAATAAAGATGCAGTTAATAGCTGCCACTTTATTTAGCTGCTAAATTCTGCTTTGTTTCAGAGTTCAAGTCCACTGCAATAACTACATTGTTCTTTGCTCGTTAATCACCATTATTTGCTCTCCTTTGAATTGTTGTGAAGTTTCAGAACATGGGCAGTCCTCTGGCAGACAGATGAACGTGTTGATCTATTAGACCTTTTAGGCTCTATGATTTTGATGAAGTATTAGTATCATAATGGTTTACAGACAATAGTGGCTCATCTTAGGGCTTCATTGTTCAGCCCATGATATCACAGCAGCTCTTATGTAGGACTCCATTGATGGCAAATTATTCTGTGCAAAAGGTACAAGAACAGCATAGTGCTAGCTATTATACTGTCAGTATTTCTCAGCAGTTTCCAGATTAGACGTGTAGTTAAATCAGAAAGTAAGAAGGGGATTACAATTAACATCTGAAGTTTGTTTTAATTTTTTGGGTCTTTTTTTTAAAAAAAATTTTGCATTCATACCATATATGCTTTTATGATGCTATAGACTGGAGAACGTTGTGACAAACTTACTCCTTGAACTGCATTCTTGTATCATTACAAGATCTGGTAGTGAGAGATATGCAAAGGATTGTAGCTGTACTGTAGTGTTCTTCACCATAAGAGCAGCAGTTATACAGATGGAAGTGTTGGAGCAGATTATCCCATCATCTAAATATTTATACAGGTATTACAATTTAGAGTGAACAAAGTAATGCTTTTTTTTTCTTGACATATTTTTAACAAAACTTTGTGGTTAGTATCTCATTAAACATGCAGGAAAAAAAAATCTCCCAGGCAACTCCTTTTGCTCAGACCTCATAATCAATAAAATCCCATGGAGAAAAAGCTCTACCTAAATTTCACTAGTTAGGTTCCCTGCAGTCCTCACAGTTCACTGTCACCTTTCTCAGTATGTGGACTTGCTCCATCTGATGTTCAGTGCTCATAGTTATAACGTCTCTCCCTGTGTCTCTTAGTCTGCCTTCCCCTATGGTGGAGCAGATCCTGCCATGACGGGCTTTGTGTTTAAGATGCTGTCCATTTTGGTCAAGTGTATTTGCTGTGTTTGCTCTCCTATCTTTAAGGTGGCAAAGAACAGAAAAGAGAATAGCCTGAGGTGACTCGACTGAGCTCCAACATAGAAAACATAGCAGAAGAACGCCTTTTATTAATTAGTGCTTTATTCGTTAGCAGGACTGCTCGCAGTGAAATTGCTTGTAGCATTTACACACTTCTCAAAACATACAAATTGAGGTAGGTGCCAGACTTATCTCCAGGACCTCCTGCACCTACTGAGTAGCTCTCAGGCCACCTGGGACAGACTGTGGTGTCCCGCTGAGACTGCGTTGTGCCTTTTTGCCCATGGAATTTGGAGTCTGGCTGGCAGAAGTTCAGAACTCTGCTAGCTTAGTGCCCAAAATTGTAGTCTTGTCTTCAGAGTAACAGCCACTAGCCACCATCAAGTGAAGCTAACTTGCTCACCCAGTCTGGTTATCTCATCCTCTGCCTGTTTATTTGAATTTGTAAGGTGCTTCCTGAAAAAAACCTTTTATGAGAGGTCTGTATATGTTGGACTGTTCAGAGGCCTTGCAGTGCTCCTCTTACAGGGTCATACTTTGCTGTCTCTGAATGCTCAAGGAGAGTGCACCTAACTACTTGAATATTTGTGAATGGACTCTGTAACTGCACAAATTGCAATTTAACTATAAAAATTAAGTGAGCATTTATTAACAATATTTGCGTGTTCCCCCATCTTCAGTCACAGCTCTGCCTCTGCCATTGGTTTAGAGCAGCAGTCTAATAATAAATTAGCATAATAAATAGTCCACAGTCACTGAATACAGGTTGTCACTACAGACAGCTTACTTGGTTTTCTCAGCAGTTAGAAATGGTATTTCTCACCTTCTCCACACAAGTCTTTTCACTAGGCTGCCAACTTCTTGAAGGGAAAAATAACTTCATTCTGTTTTGAGTTTTTTCAAAAGTTATGTGAAGAGGAGCTTAGCTGACTTTTTTTTTCTTTTTTTTTCTTTTTTTTCAGGAACATTAGCTCAGGTATGTACCTCACTTCTGAATAAGCTACATTTCAGGAAGCATTTATGTAATCTCTCTACAGTGGGAATGTTCAGAAACATTCACATTTGAAAATGCTGTCTATGTCTGTGTGAAGAGCTTAATCTTTGGCAAAGTCCAAAAAAGCTGTTGCCATGCTTGGAGTGGAATTTATTTAGCATCTAAGACAAGTTATGTGTCTAGCTATCTCAGGTTTCTTGAAGTCCTTCTATGGTTAACAGTGTGCAAGTGAGAGAAACTTCCACTGAAGATGCCTCTGGATATGTCTGTCTGCTGATTATTAGAAGAAGCACCTGTAATCTAAGCATCCAGGAGATGCTTAACTTTAAGACTTAGGAAGTTAGGTGAGATGAATCTTTCTGCTTACATTTACATAAAAAGCCTCGGAAAAGTGGATTCCCAGAACTTGACCTTTCAAGCTTAACTTGATACCTGAGCCAGTGACTGAAGCCAGACTCCTTGGCATTTCCTACTGTGCTGCCTGGGTGTGAAAAGGCACCAGGAGTCACATCCAGAACAAGAACATCTACTTACCGGACTGTGTTCATGTTGACATCAACTCTTTTCCTTAAAAGAATCACTTATGCTAGCAATTTGGCCTGTCTAGCTTCAATTTTCCACTTATTGAAAGCTGTTCTTTGTTGGTTTAAACCTTCTCTCCCTAGAGAGGTCCCCAAGTGATTCTAGTCATCCCAGTCAATGAAAGAGAAACCAAGATTGTGGATAGGTATCCACAGCTCAGCATCAGATCAGTATCTTCACTACAGAAATTTAGTTTGGTGCATAGTAATCTCATGAGTTTATCTATCCTGGATTTGATAGATCAGAGCTGGATAATTCCATACAGGAGAAACACAGATATTGCAAAATATCTACGAACCAAGAAATTACCTGAATGAACATAAGAGCAGTGACAGAAAAGGCATGCCATAATGTTTTTGAGTTATACAAACCATAGTGCTGTGCCAGAAGCAAGAGTGTTGGTGGCACATGAGAAATGATTGGTCTATAGTCCAATAATGCTTCACAAATAATTGGAAACTTTGTGCATGAGTAGAATTTTGGAATGAACATGAATATTTGATCAGATACAAATACTGCTTTGGTGTCTCTTGTCTTTGACACTTCCTATCCTATTTCTTTTATATTCTACTTCCGCCTCAGTTATGTCCAGAATTCCCAGTAAATTCAAGACTCTACTGCCTGAGCACATGATCAAAGGCATTCTCTGCCCCAAGGTGTTTACAGTCTGAAACTGGGAGGACCTCCAAACTGTTGGAGCTTACCCTATTACCATAAAATGATCTATCTTAAAAGTTCACTCTGGCAAAATATCCTAAGCATCTACTTAAGAGGTGCTGACTGACCTCATTTAAACCAGTCCTTAGGATTAGGCACAATGTTTGTTTAAAGTATTTTGAGATCCTGAGATATAAGGAGCTTTGCAAGTGCAAAGATTTTTTTAACTGGCTTAATATGTTTTTGTGTTTATTTGTAGGTGTAGAACTAACGCAGTATAAAATTTGACAGCTAAGACTAGTCATGAAATTTCTCCAGGAAAATAAAAACCTGTTAACAATTTGCTGACATTCATGAAAACCTCTAAATGCTTCCAAATCTGCTTCCAGGTATTCATATGCAAGAATTTGAAGTCTTTTGCATTGCAAATATTAGCAAATGCTTTTTAAATGATGCTCGCTTTTCACACACCGTTTATATAAGAGCTTTTGGAGTAGCAGAAAATTGTGGTCCTCTTAAATTTCAGTTCACCTTCACACTGGTGCTTGTTCCAAAAATGGTTTTTGGGGGTATTTTATACAGAACCCGAGACTATATGTCAGCCATTAAGGACCTGAATATAAGGTTACAAATAAGAAAATATGCTATTAATAATGAACAGGGCAAATCCTGTCTGCTTTAACCATGTGAACAGTTCAGACAGTTTACTAATCACTCTATTTGAACAGAGGAGACTTGTGTATGCCATTTCATCACCTTTTGAATTTCTCTATTTATGTGTGAGGAGTGCAGCAAATAGAAGGAAAACAAACAATTCACTTTGGAGTCTTGGGTTAATTATCAGCTTTGGATAACATTCTGCTTTAAGGCAGCAGTTGAATTTTTAAGGAATAATTTTTTTAAGACAGCAGCTTTTAGTTTTACAATCCTAATACTTCTCTATGGGTTTATTTGTAGAGTATTCATCCTAGTTTAAATTTAGCCATCTGTAGAACGTAAGCACAAGTGGGAAACGGAGACAAAATTTTGCCCTTTTTTCTTTCTCTTGTGTATAGCAGCTTTGTAGAGCCTATCCTGGTGAGTCATGTCCAGCACTTTCAATAATTTAGTCTCATTATTCATTAATTCACTTGAGAATATAATGCTTTTTTATCATTTACAATTTTGCTTCTTAACAGTTCTGCTGTTTTACCCTAAGGAGCGCATAACTGGGCCAGGCAGGGAAATGGGAACATTTGCTGTTCGGTAGTATAAAAAGGATTCATCTGGAAGACTGACTGTTTCTCCTCATTTCCCCTCATTAGTACCCCTTTCACTTTCCCCTATCTTCTCCTCCTGAAGTTGAGCTCCCAGTCATAAGGGCTTTCTGAAACCTGTGCATCCCTGGGAGATTCAGTGAGGATGAGGAGGAGGAGGAGGATCAGCTCCCTGTCACCCCAGCGTACAGCTGGAACTGGATCCAGCTCTTGCATCCCAGTGCTCTCTTGGGGGATTGAGGAGGTGGCAGTCACAGCCACCAGAACCAAAACGCACGGTTGCAAATGCCTCCTGCTGGGTTACTGTTCACGCCTTCCCAAAAGTTTCACCACAGCTGGAAGCAGCCTTGGCTTATGTTTAGCTTCACTCCTCTGACCCTGGCTGTTTCTCTGCCATCTGCTCCCAGGATCTGCCTTCCTTTTAGGAATCTTCAGGGCCAGTATGGTAGTAGGGTTTGCCTATGCTCAGTGTATGTGCATAAAGGGTGTCCTCATATTATTGCAGGCCCCAAGTCAAGACTGTTGTCTGCTTTAATTCATATCGCTTTATACTTCAGCTGGAGCAAGGGCTTCTCCTGAGTCTGAACCTACTGCAGTTTTGTGTCATCTGTGGCCATCTTTTGATCTGCCCTATGCCCAGTCATTTGCAGCAATCCCCCAAAATACACTGGGTACAGCAAGGAAATAGAAAGAAAAGCATCTCAGCAACTGCCTTGCAGAACCTCTTTTCCCTTCCCCCATCATTTCTATAAACAACTTTTGATGAGGAAAGTGGGAACTTGGTGTGGAGAGTGGGAAGAAAACATCAGCTCAGAGGAGGCTGGGGAGACTGGGACAGGCAGGAGCCGGGGAGGGGGGTTAGCAAGCTGGAGCCTGGGGGAGAACAGCTCTGTCTGGAAAAATAGAGTACGGAGCTCCCTGTGACTGAGGATGTGTCGTCGCTGCCAGTGGGCTTGGTGGCCCAGGCTGCCTTGCCAAGAACTGAGAGCATACAATTGCCTGAGGAGCATTGTTAAATCAATCTTACAATTTTCTCTCTTTGTCCAAGGTATCTTGTTTATTCTCTGCATTTCATCTCCGAGGGTCTCTTCCATGAGGGGTTGAAGGATGCCTTAATTAACAGCAGCAGTAATGGATGGCAGGGAGGTAGCAGCATGTGTAGCCTTTCCTGCCCTGCCATTTCTCTGGTCAAGGAAGTCACTTGCGCTTTCTTTCATCATTCCTCCTCCTCCTCTCTCCCTCCCCCGTGTCCCGACTCCCTGCCCTGATTCAAGAGCTTGAAGGTCTGCTGGTGGTAGCCGTGGTGGCTGCAGGGAGGAGGGAATGGGGGGAAAAGCAGAGGGAGTAAAATAAGTGTCAAGGAATTCATTGTCTGTTCTCCACCTGTTGTTATTCTGGTCCCAATCAACCTGCTAGCCAGGCTGGAGCCAGTGGCCATCTGGAAACACTGCTCTGTTTATAAACTTGGCATGAAGCAGCACTCCCGGGCCCTGACCTCCCACACAAATCTGGAAACAATTAGAGCAAGATGATAGGCAGGCAGGCAGGGAGAGAGGGGAGAGAAAAAGAGCGTGTGAGAGAGGAGGCTGCGGAGAAGGGAAAAACCAGACAGAGGGAAGGGGAGCGTGGAGAAGGTGGCAAATGTTTCTGAGATGCAAATATTTATGCCCACCTTAAATGACCGCTGGCTCATTAATTATTGCCCTTGCCAAACAGCTTTTTTTCCATGAAAGCTAAGGCATGCCTCTTTGCCTTCCTCAGCAACACAGGATTTCCAAATTATATTTTATGTTTTACACTGCTAAAAATTTGCCTTTACGACTCTTAGGAAATTAAGATGGGTCTGTTAGATCCACACATTCAGACCCATACACATTCTGTAGTTGGTGGTAGGGAAATCGGAGTCCAAATATTGCAGCTCCCGCCCATCTCCATTAGGAGTAATGTCTTTCTCTGCTAGTCACACACCCCAGCACGCTGCTTTCCAAAAAGGAAGGCTCCCAGTCTCCAGTTCTACAGAGTGTGGGAGTCATTTGGGCTCTATTCTCTCAAGCCTTCTCTCGCCCCACCCTACACGCCCACTCTTATTGCAACTCATCATTGTCTTTACTGGGAAGGCTGTGCTTTTCCTGGTCAAACCAGACCTTCAGTCACTGGGTTACTCCCTAGCTCCTCTTTGGATTTTGGACCCTTTCCCAGCCCTGCTCTTGCCATGCAGGTAGGCAGCCTGCCCATCACCAAACTGCTCCAGTGGAACCTGGAGGAGAGCAAGGAAGAACCACAGCTCATCACAGAACAAAGCCATGTGTTTCCCCTTCTGGATATGCGGTATGGGCAATCCTGTCCAGGCTCTGGGTGGTTTTAATGTAGCTAATACAGTTGCCAGTGTGTTAATTCATTTCTCACAATGTGTCTTTTCAGTGTAAGAGCTGCAAGAATGAGTCCTGGACGAGACAAGCATGACATTCATTTCTGCTGGCCTGCCTAAGGGGAGGTTCCCTTTTGGCCCACCTGACAAATGTGTTGCTTACACATCTTGAGAAGCCAAGCGCTGTGTTTCAGGTGCAATAAAACATGGCTCCTTCCTGGTGTGCAGAGACATTGACTTTCTCCAAGACTGCATCCGAACAAATCCCTGTACTGGACTGCCTGTGGCCCTGGATGGCCACATTCAGCACGGCAGCTGGGCCAGCGGGACCCAAGCCGGCATAGCTGAACGTGCACTCTAACCCACAGCTTTCTGTTTCCTTGATGATTTTTCATCCACCAGCCTTAGGCCTGAACTTGAGCACCTTGCTCAGGAGGTACATTAAAGGTTTATCTGCCATGTAATTCAGCCATAAAAAGCTATAGCTCAAAATGCCCGAAGTAATTTCTTTTTGCTTGACATAGGTTTCAATGGACTTGCCTCTGGTGTGTATATCAGAGCAGCCTTTTGCCCATCAACTTTTGCCAGCGTGAGTGGCTTGCCTCAGCTATTTTGTGCTGGCTCCAATACCGGCATGGCCTGAGGAAGACCACGACAACTGATAATGCTTTTATTACCAGCAACTGTGCAGAAGAGGAAGGATCAGCCACAAGATGAGGGCTGTTTGAGTTGTATGGCTCCTAATGAACGGTATGTTAGGCCGAAGGTAGCTGTGGTTTGGTAGTGGAACCACTCTGTTTGCTATGAAAGGCACACAGGATCCACTCTGTTTGTGTCATACTGTGTAACAGTATCTCCATTATCTAATTCTTATTTTCCCTCCAATGGTGAGCTATCACCATCTGATACGTGGTTATGGTGTCTGTGGTCTCATTCTTTGACGTGCTGGAAATCTTCTGAAAAGTGCTTAAATGGACCTTTCCTCTCCAGGGGAGTTCAGTGGTTCAGACTTGTTAATCTGAATGAAATGTTGCTTTCATAATTAGTGCTAATTGGCAGCTTTGTTTGCAGCCTCATCAAAGCCAGTGATTAGCTAAACAGAACGAGGAGGTTATAAATGTGTGGCAAGTCTATAGATAAATAAAGGGCCTTCAGGTCAGTTACTGCTTAACCAGCACTTTTCTGAGTGTTCATGTGCTGCCTCCTTCTCGTACCAGAAATTTGGGTTTCACAACAGCTGGTTGCTTTTCTCAGATTAGCAGTAAGCATCAAGTTATTACCTTAATGTCTGGTGCGGCTATTCCTATGCTGACCAACTCAGGAATGCATTTTGTTTTGACATGACCTTGGAAACCTAAAGCAGTACAAAATGCACAACATGTAGGCGTGTAAAAATAAATACAGGGAACCCACCAGACATGAATAGCAAGGAGGCTAGAAGCAATTCAGCCATGGGGCTAAGAAACAAATGATTTCTTTATATGACTCTGGCTGTTCGGTAGCTGTACTTCAGAGCAGTGTAATGGGTTTTAATGTTCATAAAAATGTTCAATCTGGTAAACCAATTTTTAGACTCTTACACAGTCTTGTTGAAATTGGATTCATTTGAACTGTAATATAAAATATTATGTTTACTTAACCCTTGTAAACTGATCTCCTTTGTCTTCACGAACTTGCTGGGCAGTTAAGGAACTAACATTCCTTCCACAGTTAATAAAATTTTGCATTTTTCTCTCTATTCATAAACTTAATTACAGTCAGACCTGGTTAATCAACATCAAACTTTTAAAATGCTCATTCTTTTAGATAGCTTTTGGTTGAAAAATAAATATGAAGGTCATGCATTCAGACTTTGTATATCATTAAGGTTCCTGAAGTCTGCTTGGATTTTTTCCTGTGTGCAGCCCAGCAGATAGTGCAGCATGCATTGACTGAGGTCTGATTGTACCTGTGATGCAAGCTTTAAATCATGTCAGAGGCTTTGCTCTTTATAAAAGGTGCTAATCCGTTTCTGTCCTCATTTTTGACTCAAAGTCCTGCTGATGCGAATGGCAGTTCAACATTCAAAGCCGCTTCTCTGCTCCCCTCTCTACCCATTTCCTGAATTTTCATCTGTCTCGCGCCAGGCCCCTGGAGACGTTTCATACAGGCATTTCTATGTTCCGTGCAAGTGGGCAAGAATAAACTACATTCCATATGGCCATTAGGTAGCCTTTTTGCTACATGCACATTGCGTTTCCCAAGGCACTCAGGATTTACAAAAATCCTTCAATGGTACAGTTGATGTTGATCAAAGAGTCCATGATTCAAGAATTTATGAAGGAGGATTTTGAGGTTTTCTGTCTGAAATTTTGCAGGGGATACAGTGGCTGGAATAGTGTTTATAAATCCTAAAGCTTTTTTCTGGAGGTAGCTGGTAGGTAAGAGTGAAAGCCCTTAAAAGATGACATAATTTGGTGTGCACTTTTGTTAATTAATTAAACAATGAATGCCTGGAACTTGGTTTGCTATGCGTGGATTGTCAAGCTCCTGGGGACCATTTCACCCCACTCTCTGTGTGGAATATTAAACAAAGTGCAGGACTGGAATTTTAACTAAAAATGAATAGTGAAAGGACATAGCATGTTGTAACTTCAGCTTTCACCTCAGAACTGATTAACGACCGCAGAAGATAAATGTAAAAGGTCAAACCTATCAATTTTAAACCAAGGAGCAATAACAGAGCTGCCATTTCTTAAGTTCAAGCTTCCTGCTACTTTAAGTCCTGCTTGCAGTGGCTTACACTGAGTGCTCCGTAAGGCTTATGATGGCACTTTGCATAAAGCTGAGCTTTATCCGGGTTGCTTTTCAGCTGTGAATCAGATATGTCTTTGTGTATAAGTTCAATATTCTGATACTACTAGGACAGATGTGAAGCTGTGCAGAATTTTAGCAAAGCGGCTAGCAAAACGAGACAAGAAAGTATTGAGACCCTTTTGTGTGTATGCCCCTACATGTGTTACTTAAGGCAGGTAGCTTCACCTCTGCCGAAGCATCTGTATCTCATTGGGGTGCTGCTTCTTACCCAGTTTTATGGCATGACTAATCAAAGCACCAAGAGATGAAGTACCTCGCTCACTGGTTCTGTTTCAAACCTAGATTTCAGCATGGCTCTGACTTTGTGATAACACACAGCCACTGTGAACTCCGAAACTAAAGGCAATACAAATGACTGCGTATAGGATAACCAGTACAAAGACAAAGACTTTTTTATTTTTGTTGTTTGACATTCTCTTCTAAAACAATGTGTTGGGAGGGAGTAAGTAAAAGAAAACACCGTGTTCTGTGTTTGCAAAACAGTAACAAGGACTTGTACAAACTCCATTCATGCCCAGACAGTGAATACACAGCTTGCATGTTTCAAAGTCTTTTCTACAGAGTGCCTTGTAGTCACTATCCTCAGCATCCTGTTTAAGAGAAGCTATTAACTACTTGCAGTACTTTCCTTCTATTTTTCGGTAAGATAATATGAGGCAAAGGCCAAGAGCTAACGTCAGGATCTGTCCAAAGCACTTTTTTTTTTTTTTAAGGAGGTCTGTTAGTTGATATTTTTGAAGTGGCAGAAAGGAAGCACCGGGGCAGTGTCCTTCCTGGCTCTGCACAGCTTCCTGCACGCTTCCCTGCCGGCGCATTAGTCAGAGCCCTGCAACAATTCGCGCTCAGCCTCCCATGCCATCGTCTGCCTGACTTGGATTTTTTGAACTTGTACGATCGGCCGGCTGGTCTGTTGTCTGACTTAACGATGAGTGTACAGGTGGCAGAGTGAAGAGCCAGCAGAAACATCTCTGTGATTCAGAGATTGCGAATGATCTCTCTGCGTGTGCGTCTCTGAATTCACCTGCCTTTTAACGTTGCAGTAGACAGGGTTGCGTAATGTACCCGGATTAAAGTCTGCAGGGCTCTTGGATAAACCCATTGTGGTTAAAAAAAAAAAGAGAGGTGACTGCTGACTAAACTGTTTTCACGCACACATTTCTCATATCCGTGGTGATGAACTCTCTCCAAACTTCTTCCCACCTGTTTATGGCTTGGCTCTCTGGGTACGGTTCCCATTGGCACAAGTGCAAATCCAGTTACCTGATGTAAATTAAAACCAGTTGGGCTACTTGGGCTTCACATCATTGTAGTCATTGTGGAGCCACGATTTGTGAATGGAGTGATGTCTAGCACCGTAATTTCCTGCAAATGATGAAGAAGATGCTGATTTTGCCTGTAGCAACAGCTGCTGAGAAAGGGAAGAGAAATACCTCGCAAGGGCAGGAGGCGATAGCAAAGGCAGCGTGCAGGGAAGAGTCAGTCAGAGGACTATGATTATCTTTGACTGAGTGTTCACTGCAAGAAGCAAGGATTTGGAGGCTTTTTGATTTTTAGCCTTTTGTGGGTGTGCCTTTTATCACATTTCCCTTTTTAAAACAAAATATAACCAGCCTGTTTCCTCTCTCTTAATTCAAATAGTACAGCTATCAGTAGCTTCACCTTGAGAGCCAGTGTAGCAATGCAGTCCAATCTGTCAGCCTCTTCACCTTTTAAAAGTCTTTGAGATGATTTTGTGTTAGAAACAAGCTGTCTCCTCAAAGGGAGCACTGTCGTTCTGATTCCTGTTGACACTGCAGTGAGAAACTTGCTTTTGCTTCCCCATGGCCTAATCCAGCAAGGAAGCCTCTCCAGACTCCAGTAGGCTTTGGCTGTTCTTTAAGAGGATGGGGGATATCAGAGTTTGGGAAAACAGTACCCTGTCGTAATAGAGCTAACCCTCTTCGCGCTGCCTTACAGCTGCTGTCAGGAGGGATCACACCACTCTGCACCCTTGGGACAGATTTCAAGGCAAATGTTTAGTGAGAAACCAGATATTGAAGCAAGAGAGATGAAATGTTATGAGGACAAAAGGATTCTGCTGTTATCAGAAACACCTGGGTCCTCGGATCAGCCAGGGTCAAGGAAACCACCTACATTCTTCCTGCCACATATATATGAAATATAATTTGAATAAAAAGACTCAGCAGCTCATAAGAGATCAGAGGATTTTGCACCTTCTCTATTACCCTGTTATTAGCCTCCCTTGCTGTTTGCAAGTCAGGCTGTATTTGTGCACTTTGGTGGGAACAGCTTTGTAACACGGTTTTGTAGATGACTCTTGTAGTTTAGTGAGAATTAACCATTATGTGACAGGAAAACATTAGGAGAGGAGTGGGTGGGTTGATGTACTCAATGATTTTACATTATTAACCTTATTTGCTGTGCAGCACTTCAACCAGATTTGCTTTTTTTCTCCGATTCTGTATTTTCTTACTAGTTTTGATTCAGCCAAAAAACTGCCCACATTGGTTTTGTACTCGGAATAGTTTATTGTGTGTTTAGTGAATTCCCAATACAGCCTAAATGTTTGTGTTATTATAGTAGCTCTGACATGTTCCCAAATAATATTAGCTGGGATTTGATGAGTGACTACTGTTGATGTAATGCAAACGTGACCTATATTAAAAAAATGTTTCTTCCAGCCCTCTCTGACACTAAGGCCTGTCTGGTACATCAGCTTACTTTTATACTCAACAGCTGCTTTAATAGCATTTGCACTAAGTCACGAAATGGAATATATCTCAATAAACTGAGATGACTGTCCATTCTGGTCTTCTTGAACTGGGCCTGAAGTTTCACATTATGTTCCCCAAATTTTTGCCAGGAGACCTCAGCTGCTCTATTTCTGCTTCATCGATGAAAGTGCTTTTGCTTTATACAGAACGTTGGAGATATATGACTCTGTCAAGTTACATTTGCTGTTAGTTTAGGAGAAACCTGTGAACTTTGTGAAAAACAATGAAGAGAAAACTTGTGGCGCATGGTATCTGTTTTACGGCTTTGTTCACGTTTGTGATACGTACCTTTAGAAGGTGGATGGTAACTTGACAGGAAATCAAAGCTGTTTGTTTTAATCGTCATATATATGTTCAGGTTTCATTAGTTCATGATAAAATTGTTCAGTACTCCGGGGTACTGACAGCATATATAACGTTTGAAGTATACATTTGTCTTTTATATTACTATTTCATAATCCTAAAGATGTTAACACAAGCTTTCTTGGAATATTTATTCAATAGCCACTCTGCAGTACGTATATGACTGTCTTTAGTGGTGGTAAAGAATTTCTCTGTATCCTAGTGAAGAAAAATGGTAGAAAAATAGAACTAGGAGAGAATTCAACTGCTTCAGCCCTCTGACCCAAGGCTTCTCTTCTTCAGTGTTTCTGACAGATGCCTGGGCAAGTCCCTGAGCTGTTTGATTCCTCACAGTAGGACTTCCCCAGCTTTGCAATTTGCATTAGTTAAGAGAGACATCTTTGCTACTTTTTCAACTGAGCTGCCCTCTGCTTTCGAGGGCCCTGGTGCAGAGGCTTGTTCTCAAGGATTCTCACTGTCACAAGCTGCGGCTCAGCTGCAGTCAGCTGCTGTTTGCCATTGCTGTTTTAAGCACCAGGTTGATTAAACCTTCTTTGAAGCATTCCCTGCTTAAGTGGCAGGACCTGTTAGGTTGTGTTGTGATCCACAACAGCATCGTGTTCTAGAGGAACTGAGCTGAGGTTGGCCATGGTAAGAAGTTCACTGGGACGTAATGTGGGCCCAGCACCTTTCTACAGCTCTTCAGACACAGAAATAGGTATACAGGGTGGTATTTTTTAAAAACCCACTTTTAAATTTACTTTGCTGTTGCAAGATAGCAAAACTTCTCTTTTTTGTTCTTTGGTGTTTATAGGTTTCTGCAGTAATGGAAAAGTGTTTTTTACAAAAGGTAAAAATTGTCATGCTTGCAAATCAGAATAATAAATCATCGAGGGGTGGGTTTTTTTTTTTTGATGGGCTCTTTCTGCCGGAGAGTTGCATTCCCTGTGCACCAGAAAGAACATGCTTCCTGACCACTGAACACCTTTTCCGCTTCATGTAAGTTGACACTTGTGTTTGCAGCACCAGAAAAAGTGAAATCAACCAAAAGAAGTCAGGTTTTGTTTTTCGAATGGTCTGTGGGGCACAGATAATTTATGCTGCATCATCATCATCATCATCATCAGGTTACATAGGAGTTTTGTTCCTTTTAGCACAAACCAATTTCTTGAATGATGAAATAAAATCCCTATTTCCAGCAATACCCAGGTCTTTCCATTTTGCATGTGCTGCCTCAGGAGATCCTCCTTCATGGAAAACTGATTGCAGGAGACACACATTTTCCGTAAGTTTTCTGCTGCCTCGTACTGTTTTCATCCATGCTTCTTAAGCATACATTCATTTATGGATGGTTTGTTATTTATTTCACAGGCCATAAAAGACTTTACTGTGGGTGAGGCGCTGCAGCAGGAATCTCAAACATATAAAAGGTGGTATGTTATGCCATTCTTTCACTCACTAAAATGAAAAAAATCGCAGTTCACAGAATCACAGAATCATAGGGGTTGGAAGGGACCTCGAGAGATCATCGGGTCCAACCCCCCTGCCAAAGCAGCTCCCTAGCTCATATTGCACAGATAGGCGTCCAGACGAGTCTTGAGTATCTCCAGAGAAGGAGACTCCACCACCTCCCTGGGCAGCCTATTCCAGTGCTCTGTCACCTTCACTGTGTAAAAATTGTGTGAAGACTGAGGGTAAAATTTATTCTTTCTCTGCTACCTGTTTTGCTGTCCCCAGGGTGATTCACCCTCAGCCTCCTCTTCCCAATTCTGGAGACTCAAGGCACAAGTTGTGGCCATGGGCTGTCATGCTGGGAGTGGGCTGGAAGTGGGAAGAAAGAGTATTTCAGGAAAAAGAAATTACTTCAGCAAAACCATATTTGTGAGCTCTTCAACTATTTGTGCTCCAATCAAAGCTTGCTCCCTCACAATCCAGATTCTCCCCTGGCTTAGTGGTGCAGTGAAATCATACTTCTGCGCTTCAGACATCTCAGGCCCTTGTCAGCACAGAAATGATTGTGATAGCACAAATCCGCCAGAGATGGGCAAACTGCTTCAATAAAAATAGCAACTGCAATGAACCTCAGCCCAAATTTTGAACTCTCTCCCCCGCCTCTTTTGGTTTTAAGCTAACATGATTTCAATAAGTACCTCCCCAAAATTAATCATGTGGACTCTACAGTCTTGGCCGTCTTCGCTGATCCAGCTGCTGTCCTCAAATCTGACAATTTCCAATGCTTCCCGTGGGTTAGAGGGAGTGAGTACATTTTGGGGTATACCTTTGACCTGCGGAATGCATGGGATGGGAAGACATCAACCAGCTGAGCCCAGAAGAAAACTTGCCAAAAACGAGACTCCCTTGATAAAATATATCTTGGACAAGGGAGCTCTTGGAAGCCAGAGTGAAGGAGCCGCTTTAGGTGCAGGGGGAGGTGAGGGGGGGAGATAGAAAGACTGATTTTCTTGGTGAGAATAAATTCAGGAATAGAAGAAAGAGATCTCAGAAGATTTCAATAAGCCCTGGAGTATCCAGGCCACATTGACAGAGTGTCTCAGCTTGAAGTGTGGGGTGGTGACAACAAACAGCATTTCCCCAACACCTCACACACTTTATGCAACAGCGAAAGAAAACAGCATTGTGGGTTGCAGAGGCAACACATCTTCCGTGTACTCCTGTGGCGGGATGTTGCCTCAGAGTGTATGGGAATGGGCAAATGAATACGGCAAGACCAATCCCTCGCGCAGGGGACAAGCTGAGGGAATGGACTTCAGCATGCCAACGGAGCAAGCAGCTCAAGTGCCACCCTAGAGAAATCCCTCCTGCTTCTGCTCAGGCTGTACGTAAGGCACGAGGGATATGGGCTTGCTTCGCTGTGTTCTGGGCTGGTCAGGCAGGCTCGCCCTGGCACAGTCCTGGCCTTACAGAGCCCTAACAGAGAGTTTTGGTATGCAACTGACTCCTGCCCAGCTTGGTGGAGTATGGACAGAGAAGCAAGTGTCTGTCTGACTCTCATGTAAATGTACCCCAGGGGTGAAATGCAGCCCCTGTTCCTGCAGTTGTCTGTGAAAACTCAGCTGAGGAGAGAAAATGGGCTTGCAAGAGAAAGCAGCTTGTTTTTAGACGCAAGTGTGGATAATTAGCACCTCTGAGGAGACTGATGAAGAGGTGTGTGAGGAAGGAAATTTGCAGTTAATGCTGCTGGGCTGGTGAGCTTTTCAGAGCGTGGAAGTTTCTCTTTAAACCACGTACATGCTGCAGAGCAGCCGTGTGGGAAAGGTTACGGTGAATTTGCCCTCACATAAGAATCACTTCAGAGCAAATAACAGTCCCAACATGAGAAAATGATTTCAAGCCATGAGAAGCTGAAACGCTGTTCAAGGACTTGTCAGATCTGTTTTCTGCATTTCTTTTTTCATATGTTTAGCTTAGGTAATATTTACAGTTTTAGGCATTTGGTTTATTGGCCACGGTGTTCATTTTAATCAAACTATCACACGCCGTATGTGCCTTCCTGTGGTCTGTATTGCATGTAATTAGGGGGGAAGCTGCACAGTGCTCTCCCAGCATGAAATGTGCTGGCCTTTCGAAATTGTGCCTCTTCATGACTCTGGTGTTTAATTGCATGCCAAGTGTGAAAATGAATCTGTTCCGTATAAAAAATAATGGTATATGTACAGTGCCATTGATCTCTCATTTCAAAATATGGTTACAAGCTATCCCGAATAAATCCATAGCAAATACTTCTGAGTGGTTTTGCTCTGACTAATGGAGGGTTTGCTTGTGCCTGACAGCACAGGGGGAGCTGCCAAAATGGTGAGGGAGGAAGGAGGCCAGAGCCCAGGGCAGTTCCCATGGGTCTGGCCATAAAAGGAGCCTAAACCTCCTTTTTTGACCCTGTCAGCCCCCTGCTCAGTGCCAGCATCCTCTGTGCTACCCAGGGAAAAGTTGCCCCATCCCTTTCAGCAATCCCTGCTCTTTGCAGCCATCACAACTAGCTGGGGGGATGTTTCACCATGAGTAAGGAGACCGAGGAAGGGGTAGTAAAGAAAAGCATCAATGACAACAAGAACATGGATATTTTGTTAGCTGTGGTGCTACTGTCTCACAGGGACCTTTTGGGCTGCCTGCAGCTGGTGCATGGGCTGGGCTTGGCTAGCTGGTGCTGGACATGTCTCCACGGTTGCCTTGTCCCTTCCAGGTCCCTGGAGCTACCTCATCTCTGCAGTCACAGTGTGCTGGGATTGTGGCTGTTGGAAAAACTGGGAGAAATGGCTCTTCGCTCTCCTCCCCCCTTACCAGCCACCGCCAAGATCAGCCATAGGCAGATGGTTGCTGGACACAGGTAATTTTCAGAGAACCTGGGCAGGTCTCACAGGCAGATGTGGTGATGACTTGTTCACGCATCTATTTTTCCATCCTGAGGGGTGCCTTTCTCTTAAATAGGTGTGTGCTCACAGGGCGCTGTCAAGGCTCCCTGAACACTGAAAAAGAGAATTTCCCACTGTGAAACTAAAACCTTGCCTAGTTTTAGCCACGTTTCTCTTTCTTCCTTCATGCTGGAATGCTCTAAGTAAGGTTCAGGTGCTCAGTAACCATTTTTCAATGGGTGGAGAGAGGCCAGCACATTTCAGCATGCTTAACTGCGTGTGAAATTCGTGGATGCTAAACTGTTAGAAGTATGCCGTGGGGCCAATCGTTTGTACCTGCAGAAGAGGAGTTTGGTGTTTTAACTATAATTTACTCATTACGTCAGGACCCTTGGACATTACTGTGCTTGGACTGTTGTTGTGCTTGGGGTAATTTCAGAATTAGGTCACAGTGGGATCAATTCTGGACCTCCTTACCACAAGCTGCTCTTTTCCATGTTCAAATACTGTCTCAGTAAATCCATGTAGATGTTAATTGTGGTTACACAAGTCTGCTGTTATTGGAGATGTGTAAATTGGGGAAGATAAAACTCAGGCACATGTTTTCCCCCACCAGTAGGAGTACTGTCATCAGAGAGGCAGTGGAGGCAGCTGAAGCTGGTAACACCTTTGGCTTCTCTCTTATACTTTGACTAGCACTGTCCTGAATTCAGCATCTTCTCCATGAGACATAACATGCATTTATATATGAAGGGTGAAATTGAGCATCATGAATTGTATTTGTACTGTAAGCATAGCACACAATTTTTAACATACACTGTGACAGAGAAATTAGGGGTAAACCATAATATACCAGTCTGATAAACTAGATGCCTCCCCATAAAACATGGGGTCTGGTCATAAACTCTGTATGCTTTTTTAACTTTAAAAATTGCACAAAATTCTCTTTCTCCTTAATGCTTACCAATTTCTACTGATGTCTGCACTTATGCATGGTCTATAGGGGACAGACACTTCCAGTCATGGGTGTGGAGCTTAACTCTTTTGGGATGTCTGTATGACTACATCTCTCTCCTCTTTTCCAAAGGCCTGTAATTCATCGGAAGGAAGTTCAGCACTCCATTACTTATTCTGTTCCTCATATTCTCCCCCCCCTTTTCTATTGGACTTTCTCTGCTGTGTTTCATTTATTTCAGAGACAAAGGTGCAGATTTTGAAACCATACTTCTTTCATTTAGTGGTGTTGAGAGCTTGAGTGCATAAGCAAGATGACCAAAATGCTGAGTGGCTTTGGCACCTGAATTTATTAATAAATCCTATTAACAAAGATATTTCTCATGGGTAGGGTGGAGGCACTTGAGGAGCAGAAGATACCGAGGAGATTGAATAAATGTGCACACAATGTTAGCTCCCGAGGTCTGGGTGATGTGCTCATTGTGCAATTTGAAGGGGAGAGGGAAAAATCTCTTCTGAACTCTTCCAGGCCTAAGACTACTTTGTGCTGGGCTGGTCCCTTAGAGTATGGCTGCTGAACCGGTGCTTGTTACCAGTATCCTCATGTAACAAGGATGGTGGCCAGCTATGTAGGACCCACTGCAACTCCCTGATTCCTTGCACAAATGATACTTTCTGCTATGATGCTGAGAAATGCAGTGATGTCACACCTCCTAAGAGTTTGGTCCTACACTACTGGCTTTGTGGCCAAATCGTTCTCCAACAGTGCAGCAGCATCTGCTGGGAAAACAGCCATGCTGCAAAGATGCAATGCAGAAGCTGCCACTGAGTGGGTTTCCTCTCTGATTTCAGTAGAGTTCCTTACACGATTTGGATCAGTGATATTTTCGTGCATTGAAAAGTGGGTAAGGTTACTCCTAGGGTTTTTGAGCCTGAATTTTATTATTCTTTGTTGTCCAATTAAGAAGCATCACAGAATCACAGAATCACTAGGTTGGAAAGGACCTTCGAGATCATTGAGTCCAATCATACCCGTCCTCTACTAAACCATATCCCTTGCTACATGGCTCACTGGACCCAATACATAAGTATTATTATACACAAGTATTATTCCATGAAGTGGAACTGTCTGAAGAGTAAATCACTATGGCCCTACATGAATAGATTTGGCAAAATTCAGCACAGAGCGAGTCAAAATATAGTGTGAACGGTGTCAATAGTCTGGCTATAAATCCAGCCCATGGTGATGATCTCCATTTTGAGCCTTCTCTATCTTTTATCTCATTTACAAATGAGTTATCATTGGCAGTGACACTATATATATATATATAAATTAATTATTACAATTATTTTACCTGTTTTTCATACCATTTCTATAAAATTACATTAGGCTCATTCAACCATACCAACTATCCACTGGAATTCAGAAAAAACGGTTAGCATGAAAATGTTTGACAATATGGTTGAAAGTGAATAAACTGTTAGGATGTACATTGAATGGCAGAGGTCTCCCTTCCTTGGTCAAAGCAAATGACTCCAGCCTGTCAGCCAGAGTCCAAGACCAAAAGTTGACCAGAAACTTGGACTTGGACCTCAGCATGGCAGGTTAAGATTTCCCTGGGATGGAAAGTAGATGTCAACCCATGGGTCTTTGTGAAACTATTTCTTGCTAGTAAATGTAATTCAGTCTGCCTGTAACATTTTTTTCTTCAACTCCAAATAAAGATTAGTGGAGTGAATAAATGTTAATGGAACTTGGCTGGACTTGTGTAAGCCATTTGACATGGCATCACATGGTATAGTGATTATTAATAAGACTGATTCAAAACTAGCATGTCATATGTGAAATAAATGAAGACTTCATCAAGTCATGGGCCTCAGGTATAAATTGTAATGGGAAATCATTACTGTGTGACAATGTTCCCATGGAAGGTCATTAACATTAACAATTTCATCAATGGCTTGCAAAAAGCCTCATGAATTTGGTGCTAATAATAACCATTGGTGACAAAAAAAAAGATGGGAATGATGAATTATAAAGAGAGGTCATTTTTTTTAGTGCAATTGTATTTATGGTTATATATTAAGAAAAATGTGTGCCTCTTGCAGAAAGGCACTGAAATGAGTGGTCTATCTTGGGAAGAAAGAAAATTTTAAAGGAAGGGTCTTTTTTTTTTATTTTTGGCCATGGCTTCTCATCTTAATGTTTGGCTATAAGAGATAAAATAAAGTATGTGAATGGCAGTATATAACTGGGAACTGACAGGTTGCATTACCTCTGTGTTTGGTCCAGGACCACAGCTATAACAACACTGTATCCAGTTCTAGTATTCACAACTCAAGGAGGCCGAAGATAACCTGGATGGTGTCAAATTAAAACAATATTACAGAAGCAGGTTTATAACAAAGGAGGTGCAGGGATTAATTTATTTCCAAAACAATTGTTAGAGGTCACTTGATGATACTCTAAAATATCTACAGAAGCAATGAAAATTGTCATCAGTGGATTTTTCAGTCTTGCAGAGAAAAGTATAGCAATATCCAACAGCTTGAAATTAAGGTCAAACACATACCAAGTAGAAATAAGACCTGTGTTTTAACTGTGGTTATCTGGTATTAGCGATTGACTGTGGATGTGACTGACATAATTAAGATCATGACTGGTTTTTTATAAAAAAACACTCTAGTCAAACAGCTGTTGGTCTTGAAGCAGGAGCTTCAAGATCAGGGAACAAGCCAGGGTTAGGGAGGAGATCAGACCCAAAGACATCTTTTCTAATCTTTAAACAGTATATTTGCATCCTTGCATGTTTTCTATCTTGGGAGGTTAAAAATGGGTGAAAGTGAAACCCCCGTGAACCACTGCTTGGAACTATGCTGGAGATAGTTCATAGAATTGCAGACTGGTTTGGGTTGGAATGGACCTCAAAGACCATCTTGTTCCAACCCCCTGCTATGGGCAGGGACACCCTAGACCAGGTTGCCCAAACCCCCTGTCCTTGAACACTGCCAGAGAAGGGGCAGCCACAGCTTCTCTGGGCAGCCTGTGCCAGGGACTCACCACCCTCACAGGGAAGAATTTTTTCTTAATAACTAATTTAAATCTTCCCTCCTTTTGTTTAAACCCATGACCCCTGGTCCTATCATTACTTGCCCTTGTAAACAGTGCCTTTCCAGATTTCTTGTAGGTCCCCTTGTAGGTATTGGAAGGCTGCAGTGTGGTCTACCTGGAGTCTTTTCTTTTCCAGGAGGAACAAGCCTAACTCTCTCAGTGTGTCTTTACAGGAGAGGTGCTCTAGGCCTCTGATCATCTTCATGGCCCTCCTCTGAATTCTCTCCAACAGCTCCATGTCTTTCTTCTGTTTTGGGCCCCAGAGCTGGATGCAATACTCCAGGTGGGGTCCCATGAGAGCAGAGGGGCAGAATCACCTCCCTTGACCTGCTGGTCACACTGGTTTTGATGCAGTCCAGGATACAGTTGGCTTTCTGGGCTGCAAAGGCGTGTTCCTGGCTCATGTTCAGCTTTTCATCAACCAACAGCTCCAAGTTATTCTCCTCAGGGCTGCTCCTGATTTGTTCTCCACCCAGCCTGTGTTTATGCTTGGGATTGCACTGATCAATGTATAGGAACTTGCACTTGGCCTTGTTCAACTTCATGCGGCCCACCTCTCAAGCCTGTCCAGGCCCCTTTGGGTGGCATCCCTTCCCTCCAGCATGGCAACTACACCACACAACCGACCCCTGAGGAACAACACCCATTATCGATAGTCTATCAGATTTTACTTGTTTGCACCTGCTTTTCACATAGATGAAGCAGGGCTGTAACAAAATACAACTGTATATTTGAGATCAACTCAAGAGAAATAAATTTTGGCCATTGGAGATATAAAACAGATCATGTGAAGTAGTTGGTGTGATTTTTTGGTACAATGAAGTTCAGAGAAGTTTGGCTAACATTTTTTTCTATGTGTTTTTTGCAAACTGCCTTAGGAAATAAACTGTTTCAAAGAAATTGCAACTAAAAATGACAAAATATACTTTAAAAAAAGCACTGGCACTTGCATTTGCTCAGCTGACCTTACCATAATGAGGGTATGTGTGTATATATATGTATACTGTCACTGCATAATCTATTAGAAAGTTCAACAGCAATGAATAGCAGAAAACATAGGAACAGATAGATTTTTCACACATCAGAAAAGGAATAGCTGATGAGACTCAGAAGATTATCTAAGTGACATTCTGACAACGAGGTTTACTCTATATATATCTTCTTTTACGGAAAGCATGTATTGAATATTCAAATTTCTCCCTTGTCCTAAAAATACTCTTTGCAGAGAAGGATATGAATGGGACTATATGATCATGAATTTCTCTTTCATGTTAAGCAGACCATGGAAATATCTGTACTATTGTCTTCCTTTTATCCTTTCTACTATTCCATGGCAATGATTGCAGAGAGTATCAGTTCTTATAAATATCTAAAGGGTGGATGTCAAGGGGATGGGGCCAGACTTTTCAGTGGTGCCCAGTGACAGGAGAAGGGACAATGGGCACAAACACAGGAAGTTCCATCTGAATATGAGGAAAAAAAAATCTTTACTCTGAGCGTGAAAGAGCACTGGAACAGGCTGCCCAGCGTGGCTGTGGAGTCTCCTTCTCTGGAGATATTCAAAACCTACCTGGATGTTATCCTATGTAACCTGCTTTAGGTGATCCTGCTTTAGCAGGTGGGTTGGACTAGATGATCTCCAGAGGTCCCTTCCAACCTGTAAGATTCTTTAATTTGTAATATATATAAGGTAAAAAATATTTTTATGTATTAGGAAACTTAAAATATCCTCTTGCTTCCCCATGGTTTTTAGCATCCAAAAAGTTGTGCAGTCTTTCAGTGTCAGAAGATGACCCGGTTCTGGCAGAGAAGCCAGTGTAGTCAGATTGAGGATGTGACCCACTACATGCATTTACTGTAAATTAAATAAACATTTTCTTCTACAAACACAGGATATACCAGCATGTGTGTAAAATATTTATACTATTCCGGGCCTTCCTACTGTCATCAATAGAAGTTCTGTGAATGAATGTAGGGGATCTTATTCTTCAGCCAACCTCCAGGCTTGTACATGTAGAAAATGCTGTGTTTTGGATCAGATTCACAGTGGGTGTAAGTCTTCATTGAGTTCCTTGATGTTTTGCTGATGTACAGCAGTAAAAGATTTGGTTTCCTTGTTATTAAGTTCTGTTATTTTGAAAGTGGTAGCAATGTTCAGCATATGGATCTGACCAAGCAAGCAGTTCAATGAACACACAAATTAATCAAGTCTTCTTTTTAAGGCATTTTTACCTTGCTGTAGACTTTAACAGAAGTATCCTAAGGCTGAAGCATATATTTCTCCCTTATTAGAGACTAGAGAAACAAGACAGGAAAGAGACATATGAATTCCCTCAGCATGTGAAAATCTTGACCTAGAATCTGTGATGAAGCACAATTGACCTAGATAGTGTGCTTAGCAATTTAAAAAAGGCCGCTAGCTACTTCCTTATTTTATAAATTGCAGGGGATTTTGCTGTTTAAGTTTTTAAAATAGAAGGCTTGTGTCAGCACTGTACCAAGATTGTCATCATAGCATTGTCACAGTTCCAAAGGTAGTGCCCCCATAGGAAATGGAAGGAGATGGAGAGGATCAGAGAGGTCCTGCTGGGCAAGGTGAATGGTGATAGCTTGCTTGGGTAATGCAGAATACTTTTAGTAGAGCAGGGAGTCCAAGAGAGACATCTGATGCCAGGCTACCAGGTGAGCCTTCCTCTCTGAGGCTATGCCTGCTCGATGAGATGGCAGTGTACCTTCACTGTCGTTCCAAGCATGCAAAATTCTTGGCATTGTCCAGTGAACTCTGCCTGCTGAATCCTCCCATACAGTCATGTTATGGGATCTCCCTTGGCTGTTGTTGAAAGGTGAATTGTCTCCCATTTGTAACTTGCCATGTGTGTGCTCCTATACTGCTTCAGGACAAAATCAAGGGGTAAAGCATAAGTTCTTGCTAGAAATGACTGCATGATGTGGTGGGCCCCTGCATGAGCTCCTATAGCCTCTTTTCTTCTGCCTGATGGCAGGATTGGGATGTGGGGGAATTTTCTCTATGTAGGTTTATACAGGTTGTGGCTGGGGAACAACCTGCTCTGTAAGTAGCTCTGTGAATAAAGGAACTTCAGTTCGTTCTCTAAAATAATTTGTAAATGTATAAATTGTTTTATTGTCTCAGCAAGTTTCACTAGCTGTTGTTGTAGTTTAGAACTCTTGTACTGTAGACCAAAACTACATCTGGATCCTGGATCTGTTGCTTGTTAAGGAAATAAATGAAAGGATATATCAAAGCAAAGCAACATTTCTTTCATAACTATTAGAACTAGTCAGGTTGGAGCTTTAACCTGCATACTGTGCTGTTACAAGTGGAACTTAGTTGAAATGGGCCTGGGATCATTTATTTACTAATTAACTGTTGTCATGGAGTGTTCTTTGCCAACTATACATTGCCACATCACCATTCTTGAAAGTCACACAGAAGGGAGCATGTGAAAATGCTCTGTATTAAGAAACACAACAACATTATTTCCAAACCTGCTAAACTGGCATTATATTCCCTACATTATTATATTTGGCTACTGTTTAGGGATGGAAGAATCAGGAACCTATAATTTAAAACCTTGTAGAATACCATGGTATAAAAACTTTTAGAGCATTTAAAGGTTTTATTCCATTTTGGAAAGTGTTAGACAAAAAGAGAATGTTTTTTTCCTACGAGAACTATTTTTGGCTAAAACAATATTCGAAGTAAAAATTTTTTTATAGCTTCTGGGAACCCCAAAATTTCTTCTGTCTTCCTTTCCACCTTATAAAGTCATCTGGTTTTCTACATAGCAGAAACTAATCACCTTGCAGATGGCCCTCCATAATATTATACATAAATGTGGCTTAGATGGTGTATAGTCTTTTGCAGGATCAAGATTGAAATTCATCCTCCAACTAAAAATTATAGGAGTGCATCCAATGATTAGCAGTATCACATATAAGGGCTGACATCAGCCTTTGGTCATCCCTTACTCAGGGATATATATTGCAAATGACAGTTTGATTCTATATAATGCTTCTAACATGCATTTGAAGGCTCTGATTTTCAAAAAGTACCAAAACTTCTACCACTGTTGTAAAACAACCAGGAGTTAAGAAAATACTAAGAACTTTTGAAAATCATACTGTGATTATGTCAGCCTCAACTTTTGAAAATCATACTGTGATTATGTCAGTGTCACTCACCAAGACTCACGCTTCACTGTGAAGTGACTCGAATTCATTTTGGTGGGCCTATTTGAAATAGTTCTTCCACTCCCTTCTTTCCTCTCTTAAGGTCTCAGCTGGAGAGTTGTGACCATTTTGGGCACTGTATGCCGAGAAAGACAAAACTGTTGAGAAAGATCCAGACTAGGATACGAAATCTGAGATATGGGAAAGACTGGAAAAACTGACTTTGTTTATCTGGAAGGTGAGACTGAGGAGAGACACAATAACAGTATTTAAGCACATAAAATGTATCTAGAAAGGGTAAAGAATAAACTGTACTCCAGAGTGATTTAGGTAATACATTCAGAATTACCTCCTGCTTGTAAAGATAACTGAGTTCTTAAATATACTATTGACAAAGTCTGCAGAATTGCAATACCAGAGATATTTTAGAACAGGTTGCACATACATCCTATCAGGATTAGCTCAGATGAAATTGATTCCAGCTTGTGTTGAGGAGAAAGGTTTTGGGATTTTTTTTATATCTCTTCAAATAATCTTTTGATATCTCTTCCAACCTTTCCCCTATCATGCTATAATTTTCTCTGTTGAAAGAAGAAATTGTGGCAGAACAGGGTCTTTAGTTTCACTTGAAGAATGATTTTCAGGAATAGTGTGCCTTCTGACCTGGGAGTCTTGGTGGATGACAAGTTGGCCATGAGCCAGCAGTGTGCACTGGTGGCTAAGAAAGCCAATGGAATCCTGAGGTGCATTAGGAGGAGTGTGGCCAGCAGGCCCAAGGAGGTGATCCTCCCCTTCTACTCTGCCCTGGTTAGGCCCCACCTGGAGTATTGTGTCCAGTTCTGGGTTCCCTGGTATAAAAAAGACAGGGATCTCCTGGAGAGAGTCCAGAGAAGGGCTACAAAGATGATTAAGGGCCTGGAACAGCTCCCGTATGAGGAAAGGCTGAGTGAGCTGGGGCTGTTCAGCCTGGAGAAAAGAAGACTGAGGGGGGACCTAATTAATGTTTATAAATATCTTAAGTATGGGATGCAGGGGGAATTGGCCAGCCCCTTTTCAGTGGTCTGTGGAGACAGGACAAGGGGCAATGGCTGCAAATTGGAGCACAGGAAGTTCCGCACCAACATGCGGAAGAACTTTTACCCAGTGAGGGTGACAGAGCCCTGGGACAGGCTGCCCAGGGAGGTGGTGGAGTCTCCTTCTCTGGAGATATTCAAGACTCGTCTGGACGCCTATCTGTGCAATATGAGCTAGGGAGCCTGCTTTGGCAGGGGGGTTGGACCCGATGATCTCTCGAGGTCCCTTCCAACCCCTACGATTCTGTGATTCTGTGATTCTGTGATTCTGTGATTCTGAATGTGGTATTCAGATCACAGCAAAGGAATTCAGTATACCCTGTACTTTGTAGTAGCTCACAGTCGGTCCATAGTTGTGTGCTACAATGTCATCAAGAGAGTTGGGATGGGGAGTGACTGAGCTGGATGCTGCATTTCAGGCAAGGAGGCTGTAGGAAAGGAACAAATAAGGGGACAAGCTGAATTACTTATCTGTCTTATTCAAACAGCAACAATCATGAGCGGGATCTAAGTCCATAGAGACTGAGGGAAGGTTACCAAAAGCACGAGAGACCAGAGGATGGAAATCTCCTAGAATTCATGAAGAATGAAAGAAGAGTTGAAAAGGGCCTTCAAGGGGAGAGGTGAAGGTCAATAAAAGGTGGGTAAGAGTTGTTCTGTGTGCCCAAACCTAATAGGATGGAAATTTGTGTTACATAACCTTATCTGGCCATCATCTGTATCTGGCCATCATCTGTATCTGTCCTCTCCCAGCAAGGCTGCCCTAGCTGTTAAGTCACAAGTAATGCATTGCCTTGATTTTTCTTTCTCACCAGCGCATGTGTATTTTCCATGCTGGATTGTCCAGCTTTCAAAGGTGTGAAGAGCATCAGGCTCCATTTAGGATGTATTTTAGCACCCAGGAAGAGGGCCTGCTGCTCAGTTCTATGTAAGATGGACTGGGGTGGTGTTTCTTCCAGCTGTCAAGACAAACCGTAAGTGCATACACAGGCAGAAAATGTGGGTGGCTAGTACAAGAAATTGAAGACATTTCCTACTGGTGCCTGATTCAGTGCTTTTAGATTGAGGAGAGAGGCAGGGGAGCAGACATGCTCCCTTCTTCCTCAACCTATGTTGTCTCTGTGGGTGTTCCTGTGGCTACCCTGTGATCCTTGCTTCGTGCTCTCCATATTCCTACTCATGGTGGGAGAGATGTAAGGGAGCTAACGCAGATTTGTCAAGACAGTGGATTTAGCACTGGCCCCCAAAATTAGCTATGGGCAAAGGAAGAGCTGCCATGCCTACACCCTTTTGTGGATTTAGCTCCAGATACCTAACAGCAAGTAGCCAGCTGACTTAACACCGCTCTGGTTATGCATGGGTTACTTTTTTGCTGAGTTAGTAAATTAACTATATGATATGAACATATTTGCCTTTGCTTCCTTTACATGATTGTTCCCATTTGTGAATGATTAGTCATATTCAGAAGTTATTTTCTATCTTTCGTTGTTTTGAACTTTAATTAAATCTTAATAAATATATGCAGCTTTTTGAAACTGCCAAATAAGCAGCTAGCTAGCTCAGCATTTTGATTCATGTAATTGTTCTTCATCTCAACTTCAGTGAAGTGCCCTAAATATTAATAGATAATTAAAAATAACATGGCTGAATTACTTTTCGTCCATTTTCTCATCCCAGGAATGCATCCTACATTCTACTCTATTCTTGGACTCCCAAAGTAACAAATGACTAACTTGAAAGTTATAGTACATTTTCATGGCAAAAGGAATTATTTTGGGTGGTCCAAGAGGGTATAAGTACTGCACCGTGGCAGAAATATTTCCTAACTCTGAGGTTTATTATTAGAGTAATTAAACTTACTGACTCTGAGAGGTAGATCAAACAAAACCCAGTGTGTGTCATTGTGAGCCCTGAAATCCATATCCAATAAGAGAACAAAATAATCTAGAAATCAAATTCAGAACAATGATCATTTGACAATTTCTGTGAAAACTACCCAAAAGTTAATGACTGATTTACTGAGAACCAGCTGCATTGTGAAACCTTCTCAACCCACATCCTGTTCAAGGTACTATGCAAGATGAAATTTGGAATACACCAAAGCTGTATGCCTTTAAGAGGTTTCTGGTGCGGCAATATTAATAGGCTTTTTGTTGTGCTACTTCTGGTTTAATTTGTTCTGGACTTTATTAAAGTCCTTTAAAACATAAGCTTTATTAATCTCCATTTATAACAGACACCCGAGTATATGCCAGGCTGTTCCTGGAAGACTAAAAGACAGGGTAATAGAAAAAGTAATTTCTTAAACAAGAAGTAATGATGATTTTTTATTTTTTTGGTATGTTTAGCTCTGAAGAAATATCAGAATGAATTTTGTTTTAGAAATATTTATGTTAGTGTCATTATTTGTTAGGATTTTGTGGTAATATACTCCTAGTTATATAGTCTTCCTGCTCAAATACTGGCTAAAAAAAATATTTTTTTTCCCTTTAACTTTTTTTTTGGTATTTTTAAATAAGGGATTTAGGCCCACCAAAACTTTCAGGATTGTAAAGAAGCTGTTTAAGGAGGTAAACCAGAAGAATCGGGACCTAATCCTGCTGTCTTTCACACTTGAAGTCCTGCATCTGAGGCCTCCAGTTGCAGAGTAGCATCATTGCATTGATACATCAGCAGGTCTTCAATGACCTCGAGAATGATAAGGTTTCTGAGGTATTGAAAACAAACTCTATGGATTCTCAAGTCTCACGATGCCTATCGGTTGCAACATGTGGAAAGTCATCTTTAGTGGAAATTAAATCATGCTTTAATGAGATTACATTCTTCCTCACCACTAATAATCTCACGGGGAAAACAAAGACTGGGACTAGTTGCTGTAAATTGGGTATTTTCTGCATTTAACAAAAAAATGCTTTTTCTGATAAACAGGCAGCATTAATATCCTAAAAGCCCACATGATGAAACCGTGCATAGTTTGGTTGCATTTTTATCTCCATCTGATTTAGACTGCATACCATATGTGAGATTCGGAAAGAAAAATTCCCCTTTCTCCATGAGAAGCCCTGACATGTGGCACTCATTTAGACAGAGAATTCATCCAGAGACATGGAGCGGTCTTTTCAATTTTTCATTTCTATTATGAAATATGCCATTTTTGTTAAGCAATTTCATGCTCAGAGAATCTCCTTCTTATTTTCTAACTTAGTCTTTTCCAAAGTGAAGACCTCTTTCTCCAGCATACATGAAGAAAGAAGACATTCATGTCTGAATGAGGTGTAAGGAACATGGGACAAATGTATTTCACTCAGTGAAGAAATTAAAAAAAAAAAAAAATCATATTTCATTCTGCAGAAATGACCCACCCTATCAGGTATTAAGTGTGAAATTATTTTTCCTCTCTCCCATTTTCTTCATCTCCACCCCCTGAAACTTCTAGTTCCAGACCATTAAAAGAACAGTTCATGCTTCATGGAAATCCAGAGGAAAAAAGAAAAGGAAAAAAAGGAAATGTTAAGGACCTCACCAGCATAACCCTTTATCCACACAAATGCAAATACAAAAGGAAATTTCTGCTCTATAACCAAGTCTTTTACATCACTTGTTCAGAATGAATTGTGATTTTTTAAAAAACTATCTTTTTCTAAATTAAAGACTCTAAATGCCTGTTAGACTGGCATGGTTGCTCAGCTCATTAAGAGCTATACCAAAAATAACAGAGGACAACCTCATCACAGAGTAATGAAATCCAATTGAAACTGTTACTTTTGGCATTTCTCTTAATCTCTTATGCATACATGTGATGTCAAAGTTTCTGGATTTGAGAAAAAATAGAATTTATTTTTTTTTTTACCTTTTTGGGAACAGCCTCTGTGTTCTAACATGCGTGTTTATGCATCATGTCCTTAAGTCTTTCCAATGTAATTTTGGGAACAAGCTCTGCATGCGGGTTACTAATCGCAAAAGCATGAAACTGGATTTCGCAACATTATGTATTGAGGAAAAGTCTATCCTGCAGATTCAAAACCTTCTGCTAGCTTTTTTCTTTTCCCAGCTGAGAATCTATGGCTTGGAACCTGCCTTGCTGGGTACCAATGGGTCTCTTGATGTAGGAGGAGAGGCTGGGCCAGTGTGGGTGCTGGGAGGCAGATGGAGCTGGGGCTGGGCTTGCACATGCTTCAGTCCCATTCCATGCCTGCAGGTGGTTCGAATTCAACTGACAGGTGTTATCTGCTGCCTGGCTGATGGCTTCATCGCCCTTACAGATGCTTGAACCCAAAAATTACTTTTTAAGGTAGTGTTTCAAGGTGATGAGGCTCATTCTTGCCAGTCTGTGCTGCATTCAAGCAGGAGACACCACCATGCAGAGGGGGAAGTGCTCGTGCAGCACTGTGCACTGTCCGGGTGGAAAAATAAGATGGGATTTAGCTTTTTGTTCCTCTGCTTACTCTGTTTCCAGGACCTTCATGTGAGGAAAGGGGTTCAGTGTGCTGCTTGACTCTGTGTATAGTTCTATATTCATGCTATGAAAGCAATCCTGGAAACTAGCGGCTTTTTAATAGCTTATAAACAAAGAAAAGAAGAACATGGTGGAATAAAGAGACTGTATACGGTTGTGCTGGAGCACTAACTGAGATGTGAAGTTGATAATGTTATTAAATTAACCATCCTGGAGAAGAGGCCATGTCCCCAGAGGAAATCAGAACCCGCTTCTTCACCAAATAGATAGTAGTTAGGCACTGAGACCCCTGACTTTGTCCAGAGTGAATAAAGTCTTGAGATCTTGCAAAAATGTGCTACATGCATGGTTCTGGCTATGGCTGCTTGATCCCTCAGACATCTCACAGTTGTCAGCAGTGCCAGGCCAGCTCTGTGCTGCATGTTTCTGGCATTGGGGAAACAAGTGTGGCTGCAAACACCAGGGACAGCCCTAGCCCCAGCAGCCTTGTGTGTCTTTTCTGCGATGAAACAGCTGAAATGCAAAGTGTTTGGCCTTTTTGCCTTCTGGATTATGTGAATAAACCTACGGATCCCCATTCTAGGGATATATTGAAGACAGTCCAAGTGCATGCTGTCCTTAGTCTGGCGTGTGTTTTTCCCTTTTGGCTTTACAGCAGGTTTCTTGGGTTTTTTTTTTTTTGTTTGTTTTGTTTTCTCTTTGTGTAAGGCAGAATGTGATCCTAAACTGAGAATAGGCCTTTCCGTGATCAGGCCTAAGGACGTGTGAGTTTAGCTTTTGCTATAATGACAAGTTGTCACAGACAAGCTCTAGAAGAACATAGCATTGTCTTGAGACTACAAAATAATTAGGTTTCACGAAGCTGGTTGTTTATGCAAACCCAACAAACACTGCACAATCTACAGTTCCTTCTTAAAGGAAGATTATGTTTTTGAATACCACTTTGATCTCAACTTCGCAGCTTCACTACCAAGCCCTAAATGAGAAACAGTATATGGTGATCTTATATGTAAAATATGTGATAAAAGCTTGTCTTATTTTCTATCTTAAAGAGGATTATAGGAACTGAAGCCTCTCCTGTAGTTTCCCATACGGACTTTAGAAATTGCGTAAGTGATAGAAATACTCTTTATCTAATATTTTGTTTTAAAATACCAGGAGGCTATGTCTGAAACAAATAAAGATATAATCTCCCCAGTCCTCTATCATTAGCTACTCCCTAGAACCAAGTTTTTGAGACACTGGCAGTTAAGCAACTGGAAAAATTCTGATTAACTGAAATAACATCTAAAAGTTTCACTTTACCATCTCACAGCAATGAGAACTTTTACTTAGATGTGGTCTTAATTCAGAGAGAAATCAGTCTGCCAGTAACAACAGTCTGAGCAACTGTGGTGAAGAATTACCACGAGGAACTGTTAATTGTTTGTGTCAATTTGTACAAACAACATCTAGGCAAGTGCAGCCTCTACATGTGCTTGCTGAAGGTAGCACAAGGGCCCATATTCTGCCCATACTTATGTTTGGGTAAAGACTACTTGTGTAATTCCTTGGGAATTCTCATGTGAATAAAGTTACTTATGTGCTTAGGTACTCATAGGTTAAAGAGCTAATGTGAAATTCAGCATAGTTTGAAGAGAACGGTTTCCCCCTGCATTTACAGCACAGCATTAGTGGAAGAGGACTTTGACCTGGATGATCCAACCTTGGAAGGATGGATTGAAGTTTTAGAATTTCTCTTCTGCATCTCCATCCCTTGCCACGACAGTCATAAAATCCATGCATGCCATAGAAAGCTGCACTGGGGTGAGAGATGGTTGGCTGCAGGGGAGGAGGAATGCCACGCACCCCAGGGGGCCACCAGCATGAGGGGGTGGGGAGGGAATCGGACACTTCTGAGCCCTTCCTTCATGTCCTCCAGCTCTCCTCTCCAGAGAGAGGAGCTTATGTGCTGAGTCAGCATCTGGTGAAGGAGAAGCTGGTCCCTGAGTCTCCTGGGCTGTGAACCACATTTAGGCCAGGGCTTAGTGAAGGTCTAAGCAGGAAAGCCCTGTTGATGTCTTCAATCCTGTATAGGTGCAGCTGAGTGGTCCCACCACACATATCCTTTTAATTGGTAGAATATGGACCAAATGACCAAATTAGGGGATGTGGTATGAGGGATCTTTAAAGAGAAGGCACTACAGATATGTTGGTTGCATGTCATAGGGCTGGTGAATGGATGGTTTCTATCTGTTGCATTCATGATCCAGATTTGGTTCTGTATGACCAAACAGCCAACAGTGGCCTGATTTCCCATCACATTCTTTCCCAGGTCCTGCAGAGCAAGGCTGGAGGACTAATTTCACTCCTGAGACAGTATCCTCTTTGCTGGTGTTGTCCTTGCTCTCCTTCAGCCCATCTCCATCAGACACACGTGACAGTGTGTGTACGTGGGTGTGACATGCAGGTAGAGTGCTGATCTTGTAAGACAGGTCTGCTTATGTTGAACTGCTTGTGTACCCAGCCTATCACTTGGGCACTGCTACCCAGCTGGGTCTCCATAGCTAGTAATTCAGCACACTGGTGGAAGCCCTGGCAGACCTTCCAGGGGTTTTATCCGATAAACAGCATTTGGTCAGATAAACGATTGTGACTGAACTGTCTGTACCTCCAGCCTTTGCAAATACAGAGCAGGGCAACGCGAGAAGACCCTCTGTCTTTTAAATTCTCCTTCCAGTCCTGGACAGAAATACAAAAAAAAATTTTTTTTATTTCTTGCTTTTTAAGGAAACTCTCAACCCATCTTTTTTCTTCTTAATAAAGACAAAAAATTTAGGACTGTGTTTGGTTAGATTTTGGATCAAGATTTGTATTGTTTCTTAGTTTATTCACCAGATCTTACTTTAGAGGCAGCAAAACGACACTGCAATTCTGGTGACTTAATCAGTAGATATTTGCAGGAAAAAATCTGTATTTGTATATAGTGGAGGTTGTGACACAGGCTGAAAAAGTCAGGAAATCCACACTTAAGGCTGACACTAATGCTCATGTGGAAAATAAAAGGCACAGTGACTCGAGTTCAGCAGGGAATGCCAACCATAACTCTGAATTTCCAGGCTTTGTGTCAGGTTCTGTCAATATAATGTCATTTAAATGGAGTTTTATGCCTGTGAATTCACTTGTGTTTTAATGGCAGGATAATTTAAAGAGGAATAGTAATAGAGAAAAAAAATTGTTAGGAAAAGTTGCTTGTAAAATGTCTGTTCTTATCCATGAGAGGCCAGAATGGACAGACTTGTACCAAAGCTGTATGTACCCACCAGGCTAGAACTGAGTCCAGTTCCTGGCCTTGCCAGACATTTCCTGGGTGATCCTAATCATTTCACTCATCTGCGTCCAAGTTTCTCAGTCTGCAAAATATAAGGATTAGCGTTGACCTCCTTCCAAATGCACTTCATAAACCCACTGAAGAAAAGTGCTGCGTCCATCCTGTGCTCTAACAGAGTGGCAGGATCTGTGCGTGAGAATACTGCCTGCCTCACACCGCTGGCGAGACATATTTCATCCATCTTCTTTTGCCACGTGTGTCTGCACCACACTCCTGCAGCCACTTAAGGGTCCCTGACTCGGGCAGGGTTCCCACCTGGAGGTCACAGTAGACCTGCAGTATGTGATTCATCACTCGCGCCATCAGCCCGCAGGTCGCAGCGGAACTGGCACCTGTGGGGACTCCAAGGAGAGGATGGGAGGCAGCCAGCATAGCCGCCCTGATGCAGTTGAAAGGTTTCTCTTTCTCCAGATGTTCTTACAGAGGGTCTCCTCTCCTTTTCCTTTCTGTTTCGCGGTCTACCCTTTCAGACTTCTGATGAGTCTTGTGCCTTTCAGAAGCCACCGATAAGGCCTGGAGAAATTCATAGTATTTCTGCCAATTTCAGATGGAAATCAAAGTTTTCTTAGTCTGTGGGAGAAATCCCTGTGCATCCCTATGAATTCAACTAGCTTAATGAACTTATTTGATGACACCAACTAATAAATTGACCAAAGAGTTTTTGCTCCTGTGGGAGCCCCACGACTCTTTTATAATGCCAAGGAAGTTTGATAAAGCAAAAAGGCCATGTGTTGATCTCAGTGTAGTGATTTCTAGGAAGATCCATCAAAACAAGCAAAAGGAAATTAGCCATTTTGAAAATAAATCCCTACAAATTGAATGGAAAGACTTTTGTCACCAGTGAGAGGGAGATCAGGGGAGGCACCTGGCAAAGAAGGCAGAATAATCTTGATATCACAGTACAAGTAAAAGCAAACCCAAAGACATGAACTGGAGATGCTGATCCCCACTTTGTGTACCAGGGCTGCTGTAAGGAAAACACCTGTAAGGATAATGTAACAATGACTCCCATAGGAAAAGAAGGATGGTAAATACCATTTGTTAAACTGTTGCTTTGGAAGTTTACACAAACATTTACAGAATACTTATGAAAAATATCAGCCAAAAATTAAATATTCAACAAAACTGATTTTTGTTTCAGTGTGAAGCAGCTGTCTGTAATCAAGTAGTAACACTCCTGCTCTTTATAGCTTGGCAAAGTTTCTACTCATCAATAAGCTGAGCAAACAAGCTCCTCTTTATGTACTACATAGCTGTATAAGGGCTTCCCTCAGGAATTTCTTTGGGGTGATTTGCTTCTCCTAAGCATGCTAAAATTAAGAGGGAAGAGGATATAGGAAGGCAGAGGCCAACTGTGAAAAACAAGAGGAATTGGAAGAATTGTGATACAACCTATGAAGGGAATTAGATTTGGGAATAAATAAACAATGGGAAAGGTAAATCTGTTTCTTCCATGCTGCTCATCTGTTGCCCCAATGTGCATCCACCTGAAAGACATTTTTGCCTAAGCAATCATTTGCTTTCTCCCTTATGAAATGCACCTGGGAAACTCATGGTTTCCTGGGGAGGGAGCATAAAAATGAGTCATGGGCTTCTACTGAGACTTGGGATGGGGGAGTGGGAGGTTGCTGTGTTCAAGGACAATCTAGGCTAGGATATTGAGTAATGAGGTAGGGAAAGCTCTGTAATGAGAAAGAGCTGTCAAGGAAGCACAGAACTCAGAGAAATCATTATATGAAGATGGAGCAATCAGAAAGCTGTTGGACTGAGCGGCTGTTACATCTCTCACAGGAATTGCAAGCTTTGGGGAAATAAGAACATGTTAGGAGGGAGTGGTACTATGTCAAGTCAGTGAGAATTATAGGGAGAGAAGTATAGGTTATAGATTTAATCCTTTCAGCTATTATATTCGCATGAATGTGATAGTGAGTCCTCTAAGCTCAATAAAATATAGGATGGTTTAGTTTATATTCAAGACCCAAGTTGGCTTTTGTTGATGTAAAACTTTGCTGGAGTAGCAAACATCTTGTTGAACCCTGCTCTACTTAAAAGTCTATACTTAAACCTCACAAAGCTTTTCTGTTGAGTTCTGTTTCGTTTTTTATTAATTGCTTTACCTGAGCTACTGAATGGGAGACAGAGGTACCCCAAGAGATTAGTGACAGAAATCCTCTGTAACGTCTGTGGCTCAGGTGCTTCAGGTTGGAAGTCTGTGCCCCTTTTGTGAAGCTACACAACTACCACCGACTTTGATGAGAATTTGTCATGCACACACATATATATATATTTATACACACAGATGCATGTGTGCACACCATCTAAGTGCATCTGGCTTCTGTGGCCTACATATGTAAAACTGCTTTTGTTGTATTGCTTTGATAATACAGAAGTTTGAACTGATTAAAGCTGCGGACAGTACTTTTCCTGTTCCCTTTCTCTGATACCTTGCAACAGTTATTTTTTTGCTAGATCAAAGGTTTTCTAAGGTGTCATAAATATTTTCTGCATTGGCCCTATTGCTAGCTAAGATTGTAAGGGGCCTCTGTGTCCTTTCCAGTGCTTCTTATGTGTTCCTATATAGATCTATCAATAGCTATATATCAGATAGCTTCTCTAACACTGATGCCATTGAGCTCCACATGACCTAAACTAGTCTGTGCCTTTATGTGTGACAATTTGGTTTAAGCATCCAAAACCTACCAGGTGGTTTTGCACTCGGAAGTCTGCAGTCTTGAGCCTTTTCCTTGCTCTCCGGCCCCAGATGGGCTTAGCTCCTGGAATATGCCAGAGAAAACTTAGTAACACATAAAGTGATGTGCCTCGTGAGTCTCACTTAATTACATCAAAATGAAGTTTTACATGGAGTGTGCTGTATATCCTGTCTACTGAGACCTTTTTGTAGTCTGTAGGAAGGCATTTTCTCTCCCATGAGACAAACGTCCCCTGCCAGACAATGCAAAGCAGCCTCTCACCTTCCCCTTCAGTTGGAGAAAGGAAGCAGGAGGGTTGCCAGCTAGAGTAGGGGAGGATAAACATACCATATTATTTTGACCTTAATGATTTTAAAAAAACCCCAACCCAACAATAAAGATAGTTGCAATATAATTTGGGTTTAATCCCATATTTTTACAAGAAAGAATTGATTTCTTTGTCAAGATACTGAATTATAAATGCCCATTCAGTCTAAATGTCAGATATTTTTTCAAATTACCTGAAGTCCTACATGAAAAATAAAAAGAAAGGGAGACGAGCAGCACACCCAAACCCACAAACACACAGAAAAGCTTTTCTGCTAACAAATCTCCTTACACACTTTTAATTAGGGTAGCAAGGTTTTTTTGACAGGTTGGTACTCAATCTTTATTCCATATCTCTTGTAGCTATAGGACTACTACTAGTGGTATTAGTGAGCATTACTCTCATTTGAGAGAATAATGCAGCTAGAGATGTAAAGTTAGTTTTGTCACAAGAAACAGAACATGGATCGAGAGTTAAATTTCATGTGCTGATGTTTGCATCCACTTTGTGCTGTGTTAAATACAAGGATGGGCTGTGTTTCATTGAAGAGGAAAAAGGTTAGTCCTTGAAATATTCTTTATTCTTGGATCTGGAGTCTGGCTTTTCCCATTCCATCATGTTATAGATATAGACGCAAGATGGAATATGAATATGGAACTGGGTACAGACATCCTTCATGTTTAGTTTGGGCCAAGAGTTAGATCAAAACTTCCTCCAGGTGCATCCTATCCCAAATTAATTTACTTCTTATTTTCCTGAAATAAATAAATTTTTGCCCCAGGCTTTTGGAGTTAACGGGATTTTGTGACTATTTATTAGCTACAATTAGAGCATGCTTGTTTGATAGTTCATTATTTTGTCCTAGTAAAACCTTTGTTCCCCAGGCAATCTGTATCTCTTAAAATTCATATTGTGAGGCATTAAAAATATCAGTGTAGCAGCAGAATGTGGTAGTGGTATCCAAAAATGGAAGTTTATAGCTCAATAATGCACGTGTATTGGGTGACCAGGTGATTTCTGGTGTTTCTTCATTTCCTCCCCAAACACAGTTGTTTTATTGTCATAATTAGCAGTACAAGGAAATGCTATTGTATGTTTTGGAAGACTATTAACTCCATATTAGGAGTTAATCCATTTCTGCTCAGAATCACTGAGAATGTTCAGTAGGTCATGTTTACTTTAATTGTCTTCAGACGGTCCAGTTCAGCCTCCTGCGATGCTGTTAATGGGCTTTTTTCTTTTGTTCTCAATATCAGGTCCTTAAATTGAACTCTTCAAAGGGAAGCCCTAACAAAGGAAGGGTCAAAGGAAGTTAAAGGAAACCTCTGTGGCTAACCTTTAATAAAACTAGAATACCGAAAGGGTTAAATTATGAGTATGTGAACGAGGTACCTCGATCCAAGCAATGAGGTACTTTATGTGGAATTTCTTGCAACTAATTGTAAGCAGGTGCATTTGAACCTCTGGATGCCAACCTGCCAGAATGTGTCATGGCTCTAAAACTTAGCCAGATCCTAATACGTGGCGAGGTCTGTCTGGTGGTGGTGAATGGGAGGCTTTCTGAGATACTGCTCAGAGTGTCTCTGTCAGACCAGGGTAGGTATTACAGCGACACCGCAACCACTGCCTGCCTGTTGGGGCTTGTTGTGGTTGGGGCTTGCTGTGGTTGGGGCTGTAGCAGGAACACTTTTCTTTGAAAGAAGACACTTTGATACCCAGAAATGCTGGAAAGGCACAAGGGTTCATTCTCCACCAGCAGAAATTATTGTTTGCAGTGGTTTTATTCTGGGTGAGACCTTCTGCTTCTGCAGTGCTGCTGTAAAGCAGCTCCTGAAATGCAGAACCAAAGCCGTGTAAGAAAATGCCTTGTCTTCAAGTTCTCCAAGTGAGACTCACTGTGCCACACAGACCTCTTCAGCGTACAAAAGACTGGCTGACAAATCAACTGGACTACCTAAAAATACACAGTCATAACATTTGCTTTATTGGTAATAAGTACTTAGATGCATGAAATGGTTTGTGAGTGCTGAGCTCACTTGGAGCTGTTGGATTGGCTGCCCTTGTTGTCATAGCCCTGCCGATAATGTCCAGTAAATCTGTGGGGCTAACTGTTTCCTTACTGTGTATAAATTCCATTTCATGACAGCAATAATATGTTCCAGGCAGTGCATTTCAGGGTGATAATTATACATCTTGGGTGGTTAAAGTTACTCCACCTTAGTTGTGTGAAAAAAGCCCCAAAAAAACCTGTACCACTGTACTGCTGGCAAAAATGGGAGAATTTCCTGGTTTCCATGAGTTTAAAAAAAGAAAAAAAAAGTGGGGAAGGAAGGTTTCTTTGCCATATTTCAGTGAGATTTTGGCTGGATAAAGGTGGGATATAAAATGAGTTCAGACTTCAAGGTAGGGCCTGTGCCAGTATCTCCAAGCTTTTTCAGCTGAAGAACCACTGCCAAACCTCAATTTTTTTTTGTGGACCACTGTCTGCCCTTACCATTTTTTGAGAACTGTATTACAGTGATGCACTGTTTTGTAGGGGTCTAGAGACTGTGACCTCAGAGCTAATCAGTTTTCTGTAGGTTGTGGTTTCATAGGTTCAAAGAAATAAAGAGGACTTCAAAATGATGGACAAGGAAAGACAGTATCAACCTTATTAATTTCATGTCTTACCCATGTTTGATCATCTTTTAAAAATGTTTTGTGATGAAGAGTCTACAGTTTCCTCATATGTTTACTTCAGAGCTTTGCTCTTCATACTATTACAAAGCCTTTGCTAATGTCCAATCTAAATTTTTCCATTAATCTAGCCCTATGCACCAATAACATAGAAAACATGGAGCTTTCTTTTTTATATTTTAAGACAATTACCATGTCCCCTCCATCATCTTTTCAGTAACCAATCAACCTCAGATCTTTCAGTCTTTACTTTAAGGCATATTTTCTAGACTTTTAATCTGTAATTCTCTTGTGGAGTCTTCGATACTCAACATTTTTACTCAGGTGTTGTAGCTGAGGCATCACAAGCTCTGAAAGAAGGAGAATTTTGTCTCTTCCAGATTGAGTATCTTCTTTTGCAGGCTGCTCCTGTGTGTCATTTGAACAACAGCATCTTTCATCCTGTGATACACTACATAACCTCTCTTTATTTCCTACCTAAATAATTCTTAGGCATCCATTCTCTATCTGTTGTTCATGCAGCAGTTTATTCCTGTACAGCTCTCTCCCCTGTGGGCAGCATCCTATGGCTTTCTGACTGTTAACACTGATGGAGGAGGATGATGGTGTTATCTTTATCCTCTAGTGCTTTAAGAATTTTTCTTACTTGATACAGTCTTCAAATTTGATTAATAAATTGGTTTTGATATATGATACTTTTTTTTTTCTTGAATCATTAATGAAAATACTGAATAATACTTGGTATAGAAAAGACCCTTTAACGATTCGTTGGTCTCTCCTGAAAAGAGAATTGTATCTTCTTTTCACCTAGTCCATGCTTACATAAATTTTCCTGGAGAACATCATGTCATATTGTCTGGTACATTTCTTAAGATGAGCTACATAACAACTATGACTTCTTTATCCGCAAGTTCTGTCATGTGGTTGTTAAGAATTACTTTGTGTTTGCACAGTTTGTTCTGGCAAATGTAAACTGGCTCATGCTTATCGCCTTGTTTATTTTCTAGGTATTTACAGATGGTTTGTTGATTATTTGTTCTAACATTTCTCTGGCAACCTGGAGCTGCAGTGTAAAAATTGCCCTTTTCCTATTCTGCCTCTTTTAAAGATGGACACTGTAGTCGTCCTTTCCTGGTCTTCTTCTGTCTTACCTCAGAGACACCTTTCCAGCGATATCCATCAGTAGTTCCAAGACTTCATTAGTCAATTTGGGATGTATTTTTAAAGTTCTATGCATCTTACAGTCTTACGTGGTCTAGCATCTGACTGCATTAGATCCAACCATGTTAACATGAAAATTATCTGAACCTTTGCTAAACTTCTAGTTTTATTTGAAAGTTATGCCTCGTGTCTTTGTAGGAATCACTAGTCTGATTTTTCTGGGGGTGGAGGTGGGGGTGGGGGTGAAGTTTGCCTATGACTATGTAGGTAGAATATTTGTGAATTTATCAGAAAGTAGGTATTGTCATACAACCGTGTTTCTATTTGATTTGACCTAAGAGAGAGGGTGTCCTACAAAGAAACATTCTGGGTGAGAAGTGAAAATTAATAGAAATTTGTTTTCCAGCTTTTTTTGCAATATCTGATAGAACAAAACTAAGAATTGTATGTATTTGCTATATTTAGGTTTTATTTACTGTCTGCCTTAAACATTCACTTTCCAAAGGTTTTAACAGACCTTACTACTTGATGAAAAAGCACCCTTTACTTGGATTACAGCAGTATTCAGAACATGCAATGGCCTTTGCAAACCTGCGAAGTGAAGAAACGGCTGATCTTGAGTCCACTTACACCTTGTGGGATTTTTCTGTGTACATAAGCCAAGGGAGCTCTATGATGCATCCAGGGCATGTTCATTGCTACTTCTGCCTTTCATTTTGCAGAATGGTCTTATCTGTGCGTTCAGGAACATCAAAGGAATTTCTAGTTGATACGACACCTCTTTAAAAAACAATTTTATGTTAAGTAAAAGGAAAAAGACTCAACACTTCAAGCTGAAAATAATACCAAAGACATGAAATTTCTGGTTAAACTAGAATCCATGGAGTAGTGTTCTAATGTCATGTATTTTCCTGTTCCCCAAATTATTAGGACCTTACCACAAAACTTACTGAAGTTGCTTAATTTTATCTTTCCTTAAAATCTTATATTTTCTAGTTTCAAAGGCTGCATACATGTGTGTCATATAGAGGTCTACTCTATATGATTCTTTAGGCTTAACAATACTACAATTGAGAATTATCTCCAAGTTAATGGTATCCAAGAAATTATTTGGTTGCACTGTTACTTCCAAGTCTCCTTTTATTGCCATGTCAGCTGTGAAAGGGCACAAGTCTCCGACTCGAATTCAAGAGCTCTGTTTCAGCCTGGGCCTCATGTTTATCCTTGTCAGGGGTCACAGAGTCCCACAGTGTGGTAGTCTTTTTGGTGGCAACAGTACTCATAAATAATTTCCAGAAAAGTGTGTATCTCTCTTATCTCATGACAGCTTGCTTCCAACATCAGTGCTTAAATGCAGTAAGCGATCATAGTAGCTATAGTTAGAAAAACATTCCTCCTGAAGAGCTTTATTAGAATTCGGCATCTTCCCAAAAGTGAGTTTTCTTTGCTAGGAATCTCAGAAAGTCATTGCCAAAAATGTATTTTGCAATCATTTAGAGCCAAACTGGGATTGAATAGCAGTCAGGGAATTGTGCATCAAAACAGGAAGCTGGGTACAAGTTGACAAGCAGAACACTGCTCTGCTGATTTTAGACAGGCACATCCGATGAAGATGTTTTCTCTGCTGCCTTCACCTTTGTGTAGCACTGAAGAATGAAAGTGTGTCAGAAGGAGGAGCATGACACTACGGTGCTGCTGACTGCTAACTGGCCAGAGGCAACCCTACCTTTCCTCCAAGCACTGCTGCAGAGGCTGGGTTCTGTTTGCAACCAGCTGGCCCCATGCCTTCCTAGATCTACATCCCTGCTGCAGTCACACCTAAGTTCCTATGGTGTAGGGACTTCTAGGAAGAAAATATAAATGATGATGGAAGGTGAAAATCTGTCCTGAAACAAAATTCAAGCAAGGCAAGAAAAATTGAAGAAAAGAAATGGGACAGTATGTAAAGAGGAAGGTGACGTTGGCTGGAGCCAACAGTGCATCATTCAACTCAAGGTTTAATCATGATATGGTGGCATCATGGGATGTAATACTAAGAATGGAGAGGGAAGGGCTGTCACCTTCCCAGCTTCTGTAGCTTCCTCTGTAAGCATGTGTTGTTTGTGAGCGAGTGAACAAGTCAGTCCTCACATATAAGCAACAAAACAAGCTCCACTGGCAGCAGTAAATTAGCAGATACAAAATTCCATAGTCTCATACTGGGATGCAAGGCTGACTTATAGCAGCCAGGAATCAGGCCCATCTGCTGAGGCTCTGGGACCCTGGCAATTTTGTTTACAGAAGACTAAAGATTTTCAGAATCTATTTCTGTCCAGGCTGAGGCTTTAATGAGGGACAGGGCTGGTCCCACACTACACGTCAGCTAATCTCACTATCTAGAAGCTGTTTGATTCTTAAATCAGTTCAATGTGCAAACCTGCTTGCATAGCTTTTTCTGTCACTCAGGGTCATAATCTGCCTTAAAATTCAAATTTTGCCTCATAAAAGAAGAATGAGTGGGACAGGTTGTTTAAATTATAGTTTTCCTGTTCCTGGGAAAAATGAAGGTTCAGAAGTTATAGTGTGCAGGTGGAGGTTTTTTCTTTCTTTTTTTTAACCTACAAGCCCGTAATTAGCACCTTTGCTTCATGTTATCCTTCAGCATGTGGACCTTATTGCTTCATCAAGTGACTGAGGGCTCAGCTGGTTTTCATCAGCTGAACGATTTGACAAGGAACAGGGGGAAAAAAGAAAGTTTTGCTAGCAGCCATCATCAGTTTTCCTTGCCCATACCTCTTTCACTGCTTGATGTCTTCAGCAGCCATCTTCTCTTCCTCACCCTACCCAAAGAAAATAGTGTGGTTGCCTCCAGTATCTTGTATATAAATCAAGAATGTTCTGGTGACACAGAAGAACAATGGGAATAATATATACTGACAATAGAGACTACCTTAGCTTCTCCAACTGGATTTGTGTCTATAGGTGATGGACCCATTTCAAGAGAAGTAAAGGTAGTACTTGAAAGAGTTTTGCTTGTAAGGTCCTTACCTAACTTCTCTTCAAGGCTTCTGAAGTGATCTTACTCCCTAAGCATCTTCTTAACACAGAAACTCCCTTTCTTAGGAGTTGGATTGTGTTTTTATCATTTGTTAAACAGAAACAGACACTGTGCTGGTCTGTGGAGTCTTCTTGTAATGGACTTTGGAGCTTTTAGTAATTACCTTCAACTGTCCTCCATGTTCTTGTGGTAACACTCATGCCAAAGATATCAGGTCTGTCTCCTCACAAGATCAGTGCTCCCCAGCAGCTGGGTCAGACCCATCTATATTCCACATTTAAGAAAATCATTCTCAGCTGGTTTGAACACAGGGTTATGACTTTTTTCTACCCTCCTCCCCTTCTGCCCCACGCTGCCCCCCATTTAAGCTGCTAAATCAAACACTGTGTGTGATTAATGAGGACTGAGATTATTGTGAGCATAAAGTTCAAGAGCTGAGCTGTTTATTTGTTTAAGAAAGTTGTTTTCTGAGTGCTTCTCTATGTATGTAGCCACATGCTTAGACTGAAATACCCCAGCACTGTCACTGGTTTGTATGAATATTGTTTTGACAGCAAAGAATGCTTGTAAACATCCAGGACGGGGAGGGGAAGTAATCAGTGTCTTAGGACTTGCTCCGTTTTCATGTGGTCTGTTCTCATATCAGTGGCATGGGAGGAAATGCCTGTTGAATAATACTGAGGAGACACTGTGTGTCAAAGTACACTGGTTCAGGTGAGCAGAGCCAGAATACAGGCAGAAGTTTGGAGGCAGCTTCTGTCCATCACCTTCAGCAAACAAGCATTAAAGGGAAACCCAAATCAAAACTTTCAGTTATCAGAATAAAACTCTGTTCTTCAAGTCCAAAACACAAGATGGAGGATGGTTGTATGCCTACATCGCCCAGGAACTCTGTCTAATGTCATCATTGGCAAATCAGGTACTGGATTTACATACCTGGCTGCATATATCTGTTATCCTGGTTCTCAAAAGACTGGGGTTCAGTTTTTCAGGAGTGAGATTTGACTGAACTTTGCTTCATCTTCTAAAGACCTAGCACCAAAGATATTCATTTAGTTATGTGCCTGAAGTTCTGACTGATCTTTAAATTACAGGTGCAGCTGAGGTCAAGATTGGACTCATGGACTCCAGAAGCAGAGCTTTTGATTATCACCTGGGCACTGGGAAAGTGAAGTGAATCTTTCTTCAATTCCACATTCCCCTTGGCTGGCCACTCTCATTAACTAAGTTTGACTTAACATCTTAGGTCTGCTTATAACTGAAATACATTTTAGCTGTTAATCAAAATAAATTAACAAAGGAGGGAAAACAAAACCTGACCAAATTACGTTCAGGTGAGTCTAACTGCTCTTCTAAACACTTCTGCACTTGATTTTTCTGTTAAAAATTTGCAGCAAAGATTCTGGGAAAGGGAATGGTGTTTAAATTATTGCTTCCTTTTTAGTTATCCCCATGATACAAGCATCAATGTTTTACGAGAGCAGTTCCTTTGAAAATTATCTTCTTGTGTTTTCTTTCTTTCAGAATTTATTCTAACTGAGAATAAACTGATTTTTCATCATGACACTCTTTTCTCCAGAGAATAGCATTGTTTTTCTTTTATTATTTTCTGGTTCAGTCCATTTAAGTCATGCTCCTCCTCCACTTCCTTACTGCCTTAAGCAGAGTCAGGGGTTAGTTAAGGAAAGTCGTGTCTGAGTTGTGTCCAATTTTAAGCTTCTCCCTCAAAACTAAAAAACAACGTCAAAAACTCACCCTTGATTTCTTGTTCTTAATGGGTTGATTGCCAGATTATTTCTTTAAAATTATAGCACTTGTTTCCTGTTTTCAAAGGCTAAAATCAGCCACTTAAGCATGACTAAAAAAAACCCACCAGGGTGCCTAAATTAGTTTGCCTAGTTAGAGCAATAACAGCTCTATCAAGACTGCAGGTGTCACAATACCCACACACACACACACACGTAGAGAAAACTTAAAAACAGGAGGCAGTCTTACTGAACCCAAAGGAATCTTTTTTAGCAGAGTTCATGCTTCTTAGCTCATGAGGTCAGGCTATAGAAAAGCAGCTGACACTATGATATTGAAGGCTCCAGTGGTTTTCCTGCAGGAATAGATGGATGACCTGGTTGTTTTATATTGCTGACTTTGTCCATTAAAACAGCAAAGTAAAAACTGGTTTTCCTCATGTGGGTTTCTCCTTAATGAAATTTGTTCCTTCTCATCAAACCTATTTGTATGGGTTTTTTTTCCCCTTGGTCTCCTTTTTCTTAACAGTCTCTGAGTTTCCTGACTTCCCGATTTTGGTTGTCAGGATACAGTTCATCCAAGGCTAAAGTGCTCTGACACAATCCATGCCAAAAATAAAACAATTTATGAGACATTATATCCATGCCTTATCACTTCAGTGCAGTGTTCAGTTCCTATTTGAGTTCCTCAAATTCAGAACAATCAGGAATGACCAGAACAATTTTCAGATAATAAAATCCAGGCCTATGATCGATGCCAGGTTTCACCTGCAGTGGCTGAGTACTGAGGTGTTTTATGGAAGGTTCCATTTAGGAGGTCAGTCCCCAGAATATAATGCAAATATTTGGAGAGAGGAATTACATCTCACATATATTTCCAGAGCAATCTTATTACAATTCCTCACGCATATAGATTATACCTGGTCTTTGATAATGGTGGGTGTTTTGTTGTCTTGTTTTTTCTTTTTTCTTTTTTCTGTAGGTAACTCAGAATTATCAGGATTAGAAATCTAGACATTCATCAGACTTCCTGTCATTTTCTTACTGTTGTGGTCAGGTCAGTCATTCAAAGAACTCATCATATAATTTAATGGTTAGCCTGAGTCTACTATTTCCCCACTCTCTACAGCCGTGTCACATATGTCATATATGTGTAGACAGAATAGCTTACTCATCAAAAACTAAATTCCATATTTGAGACAACGAAAACTAAGAAAGAATAAAGTTCAACAGGAAAGAATATCTTCAGAGAGCTTTAGTTTTATGATAGTAGCTTCTTTGAAAAAGTTGTTTCACTTTTTATGACCTGTTTATGACTGTAGAAAACTGTTGAAAAAAATGCTGACCAGTACACTTTTCTCCTGATCTGTCTCCTGATAAGAGAGACCACATCAGCATCAGACAGACCAGAGAAGCTGTTTTTTTACAAAATCCCATGCAGGAGTCATTTACCTGATTTATACAACTCCTGTATACATTGTGCTTTATGTAATTCTTTCTTGCTTAAAAGTCTTTTTTTTTTTCCCTCCAAACACCACCCTTTTTCAAGGCTACATACCTATCATAATTCCAAGGGGTTTAATGTCTGAATTATCTAAGCATTCAAATAGATACAACAACCCAACATAACAAAGCGAGGAAAATGGAAATATTTCTTAGCCAGGGTAAAAAAGCCAAAGCAAAAAACTTACCTGGCACTCCTGACTAAAATCAGGCTACATATCTGTATCTCTACACGTTTGATTTCCTTTGTTTCAAAGCTGAAAGAGACCTATCTATAGTATTGCTTGAAATATGGCTAAAATCTGATGAGAAAGATGATTTCAGTAAAATTCTATTATTTCAGGTTCGGGTCCTATTTCATTTTGCTTTAAGCTCAGTTGAAGCCACTCTCAGACCGTTCCTCAGTTTGTCTTCGATTTCTGAACCTGAAGCCCTGATGCAAACCCAACCCAGAAGCAGCTGAGAATATCCTGGCCTGTGTTCTCAAAAAGCTCTGGTGATTGGGGGAACCTTTGTTTCTTTGGGTTACCTACATTTGAGCAGTTTCTCACCTGCGGGCCACATATGTCTAACTAACCAGCAGGAATGGGCATATCTGCACCTGGGACCAAACTACTTTGAGATGTTCATGGAAAAACGAGGAAATCCCTGTCACTCCCTATTACTATTAGGCAATCACTTTCCCTGGGAACCTGTTTTTGCTGGAGCAGACAAGCTGTGAGCCCTGCAAGTGGTCTTTTTGTTTATGTATCTTTTCTGCTCCTCTGTTTACTTAAAGGAACAGAATTGTCAGCTCTTGTAAGGTTGGGCTGTGTAACTGATGGCCTATCCACCTCAGAGTTGCACTTCTTATTTTTCCTTTTTTTTTTTTTTTAAAAAAAAAGAAGAATCTTATCCAAACATGAGTGAAACAGGCAGATTTATGAAAGCAAAGAAGAGCAAAGTGGAAAAGGAAGTTTATGTTTTTTGTAGAGACTCGCTGCTGTGTAAATGCACTGAAAGAATCTTTTGGCTGTTTGGGCTTTTGCATAACAGCTAGAGACGCAAAGCAATTAGATTTTCTAAGTATAAGCAAGAGAATCTGTTTTGTTTATACAGAAAAGTCCCCTAGAAGAGAGGCAGGAGCGGAGACATATGTAATAAGCGCATATGTTTGGAAAGAGTATAATGTACTTATAAATATTATAGTGGCGTCGCTATAGTTAAGGGTCTGGCAAGATTTCTGTTGTAAACCCTTCTTGTCAGAGGTTCAGGACAGAGCTGTAAAAATTCCAAGCTGCAGCTTGGCATGTGAGGGCTCAAGGCAGGAGCACGGGTTTCCCTTCTGCCCCCTCAATAAATTGGCACAGACCTGATTGTCCCTAGGGAAGTGATGTTAGGCAGAGCCCTCGCCTTTCTCTCTGAAAAGCAGATGGTTTGTATTCCTGTCTTGTCAGAAAAAGCTGGGATACTGAAAATGTACTGGGACATCAGTTCGTGCTGTAGAAAGGAACGCCAGTGTGTTGAGGTATGGTAGGTAGAAACAAACCGTGCAAATGAGCAAATCCTTTCATGTTTGGATCCAATTTGCATATCTCTAGACATTTGGCTTCCCAAAGAGGTGATCATGCAACTTCTTAGCAAGTTGCTTTCATAGGCAAATGTTGCAAAAGGGAATGGAAAGCAATTAATGATTTTAGAACTGCACATTTTGTGAGTCTATTTGTGGTTTACCCGTGGTATTTTTTTCGTAGTTGAACTTAATGACAAAAGGAAGCACCAGGATCTGTTCTTGATCCACAGACTGTAAGGCTGTGATGTTTTTGTGTATTAACTGGCAAATCTGGCACTAGTAACAAAGGCAAACTTAACTAGGAATAAAAAGGAATTCATCTGCAGTAAATTTAGGCTATCCAAATAACCAATGAGAAAAGGAATATTTTACATTTAGGTAGTGTATATGCTCCTTAAATTAAACAGAAAAGTCACCAGAAAAAGTCCGCTGTGTTCTGCTCAGCTAAATACCTTAGGATTCCTGCACACGGTATCTGAGCTTGGCTTTTACCAAACAGGAGCTGCAAATCCGCTTGTGAAGGATCAAACTGAACACTGGAAGTTTTTATATAGGAGATGGTGGATGCATAAGCACTATACATATTGATAGCTCTAATTACACAGGGATTTAGGGACCTAGTTTCGGGGCTAACATTTCATGTGAACGTCACCTGATCTGGTCTGTGTGGCTTAGATACATATTACTGACCATTAAATTATCATTGATATCGTTACCTTTTGGTAGTGGCTAAAGAGGAATGAATTCTATTCAGGTATCAGGTTGACAAGAGCAGTGCTGCAAGAGACATCTTGAACCGCCAAGGCAAAAGAAAAGATCATCGAGACAATAAATCAGTAAACTATGCAAAATGTTTCACTTGTGCCAAGAAAGATTGTAGACTACAAAACATGTGTTTTTACCATGATGGTTGCAAAGAGAATTTAAGCTGAAAAATGCAGTTCCGTTCATTAGTTTTACTAGAAATTGTTAGTCGGGCAAAAATCTAATTTGCTAAAGGTGCTGTCCCTTCTGCTTCCTTGTCTGCTGTGTAAGTTCAGTGCCTGTAGGCCAAGTTTTGTATTGATACTCATCCTGTGCAACCTCACTCAACTGAGTGATACAGGGTATAAGGCAGAGCTGTAATTGTCCCCTAGGATTCAATCTAGCTTCAAGTAAACATCTCCCAGAGAAGCTGTGTTGTCTATTGAGGTAGCTCCTCTCATTTTGAAGTGAGGAAGTCGAGGTAAGTTGCTGTTGGCCTAAAAATCCCATTAAAGGGACATTGGGAGTCTGATTGAAATGCAGAAAATTTGGAGCCAAGACTGCCTTCCCAATCTACACCAAATGTATTTTGCAAAACGGTGGGACATGTAGAAATAAAGTGCAAAGCAGGGCATCATACAGCTGTTGATTTTAATATCGATCCTTATGGATTAGATGCCTTATTTCTGTCTGTCCAAGTAAAATCATTTGAGAGAAAATCTGATCTTTTCTGCTTCACAGTAATTGCTCTCAGTATTTACTCCTCCTTTATACTGGAAAGGGGAAGACTGAGCCTAAGGTAAGACCAACCCTCCATTTTTTGGCCTTTTTAAGTAAAGACTTAATCACTGTCTGTAATTACCTACATAGATCAGTGTTTTTCAGGACTGAAAGATAAAGGGAAAAAATAGAGATCTAGTGGCTGGAAGCTGAAGCTGTATTAATACAGAGAGGAAATAAGTAACATATTTTTAAAGGTGAGGGTAATTATCCATTGGAACAAATTACCATGGGGATTTGATGGATTCTTCATCCCTTGAAGATTTTAAATAAAAAATGAACATCTTTCTAAGGCTGTGATCGAAGTCAACTTGGAGTTATGGGTTTGCAAGAATCACTGGGTGAAATTCAAAGACTGGTGCTGTGCAGGAGGTCAGACTAAAGTCTTATAACTGTCTCTCTTCTGAACTTAATAATTCCTATTGGTAGAGGGAGAAGAGGTATCGTGTTCTGTAGCCAGAAGTGGCTACAGTCCCATGTCTGAATTTCAAAAATAGGCGAACTTTTGGAATGGTAGCTCATTTCACTTTGAAATACTTTTGTGTAGCTCTGTATACATCTTAATTAACAGCACTGGAAAAAATATGAGCGGCCCTCAGCGCATGTTTTCCAGGCGATAACAAAGGAAGATGTGGAATTACATTTATTTATTTATCTATTTATCTATCTATTTATTTATTTATTTATTCTATTTTAAACCAAAGAGTCTCCTTGGAACTGCTTGGCTTGGCTCTGTTCTTTAGTGACAATTATAATTCCAGTGGCAATTACTCATTCATTTCACCTAGTTTGCTTTGGAGGGGACATTGACCACGTGTAATATTTAAGCTGCAAATAGCTATAGCCATATAGCTAAAACTGCAATTGCTCTCTCCAGAACATATATGAAGTTGTGGAAATTCATTTTTTCCCCTCTGTAAGTAAACTGCAGCCAGATTATGTCTAACATTATCCTCATTGCTATGTAGGAGGACTTTGTGTGTGTTTGCACATATATTTGTCTGTGTGCACAGCTCCATGCATGTGAGTGATGGGTAATTTCAGTAAAATAAAGAGAGAGAGAGAGAGAAACCATGGAAAATCCGATCCAGTACTACTGAATTCCTGGACAGGTAGTCCATGCATCAATCTCTCCTCACTTTACATTCTCAGGACAGTTCAATATGCCTGAGGCCTCAGAGGAATTTTTCTCATATGCCTTCAATGTTTTTATAAGACTGCCTTGGCAGGAAATACATATGTTCTTAATAATGATTAAAAAGAATAAATTCACCTTTCAGAATCAAAGTGCAAATGGCATAGCAGGTGTAATTGAGGCAAATGATGATGGTATTTATCTGTCTTTACAGAAAAAGCTCAAGGGAGTTTACTATCTCCACAAAGATAGAATATTTTTAGTAGATTTTGAGTATATAATTTGCCAAGAATTCAAGGCTGAGTATAAAACCTGCCATTCAAACAATAAATATGAACATTAAACTAGGGTGAAGAAGTTTTTAAAAAGGAAAAACATTAAAAAGACTTTGAAATAACTCAGGTATAAACTCCACATGAAAAATCCAACAAGGCAACTGAAATGAAAAGGAATGTTCAGCATGGGACTTCTGCACTACAAACACAGGAAGAAAATCTATTTTATGATCAGATGACTAGCCTGAGGTCCTCCTGCTGACATGAATTTTCACGTGATTAAATAAAGAACATAAGGAATAAACACTCTGCATGCAAGTCTAAGTATTTCAAGGTAGTATGTAGGTAGCTCTTAGTGAAGTGCTCTGGGGTAAGGTACGCTATATCTCTTAGACTCATGCATATTTTTGTGATGTTGTGAGAAATCCTGGCTTTTAACATTCTCCAAAAGTAGTTTTGAGATCAGACTCTCACCTTGCATCACCTTGTCCCTTCCAGCTGGCAGCATACATCAGAACAATTATGAAGAAAACAAAAAACGAACAGAAAAGTTTAGGCTCAAAGCAGCACATTTGACCAGCTCTTTCCTCCAAACTGGAGTAAAGAGGATGGAAGGAGAAAATAACATGTTGTTCACAGATTTCACAACTCCGATTCATGGAATATTTGTTATAATTATTTATTTTATTTGCCTATCACCATGGCAGCTGAGTCCTTCATGTATAAAAAAAAATTAAAAACACATTGGGGCCACATTTCATGAGCTCTCAAATGTTACTTTCTGGTGTAATTGTTTCTCCTTCATTGACTAGTAATTAAGCTGCAGTATGCCTAGGCTTGCAAATCCAGCAAACTCGGAAAATTCCTTTAATTTTTAAAGTTTGTTTGTTTGCCAGGTGGTTTTTTCCTCCAAGCTTGTCCAACTTTGAAAATTACAACTTAAGTAAAACCAAAAACATAAGTGTCATGGATTGCTGAGGGATTACCTTACCACATTAATATTCAATAATGCCAGCTGCCCTTGTTCAGCACATGACGGCCTTGATTCAGCAGGGTCCTGAAATGGGGTCCAAAAGTTTGGTGAAGAGAAAGCTGGTCAACATTTTCAAAGATAGATTTTTTTTTTTTTCTCAAGTACACAGACTGTTTACAACCACTTCTGTTAAGAAAAAGAGTTTGGTAATCTTCCACAAAATGTTTTGATTTCAAGAGCTGGAAACCTCCCCCCCCCACACCAGCCCCCATAATTTTCAACCCTGTCCAATGGAAATGCTTCCAAAATTTTCTAACTTCTTTATTTTTTGCCTCTTTTTTAGCTTCTACCAACCAAACTCTACCTTTGGGGCATGTATAAAGTGCTGAGGGCTGTGTATAAAGTACTCAGGCTGTATGACGCGTATGAAGGTGAGAAATAAGACTGTAAAGTGGGACACCTTTAGATTATGTAAAAACTTTTCTGGGTCATGCAGTATTTCGCAACATATGCATTTGCCAAACCATGCTCTGGTGATAGAACCTTAGTGTGTGATGTCTTGCTTAGCCAAGAGGTTAAGGATGATGAAGATGAAAACAAGTTTTGCTGGAGCTAGCACAAGAACTGCCAGATGCAGGGCAAAACAGTGACACAGGTAGTTTCCTTTGTACTCATCGATGAGGAAAATTAACTTCATCTCAGAATTACTACATTGCTTTAAGCCCAAAACTGTAGGGTAATCCTTTTAACACAGCAAAGTGCAAAAAGGATGGTTGACTGTGGGGAGAGGCAATGGAGTGCTCCCAGGTTTTTCTCTCATGAGGCCTTCACTTGCTTTCCAAGTGATTGCCTGTGGTTTCATTGGACTCACTTGACCAGAGGGATGGGTCCCTGTATGACTCTGTAGAAGGAGCAGCAGGACTCAGGGTGAGGGCTGGCTTTGGGCAGAAAGTTTTCCAGTCTTCAGGAAATGAAGCTTTAGCACCCTGGAACTGCAGGCAGGAAGAACAATCTTTGTGCCAGCAGAGATGAGAGCTGGGATGCTGTCCTATTGGGCTTTGGGGTTGGGGAGCATGCAGGCTGCCGGGAGGGAGCCATGCCGGCGGCAGAGCCCTCGCCCCGCTGCTTCTCACCCTCGGTACCTCGGTGCTCCCACGATGCAAAAGTGTTTCCAGATGAATGGATCATGTCCAAGTGTTTGCCTTTTGGCTATTAGCACTGCGAGAGCAAACAAGTTTTCTCATGGCTAACTAATTTCCTTCGATTCCTTCCCCCCCCCAGAAAGTCACTTCTTGTTTGTAGTGCCATGACAACATCACTGCGCTATCCAGAGAGAGTGTGTTAATCCAGGAAGGGACAAATCTGAGAGGCTTGACTGGCAATTTTTAAACTCCAGATGGCTATTCTCCAACTACCTGTCGGCTTGAATAGGAAATAAGTCCCCTGACAGGCTCACTTCCTTCCGTTTGCATTGTTTTCAGCAAAAATAGATTTTTAATAACTCCCATAATAACGTTCCTGCAAGGTGCGGCCTGCAAACATTAGCCTGAAACAGGACAAACATATTGCGATGTCTGTTGACTTTTCACCTATTGATGGCCCATAGCCAGTGGGCTGCAGCTGATTATTAACAATAAAATAGGAAGTAACCTTAGATTAAGTATTGCTAAGAAGTGCCCAATATCCAAAGTTTGTGAGCAGAACCTCAGGTGCTGCAGTGAGGATCTGCTCTGAATGTTTAGGGATGCTGGTGAAATTAATAAATTTAATTTTGTCCCTCATCTTTTCTAATTCATCAAGTCCTTTTTATGATATTTCGTACCTGTGCATTAATGTATCACAGCTGAGAATGTGTGGAACAGTAGCTGGTTTATTTTAGTTTGCTTTTAAGCTGACTGTAACTTTTCTTCAATGACTGCTCTGTTGTTCAGCACTTGAATTTTCTCCCAATGTGTGCATGCTGTCTTACCTTATGCCAAACTTTAGCAGCATTTCTGAAAATTCAAATATATGTGGCAGTGATACTGGAATTCGGAGTCTGCACTTTGAAGGGCACCTCAAAACTCTTCTGATTTTTTATACTGTCTCTCATACTTCCATCATTTGTGCCAAGAGTTTGATTAGAGACAGTTTGTGTAGCCACCCACCGTACAGCTTCTAGGAGTTGAGATTATTATATACCGTACCCTATCCTATCCTATGCTTTCAGTTACTGTTTTGCACCATGGCCGATAAAGCATATTACAAATTATAATGATGTGACTGTACATATTTACTAAACTTTTTGGTTGCAATGGGAACATTTTTTAAAGTAATTATTTCATATAGAGACAAAACAAGTCAGATCTGATTGAGTACAGAAATGTTCCAAACCATCAGTCTCAGTATTCCTATACTTTGAATTTTGGTAAACTTGACTTGCTAATTTAAATAGAACCATTGCCAAAACTGTGGTATTCACCTCTTCTCCCCAAGATTCATCCACAACCATGGAGCAAATGCAGCACCTCTAACATTTTTGTGCTTTATGCCTTATATATGTGTGTTGATATATATGTAAAATTTCCAAAGGTTTCAAAAGTTCCCTACCTCAGAGTATAGTTTTTCATAAGACCAAATCAGATCCAGTAACAGAATCTGTTAGAAATTGTTCCTTCACATTACAGTAGCCTTCCTAAGAGTTAATTACAGTTTTCCACAGCTAGCTGTTTCTTTCTAAAGTCTGTGAGGCATTCCATATGTTCTCACTAGCTCACACTGTAGCTGGAGACTTTATTTTGGTCTATATATAGCAAGTAAATAGTCCAGATATGCTCAGATTTGTTTTGAAAACTTTAGTCTGGCTAAAATGAAGGATGTGACATTTAGAAGTGAATTTATGAAGCTAGGAACAACAGCAAGGAGCAGCTGGGAAGAGATTCAGGGACAGAATTATCTCTTAACAGTCTCCACTTGTACAGAGTGCTGATTACTTCAGAAAAAAATCCTTCCCCAGCTATCACTTGAAGTTGGACCAAGAAGGATTGAAAGGGCAATGGTAGGCTGGGAGCATTGGTTCAAGTGCTAATTGTGGAGCACATTGCTAGGGATCATTTCTGTGAAACCATACTTTTAATTTACAAAATCACCAGCACTGCTACATGTCTGCAAGCACCCCCATGCAACCCACCCTGGGATTATAGATAGTGTACAACTACACAGCTGCCATATAGGGGAAAGCTTGTGGGACAGCTGGACAGAGGGCAGAAGGAGCAATCCCAGAAGGGACACCAGCAGAGACATAGGCAGGAGGAGAAAGATAAGAAGAAAAGCAGCTGTGCATAGCAGGACTGTAGAAGCGGGGTAAGAAACCATACTGGGTCAGGCTGTGTCACTAGGAGAAAGACTGAGGACACAGAAGGGTGAATAGATTTCTTACACCTTTAATAAAACTGGTGAGGAGTGAGCAGGAGGGGCAACAAAAAGGGAAGCCCTAGGAGCAGATGATGTAACAGGAGGAGAGGTCCCATTTAGAAGCAGACAAACAACATTACAGAAGGCAGGAAAGCAGTGACGAGTTTGTTTAGGGGAAAGTATGGTATTACCTGATAGTAGCGCCAGGATGTGTGAGATCATGTCATTACTCCCTATTCTGCTGTATATCCTCTCCTCTGCAGGTGCCTGCACACCTCTGTGTTTTTGTGCCCTTGGTTTTGGTAAAAATAGGGAAAAAGGCTTAGCATAGCCCAATTGTGGTATCATATGAAGACAGGAAGGCTCAGCTACATGTAGTCCAAATTTAATTTATTTGGTGGTGACTACTGACATTTTCTTTTGCAGTTGTACTGAGTCTAAAGCAGGTTTATATGGTGCGAGATGAGTTTGATAAAATGTGTTGCAATTAGCAACTCTTTAAACTCTTTAAAGCCATCCCAGCTGTGTACAAAGAGAGTTCACACTGCTATGATGGCATACGGTTGCTACCATGTACACCAAACTCCTACCCTAGCTCCAGACCCAGGCTTTCCTGTCTATACAAGCCCTGAAGCTCAGTGCTGTCTTCTTGTATCTGCCACATAGAGACATTAACTATGGATCTGGTTTTACTCTAACTCCATTGGTTTGTATGGAGATGCTTCTGATGCCTTTCAAAGACACAGCTAGTCTTAAGCATTGTTGTCTCTCTCTGGTCTTAAAAAGAATGCAAATGTTTACTAGGTGGCCCTGGAGCTTTTGTAAAAGCATTTTAGTTCTTGTTTTGTGATACTTTTAAAACATAAGTGGTTGATATTGAAAAGTGTTACAATGGTATTTTAATTTTTCATTGAATGTTACCATTTGTAGTATTATTTTTTAAAAAATGAATTTGTCATGTAATACAGTGTTAGTTCAGTCTCCAAAAAACCAAGCAACTTCTAACAAAGCTTTAATTGGATTTTAATATTGAACCTTTCGTTTCAACTGGTATCAAACTGCTTTTGCCCTTCGTATGACTTTTTACAAGCAATTGCGGCATTTTTGGTGAGGGTGAAGATTGTGTTTCCAATAAGTCACGACTGGATGGTGTCAGTCCAGAGCCTGATCACCTCTGCTTTTAAGTCCCCACAAAAATTTGAAAGTTTGTAGTAATTATAAATGCTTATATGGGCAGAATACTAATTGACATATTTGCAGCACTCTCGATGTCTCAGTGGCACTTTGGTCTGGACTTAGTTGAATATAGCAACCAAGAAAAAATGACCCTAACAAAGTTATTATGTAACATTCACAACATTAGGCGTAGTAAAGAAATGTAAGCAGACAGCCAAAACCTCAATTAAAAGCAATATGATGTGGCTGTCAAAACACTCCACCCTTGCGAGCTCAAGTAGGTAAACCTTTCGGGCTACAGGCACAATGGGAAAAGACTAATTAAGGAAATGAGGTAAGATTTCTTAATATTACACTAGTGACATAAAAGCTTGCTCCATGCCATCCTTTCCATATGAAACACTTCGTTTTCCTGGAGCTCCACATGACTGTTACTTCACTTAGTTCACTTTCAACCATATACTATCTCTGTGCATGCGTTCAAGTTGGCTCTGATAAACTGACTGCACAATGTATACATGTGTGTGTATACCTATGTGTGTGCATATATATGTGTGTGCACACAGTAAGTATCCGTATGTGTGCATACATACGCATCTGTGCAGGGAGAGGGAGGCTGAAGCAATGGCATCTTTTGGGCTGGAAGGGCAGGAGTGGACAGCAGTGACCGCAACACGTGGTGCATGGTGAGGCTGAAGTGATCAGTGCTAGAGGGGGAAGCCAAAGCCCTTGATAAATGTCCACACTCCTAAATGCATGCACACACTTCTGTCGTAAGACGTGTTCCACTCGGGAAGTACTCAGTGTTAGGAAGAATAAATAACTGGGCAGCAGAAGAGATTTCTGTGCTCTGAGAAGAGTTAGAATACTGTATAAAAATGACAGTGTATTGTAGATTACCACCTGAACTGTTTCATTCATAGTTCTTGTGGACAGAGAGAGAATAGGCTCTTGTCTTTTCACTCTCTCTGTGCCATGCTCCATTGATTTTCACCTACTAATTGCTACACTCTACAATGTAAATAAAATTGCAGCGTCTGTCTTTGGGGTTTAGTGGGGGTGGTTAAGAGGGTTGTCTTTGTGATTATTACTTTTGGTGTTGTCTTTTTCCTTTCTTACAACGTCTTATTTGTATTTTATTTCCTAGATAACAAAGACTGACATGCAATTAAGGTCATTTGACTATAACCAAGAATTCAAAAAAGGTGAGTGATGAGGAATGTATGATTAATGTACAAATGAAAAAGCAGTCCTACTCTTTCCCTCTCTTATCAGCTTTTAATCCCTCTGACGTACTTAACTGGCTCCAGTTGATGTCACTGCTAGTTTTATGTGGCCTGTGAATTTTTCAAGGAGCAGCTTCAAATTTCCTTGAGTTAGAGGGAGGGGAAAGAACAGAACCGCACGCCAGTAAAAGTGCTATCATGAGAATACTAACCATAAAGACTGTATAATACCTAATGTTCTCAACAGTAGTATTTTATTCAGGCGCAAGATCTGAGGGCAATGAGATGGGGAACAGATTTTCTTAAGAAGATAGCAGCAGATAAACCCATGTCAGGATGCGACTAATTATGATCAGACAAAGAATAGATGGCTAATGTACGAAGACTTAGTGGAAGTTAGCAAAAGAGCTGGAGAGAGAACTAGTGAAAAAAGATGACATCTGTCACCTGATGTATAGGCAACATAATATCATCACTTCATACCTCCCTCCAAAGAATGAGTGGGAAAAAATGACCTCATAAGGTCTATATTATCCTTCTGAGGGATTTTCATGCATCTTGGGGAAAGTGCCAAGAACACTGGAAGTAGGGGAGTGTTAGCTGTTTCCAAAGCACCAAAAGCAAATGGAGAAAAGGGATAAACTGGCCCAAAGAAGCAGAAAAAATTACAATTTTGTGGCAGGTCGCTCTAGGTCTCATTGACCTTGGCAGTAATACAAGGGTCATTTTTTATATGAGTGAACTGTCCTTGAGTAATTTCTAAGGCATCTACAAACAAGCTTTTCTTCCACATCAAACATGCTTGTCATGTTGTCCTTTCCAAGAAATGACAAATAAAAAGAATTTTTTTTTCTTTTGTATGCTGGGAAAATCCAGCTTTTATCTATCATTCTTTAACTTAGCCCTTCTTAAAAAAATTATCTAGGCGCTAGCACATTAAATATGTGCTTCTATTTTCTCTCTTGTGGAATAAAAAGTTGTGCAGCAACAGACTGAACACTTTGTAGGAGAAGTTTAGCTTCATAAGCAAGAGAGGAGTATGACATTTGAGAAGAGTGAAGCAGGAATACTGCGCATTTGGTACAAATATTGGATTTGGCCTTTCAGAAAATATGAAGAACATCTAAGGTGACAGTCACCCCTCCTTGTCCCTGCTTGCTTTCTGCCCCAAGTCACAGCTTCTTCAGAATAGACACCTATCTGTTAGGCACACTTAAGTGCCTTCTGGAAGCCTCTCTCTCCTTTGACTGCACAAGAAGCTAATCTTCTAAATTAAACACCTAGGTTAGTGGCTGAAACCAGCAATAGTTAGTGATTTTCAAAGGGGGAAGTGGAAGGCTAATTTCCTCTATTCCTTTGAAAATTTGCATTTGAAAAGACCATGTATATTTGGTAAGGTGTGGAATGGGAGAGTTGTGTGACCCCTCCTGCTCCACTTAACATTTATTACCTTAATTTGGGGATCTAGTGGAAGATGGCTACTGGCTGTTACACTCCAAGCAGTATCCAGGCCTACAAGACTGTCTCCATGATGATTTTAATCGTCAAACTGACATGGGCTGAGATGTCATGTAAGGATGGATGTGTGTGCTGAGTGGCAACACGACACCATATAAACAATTGTTGAGGCTCCTAGACTTGGTGGCATGTGAGATGCTGAAGTACTCAACACATTCCTTGCCTCATCCTTCGAAGATGCAGCCCTCTCCCGGATCTCTGTGCATACTGGTATAAATTTGTGTGGGCAGGGCAGCCAAAAATAAGGGAGCAAACATTTAGAGAGAAACTGGTGGAATGCACCTGAAGGGGTTGATTGCAACACTGCTGTCTGTCCCCAGCAAAAAATCATGGTGACTGAGGAAGATCCCTGATAACTGGAAAAAGATTAACATAATAAGCCCATCTTTACAAAAGAAGGGTCTGGGGAACTAGTGATCAGCTCTACTGAAAAATCATGGAGTACATCCTCCTCGACTGTGTTTCCAAATATATGAAGGACAAGAGTGTAATCAAGAGCAGGAGGCATAGAAATACCAAAGGTATCATGCTTCACCAGCCTGATTGCCTTCTATGATGAAATGACTGTGGATGAAGGAAGAGGAGTGAATGCAATATATCTTAGAAGGCTTTTGAGACCATCTCCCACAGCATTTTCAATAGTAGTTTGAGGCAATGTGGGATGGATGAGTTATTAGAAGAGTTGAAAATTAACATGATTGGCAGGCTCCAGGGGTGGTAATTGATGGCTTGCTGTCAGCTTGGGTTCCATCAACAAGTATAGTACCCAAAGGGTTGATACTAGGACTACTTGTTTAATATCTTCATCAGTGGCCTGGATGATATGTCAAAATGCACCTTCTGGAGATTTCTGGATGGTGGTGCCCCAGGGGGAATGGTTGACACACAGTGTGACCAAACTGCAAGCACTGAGAAAAACTTTAGATCTGGGCCCATAAAAACTGCACAAAGTGCATAGTTGTACACCTGGGGTGGGGTAACCTTCTGCATCAGTGCTGGCTAGGAAATGACTGTGCTGTGGAAAAGGACCTGGGGGTTATGACAGGTGCCAAATTGCAAATAACCTAGCAATGAGGTCTTGGTGTAAATAAGGGAAACCATGTACTACATTAGGAGGAGCCTGGACAGCAGATTAAGGGAACTATCTCTACTTGGTGTTGGCAAGGCTGCACCTGAAATACTGAGCCAAATTTGGTTTCTCCAGTTAAAGAGAGATACCGAGAAACCATATGAAGTCCAGTGGAAGGCTACAGTGATACTTAGGGATGTGGAGCAAATGGCCTATTAGAAAAGGCTGAGGGACATTGGCTTATTTCATTTGATAGAGAAGAAAAAGTGATGATCAAATACAACTTAGAAATTCTAAAAATAAAATTATAAAATTGCAAGAGCCAAACTCTTTTCAGACAACCTGTTAGTAGACAACTAGGCTAGTTAGTTAGACTTTCAAGGGGAGATAATTGCAGGTTGTGTCTAGGGTGGTTCAGACTGAAAATTTTGAAAAGTTTATTTGTCAGCAGGTAGTGTGGCTCTGGAATAGCATATCTGAGGAGGTGGCAGAATAGTCATCTGTGGAGGTTTTCAAGATTCATCTAGCAAAGTGGCAGCTGGCCTAACCTAGCGTTGGCCACAGTCTCTGACTGGTCTAGACAATCTACAGGGGTTTTCCCTGCAACCAGCTTTTCTAAGACACTATGACAACACTCTCCTCCAGCATTTAATGGTTCCCTTTTGCAATCCTACAGTCAGTGCTGCTCAGGAATATTTTTAACCTTCTCTGATTAAGGGCAGGGCAGTGCACATAGCATAGCGGCAGATGAAACATCATGGATACTTGAAGAAATGAAAAAAAGCTACATGGAGTTGAGAAAATGGAAAGCAAGGCCCCTTTTTTCCTGTGAGGCCCAGAATTGGTTTTGAAGAACTTTTTACTGTCATGCTAGAAAGCAATTTTCTGAAGTGGACTTGGTACGGTGGGTAGATGGCTCACAGAGAATTCTATTATTTACATTTTAACCTGTTCATCAGAACACTTAATATGTTTTTGTACTTGCTTATTCTGCAAACTTGTCTTGTACTGCCCTATTAATATCTGCATCATGCTCAAAATCCTTCAAGATTTATTTTCCTATTTCTCTCTTGTGCATTTTATTGAATTATTATACCTTCCCCCACTCCTCAAAAAATCCTCAGTCCCACCCATGGCGTTTGAGCTTGTCACTCTTTTCTGTGGTCTTCAAATGACTGTAACTATTATCAAGGCAGAAATATGGTTCAGATGTTTTCCTGGGACTTGGCAAAAAACCTTGTTTAGTTCTCTGGGCAAGCTGCTTATACTCAGATCTGAAAGGGCACCTAGACCTCTGATTTTTACAGAAATATATAGGGATAACACCCTAAATAGGTCAGTCCATATTTGTTTTTACAGGGACATATCTTGTTTGTCTGTAATCTTCTTTGTCATATAAGACGGCTTTTGGCTAAAAACATTAAAGTCTGGAATGGTCTGATATTATAATTTTAATATATGGAAGAACAAATTATGTTAAAACATAGGTAAGGATGTCTGCCATCCTAGGGTCCTAAATCAAAAGAAATGTTGTCCTCTCCTCTCCTCTCCTCTCCTCTCCTCTCCTCTCCTCTCCTCTCCTCTCCTCTCCTCTCCTCTCCTCTCCTCTCCTCTCCTCTCCTCTCCTCTCCTCTTTCTTCCAAAAAGATATTTTTCCCACTGAAATCCTTAGCAAGAGAGTATTACTTTGTACTCAGTTGCAAATGTTAACTCCTCAATTTTTATCTGCCTTGATTTCTTTTTCCTTTGAAATACCAAAAGGGATTAAAGCATAAACTGGATTAACTGTTCACCAAATGCAATTTTGTTAAGTGAAACTGTACTTATGGGGACGTGATGGCTCAGTGGATTGATGAAGAGATACTATTCTAGGTCACTTGTTCAAAGTGATGTTAGTTTGGTAGTGACTGAAAATACATTGCTTGTCATCTGGGAGCTTTCTAGCAATGAAGCCAGTAAGGAACTAGTTGCAACCAGGTCCTGAGGGAATCTCCATATCCTAATATACGTACCAAAATAGCTAGTAACTCCCTCTTGCTTTCACAGGCCTTATGGAAAAATCAAGTGCTAAGAAGGGGTAGAGCAAGATCTGGCACAACAGACAATAGCTTTAAAGCAACCTCTACAAATCACACTTGAGGTACTTTGGTGAGGCAATGTCAAGAAACTTGTTCTGTGGAGTTGGTCTATCATTTCCTTCAAATGCTGCGATGCTTCTCACAAGGGCTAAGAAGAGAGAATGAAACGTCTTTTGAATTGAAAAGAGAGCAAGCTTTTTAAGTCATCTGATTGTCAAGAAAAACATTTGAAAAGCAAGGCTATTAGGCTGAGTAATTTCCAGAGAAAGGTAGTGGACATGCCCTTACTTGAATCATTTAAAAGAAAGATGAACTCCTCCCATCACTGTTATCTAATTACAAGGATGAGTAAATAGGTATGGGCAACATTTTCAAACCTGGGTTCTAAATGTTTGACACAATATCCAAAGGAAGATATGAAAAAGGCGGGGTGCTTTTCACACAGAATGTCATTAAGAGTAGTGAAAGCTCAAGGTCTCAGCCCTATTGTCAAAGAAATGTTGAGATTAAAAATTAAAATTAAATTGCTGAAAAGTGTAGGCTGAAAAAACCCCTATACTTTACTGCATTGTATTGCATGTAAAAAAAAAACCCCAAACCAACAAAAAACAACCCAAATTATTATCAAAGCAAGAGAAAATAGAGTTATTACATGGTTGACTGAGAACATCCAACCTATTCATTTGAATTCCTGACTGGAGATGGGGATTAAGGACTGTTGGTAGCAAAGAAAAGGTCAGTAGCAGAACAAGTGCCATTAGGAACACTGTCACTAAGACATCCCAGGAAAGGGAACAGAAGTGACTGTTCCTCTGCAGCTTCCTTGGTTTCCAAAACAGGTGACAGAAGTAAAGATGAAAGGTGACAGCTAGGCCTCAAAAGGGTTCAAGCATCTTCCTTTCCTGTTCCAGTTAGCCTCAGGGAAAGGACCCTGGAGGGGTTTTGCCTGCAGGTTAAAGCAGCCTTCCTTGGAGGAAGACCATGTCATGACTCCCTGCCATATGGGGGAAAGGGAAGCGGTGTCCAAGCACATTGCCCGATTCTCCACTATTTCACCCCAATACACTGCTGCTGCCATGACATTTAGAGAAACAGCTGCAAGATAGTCCAAGCTTAATTCAGGGTATCACAGTCAACTGAGGGATTTTGATGGCCCCCTTGCTTAGAAGCTGTTTTCACATTTGGGCTCCAGTTCCCCATCATCCAGTGTCGAGGAGCACAGCTTTGCTGAAATCCAAAGTGAATGGCGGTGGTGACTCTCACTCAGGTGCTGCCATTCACACACTAAGCTCCTCAGCCTCAAAGGCCTGACCAGGCAATGCTAACAATAAACAAACCATAATAACTCACAACTGCGGCTGAACCCAGCCCTTAATGACATTGTTCAATACAGCTTCAACACTGTGAAGAGCTTCATCGCTTCGTTCCCATGCCCCTAGGAGCATTTCCAGATTGGCTTTACCAAGGGTGATTCCAACAGCTTATTCTAATTCAGGGAAGCTAACCTGCCGTGAAACCTGATGCTTGCTGCAGAAACAGGTTATTGCAGGGTAACAAGTGGCTTTTCTTTCCTGAGCCTCAGCTGGCGGTACGGTACCACAGGAGGGCACTCATATTAACGTGTACACCTCCCCGAGCTGCACAACACCTTGCAGGTGTGCTCAGCTGTGCAGCAGAGCTCAGAGAGGGCTTGCAAGGAGCCACAAGCCGAAGGCACCCTTCACGGTCTGTGTCTCCGGTGCAGCTAACTGTTGGTTTGTATTTTGTTTTGACTTTTGGGTAAAAACGAAGCAAAATCTGAAAAAAAAAAAAAAAAAAAGGCAAAGTCTGAAAAAACCCAAAGAGCAGTGTCTGAAAAAACCCAAAAAGCAGTGTCTGATAGCACCGTTTATTTTTTGCTGGTGGGCTGAAAAGTTTTGACCCTGGGAAAAAGGTATTGATAAAGTCGTAGAGAAGAGTGGTGAAGGCATCATTTCTGATTTCCATCAGTGAGAAAACAACTTATGGAAACTCCTCTCTGGTCACACGGTGCAGGAAAGGAAAGTGTGCTGCAGACAGATATTGCTGGCAAGGCTTGAATAATCACCATTTGAAAGGGTTTATCTGCCAGTGACTCCCAAAGTGTCTGAGAACACTGTGGCTGATTCAAGAGACTGCTTTCTGGCAAATCTTTGATGATTTCAAAGAAAAGTTTGAACTTTTGGTCAGATTGTTTCTCATTGTTGCTGCAGATGGTTTGATCAAATGAAAGCGTGCACCACAATGCATAAATTAAAGCTAGAGGAGTCAGAACTTTGATGCTTGCCTCAGTATTTTAATTCTTTTTAAGAGGTGCTTTTGGATTATTAAGGGATGCAGAAAAAGTGAAAAATGCAGAATATTTACTTCCCAAAGCTTTGTGCTCAAAGCCAGTATCACAAGATGTTGAGCGAGCATCACAGGGAGATGTTACCAGCTTCTCAGATGTGTATGGTTGAAGGATGAGCAGCCCAACTGAAACTCTGGCAAAGATCACCAGGCAAAATTTCTTGTGCGTTTTTTTTTTGGTTGGTTGGGATTTTTTGTTTGCTTGAGGGGTGGTGTTGGGTTTTTTTTTTTTGTTTTAGTTTTTTATTTTCAGCCACCCCCTTATAGACACACTATCAGCCTCAGCCTATTTTTCCCTGGAAGTCCACTTTTCCTCTGGCTGTATTACATTCTATGAGAAATAGCCCAGTGCATCCTGTAGCTTGGGAATGAATAGACATTGTCAAGATTTTGTAAACTACTTAGCTCCAGCTTCACACAGGTCCTCCTGTGTAAGCAGCTTAGTCTAATATTAGTCTCTTCTGAAAATCTTCATCTCTGGAGCCAGGCAGCCCTAGATGGATAAATGAAAGGGGAATGTGACAGTGTTCAAAATCCGCCTGGCCCAGACAGATAAATATCAGGTTAGCTTGAAGGTTTTCACCTCTGCTGCCGGGAGTTATATTTTTTTCATGGCAGAGTCCTGTGGGCTAATTTCATAGCTGGTGTAAATCAACATTGCACAACATACCTTGGTGTAATGATGCTGATTTATGCCAGCTAAGAATCTGGCTGCTCGTACTCCTACCAGTGCCGCACTGACTTATAAATCTTCCTTTTACAAACCTGTGGATGAACCAGAGGAACTGTTGCTGAGAGCTGTATGTTTCAAAATTGGCCTCAAGAAAATAGGGGAGTCCCAGCTTCAAACCAGGACAAAAGAAATGTAGGCATCGAAGAGGCTTTTTTCCCAGAGGTGCTAGTTTTACTTCTGTGGAAACCGGAATCCCCCCAGCACCTCTGAAAGCTGGGTATGGGATTGGGAATTCAGTTTTTCAAATGTGCTCATCTTGAATTCCTTTTGAGTTCCAAAGTGGGTCACCTTCTTCACCATTAAACATGTATTTTAAAAAATTGTCCTATTGCTTAACCACTGCTCCTTTCTTTACTTTCTTTTTTATCTTTTTTGTTTTTTGTAAATGTACATATGTATACCTGACTCCTTGGAGATCACTTTGTCTGTCTCTGTGATTGCTGCAGTCAGCCTGCAACACGACAGGACTTGCTTGTTTACATAGCTCTGAGGGTTATGACAACACATCAGAATGTACAGGTGCCATGTAGAGATGCAGCTTGCAATTAAGATCAGTAAAGCTGACTATATAATAAAGAATTCCTTCATTTTATAACAACCTGATCTCATGATTATAAACATGACAAATCAGTTCCATAAAGGTCTTAAAAAAATTAGTTCTCCCCTGGTTTTAAATATTTGAGCTAACGTAAGAATTAACCATTGCAAAACAATTGCATTAATTGAACAGAAAATTAAACTCATAAAACCTGGTCAAATGCAATTTCCTTGTAATTGCAGTAAGTGTGCTGCCAAGATAATTACAAAACATTTTGAAATATTTTTTTAGTCCATTTGGTGGAATTTCACCCCTATGATATAGCGGTCGGAGATGAACAAATCAGGGGAGTACTCTTCAAATGCCAGTTTGATTCAAAGCCAAATCAGTGCTAAGACTGCTTGCTCAGCAGAGTCGAGACGACTTCTTGCAAAGACCTTTCCTCAGATTTGAGCACCAAACAGGCAAAATTTCAGGAGTAATCTGCCACCAATTTTTTAGAGCAACTCTTCATTAAAAAACAAACAAAAAAAAGAGTCCTCTCAGGTTACTTTTGAACAATGACTTAGGAAAGTCTAGATTTCCTTTCAAATACAGATCAGAATACCCAAGACTTCCTACTAGCCCAGGATCTTTATGGTTTGATGGCTATTTGTAAATTAAAATGGGGAAACTTTTTCTCCTTTGCTTTTTTCCCCTGCAATTTCCTTCTCACAATGTAATAGGCACAAGTGGCTGCTGCCTTTTATAAAAAAAAAAAACAACGTAGGGTAATTCTTCAAGAATCATGGTTTCTGCTAAAAAATGCAATCAGATACACTGTTTTTACCTATAGTCAGGTGGAATTTGTGGTGTGTGCAGATGTCAGTCCTTTGCTAGAGGATGGGACATTCCTGACATGTGGTATGCCCTTTATCCTAGAGGAAAGCAACAACACGTTAACATTTCACATCTTTATCCCTCCATCTTAGAGAAATGAAAAGTACACTGATGACACATTGGATACAGACTACTCTCTTGGGTTTATTTTTTTGGAATAAGCTTTTCCTTCTCTCTTGAGTTTTTACTTTCTACTGTTTGCCTGCATTGCCTCTCTTACAGTGTAATTAGGATGATTTTTCTCTGGAGCTGTTCCTTTCATTTATCAGCCAACTCATCCACACTGGATGAATTTCCTATTCCCGGGAAAAGGGCTGAGTTTATTGACATAAAATAATCTTTGGCCCAAGTTGAGTGTGGACAGGGAGGCTGGGAATCTGGATGGAGATCCTGCTCTGAGAAGATCTTGGATCACAGTGAAATTATGAGTCCAGTATTTTCTCGCATTACCCCTGCCAAGCTGTCATCCTTTGTGCTGGAAAAATCCCTGGGCTATCAGTGAGGATTCACGTCTTCCTTACTTGGACCAGGCCTTGCTTACGTATCATCTTATTTACGCTGTAGAGAGTTCTGTGCAAAAGGGATAGGAGACCTTCATAGCTGCAGACAAATTTGTCTTTCATCTGCAAACATGGCTTTCACTGATGTCCTGTTTTCAGTCAGTTTGTTTACATAATTTATAAGCTCTTGTGCCGTTCCCACTAGTTTTTCTTCCATGTCTTTATTTATTATGTATCTTTTTTGGTGGTTTATTAATGCTTTTCTTGTACTGCTGATCAACATCTGCAAATACAGCAGTGAACACAACTTTCTAAGGCATTTTATTTACTTATTCCAATAAAGTTGGCCAAATCAGGATGTATTTCCTTGGATTTGTGACTCTGAATCCAAATCTGAGAGTGCTGGAGCTTGAAACCCCACATAGACTGTAGGTTTTACTTACATGCCTTTAAAATCACTCAGTCTTAGATGGAGTAGACCTACAGCAGTGTAGCATCTTCATTACCTCAAATAGGCATGACTGTAGGTTGTACACCTTTATTCTCTTTTTACTTGTCCCCACTCTTTCCATCCACTGGCTGCTCCTTGCACTGTGCTGATGCTCTGTTCTCACCTACAGACCCTGGCTTAGGACAGATGGCCCGAGTCCAAGCAGTCACCACAATTGCTTTCTGGAGGGCTGGTAGCTACAAACTTGCAAGTTGGAGATCCTTGCCAAAAGAAAAGTGGTATTTTTGATCTCTTTCTCCCTTGGCCCTATGGCTTAGCTGGCTCGTAGAGGGAGGCTCTGATCGATGAATGATTTCAAAACACTCACCTGGAACAGAGAGGAACTTGGGATGGGAAATGAGGGGAAAAGGATGACAGGGAGGTAGAAGTCAAGAAGCGTTTGGGTTTGATGTGGAAAGATCAAGTGTGCTGTGGCCTGCCTTGCGAGGATAGGCGCGTGCCTGGGAGGCTGGTGAACAGCAGGCTAACAGGAAACCACTGCAATAACTGTGCCTCTCCCCTGCACACTGTCTACCTGTAGGCACCAAAATTCCTCTCTCTGGGGAAGTGCTCGGTGATCCATTTGCTTCAGTGGCTGCCAGGGAGAGAGAGTAGCTGCTGGGACAGGAGGAGCTGTGTTACCAAAGGGCTCTCCTACACAAATCTGCTCCTGGCTGCGTGAGTGTGAGGGAGGAAGGGAGAGAGACAGGTGTGTGTTTGCCTCTGTGGGGATAAATCACACAAACAAACAAACAAAACTACATCCAGGAGGGAATTTTCTTCCTGGCTGAAGCACCTCTGCCATCTGCTTTGCGAGGAAGTTTGCTAGATTGCACAGTCCATGGTGCGTGGCCGCTGCTGCTGAAAGCAACTCACTCAGGCACTTGTCCTTTAAGCCTGTGTTTTTCAAAGCTTCCTCTGTTTTCCTGTCTCTTACTCATATCATCAAGGGCTGGGACTGGAAAAATGCATGCAGGTCAGTGCCTGCTTCTGAGTCTTCCAAGTACTGCTGAACTTGAGCAACAAGGTATAACATAAATGTGTCTGCTTCCATTTTTTTCCCCCAACAATAGGGAGAAGTTGAACTTGTTTTTAAGTACCTCCAATTTCCAGTCCAAATTCATAATTTCCTCTAAACTCAATCCCCACCACTTCTTGCTTTCAGTGGGAGTCTAACCATTTCAAAAAAAGGCAGCTAGCAAAACAGATATCAATGTGCTATAACACAGTGGTGAGTTTGGCCAAACAAATTAGCATCTCTTGACTGCTCTGATATCAAACGAGTTCCTTTGTTTCTGTGTTTTCTGGCAGCTTGGAGAGGCTCTTCACTTGATGATTCATCAAATCTTAAGGATTTTGCTTTGCAGGAGCTTCCACTACTTCCTTTGTGCCCTTTTGCCCTTGCTTTATAGCCACTGATCTGAACCCAAAGTGCCCTCCTGGTGCTGGCTGTGGTCTCTGCTGAATGCGTGTGGGAGCTGGGCTCAGCCACCTGGAAAGAATGGGTGAGCAGTATGTCCCATGGTCACACCTGGGCCTGAACTTCGGGCCTTTTCTTTGGAAAGCCAAGTAGGTGAGTGGGTTCTGCTGGATGTGGCAGTCCCTTTAATTCCTATGGGAGCTCTGTGGCACTGAGTGGTGAGCACGGTTCTGCTCTGGGGGCCTGACCCATGCCATGGGGACCGCGGTGGCTCCCAGGTCACACCTGTACTGCAGATAGGATCCGGGAGCTGGCTGGTTCCATGCTCTGACTTTCCCAAGCAAGGGGGTTTAATTACCCCCTGGTGCTGTGAGATGACAACATGGATACACGCTGAGAGCAGTGGAGGGAAGTGTGTCCCAAAAGCAGGAGGTAGGACCTGAACAGTTAAAAACAAGTAAAAACCAAGGAAATCAAACACTGAGAATTTTCAAGTGGCAGCTGAGGTGAGGCTGACATTTTCGCCTCAACCCATGAACAGAGTCAGACAGACATGAGTCAGCCTCAAACATTGTCCTTTCTCTGTTTTACAGCAGACACATACTTTAAAGTTCTGCCATATCATCTCTGTCATGAAAAGAAATCTCCTGATTCAGAGACTTCTCTAAACCACTCAAGATTTTTGTGCGTGCTCTCCCTCCCCAATTGCTCGGAGCCCCGAAAACCACAGCCTTTGCTGGCAGACAATAAAGATACAACCTAAAGTATTCAACAAGGGGGGGGGGGGGGAAAAAGAAAGGGAAAAAAAAAAGAACGGCTGTTGAGGAGGCTTAGAACATGTCCCAGCATTTTCTGCAGGTTTTTTCCTTTCTCGAGGCAATCAGAGCACTGCCTAAGTTTTGCACCTGCCATGGGCAAGTGCCTCTGTCTTTTAGTGAAATAACTTTATGCATTTTTAGTGCAAGCCCTGGCCTGCTTCGTATCCTGCTTTACCTGAATGATTATATCTTCTTTACTTCGTTAACTTTTCAATAGGCTGTGAAAACAAAAGCTGTCACTCTGATACCTGCCATTTGATATTCAGCAATGCCTTCGGTACAAAAAGAGCCCCTCCATCTCCCAGCCCCCACCTCCAAGCATCATTTGGCATGATCCTGCTTGTAGCTATTCACAGTATCAATACATAAAACCTTTCCCTGTCAATGTTTCTTTCAGCCACAATCTGATCCTACATCTGCAAGTATAAACTTTGCAACACTAATATGAGAGAGATTGATAGAGAAATCAAAATCTACCATCCAGTGAAATATCAGCTTACGATCATCAGCAGGGCATCTCAGGGAAGTACTCATTTGGACAGACACAGCCATAAGGCCCAGGACACCTTCTCACACACAGACTAAAACATTGTAATTTGGTATGTTTGGACTCAGGGGCTACGAGTATTCCCAGACCTATATTTCGGACTTGCAGAGATCATAAAACTTCATTCTTGGGGTTAGCTCATGCTCTGTGGCAAGAAGAGAAGTCTTCAAAAGTCAGTTTTTCTTAGATATCTGGGCTTTATTTGACTGTATAGATTATTAATTTGCAAACCTCTACAACTAGTCATATTAGTAAAGGAATCCCTTTAGACTTTTCCAGTCCGAAGACAAACTCTTTGCTCTTAGTAAAGGCCAGCTCTCAGAAGACAGTTAAGGAGTCTAGGGTGGGTGGGCTGTATCATCCTCATTTATTCAAACAGTCTGCACTTGAGAGATCACTTAGAAGTGGAAAATCTTCCTGGAAAACACAGAAATCATAATAGAGCAGTGTACAGCTAAACAAGCAGGAGCATATGTACAAATAAACAAAAGGATGTATGTTTTGGGGGAGGAATATTTTTTTTCATGGATTCAAGCTGGAGGTGTAGGACTACACAGAAAGCCACAAATAGCTGAGGACAGAGCAGTTTGCAGATCAAACGTAGCTAATGTTGCTTTGGGATGTAATGGCCCTGATGAATTGATTTTCCAGCACCTTCTGCTGAGAAGAGATGGGAGAAAGGCTCTTCATATGTTGCTGGTGGCCTCAGCTCTGGTGATTCAAAAGGAAGCTGCTACAGTTGCTGACTTGTCTTCTACTCTAGGATCCCACTTTGATGAAGAGTCTAGGGAAATGAAAGCCTGAGTTTTCAAATGAGGTGAATGTTGCTGAGTACCCCAGTTTAAGGTGAGCAGCAATAATTTGAGACTGCAGGGATTTTGGGGTTTGAGACAGTGTTGAGCCTCTGTCCTCTGAACGTCTTTTTATGTCCTCTCAGGTTGGGCATTGCAACAGAACAGCAGAAGGTTTTGATAACCTGTATTCTAGTGCCAAGGTAAGACAGTTATGGAAACATAAGTTCAAATGTTTTTAGCATATCGATTTCCAGTGATGTGAATGGGAAATAACAGGGCCCTGAGATCTCAGCACTTCTCGATACCAGGCCATTTCTACTCACTAGTTTAACCATGGATCTAACCTTCAGCATTCCTGCTTCTCTGTTTCACATGCTTCTCTCTAAAATCCATTTTTCTTGCATCTGTCAAAGAAGGTTGCAGACATAGTAACAGCAAACAACCAAACTCATTATTTTAATGAAAAAAGCCCATATGTTTTAGTTCCTTTTTTGGGAGTCAGAAAGTCTCTTTGAAAAAATTTAACTTTTCTTGTGGGATTCTGGCCTACCCAGCACCCTTTGAGGACCTTTTGAATAAGCATCAGTACACATCTCTCAAATCAAGGACTTTCAGGAGACTGGGTAAGGTGATTTCATTTGTTTTTAGGAAGCATCCTTTACAGCTGCATGCTCTGGGAAGGCTGAAAAACTCTGAAACTGGACTTTTCAAAGCTCATATTTGTTCCTTGCAAAAATACCTCTTGAAATATTAAAATTCTCATCCATCCTGTTTCACTGGAGTTAGCACATTGTAAATGGTTCAGAGATGAATCAAGCATCTCCCTTACCCCTTGGCTTTGAAACACTCTTCATGAAATTTGACTGGGTCTGTATAACGAGTGCCATTAATTCCCAGTATAATTTTATGTAGCGCATTTTGTGTGAAGAACCTGGCAGTTTGACAGTGAATAATAATCTCAGGTCAAGAAATAAGCTCTTAATTATTTCATGATCTCAATGTCTTTAGGGAGGGCATCGAACAGGCCCTGAAGCAAGGAAATAAAATATTTCTTTAATTCCAAAAAATCCATGAATGAATTTCTGGGTTTTTGATAGATAACTGCTATTCTGTTCTTTCAGGTGTCAAATTTGTGTTTCTTTGGCCAACTCTGAGCTGAAGCACACAAAGTAATAATAATAATAAAAAAAATCAATCTCTAGAATAGTGTGGGCATCTAATAACTCTTCTTGTTAAAATGGGAACAATAGGGCATATTTCAGGTGCTTCCACTTATTTTGGAGGACCAGCTTTTGGCACATGTTTTTGAAAGCGTGACTCTAGCATTTCAGGGGAATGTGATCCCAGGTTTCAAGCTTCATTGTTAGAACCTGTTGCAAGCTGGTGGTAAAACTCCTCTTTTGGCCTCCCAAAGAGTGGCCCTACCTACAGTACAAAACATTCCTAGTTCTATCATCTTGGCATTAATTATCCTAATCTCTTTTCTAATGTTCAAGCTGTTAATTTAACCACGCTGTCTAAACTTGCATTGGAAGTGGGGCTGGATTTGTTTCCTTGCATGTGCAGACAGAAAAGCTGAAGGTAACTTATCAAAATAAGTATAAGATACCAGAACTCTGGGTTGGAGGGGAAAAAAAATAGGAATAAAAAGAAGATATTTGTAAGCTATTTTCTCAAATTGCAGAATTCTCTGTTTATCTGAAGTTGGCTTTAAAAACAAGTGGAGCTGCAAGAAATCTACTCTGAATATTTTGTCTAATGAATGTGTGGGTAATTTCTTAGCTCCATCTGTGGGGAGTTTAACACAGAGCACTGAGCTATGAACAGGAGTCATGAATGTCACCTTTGCGCATCTCACTCTGCTTTTTCTGGACCGTGAAAAGTTGTTCCTGTTCAAACTGAATTTTTGGACATACCTCAGTTTGCTCACAGACATTTTGGCCCAATTGAGTGGCTAAGGGCTCCAATGCAATGGAGACAGAGGAACTTAATCAACAAGGAACTGGTAAAATTCCATAAAACTCCTGTTGAAAAGGAGGTTGTCACATGACACGTTACACCTTGCAGGCCACCTTAGTAGAGGTGGCACTGACTAGGTGGGGTGTAGGGAGATCTATCCCACCCTTTCAAATGGTGATGTGTTACGTCTGATACAGCTGACCTCCAACTACCTAAGTGACTTCAGTGTTTAATATTGACAGTTCAATACTTTGCCCAAGCATTAATCTATAAGGCTGTTGGGTTTTGGGAGTGAGACTTCAGAGTTATGATGGGTATAACTGAAGAAATAGTGTGTGAAAGTGTGAGAGGTCAGGCTGGATAGGTACAGTAGTCCATTCTGGCCTGAGAAGGTGTAAACTGGGAAGACAATGTGGTCTCCCATGTGCTTTTTCATCAACAGAACTGTATATACATTTGTAGTCCCATGTAAATAATGTCTGTTTCTGATAATTATGCATAAAATATGTGCAATGTACACATATACTACCATGTAGATAATGGCTTGTATTGATAATTACACATAAAATATGCATTCACATGGAACTGACTGGTGGTGTGTGATACAGAATAGATTTTTTGACAGCAATATTGACCAAAAATGTGTGAGGATAGGAAGGAGCTTTTAAAGTTTAAAATCACACTTAATTCCCTTCTTCTCCCTTTCTTCTTTGTCTGGCTGAGAGCAAAGGCACAGGGTCTGCCGTAACGGTCCGTGCCCTAGCAGGGCTTTTTGAACACAGGTTTTTCGCTCCTTCTGTGCACTCCTCACTTGGCCGCCGTTCCATCTGACTCCGAAAGAAGCGAGTACAAATTAAAGAAAGAATGCAGCCTTAACGCCTACACCCAGAAGCTTTCAAAACAGAAGGCTGCTACACCTGTGGGGATAGAACAAGTGTATCAGTGTCCCGGGCTCTGCCCTGGCTCGTCCGCCTTTGTTAGCTGGAATGTGCCGATGAAACAATCAGGTGCAGTAGGCGCGTGGCAGCCTGCTTAAAAACCGATTCTTTGGAGACAGGGAGTGGGCTGTGAATCATGCATCCACATAATCTGATGATAACAATTTTAAATGTGGTGATTAGTGTATAATGGAAAGTATTGTGCTATTTGGTATGATTTGTCTGCCACTGCACTACCCAGTACTTAAAAGGTCCCATCTCCTATGCATACCCAGAGCCATTCTAGTAGAAAATAAATAAGGTAACTTTACGAGTGTTTAGGTACTTATGTTTTCCTCACTCACACAGCACACAGATGCATGCACCTATACACACTATTCCCTTTTGAATCACTGTACCAGCCTAAAATGATGGGCATGCTGCTGGGCAACGCAAGCTGTGGAACTTGCTTGCTGTGGAACTTACAGGCTCGGTTGTGAGCTCCACGTGGGAGAAAATGGGTTCCTAACAGTATGAGTATGAACATCTAGCAGTGCAGAAGTGCTGTTGAGAATATCAACCTAGGAATCAAGACACATCTAGCTGTTCAGCTTAATGAATATGGCCAGCAAGATGCACCTTCATAACTCATCCTTTCTTTCCGGTACCTCCACCAAACTTCATCTTCAAGTATCCATCTGCTCCCTGTGAATGCCAGGAAAACATCAGTAACCACTGGTGCAGCTGAGGGACATCAGTGTTAAAAACATTAAAAGTAGCATGGGTCTCTCTGGGGTTTCACAGGAAAAGTATAGTACAGCAAGGCTGTGCTTTAAGTGTGACAGTGATTAAAAAGCACCATAAAATAGTCTTACTTTGGGACTAAGGATGTGTCATTCTTTTGGTGCAATTGATTTTGGTGGTATCTTGTAGCATCAACTTTCCATTTCAAGTCTCATCTCACTGGGCATTTATAATTCAAATAGACTCAGGGCAAGTATCTGTTGACAGGGAAGAAAAACAAAGGAAGCAAACAAAAATAGAGAAGAAAAGCCATGGCAAAGCCAGGTGCCCTCATAGAGAAGTCCTGTGACAAGATGAATCATGAACTGAGAGAATTAATAACTGTAGACAGCATTGGATTGGTAAGTTTTTCCTTTTCTTAATCACCGAACCTCTGCATGTCCTTGCCATGAATACATAACAAATAGGATCAGGAAGTGAACTAATAGATCACTTGCTTCTATTTACTCATATCAAGGAGTCCAAAATGAATAGCTATTTTTCACATAGCTTTAGTGCCAGACCTAGTTCTTGCTTTGTCCAAATTATCCATCATGTATGACATGCATAGGAAACCTGAAAGTTAAATTATTTATGTTATACTGAAAAGATAAATATAATACACAAATGCAGTTTATGCTTATAAATTTAATCTTAGTTTTAATTCTGAACAATGCAAGCTCAGTGGAAGATCCATCCAGAATTGGCATCCTAATTTGACTGATTGATGTGGCTAAAAAGATGTCTCCTTAATGAGGCTTTAGATAGCCCACTGAACTTGCTGGCTGGGTGCTCATCTGAATCTGATTAAAACTGTAATCAGGTTTGAAATGCCAGTCGCCAACTCTTATACAAGTCATTTGGATTGTAGACAGAAGTGTTACTTTCCTGGAAGCATTTGCAATGAAGCAAATCTTCAGTGTATACATACAAAAAAATTAAAAAAAAAAAAAAAGGGAGAAAAAAGGGAGAGACTATGTAAAAAGGGCAGCTGCTGTTGGCAATGAAAAAGCCTCCCAGGCTCCACCTGCCTTGCTCGTGCCAGTATCTTTAAGTACCACCTCCCCTGACATGCTGAATACACATTACTGTCAAACCTGAGTATTAGGTGGATAGATATGCAAGCCCACACTAGCAGCCAGCGCATTTAGGGGAAGTGTCAACAATTTTCTGCAAACATTGTACGTGGTATCTTGCTGGGAGTTTGCTCAGGAGCACATGCACAGTGTGAAGTAATGTGCTCTTATTTTACAAGCTGCAAGTTGAGCGCCAATCAACTACACTGCCCAGCAATGGAAAAAGTGATATAGATGGGGGATCTCTGACAGCTAAGGATCAGACTGCCTAGTCTGATGCCAAACAATAATAAATGTACATGTTGAGAAATCTCCCTGGATAACTGAGGTTACACTCTGACCTAAATGATAGAAAAGTAAGAGAATAAATTCTTCCGCACACTAATCTCTAAATCCCCAGACCTCATTGCACTATAATAAACCTGACTTAATAATACCAACATTGCTTGAGATCCTGTTACCCACTGAACACAAGCCTGCAGTTGCACAAACATTTCAAGCAAGCGGAGGTCAGCTCTGTTGCTGGATGAAGTGGTCCCACCACCCCTCGGCAATATCCCAGGGCTTGGCACCCCCGTTTTGAAGGAGCCCTGCAAACACTAGCCAGGGCCATTAAATGCATCTCAGTTCTGCTTTGCTCATTGGGTTGGGAGCTGCGGGCCTGGGCGGGTGAAGGTTATGTGTCAGGAGGTGCATTTGACTTCAAACTTTGCTGGTGAGGGCTTGTGAGTGGGACAGAGCACAAAGCGTAGCTTTGTGAAGTGAGGTGGGAGCCAGCAGGAGAGGTAGGGTGGGGTGAAACTGTGATGGGCTTTGAAGATAAGGCCAAGAAATTTGTGCTGGATATGGTGAAAAAGGCTTACACCGAAGGTATGCATAGCCACAAGTAGGAAAGAAGAGGTTAGCAGCAGGGTTTTGAATTATCTTGAAGGGGACATTTTATGGCTGTTGATAGAAAAGCAGAGCAGATTACAAAAGTCTGACGTAAATTGTCCAAGACTTGGACAAGAGCTCTGCCTTCAGAGATGGGTCTGGAAATCCTTGTCAGTTATGCTTAGCAGGCATTGTAAACATGCAAGGATAGACTTGTTTCTTAGCCTGGGGAGCTTAAACAGATACACAAAAACACTAACAGCTTTTAAGTGTGGCTCTCCTGTTTGTACTAATCACTGCAGCCCACTCTCACTGTTTCAAACCTAATAAAATGAGGAAATGAAAATGAAAACTAGCTCTGGTCTATGACTATCTTATCTCCTTGTCTACTGCAAGGGTAACCTGGCATTTTAAAACAATAGCTACTTGCTTACAAAGCTCCTTTTAATTAATGGAACTGGAGAATCTCTCTCAGAGCAGTGATGTTAACTGCTTCGAAGTAATGTGAGTAAATGCGGCTGCTCGTGATGATGCACAGCTCTCCCAGTTGGACACAACCATACACACTAAATACCAGGGTTCAGTTAAACCCAAAGTATGGAAATAAATCCACATCTGTTTCAAACTCCTCTCTGACCACTCTGCTGCTCTGTTGTCCGCTGAGGCAGAAAATCCGCCATAGAACAGAGGCAATTTTTTCATTTAATAACAGTGGTACTACTAATAATACTTCCCTTCTATTATATAAAATAGCCATCACAAGGGAAATTGAGATGATATTGTTTTTCCATTTAGAAGCAATGGATTTTAGTTCCATTAAAAGAACTGCGACAGAGTTCTCTCCCTACAGATATTCCAGTGAAAATGAGGTGGGATACATTATGTTGCAGTTGCAATGCATTATTTTGATGAAGCCACAGAAATGCCACTAGCATTCTATTTAAAACTTATGTACATATTTTTGCATAACATTTTCTCAGAGATAAGAATTATTTAATATTTGTAGCAGACTACAGGGAATGTAATACGTTAACAGTCACTATGATGCTAGAGAGGAATGTATTTCTATTGAGTCAGTTTATTTTTTGTGTTAAACCCCACATTAAATTTTTACTACTACCAAGCCATGCCAACTAGCACCACTGGGTGTGTAAGCTAAAGGTGGGAAAATGAATTCTTTGTTCATGCTGGGGTAACTGGGATGGAGAGATAATATTGAGAAACCCTGTAATAAACAAGCTTGAACAGAGGAGAAGTAGTTGAGATGCACAGCAAGAAAATTCTCAGTAAAGTCAGACCTTAGGGAAAAGTCTGTATAATAAGCCAAATTGCTAGCTCTGTGGGAGATGGGGCAAGGAGGACAAAAGTGTCAACACTTTATACAGTGTAATGCCTATTTGTGAAGGCTCCTAGAGTGAAACCTACACCCCTAAGTTAGTTGCTGAGGCTTCAGATACCAGCTTTCTCCTCTTTTGCCAGGATAAAGAATATTAAATGAAATTTCCCAAGGAAAACAGGTGCTTGGTGGGCAGATCAGTGTAGTCCATATTGGTAGGATAAAAGAAACATCCTGGTAGAACAGGTACTGATTAGACCCCTGTTTTTCCAGATTGGACATTAGGGCAGATCAACATTTCTGGAGATAGCCACAGTTTGGTAACGATCTTGCACCAACCTCCCTCTCCGTCACTGCATCAGGTCCGTAGCAAGGTGGTGGCTGGGTTGCACTCAGAGGCAGCTGCACACCCACATTCCTGGCCCTTTTCCCTCTCTGGGGGAGGCAGAACTTCTCCTTTGGAGGAAAAGTGGAAGTTCAGAGGGAAGGGATGAAAGGCTGGGGGACCACAGGGTGCCACTCGAACCACCTGCAGGCAAATACCCTTCCTCGCATCAGATATTAAATAAATTCAGTTGCTTTGTTGTCACTTGACTCCAAGCGTGTTGCTTTGAACAATACAATGTAAGAAAACTACTTAGGCTGTTCTTTTTTAACAGTTTAGCTGCCTCAACAGGAATATTATTTACAAGTGGCTGTGCAACTCAAGGCCCCACGGAGGAACTGCAGCATTGCACATCTGTAACTGGAGGCAGACTTATGGCCCACTGAAAAGGAATAGAAAATTAAAATATATTCAATATATTCTCCTCTCTCCTTATGCCAACCCATTGTTACAGCAGAGTGACAGTAACAGTCGGGAGGGGCACGCTTGAATCACTTAATGCTGGTATATGACTACACTGTATGGTATTTCTTTTGTTAGGCATGCTGTGTTTGAGTGTCATATTTTCCTCTTCAAATGCTTTTATGATTTTTTTTTCCTCTTTTCTCTTTGGTTTTTATTATTTTTCTTCTTGGCTTTTATACCCCCCCACCCAAAAAAAAAAAAAAAAAGGAAAGAAAGCAAAGCCCAAACCCCAGCAGTTTGCAAACACAGCAAACACTAAATGTAAAATTTCATTACACAGGTCACAATTGGAGCTCTTTGTTATGCTTATCTTTATATTCAGTCCAGATATGCATTGCCTAACATTTTGATTTCATTCACACAAAACCATTTGCTCAAAGAAACAAGCTGCTCAATGCGTTGTGTTGTAGGGAGAGCTGTCTAATTTTGGGTTTGCCGATTTAGTGCCCTTAGGAAGTATGATACATATCCATTAATGCATCATCTGTAAAAACTTGTGAATGTACATCCTAGCCTTTCATTAAAGTTAATGGTGCCCAACCCCTAAATGTACACTATGTCTCAGCGCTCCACAAGTTAACTGAGTTCATGCCATAAACATATTGTTCTCATTTCTGAAAGCACCAGGTAACTTTCTTGGTGGGCACAAGCTGAGCAGAGAAGTGCAGCTCTGCAATCTTGCTGTGCACCTGAGAAGTTATCTCCAGCTCTTAAGCGGAAGTTTTCTGTGGATGAAGGCATCTCCTGTTCTGTGAAGAAGAATGCAATATTGTTTGCTCCCTTTCCAAGCACCTCCTGGCAATTTTGTTAATTTAGCTAGTAGCAAGCATATTAGGCATGTTGTTTTATTTACAGTGCTACTGTAATGAGATGAATGTTTAACATCTTCTGCAGAGTTCTGGATGTACGAATGGAAGACGATGTTCTTAACTGAAATAGTATATTTAAATTATATGTAGTGTGAAATACCTGGAGCTGATGAAATCTTGTGAAGTTTTGGGTCCCATGATGTATTTAGGCAATTGATATCTGTATATTGGGCTTTTTTTTTTTTTCCTCAATGAATTGTTTGTTATCAGGCTTAGAGAATCTCCCTGGGAATCCCAAAAAACAATTATAGTGGCAGTTCAGTGTAGACGCAATGAGCTGCAGTACCCCTGCTACAGTAGTGAAGAATCTGATGTGCCCATGTCACTGAGAGCTTATTTGGCGCAACGCTAAACTGCATAATTCAGAACTTCAGCACAGGGTTTCTTTAGTAAAATAGTGATTCTACAGAGGCAAGGTAACTTCTTCAGCTTGGTTAACATCAGCCTGATGAGAAACCGGGATACATTTTTCCTTATACTCCTTCATCTCTGCAGAAATCACTTTTTGATTGAGGTCAAATTTTCTTTGGCAAATGATGCAGGCTTTCATGAGGCTCTGATTGCATGCATATGATTGTCAAAAATGCACAGTAGGCAAAGGGTCAAGGATACAAAGTTTGCTGGATTGTATTTTTTTCTTCTTTTCCCCAATGCACCCAGTGTGTGGAAAATATTTGTCTGCCTTCGGTCTGTGTCCCTGAAGCTTCGCACTCAGTGTGTCTTTTCCGTGTCCCCGAAAGAATCCTGTTAAACTTGGATCCATGCACCCCTGAAGGGACGTGCAACTGAGATTATTTTTGAAATGAAACGGGTGGTGAGGTGACAGCAGCTCAGAAACATTAAATCTCTTCATACTCCAATATGTTTATGTTATGGGGTTACCACAGCACATGTGAATATCTGAAATACATTTAATTGCTGTAAATAGGGATACTCTTCAGACACAGGCTCTGGTTACTGAGGAGCAAAGGTGTTGACAGTCTCAGTAGGTATTTAGGGACTAGAAGCCTCTGTAGCTGTGGTTAAGGAAAAAAATGACTCCATGTTAGTATGTGGATCCATGGCATCCACTTTGTTACACGAACATCAATGGTTGTGACTTACTGAATATGTGACAAAGCCACAGATGAAAATATAAAAGCTAATTGAGTGTGTTTGGCTTGGCTTGGCTTGGCTTGGCATGGTCCTACCAGCTGAGGAGAAGGAGCATATGGGAGCTTATGGACGTATTTCTCTGAGAAATTTTAAACTGTGCAGCAAAAGATGCACACTATACAGGTGTTTACATCAAATGTAATAAGAAATGTAGTCCTCACCTTTCTCTAACTAGGGCTGACAAAAGACCTACATTGTAACTCATTCAATGTAAGTATAATTGTTACCAGATAAGCTTTATCTGTTTGAATGAAGACTGTTCATTCTCCAAATGGCAACTATTGTTTTTATACTATTTTTATCTTCTTTTTTTTTTTTTGAGGAGAGGAAATAATACCCTTCAGAGCACTGCTATGATGCACTCAATACAGTGCATAGCTGGTGGGAAAAAATAGCCTTTCTAGGTGCCAGTGAAAATAAAAAGAAATTACAGTAACGTTGCTGTCTTTTTTGGAAAGCTGTTTGGGTGTTGATCAGAAAGGATAGTGAATTTTTTGTGATCATTAATATGTATATTTCAGATTGAACAGAAATACTTTCAATTCATATTTTTGGGGGTCTGTGTTGTCCTAACAGTTCCTGAAGACTGCAATTTAAGAAAAGGACTTCAAAGGGAAATTTAAACCACAGTTTTACCATAAAGGAAATACCTATTCCAGTTGGATATTCTGTGACTACTGCCATTTTGCTTTTTGTTTCTTCTTCCTCCTGTCTTTATATTTTTAGTGAAATTTAATAAGGTTTTATTTTATCTCAAGATATTTGCAACAATAATCATAATGATTTTTTGATAGTTCTTTTTTTATTCCTTTTTGTTGTATGAATTCCTGTCCTGTTTTCTTCTACACACCTTATACCTCTGTGTACTGTGGATATACTCACCTTTTTGAAAGTAAAGCAGCTTCCCTGTTCCTTTATTCAAGATAAAGACTCCAGCAGAAACTCACTGATAGAGTGATCCAAACGTAGCTGTACTGGTAGCCAAGACATCCTATAATTTCAAGTCAAAATAGAGTCCTGCATATTTTCTCCACAATTCCACAAAATGATTTTGAGGTAAATTATAGTAATAAAACAGCACACGTTGTTGATGAGTAGGTTCTGACTTGGTATATGGAATACAAGTTGTCATACATATGTGATGTTTATAGACCTTGGCAGCATGAGACTGATGGGTGTACAGTTCTGCACATTGTAATCACTCACTCTGCCTTGGTCTAATGTGCAGGCTTGCATCAAACAAACAAACAAACAAACAAACAAATAAATAGGTTCTAATTGTTTATCTAACTTAAGCTAATTTGAAAGGCCAGACTTTCTTCCAAAATAAGATGATCTGCAGCACAGTTTTTACTCCCAGAAGGAAAATGTATGTTGCTTCAGTGCAGTTCTGTTAGTTAGAGCATCACTTTGATTTTCAGGTAGGAATCCTCGAGTGCCTTTAACTTTGACCACTATTGTGTCAAGAAGTTTGTGTGTCAGCTGCCCTCTTAGTGTCAAGGACCCAAAGTGAAAGTTTTAGCACCTGAGTTAAGAGTGAAGGTGCTGCAGCTGGGGCCTTTAGCAACATATATCCAGGGTGGATTAACAAAACCAGAGGATTTGTAGTCTGCTTATTAGTTGTTACCCTGAGAACCTTGCAAAAGTCTTCCTTTAGAAAAAAAGAGTGTAAATATTCATGTAGATGATTTTAAGGTGATTAATATTTCCATACAAAATGATTTCTGAATAGCATAAACCCCTGTTTTTTTCTTCACAATTAAGATTCAGCAAAGCAGTTATGCTCGTACTTAGCACTAAGTATAGTGTTACTTGATGGCCAAAGTGAACAGATTTGAATAAGCCTTTTGGTGGTCATTAAAGGATTTAATTTAATCAGATCCTTAAACTGAGTGAGATCACTGAAGTGGGTTATGTTAGACATCTTTCTCTCATACAATCCATAAGGGTTTTCATGTACTGGACACAAACAGCTAAATCCACGCTCATGTAGGTTTGACCCCTCCCACCCTTTTTTAACATCATGAGCACAGCCTATAATACTGAAACTGATAAGCAATGTTCTGTATTTCTATTTGGCAGTATAGAAAAAATACTCCATGTTGTGTTTAACCATGGAATAGTAACCAGGGAATAATGACACTTTTTTTATGCAATAGCTGCTTTTAAAATTTAATTTCTCATTCTGTATATATGTAAATGCCAGAGGACAGGTATTTTATCCATGATTCATTTTTCCAGACCTACTTTTTGAATCAGACCTGAGTATTTGGTCCTTCCTGTTATTTGTCTTCTGCTGGATGTCATATTATGATGTACGAGATTGGTTCTACTCAAATGGGATTTTTGCACCTGTTTTGGGACATTAACAGACTCCACTTCAGAGAAATTGTAGTAATTCAAACCAAATATCCATTGCTTATTATGCATTGCTTTTATATTCTCTTGGGTCACCTGAAGCAGTCCTGGACTAAAGGAGGAGGTATATTCTTAAAAAATTGTCCATCAGATGGGTTCTCTTGGGGAAACATTTGTGGAATTGCCTGAATTCTATTAATGTCATGTACTGTTTCTCTGGAGGCATTACCTAAAATAGGTAGACAGAAACTTTACCTAGCTATTCTGGAATACATGCCCAGGAACAGGAAGGGAGCCTCAGCTTTTCTGTATATGACCACAGATTATTGTTCTTTTTCTACTATACTCCTTTTACTCTCCACTATGGAGCTGATTCATCTGTTAACAATGTGGAACCAGAGAAAACAAGTTTCTGAATATTTTGCTGATCAGCTGCTTCTGAGAGTGGTCTTTCATGTTCCCTGTCTAGATGTTCTGGTGGTGGGTTTGAGAAAAGTAGCTCTCCATCTGGATATTTCTCCGTGGTTGATATTTTCTGTCTTTCAGGTCCTTGAATATAGACTTGATTTAGACCTGAGTATTTCTTTCAGTGCCAAGTACCTTCTGTTCTCCTTCATGTAATGATTAAACCATCCAACTGAAATACAAAATTACAGCACTATCTACAGGAAATTGACCTTTCTTGAGGTTAGTGAATGATATATAAATTTCCACAATGAAACATGTTCTGTGTGCATCTCTTCCTTTCTGGGTTATATTTGAGTGTGGCTTTCTTGAAACACTGCCACAGTTCTACTATCTATCCCCAATTGGATATAACTTTTCTTGGTTTCAAACTTAACATATGACATGAACACAGTCTGCATCTTCATCATGATGTACGTCTTGAACACCCAATCTGCTCTCATGTGGATAACACCTTTAAAAGCTGTCAAAAACATTTGTAAAAAAGTGGAGGAATTAGAAGATCCAGCTTCTGCTCTCTATGTAGTTGTCTAACTTGAAGAAGCATTCAATAACTGTCCCATGGTCAAGTGCATTGTCAAATGCAATGGATCAGTTTTATTGAACTGAGATAACTAATGTAACTGTTCATTTGTTCAGGGTCAACAAATTATTTTTTTTTTTATGCATAATCAGAGGACCATCAGTAATTTTGACACTGCAAGTATTTCAGTTTTTTATAGAATATAAATACTTAAGTATATTTCTCAAGTATATTGGTATTTCTGACAATGATCTTAGGCAATGAAGGCTTCTGTTTTTGGTGAGTAGTCTTTTGAAGTCATTTCCATAAGATCCAAGGATGGAGATGCTCAGGTAAGGATTGCATTTTTCTGGGAGTGAATAGCAAAGAATTTGTATCTTTGCCTCGGAATTAATTTATTACCTATGTCAATCAGCAGCATGACTGCTTCTCCAGACAATATTACATTTGGGCTGTGCTGTCATTCTGTGGCTGTTTTCTGGTTGTGTGGGTTTTTTTATTTCCTCCCCTTTTTATTTGTCCAAGGAGATATTTCTCTCCCTAAGGAGGCACTCTTCACAAGATGAATGCCTGCTATTGAGGTGAAAGATATGTTTTGGTTCAGTACACTCCAAATACTACATGTTTTTAGTGCACAGTATACATACTTTCCTGTGTGTGCACGCATACGTGTCAGAGTGTACATACACACACACACGCACGCATGTGCGCACACAAGTACTCTAATCTGAGTATCCTGCTTTGAGTCTCGGTCCCATTTACTGTTTGGGGATTTTAATTTTTTGTTTGTTTGTTTTGTTTTACTTTTTTGACAAAGACATAGCATTGAGCTCTGGGATGACTGAAGCAGATTTCAGACTGTAAGAAACGAGTGTGTCTGTGAGAATCTACAGGAAATGTGTCACTTATAGTCACGTAGGAATGTGGTAAATACCATAGTCATATCTAGGCTAAACCTCACACCTGTGGAGCTTCTTTTGACCCTCTCAGTGGTAGCGCTAAAAATAATTCCTCAGAATTTTTTCAAACTGTGTGTTTGAGAAACCTTGGTCTTGATTTAAAGAGTGAGTTTGGAATTTCTGAGTGGTAAGCATAGTGTGACAGAAAAATTATGTCCCAAATATAAAGGTATCCAGACTTCTCCAGCAGGCAGCAGACCACCTATGTGGCTGACTTGAGATTTCTCCAGAGCCAGTAGTTGAATTTTCTGTATGTGTGCCAAGAGAAAAACACTGAAAGGGTATTTTCTGTAACTGCACATTAGGGTCTTCTGCTCACTGCCCAAACTGAAGAAATGATGCCCAGCAAAGAAGATGAATTGCATATCTTAATGATGTTCAGGAAGATGCTATTTAACACCAATTTGTCACCAGAAATGTTACTCTGTGATTGATTATGAAATTGTGCCAATGTAACACTGGAGGATAGCCTGTGATTCTGTGATTCCGTGGTAGTCTCACAGCATTTGTACCTGTAACGCACTTCAGCCAAGTCTCTAAAACAGCAGGTGATTTTTTCCCCCCACTTCTCAGTTTGTGTTTTCTATTTGTGATCCAACTGCATTACTGATGTATGCAAAAGGCATCTACAAAAGGCAAAACTGTAGGCTGTGATCTCCAAGTACCTGGTATACTTACAGAATTTGAAACATATGTTTTGAGCTTTGGCATTAACATAAATGAAAACATAACTTTTTTACATACATTAAACATTCCCCCAGACTCCAAAATATGTAGGACAGTCTATGCCAACTCACCTGAGGGCAAAGGGTTCCACAGATCTTTGGGACTTACCTAATTTTGATAAAAAGCTGTGTGTATCCCTTCACTCTGCAGTGTGTGGATGTTACAACTCTATCTTGACCATCATGATATAATTTATGCTAGGATGAAACATCTGTAATATTTTGTAGTGATATTAATCTACAAAAGAAAGACAATTTTATGTATACATCTGAAATACAGACTATATGCAACAGCCAATAAACTTGGCTTATATTATTAAAAAGCAAAAAGTATGCAGTGTGCTAGATTTCATCTTATTTAATACTTTCAAATTATTGTAGTTATAAACATGTGAAATGATCCAATTAAAATAGGAAACAACTTGGAACCCAAGCCTTTTCATTGAACCAAAATTAATATTTGTTAGGTTCAAATGAAGTTTGAACTACACAATCTTGTTTCCTCAAGCCTTTGACTTGGTCTTCCTACCCCAGGCATCCACTTTTCCACTGCCTTACAGTGGACTGACTTCCTCCTCCTCCCTTGTGTCATGTCCAATGGGTTTTCCTCAGTTTCTTACTCACTGAAAACTTCTGTAGGTTTTTCCAGGTGGCTGGAAAGTTTCTGCAGTTCACCTCTCACTGCCCTCTTCTCTGTCTCCCTTGTCTTTGGAGAACTTCATAGCTGACAAATCCATCAGGATAACTACTGAACATATGCTCTTCCTTAACCCATTTGCAGCTAATGGGGTCTTTGCTTTCTCTGATCAACCACATACTATAATGCTCTGTCTACATTAATTAGGAAATCCTTGACTATCCATAAAAGCAACTTTGAGGGAAAGACTGAGACAGGGGAGTGGTGGTCAGGAGAAAGCAACTCATGTTTTTAAAACCCTACAGAAATCCTTGGATGGATTACACAAAATGCAAAAGTAAAATAAGACAAGGAATATTGTAGTAACACTTCTTAGAAGTCAAGAGGCCTGAGATCTACGAGGTTAAATTTTTCTAGGATGAGGGTTGGAACTCTATGTTGTACAGGAATTTACATCAGGATAGTGGAGAGACATAACATTCCCAGTCCGATGCGGCACAATAAGAATGACAAGATACCTGTAAACAAAGCAAAGTGCATCCTCAACACAACACTCTTCATAGGATTGTAGGTTTTTTGTCTCCTATCAGCACATATTTTCTTTGACACAGATTTTTAAAATGTACTGTACAGGATTTCAGATTTATTTTTCATTTTTTCTTCTTTTGGGCAAAGTTGTTAAATCAGGACGGAGTAAAGATGAAACCACGATCCTATGTACAGTATACAGAGTCTCTGTGTATGTACATATACATGCGTACACAGTGATGCAGTGGTTCTCAGAAACTAACTTTTAATGGTAACCACTGGGTAATGTATCCCTGTACCCTACCTACCACAGCTGAAGTTCTCACCAAGAAGCTCCTGACTTGGTTTTGGAGGTAGGGCTTGGAAAGGTGATATAAAGCTGACTTTGTTTCCTGTGGTGGCTGTTTGCTAGGACAGTTCCCCAGTTCAAGTTAGAAGACCACGAGTAAACAGTGGCATAGTGTATTTGGCAGACACCTGGTGCTAGGAATGAAATAGGAATACCTGTCTAGCATCCCCATCAGAGCTTTTACCAGCAGTACTCCATTTCCAAAGCCTGGTGTGCTGAGCCCCTCCAGCCTATGGGCCTCAGAGCTTTTGCACGTCCTCCATATCCAGACGTATGCACATCTTGGTGAACTGGGTTGTGTTTTGCTGCTGTTTAGAGCTGTAACCTTGACTCTGTAGAAAATAACATTAGGGTGCATGTTGCCCATACACTATCTAAGCTCTCCCATGTCTTCTGAATAGAAAAGCAAGCCATAAGCTTTAATGAACATTTTCTCATATGACCCCTGTGAGATAGGGAAGTATGGACTAGGACAAGAGAGATCAGTTGAGATTAGCCATTTAAGAGCTAGGTATCAAGTCCTAACTATACATCCAGGCTCACTCTTTTGACGGGACAAAGGGACAAAGGTACATGGAGTATCTCTGCATAGGTAGGAAGTCTGGGTATCCAGTGTACCTAAAAGGTACCTACCTTTTAGATGGTTGAAGCGAGATTGAAACAAGGCCATTTTACAGGCTGCTCTCTATGAGTGATGCAGCACAAAAGAGCTGCACAGCAGCACTGTCTGGTATCAGTTTCTACCTCCAATTTTGCACATGGAAATTACATGTGCAGACAAACACAGATACATGTATACTTTTGGGGCACAAAGGGAAAAGGATTTTAACTCTGCAGTTTCTGAAAAGGGATGAATTGACTAAAAAAATCTTTAAAATGAGGACTTCAAAAACCCCCTCTCTGCTAGACGTGATCAGTGGACATTTCATTTGTCAGTAACTCATTCTGAATTGTTCCTCTATTCAGACCTTACTCTGGTGCCCTGCTCTCTGTAATTACAGCATGCAGAATTAATATCCTTACTAACTCTTGTGCATTTGGCAATATGCTCTTGCCCAATTTTTACTGCCCCCCTAAGGAAATAAGAGCACTGTGTATTCTAGGAAATAAACCACACTTTTAAAATATTCATATTTCCATGGTTGTGTGTGTCTGTTGTGTAAGTTTTCCTTGGTGGCAGTGAACAAAGTGCTCTTCTGTGGAGCAGGCTCTCCTGTCTCCTCCAGCAGACTCAGTGTCTGTACAGGGAATTCCTGTTCCTGGCCCAAACCCACAGGCCCTCGGCACTGGAGGACAAGGTCGGCCATCTCACACTCCCTCTTTCTCTTGCCTGATAGCTGATCTGTGTGCTGGAGAAATGGGCTCTGAAAGACAAAAAGAGGGGGGCTGAAGAGAGGGAAAGAGACAGCACATGTATGCACTTCCAACTTGCTCTGGGAACTTTGGCAAATATTTCCTCCCTAAAACAAGTTCGTTCAACATTTGCAGAAGTCCCAGTAGTCTCTAATTTACTCTGCTCTTGATTTAAATGAACAAGTGGTACCTAACTGTGTTGTTTTACTAGCTCCTTGACAGCATCGTTCAAGCCTCATTTCACACCTTCCACCATCCATTCTGCCCACGAGGGCTCTTTTTTTTTCCCTTGCAGTAGCAGTGATTGAGCAACAGCATCCACTGCTGAGCAAAAGGCTGCCTACAGAGAGCTTCCTCTGTTTAGACTTTAGTCAAAGGACCCACGGAGCATACTTTGTGGCTACTTATGGTCAGGGAGGTATGCATATTTTTTTAAAAGTTTTGCACTTTCAAGACAGGTAATTGTGTAACCTTAGCTGCACTCTTTTTTTTTTCTTTTTTTTTTTCCCCCTTAAGGCTGGAGTGGCACCTTGCATTCCAGCTGGTGCTGAGGGCATGGCGTAGTGATGCTGCTCAGGCAGCTGCAGTCTAGCTCACGTTCTCCTACCCTTCACTGCGGAGGATGGTATCAGTCCTTTCAGACTCTCCCAGGCTGCATCTCACAGCTGACTGCCCTCCCCCCCCCCCTTCGTGCACAGTACAGGAAACTGCGGGGCACAGAGTACGAAGTGCCTTTATATCCTCTGCAACTATGCTCTCCATTGAGAGCAGGGGTAATTATTCTATTTCTGTTTCAGTGTTAGGTACCACATGGTTTATGCATTTGTCTCTTCGAAAACATGTTTTGCTTTGATGTTTGCTTTTCTAATGGGGCTAGTTTGCATAATACCTTCTGCTGCAGAAGAATGCTGAATCTACAGATGAGCTATCACTTCTCAAAATACTGATTGCTATCAGATGGCTTGCCGAAGGCCTTGGCTGTGGCTGTGCATGCGTGTGTCTGTGCGTGTGTGCACAGTCGGGGGAGGGAGAGAGGTTAATTTCCTGCTTTTGACCAATTTTGACATAATGCATGATCCAGAAGTGCCAGATCTATCAGAACATTAAATTTTACCTGCTTTCCCAAAGCAGCCTAGCAAGCTCTCTACCTGCCAGGGAGTGATTGTGTGTGGGGAAGGAGCGAGGGAAAAGGGAAATGGAGTATTTGTGACGCTGGTTTCTAAGGTACAGTGTTCCTGACAGCATCTGTCCCAGTCTCTTTAGAGGGCATTCACAGCTGTGGGGTTTCTCTGGCACTCACCCTTTACTAGTGAGGATGGTTAAGGTAAGATAGCTAAAGTATACAAGTCTATATAGATACAAAAGTCATGTCAGGGGATGTGAAGTAGCGAATAGCCGTAAGGAGTTTTAGTGAATGAAGACTTATATAGACACGTATATCCACATGCGTGCACACACACACGCACAAATGTGAATGAGTGTGTGTGTATATGAGATCTGGAGTGTGTTTCTTCCTTTTCCCAAATAATATGTTTCCACTGGTTCATGGTGAACTCCCCCCAGTTTGGGGGTTTGACTCAATGATCTCCTGAGGTCCCTTCCAACCCCTACCATTCTGTGATTCTGTGAAATCCCTTATCTGCTGCCTACTTACCTGACCTCATTGCTTTTCCATGCCTGGACCTGATGCCTGACTAACTCCTAGCAGGCAATAGGGGTGTGGGGAGGGAAAGGACTCATCCTTTCTTTCTCTCATCAAGGAACCCGTGACAGATCTCATCTTTCCTCTGGCATAACACTGAGCAGAGCTTAAAGAATTCCCATTGGCAGCAAGCTTTGAGAGTTAAATTTGAACATTTTGGCCTCAGCATTTTTCTTGCTAGACTACTGTTCTAGGCCCTTTTAATACAATTCAGGGACTATCCTTTCTCTAGTATTGCATCCTCTGCTTCCAGGATTCACTCAAAAAACCCTGAAGATTCAGAGGTGTATTTCAGTAAACATTCCCACATTCCAGTGCCATCTGAATGTATCTGTTTTCATGTATCTTTGGGCCAGAAATGGGGTCCAATCTCCACAGAAGAAACTTTCTCACAAGATTTTTGGAACTTCTTGGCTTTAGTGAGCAGAGACAATTGGAAATACCATGAGAATGATAATAACTAAGAATAATTTGTGCTGACATAATGCTTTCCATCTGTAGATCTGAAAAATCTTTATGAACGTTAATGAATTGGTCCCCTTACTACTCTGTGAGATGAGGATATTGTTATCCCAGCTTTGCGAGGGGGGCAATGAAGGGACTGTCAGGAATCTAAGGGCCTGATCCAGCTTTCACTGGAGTCTATGGGAAAATTCCCAGTGACTTTACTGTGAGTTGAATCAGCCTGTTAACAGATTGCTCAAGGCCACACAGAGAGTGAGCGATAGGTTTGGGAACAGGACCCAGAGCCACTGACTCCTCGTCCTGTGCGGTGGCCACAGGACTGCTTTGTTCCTTTCCAACCCTCGACTTTCTCCAGGTCTTTCATTACTTTTCTGCCTGGATGAGATGCCTGAAGTTGAAAGCATAAAGCAACAATATAGAAGGTTCATTTATAGTGTTTCAAACCTCAGCAGAAATCTTGGCTCTGGTCTGGTCCGAGGGAGGAATTTTAACAAGACTCAACTTTTAAAGAGGCATCTAAGCACTCAGTTCCCATTTTCATGGGCAGGAGAGGCCTAAAGATGTGTAAAAATAAATCTGTAAATACCAACATTGCTCCAACCAGGTAAAGTATCCCTTTTGCAAGGTCTCAGAGAAGCTGAGGAGAGCTAAATCCTAACTGAACCAAACCCTGCAAACGGGTCAGCTCCCCAAAGAGTGTCCCCATCCCACAAAGACCTTTCCCCATCTATGTATGCCAACAGATGAAAGCCACATCTGCTGCTGCCAGGAGACACCTGCTTCGCTCAAGGTAACTGCCTGCTGGCTCCCCCACCCTGGGGTGGCCCTGGCAGCCTTCCCCCAAGGCTCATACCCTCCTCTCCCCGCCTGGCCTGCCCGCCTCTTTCCCTTTTTGTGGAGGCTGAGTTCTCCTACCACTATTTAAATCTTTTTGCAGCTGGGTTGCTTTCCACCTGCTCCCTGGGTTAACCCCTTCCTTGTCATTATAACCCTCATTGCAGATGTATGTAGATGCATGCAGATGAAACGCAGATGTACAGAAGCTGAAGTCAGCACTGAGCAACGCAGTGTGACCTTACTAAGTACCCCAGTGCCCATGAGAACAGAATAATGAGTGGTATTTCTGATTTGTGGGAAAGAACTTGTCGGGGTTTTTTAATAGTTTGGGACAGTTTGGGGGTTCTGTGCTCACTAGGAGAGGGTCCACAAGGCAGGGGAGGGGCTGGTCTTCCTGGGGCTGATGCTCACATACCAATCCAGGGCCAGTGATCTGGCATCAGCCCAGACCCACTCTGGTGTGGAGCCCATCAGACACTATCCTTCTACACAGAACTTTGCAAGACCCTGGGTATCCAACATGCACTGAGTCAGGGCTTTGGGAAACCTACTGTCCCCTTAGTAAACACTTGTAAAGCTAGAGACTTTCCTAATGCACTCCTATTCTGTTGAAACTGCAGAAGAGTTTTTGAGCCATTTCCACGTTGAAAGTTCATCTTTTTTTTTTTTAATGAATGAAGCTAAAAAAGAATAGCTTGAGTTTTGATTTGAGCCTGTGAGCCAAAGTCAGAGGTAATGGAATAACCCTGGAGACTCCTTATAATTGAATTCAGTAAGTCTGTGTAGTTGTTTTTTGAAGGATTGTAACAAAATCACAGTACCCATAGGGCAAGTACTTACACAGGCTCCACAGTAGTCCCTTTCTGAAGCACTTTCATACAAGGGAAAGTTGTTTAAGAGGGAGCTATGTTGCTCAGCAACACTATGTATTTAATTTTTTTTCTTTTTTAACATTTCATAGCTCATGGGATTTTAGGCACTAGAGCTAATTTATAAGAAGGCTCCACTGTAGTTTTCTGAAGTTTATTTAACTGTATGAAAACATTTCCAAATAAATTATGTAATCTACAAGATATGTATGTTATTTGTGTGCTGCTCTGCTGGTATTTCTACTAAACTGCTATTGGATAGGGCTTGAAGCTGAACTGAGATATGATCTGTTCATTCACTGATTGAAATTATTATTTGGATCATTTTACCTCTCCCCATGCTGCCCACTAAGAGATAAGGAGAACCCTTTTACAATTTAGCCCATTAATTATCTTTATATGTTTAACGCAGAACAAATAACAAGAAGGTTGAAAAGCATACAGGTGAAGGAGCTCTCTGGCTCTACGAGAAGACTACAGTTACAAGTGTTCAACCTGATTATGAGGACATAATGTAAAAGATCATCCTTCCCCCCTCCAAGCCTATCTTAATAAGTAAGATAGAGCAATCCCAAACCGTTCCCTACTCTTACGTTTCATGTTTATGGAATTAATGAGAGTTATATGGAAGTGTTTGTGCCTGTGTTCACTTTTCAGCTACACAGGAAAATAAATTGTCAAGGGATTGAGCCCTGGTAAAAACTTTTTTTTTTTTTAATGGGTGATCATTAAGAAGTACAAATAAAGTCTGAGAAAGGTTCATGGCTATGTATTGGTGAGGCAAGTTTTTCTCCACCCAGCTCCCCCTGCTCCTGGAAAGCTTCCACACCTTCTGGCCTCGTTACCCATGTTCCTAGTTTCCTCATTACTTGTTCTCATCTACTGCTGGGCAAACCCTCCAAATCAGTATTCATAACATCTGTTCAAAGAGAGCCCACACCATAACTGACATGCCTCTTTAATGCACTTCTGTGACCAGGGGGACAAGCAAATATTTGTTCACAAAAATACTGCTGAAAGAGAAACTTTCATGGGTAACCACTGACGTCTGTAATTGAAGAAGGATTTGGGCTTAGGGGGTGGGAGAGGTGGGGAAGGGAAGGTGCATTGGTATGGTCACTTTGAAAGCACTTTGTGGTGTTGACATTTAGGAAGCAAGACCATTGTTATGTGATATCTTCTGCTGTTCATGCTGCTTGGTCAAATCCCCAAATCTTCCCTTTAGCAAGTAAATTCCGTCCCAGGGAAAAGTGTGAGAGCAATTTGCGAGTGGAAATAAATAGCAATAAACTACCTGATGGATAGTTGAGAGTAACAAATGCTTCTGTGCTGACCTAGGACTTTCCATGGATAAGTTACAAGTGGAGTTGGAGGCTTGGTGAGACACTGTTGGATACAGAAAATACATTCACTTCTATTCCTATCAGGTAGAGGAGTTACAGTGTGAAATCAGCTGTAAGCTGGCTGGTACCTCAGGCAAATGATCTCGTAGCCTTCATCGGGGACTATGAGTGGTGATAAATTAAAGGAAGCTGTGACAGTGGCAGAGAGAATAATTTGGAGCAGGCAATAGCCACTGTGATGTGGGGAGAGCTTAAAATGTGCTGTTTTCCAGGGAGCTTAGGATATGGTTAGCGTTTATAAAAAAGGAGTGTTAGCTGCTTGAAAATGAGAAGGGTTATCCTTAGTAACTGCATATTTGCATTTCAAAGTGGTAATTACAGGTATGTGTACACACAATTAAATAGGCTGCACAGAGTGAAAATAAACAAATAATCAGTGCTATTAGCCAAGCCCTAATGAAAATTTTTGTTATAACATAAATTAATAAGTGTTCTTTGAAAGAACAACAAAATGAACTATTCCTGTTTGAGATTCTCAAGGATTACACAAACAATAAACGAGTCAAAAAAAATTAAAGCCATGAAACCCTTTGACACCGGCACGTCCTTTTAAACATCCAGCAATTGGACCTGGCCAGCTACCCTGGTGCAAGCTTTTTCATTCCCGTTGGTAATACATTCAGCAAGTTCCTCTCAACTCCAGGCAATCAGACACATAGATGGCATACCTAAGGCTTGCTCCAGCAGGCTCCATTGACGTTTGCACTGTTGGAAGCCATTCTAACACAGCTATTTATGAATATGTAACATGCAAACTGGATTTTGCCCAAGAGCTGCTCCGGTTTTAATGACTCTGCTCCTGTTTGCACACACGCACGGCAAACTCTTTCTCTGGAGGTGAGCTAAGCAGATCCAGGAAATGTTAGCCATTTCAACTTTGGGGTTTGGTGACAGGAATTGTACGCAAGCTGCTGTTTCTTGCAAACATTCCTCGCATTTCTGACACACAGTAGGGTGGATACATGTTGTGTAACAGCACTTTAACCTTAGCATTAAACTGGTCAAGTGACAAAATGCTTAAAGAAAACTAGTGTGTTCAAATGATATTGACCAATACTTATCTCACATACCAAATAACCACTCTATTTACTGTGGCTAGTCCTGACACCCCCCCACACTCTTTTTTTATTTTTTTTTAAAAAAGGGCTTTGTAAAGTCCTGTCTTCACTGTGTCATACTGCCTGAGGACAGCAGCAACAGTGGTGACCTGCTCCTGCCACATGCCTTAAAGGATTGTCTCAAGAAAATTAGAGTGTAGCTGTTTCTTTGTGCCCATTTAGTCAGTGCCTTCAGCGCTGAGAAGCTTCTTCTGTGCAGAATGCACTCATTTGATTAGCTCTGTCCTGATTTTAAAATAAAACCTAGTAACTAGACAATTTTACCCTCTCATAAAATGTTTTTCAAGGCAGTTTCCTACCCCCTCAATTCTCTCCTAATATTCCCATGCCTTGGTTTGGGGTTCGACGTTGAGTTCAAATATGTTCCAAGCTTGTTTGCTAAACCTCATCATCCTCTTGCATTCTCAGCGTGCTATTGTACTGCCTAATCCTTGGTGGTAATCTGCCTTTTCAGATCAGTGCTTGCCTGGTATTATCAGAGAGATCAAAAAGAGTTTTCAGCTGGTTGAAGACATCACTTAATGCACTAGGGATATCTGGACCTGCATCTACCTATGTGTCTGCAGTTTTAAAAATGTGCAAATCCCTTTGGAACAAACCAATAAAAATAAATCAGAGTGGTAGCTAAGCTAATTTCTTAGCAAATGCAAAACAAAATAGAAGATGAAGGAAATAAGTACTGCTATCGTAACTCTTTCTAGACAGCACTATATTCCAGTCAATTATTATTTCCATTCCCAAAGCCAGGTCCCTATAGAATCTCAGGAGTTGGGACCTTCACAAGATGGTTTAATGGGTCAGGTATGACTTTTCTGTAGCCTTTTAAAAAAGATGATGAAAACATCAGTCCTCATAAAAATACTACTTAATTTTGTCATCTCCTGCTCCCCCACCTTAATGTATATTTTACGTGTGAGTCTGAAACATTTCCCTAGAAACTTTTGGGTTTTCCTTTCCTTTGGGGAAAAAAAGAACACTTTTTTACAAAACATACAGTTAATTTTCTTTTGTTCAAAGACAATTCTGGGAATAAAAATCCTTCCAGAACTTCTTTGACCAATGCTACCTGTTGTGATTAAGTTTTTTCTTTATTTTGATGTTCTCATCATTTCTACACTTAACATAGCCTTGAGTACATGAACTATCCAAAAACAGGTAGTAGCTGCTCACCAGGATAGAAATCAACCTCTCCAGAAACCAGCTGTGGGATCTTAGAAATCTTGCATGGGTTTTAATGTTTTTTAGGATACCTTCCAAAATGGTATTTTCATATCCCTAACCTTAACATTGGCTGCAGAGATGCTTGGATTTTGCACACTATTCTGCCAGGTGGCGTCAACCCCACTACCAGATAAATGTTGAAGCTTTGTTGTGCAAGGAATAGTAGTTTATGCATGTGTGAGGAGATAACCAGCTCATACCTTTTGGAGCATAAGTAGTTTCTGAGGAAGTCTGTTGCAGCTTCTGTAACAGTGGAGGGGGAAGAGGCTTTTGGCTACACATGCTGTTGGTGGGTATCTGATACAGTTGAGAAGTGTTGCCAATAGGATAACAGCCCATGCTTTAAAGGTTCTGTAGTCCAAAATTCCTGATAAATTGATGCTGTATTGAAATAGGACATATTGGGAGATAAAAACGGTTCACTAAACCTGCCCAGACTGGGACAAGTTTGTTACTCTCACTTTACATTATGACCAAGCTCCTGCAATCAGGTGACCACAGAAGACATTCAGCCTGGCCTTACAGAAGCAAGATTTATGCTTAAATAGCACAGAAAATATGAAGAAGGAAAGGCAAGCAGAATATAGCCCAAGTCTGTTGTTAAGAGCCTGATTATCTCTAAGATCACTCCCCACGGCAGCTCTGACAGGACCAAGTGAACAAAAGCCAGCGAAACCAGTGTATAATGGCGGGACAAATGCAAAAGGTTTCCTATCAATGAGCAAGGTCCCATTGTCTGCAGGGGTCTGTCAGCATGATATACTTTGCAGCCAGCACTTGCTGCTCCTCATGGTTCAGTGCAACCTGTTCGTGAGTTACATGTATAATCTTGTCCAAAGTCTGTGAACGTGCATTGAACTCCTCTGTGTTTTCATCCCCTGTGCAGGGTTCTTGCAATGTTCTTGTTTTCTAATCAATTGCACTTATTGCTGCGGGGCCTGTACCTTCATGTTGCTACATTATGCTGTCTGTCGTGTCTATTTCTAAGCACCCAGCATTGTCATACTTGATAGAATACACATTTTAGAAGTCATTTCCCTTCTCTTGTCAAAGACTGTTTTGTTGCTTGAGAGTGAGCTGTCGTAGCACTTCTTACTGCAATAACCATCAATTGCTAGAATGCTTGTATTTATATATACACACACAATTATTTCTGAATTTCTTGAATACATTAAAATTGTCTAGTAATGAACATAATTGGGATTGAAATCACAGAATCACAAGGTTGGAAAAGACCTTTAAGATCATTGAGTCCAACTGTTCCTGTACTATGCTAAACCATATCCCTGAGTACCTCATCTACCAGTCTGTTAAACACATCCAGGGAAGGTGACTCAACCACCTCCCTGGGCAGCCTGTTCCAGGCCCTGACAACTCTCAGTAAAAAATTTTTTTCCTAACATCTAATCTAAACCTGCCGAGGCACAGCTTTGTGTCATTTCACCTTGTCCTATCTCCTGTCACCTGGCTAAAGAGACCATCACCTATCTCTCTATAACCTCCCTTCAGGTAGCTGTAGGCCGTGATAAGGTCTCCCCTCAGCCTCCTCTTCTCTAGGCTAAACAGCCCCAGTTCCCTCAGCCGCTCCTCATAGGATTTGCCCTCCAGCCCCTTCACCAGCCTGGTTGCCCTTCTCTGGACTCGCTCCAGGACCTCCATGTCCTTCTTATGGTGAGGAGCCCAGAACTAGACACAGTACTCGAGGTGCGGCCTCACTAACACTGAGTACAGGGGCACAATTACCTCCCTAGACCTACTGGCCATGCTATTTTTGATATGTTGCACTGTTTTCCAGTTCTTTCCAATGTCTGGTTTTGTCATAACACGTTCAAGTTAAAAACAGGACAAACTAAAATGAAATCTCCCCATAATGGTGATATCGCAGCAACAAAAGAAAATAAAGAAAAAAATAAAAGAAACAGCCGCTTCTGCTGTTAGACTGTTAGAATAAAGGAGAGAGGATTCCTTGCCTGAAGAAGGTAACTGTGACATCTCATTCCAAGTATCTCTAGCCAATAATTGCCCATGACCCTGTAGACAGAAGTGTAAGAGTCCTTTTCTTTCTCAGCAGAGACAGCTTGACTTTTTTTCTTATGTGAAGTTAAACTTAACTGTTCTAGACAAAGACCTGAAAGTGACAGTTAAATAAGATGTTTCTTTAAAGCATTGTACTTGCTGTGTTAACTGAATTTCTCTATGTTAATAATCTTTTTGCGGCAAGCAGATTACGTCCCAATTATAGGATACAGTTACCAGAATATTTCCTCAGTACCTCTGAGAGGAGCAAAATTATTACTTGTTTTGGCCACTGGCTGATTCTAAATGCTCTTCTGAGCCTTTTAATAGACCTGCCCATCCATAGCTGTAAGATCACTACAAAGAGAGTGAAGGAAAATTTATTTCTGTAGTTTATAGAACAAGAGGAGGCAGAAATACAGATTATTAGTAGGAAGATGTGCCCAAGCCATGTGCCTTTGTGTGTAAGTTAGGCTTAATTTGGCTGAGAAGCAGCCACTCTTGTAAACTTGTGCTACTGGCATGATAGATACTCAGGAGAAAGTTGGCTTGGATTCTTCTTGTATCTCCTATTTCAGCCATATTTCGCATATACTGTAAAGTTAAACAAAAAATGGTACTGAATGCACCCAGGCAACAAGTAGTGATGCTGGGGACCAGAACCTACTTATTGAATTGTTTTGTTCAAAAGTCTTCTACAATGTAACTGATCTCCTACCTGAAGTTTCTTGCACTTTTCCATTAGACCTTACATTCCTGAAGTAAAACTAGATGAGTGGTGGCTCTGTTACTCCCTTAAATATGTTTGCAATGTGTCTGCATGAACACGAAACCCAGTCCTTAAAATTGTTGTATGCTATAGAGCCCTCCTGCAGGCTAGTTGAGTCAAAAGACACTGATGTAGGAGACTAAGCTTCAACCCTCTATTTCAATAAAACTGATTTTGTAGATGATGAAATACCTCCAGAGAGTGCTCCTGTGGCACAGTTCACACAGTGGACTTAACACTTACCTGAGACATAATAAAAGGACATCCCAGTCCCTATTCTGAAGCAGGTAAAACTGAAACATGAACTCAGTTTTTCCCACATTCTCAGAGGTGACCTAGCCAAAAGGACAGCCTGTAACAGAATTTCCACAGTAGTTCCCAGCTATTTGTCTCTCTTTCTCCCTCTCTGCCAACTCCTCACATACATTTTGACCGAAAATTGATCATCACCCTGGGAAATTTTCCTAAAACAAGTTTAATGAAAACTCACAGAAATAGTTTTGGTTTCAAGGAATCTGTGTTTTTTTTTAAGGAAAAAAACCAAACATACCTCCAAACATTGAATTGAGAGCTTTCCAACAGGCTCTACTTTGGTATTCTGTGACTGGACTATTCAGAGGCAACATGAAATTGGAAAAGTAGTCTGTGTGGGTGCCATACATGCATAACTTCCACTTTACTAAGTAATGCACAATATTTTGTATGTCTGGAGAAAGACTAAGACACACCAAAGTACTACAAAATCCATATAATGAAGCAGAATTCTGCCCTCATTTGCTTCTGTAGCAGTGCACAAAACAATATACTTGCTTTGTATTTAGGAAGCTGAGGGAGAAAGAGAAGCTGATAAAATGGCAAAGTTTTCAAAGCTGGATCTGCTTCCAAGTGGATTACACAAGTATGAAAATCAAATCAGTAATGTGTTTGTAAATCATTTCATTAGTCTCATTGTGCTCCTAGAATAAGGTATGCTAACATTGATGGAGATGGTGGCTTTTGAGATATGAACATTTCTGAGAAATATTGATGGGTTTCTAGGCTAACAAACTCAGAAAGACACTCAAAAATGAATTGGAAAAAAAAAGAACTCTGAGCTCTTTTAATGATGCATACAATCACTGCTAAATTATAGCTTCAACTTTATTGAGGTGTGTTAACAGACTATGATAGAGCCATGAAACAGGCCATTTTCCATGTTTTGTGGTGCCAAGGAAGAGGAGCTTTCTTCCTTTAAAACCTGAAGTAAAAATCAGATTAATGCCTATGAAGAGGAGATGCTGGAAGACCTCATAACCTGGGATCCATGTAAGGTCCTGCTTGATGTTTCTGCAGCTCTGCAGAGTGGACAATCACCACCCTGGGGAGAGCTGCTGGATTGAAATATGAAGAAATATTCTTCCTACTAGTGTACTGTTATTGCTAACAGTCATGAGGACCGGGAGGCAGTCATGAGATTCCTGCTAGGCTTAGAGGAGAGAGGATGAAAAGGTATCCCATATCCCATCATATGCCATTCATCGCTGCCAGATGTGTGCTGCTCCTGGTTAGAAGTGATTTCAGTGCATGACTCATGAGGTGCCATTTCGTTCCGTACTTGGTGGAAGCTTCCCTGAGCCTGCCAGCTTTCCCTGTGACCAAAGTACAAGTGTGATTCCCACCTAAATTTTTCCCTAATTAGCAGTTTTAATAGAGTGTTGGTGGTTCCACCCATTTGTGAACGTCAGAGCAAATATCTTGACCTTCAGTCACTGTTAGCATTTAAACCAAATGTAGAGTGGGGAAAAAAATGAAGGGGCTCAGAAAACTCCACTTTGCTCAGTTCTTGTAGGAGAGATTCAGCTTTACACCCAAACAGTTTATGCAAGAAAAATAACAAATTAAATGTGTTAATAGGATCTGGCAGTACTACTAAGATTGTCATATGCTTCCAGTAATGGTGGTCATTTGAGAAGAGAGAATTAATATTGTCTTGTCAAAGAGGGAGTGTTTGCATAAAAGTAATTAAATAATGAACATAAATTTGTTATTCAACTATTCCAGTGAATTTGGAGCTCAAAAAATTCAAACACAGGTGTAAAAAATGTATAGTTATTAGAGACAAGTGACCAGGGTTCAGTCATGCATATCTAACTTTGAAGATATCAGTCTGTTTCTAGGTTAGACAAAAATCCACAGCTAACATTGCTTGATTTTATAAATTATTCCCCAGAGAATATTTCAAAATTTAATGAGGATCTAAATAACTGAAAATTTTTGACTGATAAACAGAGAATTAATTTGAATTGAAGCATCACAATATATTGTAGCTAGGTTGATTTATACCTGGGCTTTTTGCTATTCACCAGATTTCTTCACTAGCATGCACCCAAGGAGTAGAGTCATAGTTTCTCTTCCTTCTTGCCCCCTCTCCTACTATAGAACAAAAGTATTTTGTATGAGTCCTCGACTGGGATGCCTTGCAACTGAAAATTGAAAACTGAAAATTCCAGGTTAATTTTGTGGCTGAATGGTTCTTCTGTCTGGTCACTTGAAAGCTGAAGTTTTCTGAAGACAGGAGGAACTTCAGAAGTAAAAAATCTTGCTTAATCAAGAACTCTAGTTATCTGCCAGAATGCATTTTAAATGGAAAATTCTCAACTAGCTTTAGCTAAATTCTATTTCTGTGCTGGCAAAACTCCTCGTAAGGCTGAAGCGAGTGTACATTAAGCAACAGGCCAAACCATTAGATAAAAGGGTCTTGTAATGGGTTAAATTAACTTTAAAGTTTGCTTGCCAGTTGGAAGGTAGAATAAAACATATCCCCAAAACCAAGAGAGAGCCGGCAGATCTAATTTTAGGGTTACCAGCTGTTTATATTTGGTGATGCCTGTCATTACAGAACAATTTCTGTGTCTGTGGCTAGAGACTCTACTGCCAGACTGAAGAGTAATAGAGAGGAGCAGTGTAGATTGGTTAACCTTTTCTTTGTGGCAACTAGATTATCTGCTCATTGGCATTACAATGTTAACGGGTACTGGCTATGATCATAGCTAGTTGGCTAAAACTCATCCCCAAATCCAGTTTTCTGCATGTGTGAGCAAGACTGTACTTTGTCACTGAAATCTTTAGGGTTCTGTATGTAGCCTCATAAGATCAAAAAGGGAGACAGGAAAAAAAAAAGAGGAAACAATGAAATTTGGGTGAACGAGAGATCACAGAATCACAGAATCACATAATTGTAGGGGTTGGAAGGGACCTCCAGAGATCATCGGGTCCAACCCCCCTGCCAAAGCAGCTCCCTAGCACATATTGCACAGATAGGCGTCCAGGCGGGTCTTGAATATCTCCAGAGAAAGAGACTCCACCACCTCCCCGGGCAGCCTGTCCCAGGGCTCTGTCACCCTCACTGTGTATAAGTTCTTCCCCATGTTGGTGCAGAACTTCCTGTGCTCCAATTTACAGCCACTGCCCCTTGTCCTATCTCCACAGACCACTGAAAAGGGGTTGGCCAATTCCCCCTGCATCCCATACTTAAGATATTTATAAACATTAATTAGGTCCCCCCTCAGTCTTCTTTTCTCCAGGCTGAACAGCCCCAGCTCACTCAGTCTTTCCTCATAGGGGAGATGCTCCAGGCCCTTAATCATCTTCGTAGCCCTCCTCTGGACTCTCTCCAGGAGATCCCTGTCCTTTTTATACCAGGGAGCCCAGAACTGGACACAATACTGCAGGTGGGGCCTGACCAGGGCAGAGTAGAGGGGGAGGATCACCTCCTTGGACCTGCTGGCCACACTCTTCCTGATGCATCCCAGGATCCCATTGGCCCTCTTAGCCACCAGGGCACACTGCTGGCTCATAGCCAACCTGTCATCAACCAGGACCCCCAGGTCCTTCTCCACAGAGCTCTTCTCCAGCAGGTCATCCCGCAGCCTGTACTGATACTGAAGGTTATTCCTCCCCAGGTGCAAGATATAATTCAGTAACTCAGTATGTAAGTTGCTATATGATTTTTGTTGGTCTTTTAAATGCCTAAGTGAGCCATATATTTTGCCAGATATCATGTCAACTGGTACTTTTGTGGTATTCCCACAAGCTGGGAAACAGTCTCATGAGAAAGCCAAATGTCGTATTTTGTTAGTTCTATAAAACACCAGAATGCTGCAAAAGTATGAAGAAAACATAAAATCATAAGCTCTTCTGTCTTTTCATGGTTATTGTCCTCTCTGACAGGCTTTTGGTATAAGCCTTTCATGAGACATTTACAAGAGCCCTCATATCAGTTCCTTCTGCCACAGTTTATACTAGGACTTTGCTAAGAAAGCATGTTGCTTCACAGCCTCCTAATGGTTTTTCAGAAATACTAAGATTTAACTAAGTCCTTATCCCCCAACAAAATCCTTGTGAGACATTTTCTGAACTGGTTCATCCTAAACCTAGCTGAGTGAGAAGTCTCACTCAGAGCCAGCAAGGCAGCTCCAGGGGAGACATAATTTTTGCTCTTATTGAAGAGCTTATTTGCTTATTGAAGAGCAAAAATTAGCAGCCTCTGCTTTAGCTAAATGTGTATCTCTAAGTCTCTTTTAAAACACTTGAGGACTCATCATTGTTGTTGTTTCATGTGAGCATACGGATCTGTCACCCAATGTGAGTCCTAACCAGTATGGAGTTTAAACAGAGAAACCATACACAAAGTGAAGGAGCAAAGGAGGTCCCTATTCACAATCAGGGACCTGATGTGAAGAAGAAATGGAATAATTTTCCCCAACCCTTTCAGAATAATTTAACCAGTGGTCTAAGAAAAAATCTTGTTGTGCATCATGAGAAGTAGCTTTGTGGACATTTATTAAAATTTGGAAATTGGGCTTTATCTGTAATTAACATTTTAATTATTCTCTTACCTGTCCCAGAAATCAATGTTAAGTCATTCTGAGTATGTATCGAAGGCCTGATTCACCCAAGTAAATGAAGCAAAATTCACCATGATTACAAAGACTCTATAGTGGATTTTCTTTTTGCAATGAGAAGTGGAATAATAAATTTATGAGTGTGGTTTTCATTGTTAGTTTTTTAAGATATCTGAGCAGGGAAAGCTCAGGCTTCTTTCAATGCATCAACATGTCAGTGCTTCATTGACATCCCCACAAACATGCAAAGATAAATATGCCTACCCTGTTCTGAGAAAACATAGCTCAAGTCTGTGTTCTTTATGTTGTGTAGAGTAACTAGCATTAGAGAACTCGTCAGTCAGCCACTTTTCCTGAACTGCAGCTGTATATTTGAAAGACTACCTTGTAGGACTCTGTGTTACATGGGTGAGTTGATGCAGAATCTCACTTGTTCTCTGCTAACTTAACATTGATTTCCACCCTTTTGCCCAAGGAACAAGGCAGAGGGTTTCTTTTAAAAAGAAAGAAAGGAAAGCAATTTATGCAAGTTGATGTGGAAAGTCTATAGCAGATGACAAAAAATAGACTTATGTCTTAATTACAAAATCATGTTGTCTCATGTTGTAGGGTTAGAGTAGAACACGAGACCATTCTCTGATGTGAAAACCTCCTGCCACAGCCAGTAATTTTTAAAAACTGTTTCTAGCAAAGGATTCATTGCTATTCTATTTGGTGGGAATGATAAACATAGAAAAGTAAATAATTCTCACTAGGCACACTTTATTTTTTTCCTTTTTCATAGTCCCTTTCTCTTTTCTACTGACTTTTATGTGCATTTTCTGTTAGTTTCTCACACCCCTTCTTACTCACTTGAAGTTACCTTGGGTGTCTCCAGTGACACTGAATTGGCTCATTGTGGCAACAAGACTTTGGGAGTTGTCAGCTGTATAAAGAATGTCAGACAAATAATAAGCTTGTTGCCTTTGTAGTGGTTTATACCTGAAGTGTGCCTGGCATGTCTGTCTAATTTCCAAGGGAAAGGCAGAGTGTGGTATGGTAGGCGGGCATCGTCACAACAGGCTACAGTGAGGTATGTCATTTCAGAGCGAGCAATTTCCTCTTTGACTCATTTTTCAAGAAGGGATGAATCACTATATCCTCTTCTCTAACTGTGGTTCTGCCTCTGCACATCAATGCTGTGACTGGATCTGAGGTGGATGCACATTTTCAACGCTTACAGGAGGTGAATGCCTCACATTACAGCAGAATGGCTGGCCCCTCTGAAAAGTTTGAGGAAAAAAGTGAAAGGGTGGGCAAAATATTTTTGCGGCTTCCACAGATGATCAGGCATGGAAGCTGGTGGTCAAAGAATATGGGGTCCTAGTGATGAATGAAGAAATGAAAATAAGATTATTAACCTGCTTTATTTTGCTTTAAGTTTGACATGTGAAGAGATGAATTCTTTCTCACCTCACTGTTCAGGGAAACGGATTCAGACTGTGCTAACCTGCTCTATGAAAGGACAGACTCACAAATATTAGCAGTAGGATTTATTGTTTTCAAGTATCCTTATTTGGCTGAAAAAGACCAGTCAGTTAGGTTTTTCCCTTGGTGGGGTTCTTTTTTGTTCCAATTTTTAAGACTTTTCTGTGTCACTAAAACTCTCTGTGGAGCTGGCAACTTTGACATCTGACATCCGTTTTTTGCAACATTTCCACAGAAAGGTAGCAGCAATTCCCAGTGGCAGCTTCCCAGAGCAGAGGGAATACCTCAGTGGATAGTTCATTTGTTATGCAGCATCTGGGATTCTTTTCAACGTCTCCAATTACTGGCCTGATCCAATTCCCATTAACATCAAGTAAAAGATTCCCATGACTTCAGTGGGGACTAGAACTAGATCCCAAACTTCTGCTGACATCAAACATTGGAACAGAAAATGGACAATATTGCTGAGTTTTGTATAGAACAAAAGTGAATGGAAAATTTATGTTCATATGCTATAAAGGGTATACAGATTTTAAATGCCTGGTGTTGCTTAGGACTTTTTTCTTATTTTATTTGTTACCATGTTTGATTTCTAATAGAGTAAAAAAAGAAAGTTTAACAGTCTTAGGATCATGAAGTCTGCACTGTCATCCAGTCTTCCTACGTGTGAGGCAGGAGTGTATCTGTTAATATTCTGATGCCTAAATGGTAAATCAATGCCAACAGGAAAAGACAGCTCCATTAGAAACAAATGGTTGTAATGCAATGCCTAATGACAGGTATTTGCCATGCTTTGAAGGCAGCATTTCAATCCAAACTGTGATTATATGTGATATTTAGCAATGGTGACTTGTCACTTGTAAATGAAGATACTGCTATTGAGCAAAAATTGGCATAGAAGGCATTTAGTTTAAGGGAAACCTCAAAGTTGAGGCTGGTTTTTATTAAGTACTCTCTTCTTACTGTATACAGCTATATCCCTGTTCCGTACACAGCTAAAAACCTGCTGCTTATTGGCAAAGTACAGAGTCAGTGGCAGAAATACCCCATTTATAATGTCCTTGAGACACAAGCACTATGATCATTATAAAATGGTGTACTTACAAGCTTAACACAAGCAGTATAATTTTGGTTTGATGTACACTGTGTAGGAAAAGATTATGTGCATAATGAGAGTGAAGTCATTACTACTTGAACAGAAAGTGCCTTGCCAAGTGAGCTTGCACCCTCCACAGGGATTCTCTACAATACAGCTGGGTGAAATAGTTTGCCCAGAGTCTGTTCTTGAGAAAGGTAGAGGATTTTTGCTCATGTAGATATTCAAGTTAATTTCGATGCATTATCTTTTCCTGAGAAAACATAAACAAAACAAAAAACCTCACCCCTAAACAAACAAAAACCTTTTCTAATAAAGGCATCTCTTTTTTTTAATAAATAAGTCAGTGTTTTGGAACATTGAGAAATATAATATTCATAACAAATATGTGGACTTCAAAGGACTAGCCATCACCTTGGAAACAGAGGAATGCAAGATGGCGGGGTGATCAGGATCTGGTTGTTCTAAATGAAACCCTGGTCTTGCCTGCTTAGAAGTTAAATCATGAACTTGGTTGACCCAAAACATGTTGTGCTTTTCATAGCTATTAGGGTTCACTTGCTGAAGTGAGGACATAATTTTGTGACCCAGTTCAGACCATGAGACTTTTTATTCCAGCTAGTCTCTAAAAACCTCCTACTTTACACTATTCTCTGCAGTCTCATTTTGCTCCAAAAGCCAACAGACAGAATGAGTCTCTTTTTGTGTCCTTAAGGGCACCTCAGGAGCATCTTGGAAGGACTTGTGGGAGTCCCTTCCTCTCCTGAGCAGGCCATTCCTACTTCTCTGGGTCCTTTTGCAGGCTGCACAGTGTGGGAGTAAGTTAGTGTGCGTTTGCTTCCACAGTACGTACTCAAAAGTGCAATTAAAGGCTTACATTATTGTATGGAATTCTGTTGGGAAGGTTATAGGGATAGGGGCCATCTGCAAAATTCAGATCCAGGCCTGGCTTCATATTTCAAACATGTGCTAAGACCAAGGCTGTTAGGAGCAAAAGTCTTTGCTGTGCTCTCTCACTGCTCTTTGCCTCTGTGTGCGTGTGTGTATGGGTACACAGGCAGTCCATACGGTGTGCGGGTATGTGTGTGCTTATTTACACAACATCCACCCATAAGCTGGTCTCTGTGGGGGTGAATGCCTTAAATGCAGAGACACAGCAGCATTTATTCTCCCTATTATTGAAGCAATGGAGTCACCTTTGGTCTATACACTGCGTAGTAGAAGACAGTAGATATCTAGGATGTCACGCAATGATAAGACTGGGTCCTCAGGCCTTCCTTTAAGCAAATTGTTCTTGCCCTGAAACCAAGAAGTAGAAAGTTGGTTCAGACAAAAGGGCTCTTCAGAGGCAGGCCTAATCAGTGCCCATGAAGTGGAGGAGGTGGGGACACAGCGGGGGGCCGAAGCAAATTCCTCTTGGTCTCCTTCTCTACAGAGGACCGCGTTGGGTGGCACAGCAGTGCACGGCACAGGAAAGCACAGCATGGCACAGCACGGCTGGCCAGTGTTTGTTGAAAGGTCAGGGTGGCTGCTGTTCATCCCATCGGTGTCTGTAGCTTGTCTCAGTAGCTGAGACAAAAGCAGGAGGGAACGCAGTGCAACTGCCTCCCCAAGTATCACCACTTTCAAATTCCACTTCTTATCTCAGCCCTTCTTCCTTGTTGCTAATTACCACCTACTCCAAGATGTCAAGAACATACTCCCAGGAATAAACTGCTAGATAAACAAACCCCAGACAAACATCAAAGCTTAAAACAAACTGATAAGTCCCTTTGATTGATTTTAAGGGTCGGTAGAGAGAGGTGTGTTTGGACTGGAAGGTGCAAATGTTGAGCGGAGCAGCACCTGCTGTCTTGTGATCTGACCAAACCATTTGGCTTGAAAAGACGGAGAGATAGGGAATCAGAAATCCATTTGGAGTTACAAAAGCAGCAGGGGAGGCTTAGATGAACAAAGGGTCTCTCCAGGCAGGGCTGTGTGCTGCTTTTTGTCAGCTTGGTATCACATTCCCTGCTCCAGCGTGACAGACAAATGCCAGGCCAGATGATGTGATACGATCGGCCCTGTTTGGATGAGGTCTGTACCTGTATTATATGATGGCAGCAGATGCTGATTCAATATGGGTGCAAGCATAGAGTAAATCAGAACCCAAATGGCTCAGCGAAGATTACTTAAAGGTACCGGTGTCAGCAGGCAGGAAGGGTATTGTTCAGGGGCACAACAGGGTTGGGATCTGTTGGTGCATGGGTTGAGCTCTTGTGAAAGATGGTCAGTTGGAGAATCAAACATGTATACAACAGCAGAGCTCCCAAGCCCCTTCCCGGGGTCTCACAAGATCTCTCTCAGTCCCGTTCTACAGAGGCTGTGCTTATCCTGGCTGCTGTAGAAACAGGAATCCAGCTCATGCCTATTAAACTGGAGATTAGTAAAGAAAGCCTACAAAGGCCTAAATACGTCTGTGATCAATGTGATGCGATTCAGTGTGATAAAACAGGGTATCTTTTCCTCTTTTAAGTCCCAATGCCACAAAACACATACATACTTGTAACTACACACATACAGTAAGGCTGCTGTTACTGACAGGCTTTCCATGTGCTGTTAAGCAAGTAAGATCCAAGGACTCTTGCTGCCATCAGCTAATTTATAGAGCTTATGTCTGTGTCAAAGGGTGCCTAAGGGTGTTCCAAATGCTGCAGCGATAGGCTGAGGTGGCTCTGTACCATTTGTGCTTCAGTGTTTTCTCTAACAGTGACTCTCCATTGGAAAGGAAGGTAGTGTGGCTGGGAATTACTCTGCTTCGGTTGCAGTGTTACCAGTGAGAAAATGCAGCCTACAAGCAGTTTTTTTACCTACTTAGTTCTATAAGTAAAGCAACTTTCTGATTTTGTATTAGGGATTTTTAGTTTTGTCATAGCATGTTTTTTCTTCCTGCAATGAGAAAAAAAGGGAGGAGAGAAGGCTGTCTCCTTTTTTTGTTATGAATTTGCTGTAACTGATGGAAATTCTAATGTAAAGTTCATGTTTGTCAAGCTCTGAAGCTCTGAGAAAGCCTTTACCTTTCCCTGCCTATTTCTTGAAATGAAAGCAAAAGAAATGAAGCTAAGAAATGATGGGTGGGTAAAAAAGAAAGTTCCTGTTACTGAAAAATGGAAGTGGGTGGATGTTTCAGAAATTTTTCATCAATATTTGCAAAAACCAGAAACAATTTCTAGGAAAGGAGTTTACCCTAAGGAATAGTAACAAACCTATTTTAAATAAACTACTGAAATTCTCATCTTGAATTTTCGTGGTGCAAATCCAATTCTTGATATTATCACTTATCCAGTTATAGATTGGGCAATTTGTACCCAGTGAAAAACAAGCAACAGAGGTTGAATTTCTGCAAATGAGTTTTCAAAACCATATACATTTCAGGACAGAGCGACTGGCCCAGTCCTATTACTGGCATTTTGTACAGTGTTTAAATGGCATTTCAAGATGTGTCTCTTCACACAAGATAATGATAGCTAAAATTCCCAGGCATGCTTCTTTTCCCAGTGACTTTCCTTGAAACCACTTGGAGCATGTGCCATGACTTTAAAATGGCTGAAGAAATACTGATGTACACTAAGAGATCAAGGAGGGACATGTTTTTCTGACTCTCTACTTAAAAAAAATAAAGCAACATCACCTCTCTGTACATTAGACTTTCTGTCTACTGAAATGGCACAGAAAGAAGATCTCTGAGGGCTTTCTGGTGCCAATAGGGATGATTTATAGCTTCAACCCTATTTGTTTTAATCTTGAAGGAAGGGGAGGAGGAGGGAATGGGTATGATGATACATAAAGAAACATTATTTCCCAAAGGCAGATTTTATTTCTTTAACAATTTATAAAGCTCCAGAAGTGAAATATCACTATTTTGGGACTGGTGTTGTATATCAATGAGTTTAGCAGCTGCCAGGCTTATACGTGTATTTTGTACTGTATCTACAGTGCAAACCCCATTGATTCAGCTGTGGTTACCGGGTCTTTATTGTCATTATTGCAATAGATCACCAAATTTGATCTTAAAAGACCAACTGTGCACTGAGGAATGTCAAAGACAAACTTGTATAGTAAGCAAAAACAACTCTACCTCTGCTAATTAGCTTATTAACTGCCTCAGCTACTGCATTAGGCTTTTAAATAAAGGGCACTAATATCTGTTCTTTATTAATAGCAGATATTATTGCCACAGTTCTGTTCATTCTGCTAGCAGCATTAACTATGTAGTCATATAAATGTGACCAAAAATTGACTATATTCATTGAAATTTTCTTGAAGTCTAGTGAGGGAAGGTTTGGATGTGTACATTGGGAAAGGCAGAAAAAACAACTCTTGTGATTCTTACCTTAGTGGTACTAGCTCCATGGCCCCTTATAGAATACTTGGATTTACAGGAAAGATGCAGACAGCCTAATTTTAGGTAGAAAATTGAGAAAGAGGCAGTGACTACTGTTCTAGTAGAAGATGGTTTCTTTAAGTCAAAGTCCAATTATTGAGAGGTCTCAAAATGGTGAAAATTTTATCATGTGAATTACACATCACTCCATAACCTTAGATGGATACTATAGGCTCTTTCTTCCCTAATGCTACTAAATCTTAAAATTAAAAGAAGGAGAAATTAGAAAGAATCCTTTTGAGGTTTGAAGGAAGCTGAGGTAATAAGGTAGATAATACTTAATTTCTTTTCTGAAAAGTAGAGATACGTTTCATTTTGGGGTTTTACATATAGAGCAGGAAAGAAACTTCAGAGGGGCTTTGTAGCCCCCCCTTTAAAAGGGGCTGTGTACTAATTGCCTGTGTTACCTGTTTTCATCTCTCAGAGCACTGTTGAGGTGAGAAAGAACATAGCTTTACTGAGATACACACTGTTCCCCTGTGTGTTTTCTTTGACTTTAAACTTAGTTTTGTTTGAGTTGGAGTAAAACCTGGTTTTCAGCTCTGCAGCCACAGAGCTTTCACTGTCGGCAGAATCAGTGTATTTTCCTTAGGCAAAGACAAAAGCGACAATGGAAGGGCAGTGTATACAGTGTGCATTGCTACAGGCTCAGTGGGGACCTCTGCTATGGGGTTGATTATAGGAATACAGAGTGAAGCAGGGACATACCCTTCCCTGAGACTCTGTTGGGACACCAGCAAGCTATTGCAGACACTGATTGCCTTTTCATTGCTTTTATTGGGTGCTAGGTTTCTGAATTTAACTTGTTGTTATTATAGGATGTTTGTATATTTATTTGCTTAGAAATAATTTAGTCCAGAGTTTGCTGAAGATTCTGTGTGCTCATTTGAGATGCAGCAGGATTCAGAATATGAGAATCAAAAGTTTGCTTGATATTGATATCATTGTTGCTTCGGGGCTTTGAAAATTTCTGGTTGTGGCAGTGAAATGGGGAGCAGCTCTACTGGAGCCTGCAAAGCAGAAGTCTGCTGATTTTTCAGTTCCTAAGAATGTCAGCATAGTTTGCTAATCCCTGAAAGTGGGGAGCCAGCTTTTAACAACAGCAGGAGGGACTGGACATTTGGTGTTCACTAGCTCTGAAACTGGGATTTAGCCAGATTATTCTTCATTTCTCACAAAAGGGGAGTCATAGTGCTTGCTGGAGCCAAATGAGAGTCGTGGGAGCTGGGACTTCCATTTACTACATAGAACAGCAAAGCTAAGAGGAAGCCATGGCTGCCAGATGTTTGTTTTACATAATCCAGAGAATGCAGATGTCTTTCTTCAGCAACGGATGTTCTGTGATATTCTTTAAAGGCTGGTACCTAAGGAACTTTCTGTGGTTTGTGACGTGGACTATGCATGTCTGAGAGGAATAGAGCAAGTATCCCTTTCCTCTTTGCAGGTTACCTGAGGCAGCTTGGGTCCTGGGCTGAAAGAATACCTAGGACTTTGTGCCTGTTTACTCCTACCCCAGAGGAAAGTGGGTGGGAGAACAGTTTGTTGTGGCTTCCTTCCAGCAACAACCTACACTGAATATGAAGAAAGGAATAGGATAGGATAGGATAGGATAGGATAGGATAGGATAGGATAGAATAGAATAGAATAGAATAGAATAGAATAGAATAGAATAGAATAGAATAGAATAGAATAGAATAGAATAGATGTCAGTTGGAAGGGACCTACAATGATCACGTAGTCCAAGTGCCTGACCACTTCCGGGCCGGCCAAAAGTTAAAGCATATATGAAGTGCATTGTCCAAGTGCCTTTTAACAATTTTCAGGCTTGAGGCATCGACCACCTTTCTAGAAAAACACTTCTCAGTGTGAAGTCTAAGGAGTACAGGTTATAAGGAGAAAGAGCTTGAGCATGGGGAAGTCAGCTTTTGCATAGCTGGTGGGTTGCATGTAGAGATACATGTAGAGATCTCTGTATGTATGCATGTAGAGATGCATGTAGAGATCTCTGTAACTAGCTCTGTTTATAAAAAGCCACTTAAAGTACATGGGCTTTTAAATATAATTCCCTGCAGTGGTTTCCTAAGGTTGGTAAGGAAGAAGAAATTATATCTTGAAGTCAAACAGAGAAGCACCTACTTACAGAAAAAGTACAAGAGGGTTAGATGTTGGGACTGTTGGGTTTCCAAATAAAACTGTCCTTTGCACCAGTGAAAAAGTTCACAGTGTTTGTAAAGAGTCAGGGAGGGGAGTTAGAAATGAAACAGTGGAATAAAACAAGTCACACACTGATATCATAACAGATACCCAGATTTCAGAGCCACCTTAAGGTGATGGCTGACAAACACTGTCCCCTCAAACTTGATGAAATGGAGATAATCCTAGCTGCAACCTGGAAAAAAAAAGAAGGAATATGAATGCTGAAAAAGGCAAATGATTATTCTGCTGACAACAGGGCTACATCTATGACAAAGGGAACAGACTTCTCTGAGTGCTGTAGGCTACATCTATACCAGTAAACAAAGGAAGGTCAGGCTTTGAGCGGTGGCTGGTGGTTGTTCAAACAGGTCAGTTGTTTGCATGGTCTCTGCTATTGCTTTAGTAATATCAACAAATGTTTTTCAGAAAAATGTCTGCTTGTGAGTTAGGTGATAGATAGCACAAAACAGGGATCTTTTTGAATAAGCAGTCTGGATGCAGCCACCCTGCTTTCTTGGGAAAATGAGTCTTGCAACCATGCTGTCAGAGCGTAGCCTGGGATCCCTTGATACTGCAGACAACTACATGTGATCCTGCTCATAAACTCATTGGTGTCTGCTCTAAAACTGTTTAGGTCCTCCCCTCTTTTCCTGTGATGGATAGAAACTTGTTGATTTCAGCTATATTATATAGCCAGAGCAAATGTATTTGCAACAGCTATGGTAAATGGCAGTATTGGACTGGGGAAATGTGGCCAAGTGCAAGTGTTATACAATAAAAATATCCTGAGTTCATAGGCAAGCACAGGCCATCAATAAGAAAGTCACAAAAAGAGACTGGAGCCATTAGGAGCACTGAGCTAGAGCAGGGACCCTGTTCTAGAGAAAGTATTATTCAGCATTTGCTTGATAATTAAAATTGGAAAAATTTCCTCTCATTCCTACCCTTACACTTGGGAAATTACTGTCAGGCTGAGTCCTCTCATCACTGCTGGACATGTGGCAAAGGGAAAAAAGATGTAAAAAAAATCACCAAATAATGGTGGCTGGACAAACTTTTGCCTGGATTCGCCTCTATACAGAGAGCTGTTGGGTCAAAATTTTTTCTCCCCCTCCTTTCTGCAGTTTCTTTTTCTGAGCTTCACAAGGATGGTCTTGCTCCAACCTTTTCGTTCACCCCTTGTCTTTTCAGTCAGCATACCCTCACTGTACAGGACTGAAAGATCACTGCCAGGAGGTAAAGATGTGACCAGGTGGTGTGGATTTGTATTCTGGAAAAAATGAAGGTACTGAAACTGCTGGTACTTCCTGTTGTCTCTGCTGTTGTACTGAATGCCTTTGTCTTACCTCTTTCTCTAAGAAATGGGATTCTTGAGGCATGATCCTATGATCCTTTAGCACTCTGGATGTGTGAATGCTTGTGGCTTGGTCTTAGGAAATAATCATAATTAAAAAAATAGTTTCAATTAGCTGTCACATAAGAATGACACGTGTGACTTCCCTTGTAGAAAGCTAGGCAACTGCAAATATTTGTGGACTTTGTTGGACTGTGTTCCAATCCAACACCAAAATATCCTCAGTGTGAAAAAGGAAGGGCAACAGTCACCCTGGCTCTCACCCAACATGCAAAGCCAAAGAAAGCATGTATTAGAGGAGGTGGAGGAGAATGCTTCATGGTGAGCTGAAGATAGAAACACATTGCACATGTAGACAATGAGAATACAGAGAGTTTCATTAGCTCTGTGCAGGCTGGGCAGAGGGAACAGTCAGCCCTGCAAAGAAGTAGTAACAATGCACCTGTTGAAACAAGCAGAGTGCTGGTGAGAAAACTCGTGCTTCTTATGCTAGACATCTGTTGACTTTTGAGAGACTCCAGCTGCACTCTGAAAAATGTAGAGTGTTTAGGAACTAAGGGGTGGGAAGAAGTTCAGTGATTTATAGGGATGCCTAACTTATCTTTCTAGATTCTGCACATGCTTATCAGAAGCCTGTGAACTCTTGAGACAGTTAGCACATAGTGGGCGTATGGTGAGATACCAAGAAACAGGCATTTGAAGGAGTAAGGAAAAATGTAAATGATATATCAGGCTTTAAGTACTATCAAGCAGAGCAGCCCTGGAACTATGGTGGCTATGTCTACATAGACACACCTTTAAACAACTGAGGTTGTTCCTTTGGACCAAGCACCACCAATTTATGCCTAATGCAAAACTCATCCAAGTGATATTCTAATGTCAATAGTCTACTTCCCTCTGTCTTAAATGTCTGCAATGAATTACTACAGTTCTGCTTTTGAAATTTGGGGAAGATCAAATATATATCGTAAGTCTATAAAAGTAACAAGTCTTTAGGAAAAAAAAAATAGAGTTAAGAAGATCATTTCATGTAATATGAAGCTGTTTTTTTTGTTTGTTTTCTGTGCCAACCCATACTGGAGATAAAGTGGACTGGGAAGGTGTAAGTGGGAAACAGATATGTATGTCTGTCTGACTGGCTCTCACATGAAAAAAAGCACAATGATGCCCTTATTCAGGATTTTTTATCTTAATTTCTAAGTGCACCCCACACTAGAAGGAGGGAAGGCTTGGACTCTGGTGCATTCCTGGAGGGCTAGACTGTCAAATGCTTGTCTCTAGCATTGCAGAAAGAAGGGTCTTTGTGTGGGCACAAGGTGAGTTTAGGCACTTTTTACAATTGAAGAGCAAGGTAAAGTGTTGTAAAGTCCCAACTCATGTGGGGTCTTAGAAAGTGGGTTATGAGAGGAATTAAAGGAAACAGGTCACAGCAATTGTCACTGGAGCTCTGATCCACAGACAAAGAGGTATGTTTGTTCTGGAAAACATGAAATGGCTGAGTTTTTGGAATACAGAAAACCCATTACTTCACCTTTGGGTGCAACAAGAACATGTGATCTCACCACAGTCCATTAGAAAGCAATATGAATAAGCTGGTACTAAATATATCAAAACAGCTATCCCATGCAGTTGAAACTTATTGATCATGAAGGAAATAGTAATGCTGATGAACATTTCTAGGGTTGACATACACATATGCAGTATATCCTATTATGAATATAAAGCATCTGGGACCCTGGAACAGGAGAAAAAATCCCTGAGGATGTTACAGTACCTTTCCATCCATCATGAGACACTTCAGGCAGATGAAATAAATGTGCTAGAAACAGAGAAATGACTCATACTCTGGTATTAATTGCTTCATAATAAAAGACCACAGGATATTGCTTCTTACCGTGTGGTGAGTAGCAACTTTAGTGTGCAACATAGGTTCTTGAGTGCAGGGGGCCAACCAATCATACTGCTGGATTTAGGATAGGCATGAAGGCTTAAATGAAAATGCAGGTCTTCCAGAGAGGAGCCAGGAAACGTACCCAGTGGTCAGGCATAAAAGGCATATGTAGAACAGTAGACATAGTGCAAAGTGCTGGCTGCAGCAGGAGACTACTCTCTAATGACAACCCAGGCAAACACTGTGAAGTGCTCTGTTCATACTGAAGAGCAGGAATTGCATTGTTAGAATAAATGATAATCCAGTTTCTAAAAGCTGGATTCACTTTTTAGATGAAATCTTTGTCTTAAAGGGCTACTTTTCCCCACTAGTTATAATGTAGTGCTTTAAACAGCCAGGAACCAATGACTGCTGGAAAGAGAATAAGCCAGATGACTACTGACTTTCACAGCACAGGGAAAGCTGGGCAGAAATGTTGACTCACAGGTGTGTCACTAAATCACTGCCAGCCTGAATTGTTCCTTGGGTGATGCAGACTGAGCACCACACCTGTCTAAGGGCTGTGCCTGCACAGATGAAGAAATATGAATCCAATTAGTTCATAAAAAGAAAAAGATTGAAAAGGGAGATGAATTAATTTTTCTCAGTGTACCTACAGATGAGGGAAGGAAACCCCAGGAAGAGAGAAGAGCTGGTTAAGGTAAAGGGCAATACTGACACAAGAGTAATTGTTTGTAAACTGGACATGAATACATTCAGACTGGAAATTAGAAGGAGTTTCTTATTGACAAGGAATAGCTGGTGTTAAGAAAAGAGTCCTAATGCAGTTCAGCAAGAAGGTCAATCACCTCAGGAAGGGACTATGTGGTCTGAGATTGCGGGAGGTAACAATTCACAGGTCCAGGAGTTCCCTTCTCATCATACATTCCTATGTTTTCAAAAAGGGAAGACCCATATCTGCATTCAAATTTACAAAGTGTAACTGTCTACTGTTGTAGATATTCCTGCCAAGACTGGTCTGTAATTGGGATATTTATATGTTCAAATGACCGCTTGCCCAACTATCTTCTGTTTTGTGCAACCATGTGGCTTGCAGGTAAAGAAGTGGTTGTGCACTCAAACAGACATGCACAGTGCTGTGTGTATGGAGTCTATGCAAGTTGTTAGCTACTTGAAAATATCTTGAGTGAAGAGATGAAAAAGCTGTGTCTGCTATAGTTATTCACTTCCTTGCTGAATTCAGCATCTCTAAGCATTAGCATGTGAGATCTGGGCATTAATGTACCTATCTGTAACATATTGGCACCACAGGAATAAATCTTTTAGTGTCTGTGGGGAAGTTCTCTCCTAAAACTGACTGCATCACTTTCTAAAAGAAAACCTTTCTTCAGATACTGTTATTTTTTTACCAAAACAGCAGGAGAAAATCTTGATGCTATCCTTTGGGGAAATACAGACTTAAAATGCTACTATAGCTAACCCCAAAATCATTGGGAGTGAAGACCTCAGAAATCTCATGGGCTCCAGTTCAGCAAAAGACTTTAGCACATCCTTAACATTAAACATGTGGGCTGTGCCTTTGAAGTCAGTAAGTGTACTCACATGCTTTCGTCTGCTGCTGGATTGGGCTTTGGCCACCTGTTTTTTATCTCAGCAGGATAGAGCATCCAGTCATTCCTGATATCCCCTTACTCATGCTGGTGGCTCCTGAGCAGTCAATAGGACCACTGTGCTTTCTCAATTCGGAAATTTAGGCCATGTTAAGTCCACCAGTAACATTGAAAGTTTCATGCTGTTAGCATTCTGCTTGGGCTTCCCCCTGACCCCCCCCTTTTTTTTTTCTTTTGACTGATAATTCTATTTGACTTGGGTTGCTCCAGGGATTCCTGCACTCCTCCCCTCCAAAAGCCAGACAGACTAGTTAATAAACAGTCATAATTGCAGGCAGTCTAAGACACAAATTAGGTTATCTCTTGTAAATTCATTTACTCACTTGCTGAAGTCAAGCTTCCATTATTTTGTTTTTCTTATATCTACAGCAGGGAATAGGAATCAGCCCCCTGAGCCCCTCCAGGCTGCATATACACTGCTTTTTCTTCTAAAGTGCCAAAATATTCAATTTGTATTTTCTTCCTTAGCCTGCAAGGAAAATAAGGTAATGGAAAATTAACTGTAGTGAAAAATCAAGGGCATGTAAGTGCAATCTAGTGAAGAAGATTTATTTTGAGTGTCCAGAGATATGACTGCTCATTTCCTCTTCTGGGGCCCAGGCTCTGAAGGTAACTTTCTTTTGGGGAATGGCTGTATGCCACTGGCTGGTATCACTGGCTGCTTGTACCCAGTTTATGCCTTGCCAGCCCTAACATTTTCTTGTATTTACAGAGTCCTTGACCTACTTTTGGAGACTAAAGCCTGATTCTCCTCTCAGGCTGATTTTGAGACCAATATTGTTTTATTGCATTTGTTGGTGTAACTTCTGCTTCGAAATGACATGTAAGCAGACAGGAGAGAATACAAGAAGACTAATGGAGACAACAACTGGGATTTGGCTAATAGTGGTTTTGAGTCTGGACACAGTTCCTGGTTCTCTGTTGTGCCACTGCTATCAGGTTCCACACTCTTTTCTGCTGACTGTTCTGGATATTCACATGGACTTATAATGCCATTGACAGATGCAATGATACATCCTGATGTTGGCAGGGTTAGGTCTAATTTTAGTACCTAGAGAACATCGGTGAAAAAAAAGAGTGAATTTTCACAGAACAGATTCAGGATATTGCCATTTCTTCTATGTTTATGAGAGGAAATGACCATTTTGCTCTGGATCAAATTTGCAGATGCTCCCTGGAATATTGTTCTTGATAAATTTGTAATGACCATGTCTCATTTTCCAAGCCTACGTTTTCTTGGAAAAAGTAATGTCATTTCGGGCCATGGAAATTAATCTGACTGGGTGGGAAAAGTAAAAATTGTACTAAGAGTAAAAAGAGAATAAGGATGTTGAAAAAGGAACAGCACCTATGGGGTTTCTGATTTCAAAGTTCTGCTCTATGAGATTTTGTTGTTTCAGGCGGGTAAAATGTTAGTGATTGGATACCATCTTCTCATAAACAAATTGCCCCATAAAGATTAAACCTTGGACTATTTTTAGGATTACTGAGTTAAGAAAAAACAACCATGATGCAGAAACAGTAGTGGAAAAAAAAATAAAAAGCAAACTCTGGGAGCTGGAGCTGAAATTCATCTGGGTCTTCCTCCATTTTACATGTACTTTTTAGTACGTTTGGCTCTTTTTAGGGAAACGGACCTTTGGAGAAACTCAGCAGTCAGAAAATCCTGGATTTTATAAATTAACTCTGAGCATAAAGATTTACTTAGTTTTAGAAACTAGTGCCAGCATGTTGTATTGATTTAAACAACACCCTCACCCATAATCCACTGTGCTGACTGTGTAAACAAAATTCATCACTGCATCTCAAAACTAGCAACCACCTCATCTCTTCACCCCTCTGTCAAATGCAGTCCTGCCAATATATATCACCAATGCATGAAATACTCCCATCTCATTGACAGTTATCTTAATTGAGAAAGCAGAAGCACAGGAATGGTATTGGCTCAGGAAAACAGAGACAGACAAGTATGAACTATCCATTATTCTGGATGTTGGTTATAAATGTTTTTCCTCTTCTGAACTTTGACTTCCATGGTTGGAAAATCATTGCAGCAAGTAGCTGCAGATGCCATTCAGCATGCATTACACGACTGTTGGGCTCCTCTTCTATATCCTTCTTTGGAATTTCAGCCAATCTGTGTAATCATTCCTAATCAGTCTCATAACATTTGTCTGCAAAGGATGGACTCGAGTTTCTATCCACTACAGCTTCCCTAAAGTGCAACAAAACCAAAATATAGTGCTAGATTCCACAACATATTCCTGCCAATTTTCCTGCCACTTTATAGAAAGTGTATTTGCTCTCAAAGTAGTTTACTCTTTCTGAAAGGTGTCAGAATGACAGACCTACTGTTTCCAGTCTTCACGTTACAGAAAGAGCTTGATTAGCAGCAGTACAGCTCCATCACAACTTCTCTCCATCCTGACCCATCTGTTCCTAGGAATAGAGAAGGAATTTAGTTTCCATGACCTTTAGATGTTCAATTTCTCTGTTAGGACAGACAAGAAGGATGCTAGGTTTGGACTTTCCAGCCTCCATGTGAATTTGACATGTGAAGTCTCATGACCTTAGGCTTATTAAATGAGCCTTACAATGAATGACATGGAAAGGCTTAGGGTAGAACTTAAGTACATTTGATTCAGTGGAAATTCACAGAAGTCAAAAAAGGCTTCAGGCTTGTCATGAGAAAAAACTATGGTACATTTTGTTTTGCACACTGGCATCCTGCATTTGCCCAGGCCCACCTACACAGTTGTAGGTGGTTTGACAGTGCTGGAAGAGGTCTATAAAACCTTGATTTTTGCTTTGATACTTCTTTTTCTTATGCCCTCCAAAACATTCTTCTTCCGATTGATTTAATCCTTCTACATACTACTTATTTCCATGGCTGCCCATTTGACCAGAGTAAAAAATACTAAACCAAAACCAAAAATCTCCAAATTATTGAATTATTATTTTTAAAAAAACTTTATTTCAGCCTCCTTGGATCACATGGGCAAGACAGAAAGCAAAGGCAATGATGTGGAATATAAATGGTTCTCTGATCACAGACCACCTTCTAGCCACCTTCTTTTAGTGAGGAGAGAGAACAGGAGAAACTGACAAAGGACTGCAGAACAAAAAGATAGGTAACTGGTTTGCCAGCAGAAGAAGCTGCACAATGTAAAGTTCTATCACTACCTGATATCAGAAGGAGATCCGTGTCTGCTTCGTCATACTGCATGTATCCAGTTGGAAACTGGCATGGTAACCAAGAGCAAGAGAGATGCATGATCCAAAGGATGCAAAATACTGTGTGGTGGTGCCATTTGATTCTTTTCTAGTCTGCTTTCACTGACTGCAATGGAGAATAAGACACTAATTGACACGATGTTCTTCTTGCAATAATAAATCAGAAGGAATGCCTGGAAGTCTCCAGAGCTAACATCACAAAAATTTTCCATAGAAAATGAGGAAACAGCAAAGTGGAAGCTAAGGGAGCAGCTCATATGCAGGGACAAAAGCTCAGACACTTAAGTAGATGGCAATTAAAATACAAGTTAATTTGCTTCATGAATGGGACATCACCTGAACAGTGTCTTCAGTTGGAGTTTGATGATATTTCATGTGAGACCAAAGCTGACCCTTTTTTATTATGCTTTGGTTTTTACCTGTTCCCCAATGCTCTACTATCCTAGTAGATATTGGTAAAGTTAAAAGCACTAAATTGAAATCACGGTGCTCATGTGGAAATGGATTAAAAATAGATTTTTTTTTTTTGTGTCACATGATTTGCTTTTGTAATATTTATTTTCTGAAGGGTATTGAACTTACTAAAGTTCAGCAGGTAAAAAGCATTACTTCCCAGATTATCTAAGACCAAAACATGGAAATCTTAGAAGTGTCAGGGTTGACAATCAGAAAAAATTTTGTGTGTCAAATAAATACTTAATTTTAGTATTTAAAATATTTTAATAACAATTTTTATTTCAAGATTTCCCCAGTAATGTTTTAATTGCAAAATATTAAAAATAACACAAAAATTTGTTTTTCTAAGAACTTCAATGTCAAATTATTTTAATCTTTCTTGTGATAATTCTTTCCATAGTTGAACTGCAGTGATTCTTTACTACTATGTCTTTCTGTGTCATCAAAGCATTCTATCCCCTTGAACTGATAGTAGAGGATAGTGAAATATTCTTTTACAGGATAATTCTTTGTTTTGTAAGTTGTCATATCTCAAAAAAAGTCTGTTCTTACATTTTTAGAATTTTTGATTACTTTCTGGTTTATAAATAGATCAAAATACTCATGCTAAGTCTGCACAATACATTTCAAAAGGGTCAGTCAGTATCTGTTAGAAGAAGTGGAAGTGAAATTGTATTCAACTCCTAAAAAGAAAAGATGTCTAATGAGCATGATGTTTTTATGAGGGGAATAGAAACTATGAAGATTGTAAAAATGAGTGAAGTTAAAGGCAAAACATATCCAGAAACAGCATCCTGAAGAATCTGAAATATCTGTTTGGAAAATTACATGCAATCTTGTGTTCGGATTTAGTTGACTAAAGTTGCCTGGCTGCTTCCTGGGGATTATTGACTGCAAGTCTCCAGTGTCTCACAGTGACATGATTGCAACTTCTCTGTTTAGTTAATTGAAGATTTGAGTAACTCACGGTAAAGAGAAGCAAACACAAAGAGCAATTGTCTTGTGGTTGTTTTGTGGTGCGGACTCGAAGGGCCATACCCTTCAAATGAGTTAACACCTTGTCCCCAGAGTAAAGAAGGATAAAAATAAAGATCTGAACAGTATTGTTCCAGTTGAGTAAAATTAGAAGCCGTTTTTAACAGCTCTTGCTCTGCGGTGCTATTGTTAGAACTTGTTCAGTCGCTGAAGTGTGCTGCGTAAGGCTACAGTATGCGCTCGCTCCTCGGTGTGAGAGCTCTTTTCTGATAGCTTTCTGGAGCCAAGAATGTGCCATATAAAATGAAGCAGCTATTAAAATGTGCATGAAAAAACAATTTGCTTTGTGCCTAGTTATACCTTCAAGGGTGATAGTTATCAATGTATTTAATCTGAGAGTCTGTGTCTAATCAAGCACTAGAACACAAAATGGTTGTAAGCATAATAAAACCGTGGCAGTAGGAAAGCCAGTGGAGACGATTCAGTGATTTGCTGAAAAGTGTCTGGGGATAGGAAGAAGGGAGGAGAGGGAGGGGGAAGGAGGAGTGGGAAAAAAAAAAGAGAAACAGGGTTATCTTACTATTTGCTTAGTTTGAGTGTAGCTTTTGCACAAGTTGCTAGACAGTTGGGTGATCATCCTGAACTCTTTACAAGGAGGCAGGATCTTTGTACAAAATTTGCATCAGCTGTAACACAGACACTGTATTGGCAGCAAACAGCCAGGGCCTGGAAACAAAAGCCCAACAAAGACCCCCATCTCTGGTAAATGGTTGGTGGAACAGAGAGATTTCTTCTTCCACAGATTTTTATTGAAAGCCTCATTTATATGTCTTAATACATCTGTCATGGTAGAATGAGTCCAAACCAAGAAATTTTACCCCTACTCTTCTGGACTTTGGTTCAACAATTACTAGCATATTTATGTCATTAACAGGCATTCATTTCTTGTTTAATAGCATTACTGCATGTAGTATTGTTTCCCTCTTCTTTGCAAAAGGGAATCTTGCAAAAGGACTGCGCCAAGTGTTAGTAAGCTACAAAGTGTAAGGGAAAGAGGAAGGTAAAAGAAATCATGCACTCTTGGAAACACAGACAAAAAATTCTAGGCATGGAAAAAATGTACATCCTTGCAGGAATTTATTCTCATTTCAGCATGAGTGGGATTTTCATGTCAGTAATTCTATATTGCCGTATGCATTGCGAGAAACCTCTGGATTGAAATAGGCCTCTAGAATTTTGAGACAAGAAAGAGCAAATATTTGGTAGTCTCCTAGGGAGATAAACTTCAGTGACATCTGAAAGGAGAAGGAAAACATTCAAACACCAACCCTTCCTTTTTCTGATCCTTTCTCTTTCTTTGAACACTCCAAGTGATAGTCTGTGGCAGTACGAGGAACTACCAGGAATACAAACTGGCTGCAAATTCCACAGAGAGTCAAAACTGGAGAGTTCAAATATCTGTGTGGACCTACTAACATGCCTAAATGGACATAAATGTCCTTTCTGGCATCTGGTTTCAAGACCACAATCAGTTTTACAAATAACCCATTACTCAGAGTCCCTGTCCAAAAATAGGATAGATGGGTGCACCAACACAATGATATTTCTCTGTAGTATAGCCTGAATACAACCTTCCTTTCAGGAATTGCATGGGGATTGAGGGTCTGGAAACCCTATTAGGTGTCCTGAATCATTCTGAAGAGTCTATTCTGAGTCTACTGAAAAGGCCACTATGTCATGTTGTTGCCTCAAAACTCAAACCAGGCTTTGACTCTCCAAGCTGTTGAAAAATCAGTGGAGAGGATGCAGGTAGACAGTCATTCCTATATAGCTCACTGATTCACTGAAGGACTGGGATCTAATCATATGTTTTTCTTACATCAATTATCTATCTTCTTCTGTCCCATAAGACCCTTTAGTTTACTTTGAACTTTGCTTATATCAGATTTTTTTGCAAGTGATAATTAAAACAGTAAGTACCTGTGTCTGGATTGAACTTTAGTAGAATTATTTTCAAAGAGAGACAAATTACATTCCCATTTTCTAAAAATAGCATTTGTGGAGGGAGACCTGCTATAGTCTCTGTCTAGTATTCTAAGGTCTATCCAACAAGCTTTGATTTCTTCTACATAGAGGAATAACCTGGCAAAATTCAAGGGAAATGCAGCCACTGACTAGGCATTTCGAAGGCATTTGCCTCTCACTTGCTGAAATGTGTTAGTCCTTGAACATGGTTCCTTCTTTGAATGTGGTAATACTTAGAGCCTTGCGTTGCCTTTGATCACATACTTTAATCATAGAAATTAGAGATGGAACAGGCATATTCATTCATCTAATCCATTTCCTGCCGCGGCAGGATTGGTCTGTAGTTTATTTTTGAGGGCTTTCTACTGCTCACATTTCTCCCTGAGATCAATGGGAGTTCCTCACCCAGATCAAGGGCAGTGAATGGCTCATGACTTGTGAAACTCATACTGAATTGCATTTTGTACGACATTGGGTTGTATAAGTGGTGGAAATAATAGAGTATTCTTCTCATACAGCTTGGAGCAAAGCATCTGCTAGGCACGGTTCATTTGTGCAGGTATCAGCCAAGTAGAAAGGAAAGGATATCTTGATTATTTTTCTGTGCATTCAGCTTTCTAAACACGAGTGGCTTCCTGTGTGTATCATCCTGTCCTCTCTGTGCAATGTTTGCAGTCAGCTCTTCATTCTTCCTCAAAGTTTTAGTCTACACAGAGCTGACCAAATTTTTCTTCACTGATTTTTGTTTTTTAAATATAAAAATACTGGATTAGTGCTTCGGTAAGTGGAAAAAAAAGCATCAATTTTTAACCAGACAGACTGGTTACATTGTGTTCCTGATATGTTAACATTTAAGAAAGGACAGACAAAGTTTTGCATCGCCTATGGTGAATTTTTAAAATTTAGTCTTTGAAGAAACTCCTAATAATTTGCGTACCATCTATATTAGGGAAATTAAGATAGGAGTTTTGCCTTTGGGTTTCTGGTAAAACTATATAGTGTAAGACAACGATCATGCAGTAGGGGCTGTTTACACTTTTTTTTATTACTGAATTTGTTATAATCCCTGAATCTTTCCTCCACCCAACATTCCCCGCATTAATTGTTGTTTCACCTCAGAAGGTTCTGATGATTTGCAATATTCCCCTGGCTTCCATGATACAGTCTATCTGGCATTTCCTTTTTAGTACAGTACTCTTCAAAGTAATTAAAATATAAGCCACAACATGAAAAAGCCTGAATTCAGCTGTCAGGCATGTCTGCATATCATGGCACTGGTCCGACGGTAAGCTTCTTAAACGACGCCCTGCCACAGAGTTCCAAAAAGTGGAAGATTGCCAAACAGTTTTAATTCATATAATTTAAACTCGGTGGCATGAATGACTAACTGTGAAATGTAGAAAACTGTCGCAAGAAGTCCGAATACACGCTGAACTACAAAATCAAATGTGACTTTTCAGCTTCCTCTGTGGTTTGTACTTAGCGTTCATTACCGTGTAACAAAACATTGCATCTCTAGTGCCTGCTGCTTATTTAATGCAGGTAGAAGTTAAGCCCATGCCCTGATCCAGAGCAATGGTAACACCGTGTTTTCTCTAACAGACAGAGGAAAAAAAACATAGCATGTAGTTGTAAACATGGAACTGCCCTTGCCCTAAATATATTTTAAGTGGGCATCTAATGAGCAGGACCAAAGGAATTCCATGGAGGAGGAAGTCTTAAAATAGTATGGTTGTGAGCTGAGCTGTACGAGGTATTTGGCTGTCTCTCAACCCACAGAAGGCAAAGTGTCACACAACAGCCCAGTGTTGCTGGGCGCAGGTCATTGTTAGTCCCCGCAGGAAAGGGATTAACTAGACAATTGCTTTTCTGCAGAGCAGAAACAAACTTCCCCATTAATTGCTACCAGCCTCTTCCTGCTCCAGTAGGTTGCTCCAGTAGGTTACTCCGGCTCCTTTCACTGCAAAGCCTTTGCCATCAGAGCAGACAGTACCAATGGGCACAGGAGACACTTCCCAATTAACTCTTTCTGTCTTTGTTCTCCTGTATTGGAGCCTGATGTAACGACACTTGCCTTTTAGAGATAACAAAAGTATCTTAAGAATTACCAAGGAAGATCAGTTATTACTATCAGGTGCAGCACATCACTATTATTGCTGTAATATAGCATAGACTTATGTTTAGCTATAGTGTAAGGAAATACCTGTGTTTTATCATGCCTTTTCAAGAAAAAGAAAATAATTCACATGATATTTGATTTATTTTTTTCTACCTTAGCTTGAATTGCAATTGCAGGAATTGCCATCCTGGAGCAGACCAGTAGACTAGCTGAAGTGCATTATCCTCCTCTCCTCTAGCTATAGGCCAGGTGAGATGCCTCTCAGGACAGTGAGGCTGCATGCCTGCAGGAACACGTATTTTCTACCTCAGCACATTGACTACTTACAGTTAGAAGCTTGTGTTTTACCTGTGTGCCAAGGCACAAGGATCTTGCAGTTTCAGTTAATACTACATTAGTGCTGCTGAGCTGCTGGCATTGGGACATGGAGAGTTTTTCTCTTGTTCCCATGGTAAACAAACTAATGTGGCACTTATCTCCATCTGAGGTTGGGAGAAGGACATAGTTCAGCCTTACCTTGTTTCATTTCTTGATTTTTCTTTTGTATTCACTGTGGTATGACCAAGTATATCTGAAACCAATTTTACTATTGACATCTTTTTTTCTTGCTATAAACTTCTAACAAAACTTCTAGTTACTCATAGTGGTATGTGGAGTATTTAAATATTTACCTTTTCTGTCTACTCTCCTGTATCCTTCATATACACACTTATAGCCATTTTGCAAGTATTAAGGTTTCTTCTTGTATAGATGTGTAAAAATATCCCATTTCCCCATCAACCTGATATTAAAATTTGCCCCTCTGTGGATCCAGAGACTTCCTGCATTTTCTGGATTCTCACTGTCACTCCAAGAGGGGTTTTGCTGAAAATATCATTCTCCTCTCTTGCAATGCTACACTTCTTGAATCTCTCCTGTCATACCTTTAGAGATTCTTGTAGCTTTTTTCATCTTTCAGTCTTTTTCAGTAATGCTTACGCTGTTTTACTAATGTTTATGCTCCTTCCTCAGTCGGCATCAGACCTCACTCCTTACTTTCATGTGTGTCATCAGTGCTCTTCACAGCCCAGGGTAATGGGTCTTATTTCCAAGGGTTAAAATGATTACAATTACACATTTGGGGACCAAGCACCTTACCTCCCTCCGCTCAGAAACATGTGACCCACACAGACTCCTGGTGTGCAGTTCCCTTCCTACTGGGAAGGGCAACAAGAAACATGAAAAACTGAAAGCCCATAAAAGTTCCTCTCTGAAACTCGTACACCACACTCAGGCACTGTAAAGTATGAAAGGCTTTTTAACCTGAAAGGCTATTAATAGGTTCAGTAAAGAACACAAAACCTTGATTGTCTCCCAAAAGTGTTTGCATGTGTTACCTGAAATGTGTATGCTGAACCTGATATTTCAGAGGAGGAAAAATAACCCATCTGGGCACGTGATCAGCTCTATAGTGCAGCAGATATTAGAATGTATTTCTTGTTACACTGTTATTGATTATTGCATTGCAGTTCTCACTGGTAGTAGTGTATAATCTGTTTTTAAACTAAATAATTAGAAAATATGTAGTTATCACACTTCTGAAAATGGGATTAATGTCTGAAAATATGAATGTCTTGATGTCTAATAAACCTTTGACTCTGCTGTGGTGGTTTAGGGTTTTTTCTCTGAAACTGAAACCTGAAGGAATTGTTATTTACTTTTTTCCTACAGACACATCTAGCATTCTTAGCTCTTTAATTGCTTGTGACCACATGATTTTCTGAATGCTCTATTTTCTAAGTACAAAATTGATTTTCTACATGTATGCTAGCATGAAGCATGAGGAAGTCTAAACCAATAACAAGAAATAATTCATGAGTTTAATTTCTGTAACATAACATCTCTGTCGGTTCAGGAAACATTATTGGAACACAAACCCATGCACAATCATGAATCTGTTTTTCTTAGTATTATAGGCCTGCTTTACAGGATCACGTGTAAAATAATCAAAAGCCCGTAATAGTTTATTTCTAGTGATATTTTTTCTTGAAAGATGGGACTGTTCCCAAGACTACCTTTAAAAAACAATGTGTTAATTAATTAAAATAGATCTTTGGCTTCTGGTATGATTTTCCCCCCAAGCCAATAATTCAATGATTTATTGATTTTAGACATTGTATTTAGAAAGAAAAAGGACATGATTACAGTGCTACAGTTTCTCACAGGCTCTTCAGTGCCAGGCTCAGCTACAAGTCTTTCCATTCTTTGCTCAAACACATGATGAAAATGTAGGTGTGTGGAGGGGCTGCCAGTTGCCCCAAGCAGAGACTTCGGCTGTCCTGAGGCACTATCAGTCTCATTCCCATTACTATGGGCAAAGCTCTGTGATGTCCTTTGGTTGATTGAACAGGATACCCTAGTGTTGAAGTCTATATAGATGTTTGTGCATAAGTATACACGCATAGATATATATATTCACATACTTATACGTGTGTGTGTGTGTGTGTGTGTGTGTATACTGCTGTTGCTGCTGGAGCAGTAGAAATGTGTAATAGCATGTTTTCCTGAAATGCTCCTTAAAAATGGGTTTGGATTTGCAACTTGGAGGAGCCAAACACCTTGTGTAGAAAGAGCAGAAGAAGGAGTACATGGCAAAAGTGAATTGTATTGGGCCCTTTTCCCACAGAGCACCAACTATAATTCGTGGGACTGTGGGAGAGAAAAAGACTGTTTAAATGCCTGATTCGCAGGGTGAAATTAGTCTTCACACACACACACACAACTGTAGAGAAGCCAGTATCTCCTCAGCCCTCTCTCCTGCCCATTCCAGATGTTATACAATATGAGGTATATTTTTTTCTTTTCCTTTTTTTTTCCCCCTTGGATCTCAAGAAACCCCTGCGGTCAGGTCTCTGTAAGCATCAACTTGACCACAGCCACCAAATGAATGCCTTCCACTGAAGGGAAATCTGCTCAGAACCCAATTGCCTGGCCTTTCCTTCTAAGTTCTCACAAGAGAGAACCAATCTGTCTGTAAGGGAATGAAAAGACCGTAGGAGTTATAAGTGGACTTTTGTTAAAGCATTTGATACACTATGTCATGAGTCTTTTCTGTAAAGGTTAATTCATATTAGCTCATATAAGAAAACTATCACATGGATAACAAACCAGGGGAAACCAAAATGTGACAGTTTCTAATTCTGGTACAGAGCAGTTTAAAGTCTGTTTTTCATTTTCAACTTTATTAATGGATCAGTAGAGAGGCCAGAGAGAAACCCATTAAAATGAATGCATTGGAGAGAACTGTGTGAATGCTATTGAGGGCACAGAGAGAACAAACCTCACAAACAAGCAACATTAAAAATCTTCCTTGAAAGATAATTGATTACTGGGCTATTTAAGTTGATTTCTAGAATGAAGTCAGGAGGAGTTTGTGTTTTCTTTAGTAGTAGTAGTAGTAGTGTTGTGGATTAGATAAAGGAAAAGTTGTGGGGGTAAACTGATGTTAATTCTTTTTGCTTTCTGCTGAAGAGTGAGTGAGTTCCATCAGATCCTGAGCTTTCCTTACAAAATTCACTGCTCTTTCAGGGGCCCTGGGCAGTCAGAAGTATTATAGAAATTGGTTTTCATGTTTTAAGTTTGTTAGAGGGCAATGAAGTTATTTTATGGCTTGTAGAGGAAGCGGAACAGGATGCAGCATTCTGTGGACTTTCCTAAACAAAACACCTTGGACTACATAGGACAGAATTCAGTGCCCCTTTGTGATCCTCGTGAGCCTTATGTTCCCAATGCAAGGGTTATTTGCACTGTGTTAAAATGAAAGTGGGACTCTTTTACTGAAGGAAGCCTTTCCAGCATTGATTAGTCTAGCAAATTCATTCTATGTTTTTGTCAAACTTTGAAACATGTCCCAATCTCCTGATTCTCTAAGCCATCAGTTTCAAAATGAAATAATAGACTTCTGTTCTAATCAAGGCTTGCAGAGAACGTTTCATGACACGGCAGACATGATATGTCTTGCTGCAGACGTGAATGAGATCAGAAAAAACCCAGAAACAAGCCTGTGTTATCACAGCCCTAGAACCAAAATATGCCACATGTTACCTCTGACATTGCAGGGCAGAGTGGGAGAGGAGGAGAGAAGCCAACAGTAGGAACTTGTGGGCACAAGCTGCTCACCGCCCAGCTCTGTTACTGTTTTGGGATCGGAAAGGGAGAAATTCTGATCTGACTCTGTTTTTTCCCAGATATGTGAAACCAAGAAATGACTTACTCAGAGAAGATGTTGTCAGCTCCTACTTATATTTTTTATTTGGCCCAGAAGGCTGCTAACAAGAGCACTCACCAGGACTCTCAGTCCCACTGGAGCCATAAGAATCAGTAGATATCTGGTACTTATTGTTGACCATAATTTGCTCAACTGTAGCAATCTATTACCTCCAAATACTTCATGCTTTCTGATAGTTTGGTCTCTGAGAGCTTATGCAATCAGCACCAGTAATTCTGGCCATTGCACTGATGATAAACTTCAATTAAATTCAACGTGGTTGCAGTTACACCTGGGTAAATATTACAAATATTAATGGGATGAAAATATTCTTTTTTGTAATGATACATGAGTTCACATAATCTATTACTGAAATTTCTCCATATTGCTATTTAATAATCTGATGCCCAGACATTGGATGTTGGAACAAAAGACTACTTCTGCTGAGGTCCTAAGTGTTACAGAGCCTATAAAGGGTAGTCTCAGCCTAATTTGTGCTAAGATACTGAATTTAACTACTTGACATCCACATATTAGCTTTTAGTACATGTCAGTGTTACGTTCAAGCTAACTACAGTTGCTTTCTTAGTATAGGTTGTTTATTCATGTCTGCATAAGGAGAAAAGTTTTGTGATGTTATGAAATGTAATTTTGAATGCCCAGAGAATTTAAAATTATAACAAATAAACCATTTTATGTGTATGTTTGTATTTTGACAGGAATGATCTTCTAAAGAAACAATAAAAAGATTTGATATAGTAATCTGAAATTATTAATTCTATGAGTTGAAAAGTACTGCCTTAACCAAACTACACTAATTTTTTTTTTCTTGTAAATAATAGTAAAATTGTTCTTAGATTTTTCTCCCAGCACAGTGTCCTAAAATTCACCCTTCAATTTTTTACCTCAGAACTCCTGACAGATATTTTAAAGCCTATGTGAGGAGCTAGATTATGATGCCTTTACTCATAATGGCTGATTCACAATTTATTAATTTCAAATCCCAGCCTGAATCTACATCCTGTGGTAGAACTGAAGTATTCAGTTTGAATTAGGAATTTCCAAAGTGACTAGGGCTTTACAGTAAATAAGCCAATTTGGGTTATCAAAATTCATCAGCTTGGAACACCTACCCTTCCAGTTGTAGTAAAGAATACTAACAATAAATAGCAAGACACAACAGTATGCAAATTGCTATTCAATACTTCAAAGGTAGCAAGCTGTGAGGCACTGTGCCAAAGATCAAGGAAGAGTGGGTTTTCTGAGTGTGAATTATTGCACCATAATTCATGGTCTGGTATACAATCAGAAGTTGTAATATCATTAGGCAAATGAGATTTTAAATATTGCTAAATCAAATGCTAGGTTGATAATGTAGGATGGCAGATTTGGGTTCCCCCTCCCTTTCAATTTATAGCAAAAATAGAGGACAAATTAGTTTTACCAATAGTACAGCATGATCCTTTTGTGCCTGGACTTGCATGGTGTAACAGAAGATGATTTTAGGTGAAACCCTCAGGCTGTAGACATTGCTGGAGGACAGAAACTTTGGAAGCCGAATCTAAATTCAGCAATTTGACATTGTTAACATACAAATCCTTAGGCTTTTAGTGTTACGTGTAAACAAGAAACTTTAACAGCGGACAGCTGTGAGAGAAGTTTTATAATTTAGCCAATTGCAATGCTATCTGGCCTATCACCAAACAATTCTTTTGGTCTTAGGCTCAAAGGTTTTGAAGCCTTCTTGATGCCTGAGTTTTGTGGCTTTTATGAATGGAAACAGAAACAAGTTGTACCAAAACCATGACTGCAGTTACATCGTTTTACTCAAATTCAGGCTAGTGCCCCACATGCTTCCAATTGGAAGAGAGAAAGCAAGCAAAGGTATCCCAACCTAAATAGACCAAACTTCTACTTAGTGCACTGTAAGTCCATTTTGTCTACAGATTTTGTCTGGTTTTGGACACAAAGGTGTTTAAGAGGCCCATTTTTGTACAGGTACCTAATTTCTCATAAAACTAGTAACTGGTACTCTAGTGCTAAAAACAGCTGAAACAGTAGCAACATAAAGCTCTGTCTTAGTGTTTTGCTTCTCTGTAACTGAGCTGGTCTTCAGCTGCAGCCTTTCTGTTGTGGAGGTAATTTTGGAGGTTTGTTAAAGAAGTTCCTCTGAAAGCATGGTTCTTCGGTGGTTAGGTAAAACAGTAATTTTTGACTGAAAAGATCCTTGTTTTCTGGCTGGTAAGGTTTTGTCCATATTTCTTTGTGCTAACTCTTTTTTTCATTGAAGCATTTGGATTTCTATGGGGTGACTGGCAAGAAATTGACCACACTGTTTGAAAAGAAGTATGAGGGATCCTTGATGAAGACTGATGTTGCTCAGGCCTCCTATGTCCCTGCACAACTGAATGGCATGGACTGGAGTTTTGCATGCTCTCAGAGCAAGGGGACAGTTCCCAGGGCTAAGGTGCCTCTGCTTGGTTGAATTTAAACTTTTGCATGTGGGGAATAAATAGGTACATGAAGCAGTATTTTAAATTGTCTCATTCACCTTTCAATTATCTTCTTTCAGAGACTGGCAAAAATATTACTTTGCCCCTTCTTTTCATAGGGTTTACATTTGCCAGAAAAAACCAGAATTTGACATTTTACCAATGTAATGGAGAGAGAAAATGGCAAAATTAAAGCAAGGCTTTGTTCACTCAGAGGCTACACTGAGACTCAAAGGCACAGAAAAAATATACTCAACAGAAACTTGAGGTAAATAAAATAATAAGCCAGAGGTCTCTAACAAAGGCTTCTGGCACTGTCAGAGTGTAAATAGTAAGGATTAATAAATGTGATTAAATAAATCAGAACAGGTTTTGCTATAGGACTCTCTGAAGTGTTCAGAAACTTTCCACTGTCCCCTTTTACAAATTTTAATTGTGGAAACTGAAACAGCTGCATTATTTCAGTAACTGGAATATGAATATAGTCAAGGATAGTCCACTAATTAAGGCATCCATTGGGAAAACAGGACATTGGATGTTTAGACCTCATAGTCCAACTGCTAGTAGAGAAGAAAGTGATAACAAAAATGTAGGAGTTATTTAAATCACTAAGTCATAGTTCTCTTATGAAAATAATGACCTATCCAGACTGTTGATCACAGTTCTGAGAGAAGATCTGTGATTTCTCATCTCAATGGGACATTGTTTCCTTGTTATACTTGATATTATTATTCATAAAAGGATTAAAAGTGGTATAGCTACATCCTATTTGTTAAAAGCATAATTTGAAACACCTTAATCTCTGTTCCTTTTTTCCTCATCAATAAGAAACAGGTAACTGAACCAGCAAAGCAGCCACTGTAACATTACTGAGTATCTTTTGGGATACAAAGAGATGAGTGATGCCCTGGAGGAGGAGAGGAGAAAGAAATATAGTGTCTGTCTTTAAGCAGAGTGAGAAAGACGTCTTGAAAAATTAAGTCCAGCTGGCCTCCTATCAATACTGGGAAAGATACTGAAACAATTTACTAAGAAGTCAATTTACAAGTACTTAGGCATGATAAGAAAAAGCCAACGTGGATTTATCAGGAAAAAGAACGTCAAATCATTCTAATTACTTTCTTTAACAAGGTAACCGTCCTTGTGAGTAAAAGGCTGCAGTTGGTACTATATATATTAATCTTGCATTTTGACCTATCCTCGTGCAACTTTCTCACAAGCAAATAAAAGTGATATTACCTAAATGAAACTACTAGAAGTGGCTGAAAATCAGTGTTTGGGAACAGGTGTGAGTAGTTCAGTGCTGGTAAATCCATTCTGGTCAGTGTTTTGGATGACTGCATTGCAAAATCTTGTCTGTCCTGAGAGCGAGGGAGATTGTAAGTGCTTTCTAAGGCATAAATTAATCCAAAAAGTATTGTGAAAAATTGGAAGAATGATTTGAAACCACTGAAGTGAGATTGAATAAAGATCAGCGTGAAACGCTGTTTCCAGAGAGAGAGATACAGAGTAGGGAGTAACTGGCTAGGCAGCAGTGCTCAAGAGAGGGAGTTGAGTGTGATAGTGGAATACAGACCAAGTATGACTCAGGAGCATAATGTCTTCTTTGGAACAGCAACATTATTCTGTGGTGAATTAAAAGAAATTCTGTGTCAGGTGGAGGTAGGAATTCCATCCTACTGGGCACTTCGAGATCTCAGCTGGGGAAAAAAGACCCAACTTTGGGCACCACTTTTTCAGAGGGATGCAGATGAATTGGCAAGTGTCCAGAAGAAAGCAATAGGAATGATAAGCGGTTTAGAAAACATGACCTATGAGGAAAGATTGAAGGAATTGGGTTTGTTTAGTCTACAACAGAAGAGCCTGAGAGGGACATGATAACAGTCTTCAAGTATGTAGAAGGTTGTTGTAAAGAAGACAGTGATCAATTATACTGCAAGTCTACTGACAAAGCACAGAAAAAAATATTGCTTTAATTTGAAATAAAAAAGGTTTAGATTAAATATTAAAAAAAACCCCAAAACCAAAACCCAAACAAGAAAACCCCCACAAAAATCAAAATCCTTTCACCATTCTCAGGATAACAAAACACATGAACATGTTATCTAGGAAGTTTCAAGGGTTTTTAAAGAACTGATGAATAAATATGGGCCAGAGAAAATACAGGTATTTTCAAAACACAGGGATAAACTAGATGAAGTATTTTGGCTCCTTTCATGTCTTGTATATTCTAATTGCTATGAAATATGGAATAATCTGCTCTACGAAAGAGTCACCTCACCTTGAGTTTCAACAACGTTAGAATTAATTAATTTCCTAATTTATGCTAGTGTCATTTACTTTATTTGTATGTCTGAATTTGTCTTCTGGTTTTTGTTTCTGAAAAAGACAGTACAGTGGTTTAAAAGATTTGCAAGCACTTATTTAAAAACCCACTGTGTGTGTAGTAAGCCATTAATAGTATTGTTATAAAAAGATTTTGTAAAGTTAAGTAAAGGACACATTTAAAGACATAGTTTATTTCTTAAAGCAGAAAGAGCATCAGTGACCTGGTGGGAGCATTTATTTCCCAGAGAGCATTAAATTATTTTTCTGTTTCTGATATGCTTCCAGCTATGGAATTGTCCCTATAGAATAGCAAATATGAAAAAAATCATCATCACTATCCAATCTTCCCAGCACCTTAGCAAGGAAGATACCAGTGAAGGTGGACTAAACCGAGACTGTACTGCGGAGACTGATAGGCAGACATGCCCTGCTGCTCAATCTGCTTTGAGAGTGCTTAGTTCTAGCAAAGAGACATCAGGATAGGTGAGAAAAGACAGCACCTGAAACCACCACAGGAAGACCTGCCAGGACTAAGCTCCCAAAAGCTTATGGCTGAGCTCTTGCCATAGGTTCAGGCAGTATAAAAACATGTCTAATTCTCTTCTGTTTCTGGTTTTACATGATTCACTATGGTTATTTGTGATCTGTAATACTGAGCTTAATTTCAACTCAGGTTAGCTAACAGCATGGAAATAATTTATTATTTCTACAGATGGGACTGAAAGGCACCTCCCGAGCCACAGAATCCAGCCCCCTGTTACTGCAAATTATCCTGTATTACAGTCCACATATTTAATGAGAGCTGTCTTAAAGCTAGCTATGAACAGCAGTAGGAAGCTGAGCCAAGTGCATATCTAGTATTTCCCAACTGGGACTGCTGGTCAAAAGCAGGAAAGGAAGTGATAGACACTTGAATAAATGTTTCATGTTTCTAGATTGTTGCATTAAAGTGATGAAACTATCTGAAGGAGACAAGTTAAGGGGGTTAGGAAAGCAGCTCAATAAATAACAAATAAGGGGAACGAGAAGGAACGTTTTGTTTACAGTTAAGAGGTGGCTGACATAATTTGGTATCAGCAGTCCATTTATATTTGTGACTGCATGAATGCATATGAAATTACAATTAGAGCGGGTACGATTTTGGTTACAAATAATTTTCATATTTTTCATGTATTTTTGGGTAAACTTTCCATCTGATCTGGACTGAGTCCTCTATTATTTACCCTCTCTCCTGTTTACCTGCTAAAAATGCTGTACTACCACTTCCTCTCCCTCTGAGGATTATGAAATCCCCAGTAGATATAGTGTCTATATAGGGTGTCACTGACAAAAGAGTCATTAATGAAAAGTGGTCACTAAACTTAAGCTAATATAAGGCCTCCATTCTTTCAATGCCTTCTTAAAGGTCTACTTTAACCTATGAGAAATCACCCATTTACAAATGATTAGCTGGACAGAGTTACAATTTATCCATAGCAAAAGAGCACAGTAATATTGCATCCTCAGTTCAGAGCCACAGACTACAAGCTCCACAGGAATTGTCTTCTTTTACCTAGTGTCTTCCAGAGCACTGCAAAACTGCTAGACATGACATTGCTGGAGGAGTTGGCTTTTCAGTGATATGTAAATCACTGCCCTTACCCACCATGATCCTTAGAGCATCCCTCAGATACCGCACTGGAGTAGGTGTCCTTTCAGCTCTGACCTTCATGAGCTTGCTTGAAACACATATTTCAACTCTAGTTGTGTGTTCTTTGGTCACTATCCTAGGACCAACTTTCTCTACATGTCTTTCTTCATATTTTTTCTTGAAGCCTCCCCATAGTGTAGTTCATTCTCCCTCCCAGTTTATCTTGCTATTCCTTCCCTCCACATTGACTGCAAAACACCTCTCCATTCCAGCACCTGAAGGAAGGACTATTTTTAAGGGCATATAATGATAGGATGAGGAGTGATGGTTTTAAACTACAACAGGGTACATTCAGATTAGACAATAGGAAGAAGTTATTCACTATGAAGGTAGTGAGACACTGGCACAGGTTGCCCAGAGAGGTGATGGAGGCATTCAAGGTCAGGCATGATGAAACTCTGAGCAAGCTGATCTAGTTAAAGGTGTCCCTTCTTCTGCAGGGGGGTGGACTAGATGGCCTTCCGACCTAACACATTCTGTGATTCTAAAAATCAATGACTCCCTTTTAAAGAGACAGCACCATATCCCTTAGCCAGATCTGCTGGACCTCAGCAAATGACATGGCAAAGGTAGAGGCATAACTGTCACTCATGACATTTTCCTGTTACATGCTTTTTCATGTAATCTCCTTCTCTCCAAGAAGTCATACCCTGAAGGTCTTCAAGTATCCAAGGCATTATAGCTATGTTTATGATGATAGATATGCCATGGAGGGGGACTGTTCTCTTGTCCCTGTCACACAGCATATAGTGCTGTGTCTCCTCTGAGAATATCGTTTCTGAGTGGGTCTAAGATATAAGTATGACTTTAAGTATATTCTTTTCAGGTGTGTTCGGTGAGGTATCAGGAATCAGGGCTTCATAGTGTGACAATTATGGGCTTGTGTTGCATGTCTTGGTGCAAAGGTGTGTAGAGAGCTTTGAATGCACAAAGCCTGCGCAGACGGTATCAGAGGACAACACAGACTAATCTCTCATAGTCTCACCCATGTTATCTGCTGGGAGTGCTCCCTGCTGCATGTGCTCTCCTATCAGTCATGCTTGGGCATTATTATTGAAAACTGGTAGTTGGCACAGGCTAAAACTGTGCTAGAAGAGGCACAATAAGTAAGAAAAATTAATGATCATAGTCCAGTAACTGAGTTCGCTCCCTGGCCTTCGTTTATTTTGTGGTATAGATATAGTCTGTGTTTTGGACATGCTGTACAAAACATTATCTGTTTTATTTTTGCTGTAATGTACTAAGGCAATTTGTAACATATCAGACACTAACATTTTAAAAGATATTTTCAGCCACCAGATTTTTCTTATGACTATAATAACAATAATTAAGAAATGAGTGCCAAAACGTAGCTCATGTTTTGCATGTTGTAGCTAGCTATTCTCCAAATCAGGCAAATGTCCTGTGCTAGGAAATAAGAACCAAAGGGTGGCAGAGTTCATGGACAGTAACTCTTGCTTTGAGCTGGAGACCTCTCTAGACATGTTTATTATCATTTTGTACTGATTCAGCTGCAGGTTTAGCAGAAAAATAAAAAGCAGTCTAGTTTAAAGGAAGATGTAACTCATTTTATGAACAAGAACTGCAAACAGCTGCTTCCATATGTTGCTACTATCAGGACAAATTCTTTGTTAAATGGCATCTTTAAGATTAAACTGTGTGCTGAAAATAAACACAACAAAAGCGTGAGATGATTGAGGAGAGCAGTGACCCACTTCAGGAGAAAATACACTTTGTTTTGGCTGGTGATGAATCTGCATGACCCAGACAGAGTGTTCTAACTTTGACTATCACTGCATTCTGCACTATTTTGACATATAATATAAATGTCTGTGATAAGGGGTAAAAGGCACATTGGCCCATCTGTGATAAGGGGTAAAAGGCACATTGGCCCATCTGTGCTAGTTTTAAACCTGTTTGTCTAAATTTACTTTGGGATGTTCTAGCCTTTTTGTTTTTTTTTTTTTTTAAATTGAATTTTTAACACAGTTTGGACCTACTTCTACTTTCTGTAGCATCTCTATTAGAAAATGTTTTAAGTGCAAACCTCTGTTAGCCAGACTGAAACATAATTCGTGAAGGTGTCATCATTCTCTCTTTGAAGTTGAAGGGAGACGCATCTGCCTTGAATGAGAGCCGGATCAAATCACCTAAACAAATGGTTGACTATTCAGATAGTCCCAGGGAAGCTTAGTATGGTCTGAGGCCTTCTGTAAAGGACACAAACCTCTGGCTTCAGCTCTAATGATGAAGTTTTTTCCCTTCATAACAGCTAGAGTGTGAATCTCCTGCCATCGTGCTCGTGGCCCCAGATTTAGCCTTACTCTTAGGGATCTTTCTTCTCTAACAGACCCATAAAGAAAAGGGAGATTTACAAGCCCAGTTAGGGCTGCCTAGTTCTCACAGTCTGCTCCTTAAAACCTCTGGTCACTTGCTATGCCTTCATACTACTGCCTTTTCATGAGTTTCTATGCCTGACTTCAAGAGATTTTGTAACACGGCCTAGGGTATCATACACATTGGGCACGTAATGCGCTATCACTCACCGATCATTAAATGCCTTTTAATGCCTCTTATACATAGGGAAAATTTTGTTTCAAAACTGCTGCTTGAAAATTAATTGAAGAAGGTGTGGTAAGGCTAGTGTAAGATTATGGAGGCTTGTCCAAAACCATACACATGCCAGTTGCATAAGTTCTGTGATTTTTTTCTTTTCCAGGTCTTTTCAAAAGAGAATTAAATTTTCTCTTGCCATATTGGTTTGTAATATTTTCATGATATACGGAATTATTTATTTTTTTTAACTTTGGCAGGCATATATTTACCTTTTGTTATGGATGGATGGAAAACCTTGAAAAGATGAGCCACCTACTGACAGTGCAGAGGGCCTGAAATAATAGCTCTCATGGGTTTGAGTTCCCATCTCAGCATGACAGCGATTCCTACTGCGGCGCCCATCTCGGCACAGCACGCTGGAGTGTTTCTCCAGGTCCCTCCCAACCCTGCATTTCTATGGATCTGGAATTTCAGAAATGACTATTCACAGTGTGTCGCTGGGTTATAGGAACTCCCTCCTTGGGTGTGTTAAAGGCACTGCTCTGCAGCCATTTAGCCCTAGCCACAGTGCTCTATCGCTTTTAAGATGATCACAAGGAGCAAATTTATTACTGCGGGTTATATCATCTGCTGTCTTTGGTTTTGCCAGATTTTTGTTCTTAATCATGCCTGTCTTTCTGTGTGCCGTATCTGTGCAATCAAATGCATGTCATTTACACTCCTCTCTGAATTGAGAACATACATTTCAGGCTCATATGTATCCAAGCAAAGTGAGCAAGGGAGAAACCAAATGTTAGTAACTACTGCTTTCTGTGTCTCATACGCAAGATTTATCTTGATATACAAGTTTTCTGCTGGTTTAAACAGGGAAGTGACATTTAAAAAAAATCCACTTTGGGGGATGTTATTGAAAGATCTTAAATGCATGTTATGATTAACTTGCCAAAGCTACTAGGAGTAAACACATCCTTAATGTAGACTAGTACGTCTCCACATAAAACTATTTCCCACATCCCCCTCCCTCCCCTTCACCTCCCAAGTTTCATCCTAGCCTAAGGCAGTAAAATCCGTAGGGTGGGGGTTTCCTTAAACACATTGTATATGAGAGTATGTGACTTATCATCTCTGTGCCTCATTTACAGTGAGACTTAGCAGCTGCTTCGCAACCATGTGATACATTGAGCTTTGTATAATAGTTCACTTGAAGGTCTTTGCACAGTTCAGGCATGTCAGCTGAGTACCTTCAAGCAGTGCAGGGACTTGTAATTAGAGTGGCCCGAGGCTGCTCGCTTTTCTGAGGGGCTTTGTCTTCCCCTCGGATCCCAGTGGCATCCTGTTTCCAGAGGCTCACCATCCAAGCACCCCAGCGAGGGCTCAGCAGGCGGTGGGGGGATCCGAGGTATGTCAGGAACTGAAAACAGGTATGAGAGTTCAAGCCTAGACAAAGGACTTGTTAGTCATTTGAACACAAAGCATGCAGCACCTTGCCTCTCTGCTGGATCCCGCGGCAGGTAAAGAAAGAACCGCCCTGCACTTTACCTCAGAGGAGTTATGCCCCAGTCCCTTTCCAAAATAAACAATCCACTCTGTTTATCTGTAATGACTTTTGTCACTTTAAGCAAGTTGGCTGATGCAGGCGTTCTTGGGAGGATGTCAAAGGAAGAAATGTGCTGTTTTCTAAATCGGCCTTTTAAATGACTGCATCACTTCTGCAACGCTCTGAGTGCTTTATCCCCTGCCTGAAAGTTCCCATCCTTTTTTCCCTGAGCATTTTTGGAAGCACAGATTGAGCAATTTGGAAGTGATAGGCCTGAACTTCCTATTTCTGCCTTTCAATCTCTGTCATTCCCTAGGACAGAGGTGGGAGTAGGGGGGTGTGGCGGGGGGGGGAGGCAAAGTGTGACCTGAGATTTTTATACAGAATATTACACTTTCGACCACTCAAATTTGCAAAAGCATATTGAAACACAGAGGATTTTAAAGAGCAATATAAACAAGACTTGCTAAAACAGCTGCTCTAGGGAACAGAAAATTCAGTTTTACCTCACAAAAGGGTTACTTTTGATGGCTGGGCTAGGAAGAAAGACTCCTCATGAGTATAAGAAGCTGGCATACTGTTTTCATCTGTTACTGTCCTGGACTAGTTCTGTAGAAAGTATAAATCAGTGCATAAGAAATGGCAGGTCTGACTGCAAGGAAGCGTGTTTACCTGCTCCTGTACCTCTCTTTCATGGCTCGCTGAGGAAGAAATAAATCTAATGCCCACACACTGATACATGAGAAAAAGGGAATTTTCCGGAGAGATGCAGAGGATCACCATCATGTTAGGCTGGCACTCACAAGGCACAAGAGCCCTCCCTCCTTCTACACCCACTGCCTCCTGCACCTGGTTGTGCAGTACCGTCAACTTCAGAGGGGTCGAAGTGTGTTGGGTGCTCACCAAAGTGACAGAGCGTGGCACACAGGTGACCCCCTTTTTAAAATAAAATTGTCATTTATTTTTTTTTTAAATGCATGAAGAAACAGGTCCCCTGTCAGTGCTTCCAGGGGGCACAATGATCTCTTTCTTCTGCTTCCATGGAAGAGCAGGGCTGAGGACACCACATGCTCAAATCCACCAGAGTATACAGCCCTTGTAGCTATATTTATCCCTCTTAAAAAAAAAAAAAGACAGAAAGAGTGCCACGGACCACCCTCTAGCCCTGAGCCTGCACAGGCTCAGCTGTCCTCAGAGCAGGAGGCTCTGGTGGGCTATAGCTCTGCTAGTAAATAGGGTGGTTGGATTAAAGAGAAGTGGATTGGACTCACCCCTGCATTGTGAGGCTGGTCCTCTGCTCTGAGCAGTGCCCACAAGCACTGTCAGACTATTGCCAGGGATGGACCAGAGGTCATCATGGTCCCGAAACCACTCCCGGGAGGACAGCTAGTACAGCCCCCTTCTTCTGGTGGGAGTGTGATGGGGGTGCTCTTCCCTGACAGTTGGCCTCAGTGCCAGAGACTGGTCCCAGGCACACTTAATTACCAGTATGCATAGCTGGAGCTTGCACCCCTGCAACTCAGAGAGCAGGGTCAGGTTTCCTCTGGGCCATGAGGTGTCCCTGTGACCCTAGGACATAATTAGCATGTCACTCTTGGTTATTCAGTTCAAAGTATCTGAAATAGTTGAGGGCGATGTTGCAAGTGAAAAGCAGTGTTTTTATAGCACAGACTGAACATATGTGCTGCATGCACAGATGTGTGCCAGGAGGGCATGGGGAGCCCTTCAAAACGCAGTGCCTGCTAGCATAGCGTTGGAGGCGTGTAGAAGGTGGAGGGAGACAAACCTATTGCCATCTTAACCACACTGCTCTTTGGAAGTGGTTCCGGGGGGAACTATCCCATTACTTTCCCCAACACACAGCTATCATCTGCTGCTGCCTTTGCAGCACCAGCTTGCTGCTCTTCTTTTCCTGACATTGCCTCGGCCATCGCTGCCCCAGCTCTGCTGCAGCCTCCAGTGAGCTGGGCAGCAGCAGATACACCAACACCCTGCAGATGCACAGGGCTCCCTTTGGTTTTCCTTGTGGATGTGTGAGCTCAGCCTGTGAGCTGGGCTTGCTGGGCAATGCAAACCTGACATCAGGTTTGTGTTGCTGGTACTCTGAGTAACAGCTGGGTTTGCTTCCAGCCCTAAGGTCCTTGCAGCCATGGGTGAATGTCTTGCTAGAATAACTCTGGCTAATTTAGTACTAATTTTGGAGTCTCTACATTATGTTTTTGTCATGGCAGTCTAAACAGACATGAGAAACATTCAGCAAGCTTGCTTGGGTTTTAGTTCTGCCTCTAGAATCAGCAGACTACCAACAGCCCAAACCACTGTGACTGTTCAGCTAAATCTGTGGTTTGGATACTGTAATTCACTCGTGCTAATATTGTTATTTATATCCACCAATAATGCTCAGTAATATAGAATAGATTTTGGTGTGATAGATCCTTTGTATATTAAAAAATAGGGAAGTCTGATGAAAAGATTTCCCTGCCTGTCCCTCTGGGTTTGTAACTAAAAGTTTTGACTTCGGGCTTTGCATTCTCTCTAGTATTTTGAAATCAGTATCTCCTTTTATTAACCTGAACGTTCTGGAGCTTGCCTAATTGCCTATGACATAAGAATATTGTCACTTGGCCAGTTTTCCTCTTAGAGATAATATTTTATGAAGTTCTATACATGCATCGCTGAATTGCTTCTTGTGTTTCAGTGCTCTTGGAAATAAGCATTGTACTTAACTCATCACAGAATTAAACTCACAGGTTCCCAGGCAGAGGGCTCATCCAGCAAGCTTGCATCCAGCTCATGGTTTTTTTAACACTGAACATGTCAGTGATTGCGCTCTGCCTGGTGTCAGTGACAAAATCCCATTGATTTAAAGGAAAGTAGGATTGGGCCCAAAATGCTAATTCTGTTGACTTTCTTAATGGGCTTCAGTTTAACCCTACAGCACTGGAGACTGTTCTGTTTCCTATGGCCCAACTTTATCTCTTCAACTCAATACTCCAAGTTTACATGACTCCCTTTTTCATCCCATCAACAAAGAATTATGCTGAATTACAGCTTTGTTACTAAAGGGGAATTGTGTGCTTGAGGTATATTTTTCACGAGGCATTTTGGCCAAGTGGATGAGGTATTAATATGAGAAACTATAAACAAATCTTGGTTTTCTAAACTGCGGATAGAGTGATTGGCTTAATTTGTTTCTATACACTGCCATCTTGAAAACTAAACTGAAGCATCCAAATTAAACAGGAGATGTAAATATTAGCCAGATGTTCCCTGGTGTCAGAACTCTTTTTTGTTTCTTTTTTTTTCTATTAAGTGGGTACACTTTTTTTACATCTAACATTATGACCAATGTTTTAGATTTTGGTCCTGGCCTAATGGCTTTTTATCATATGATTATGATATCATCCAATCATGTAAGCGTCATGAGATGCTGTTCAGCTTTGCTGAAGCACATGAGTGTCAAACTGCTTAGTTTAGGCTGAACCATTTGTCTGACTGTCTTAATGTGGGGAGTGAATGTGCTGTTAATTTAGGAAATGCCAGCTGAGGCTGAGGGTTTAGCGAGCCAAGCAAAACAGAGCACTGACCACAGATTGAAACATTACGGAGTTCCTTAATGGTTCTGTCAAAAAGACATATAACACTTTTTTTTTCCCCCTACAGAAGTTGCAATAGTCTTCTGGTGCAAGTAGCAACCAGCAGGGTTTTAGCATTGATAAACATGGATGGAAAAGACAGGCACTTGACTTAGCTTTCGGTTAATGCTTTTTCCTGAAGACATTTGTTTGAGTTTGATGATAGTGAAGCTCTTGGTTCCATTCCTCACATTTAATATTACTGGGCAAATAACTGCAGCTACTGGCAAATCAGGATTTAGCAGATACAGGCAGAAGATTTTAAGTATACTTGTAACACTGTCTTTATGGGTTTAACGCAAGTGAACAAAGCAAAATGACATCACTTTTTTATCTTCCTTTTACCTTAATAGCCTCGCACAGAAGTACAGTCTTTTAAAATTTCCCTCAGTGTAGTTCTGGATTTGTGAGATACTGAAAATGCTTGAAGAGCCCTGAGACTCCTGCTAAGCACTGACAATTAAACCTCTGTGAATTTGGCCCTAGAGCTTCCATAGTTGCACAGCCCTCCTGAGAGGGCTGGCTGCAACAATCCTTTCTGTCAGACCCCTTTGTTCCTGAGCTGCACATCTGCTAGGGCCCTTGTTATCCCCTGTCTGTTGGTTTAGTGTTGGTTTTTCTTTACTGATCTCTTTGAAACGTTGGCTGGGACAAGAAATTGTTTTATGATGTCTGACTAACACCCTAAGGACTTTGGTGCGTGAAAGAGAGAAAGCTTAATAAATAAAATTATGAATATCTATCCAAAGCTTTGTTAGCGGAAAGAAGCTTGCCTGTGAACTCTCCTCTGCAGAAATTCTCATCACTTAGGCCATTTAAAAATAGACCGGACAAAGCACTAGGGAACATGCTGCAGAGGGCATGTCTGCGCTGTTAGTGAGAGGGACTAGATGACTTTCCCATATCTATGTTTTTTTATTGCAGCAAGGTAACATGCCAGTACTTTGCCCTCTAAGGCAACAAAATAGAATAAATTAACCTCAAATGTGCACCTGCCCTGAGATTTCCACTGCAGTCAAACAACTACACTGAAAGTTTGATCTGGAAATGACCAACTAAGAATATAGCTATGACCCTTCGCAGTAAGGAACACCAGTGCTTGAAAGTAAGGCTTTGAAGGTCCTTCCAACTTATGGGAATGCATTTTCCAAAGCATCCTTGTGAAAATAATGTAAATGGTCTCTTTTCTCCTTCTCTGAAAAAAGGTGTGAATTGCCTCCAGTGATATCACCTCCATTCCTCTCCCTGCTATATGAAGCACCCAGCCCTGGAAGACAAAGGAGGTGGAGACCACTTCCACTCCCAGAATGCTCTCATCACATTGCAGCATCAGGCTTTACTTTAGTTTATTACTTTATTGTCTGGAGAATGTGAAAGACATCAGGCTGTATTTCTCATGGAGGAAAGGATGTCTCCATTGAAACAAGTGCACCAGCATGAATGGATCAGAATCTAGAGAAACCTTTTGTTTCACTTACTGAAGTCACTTTATATTCTTTAAAACATCTTTTATGGCCATTAAAATAAGCAGAGTGAGCCTTTAAAATCTACATGTTGGTTTGGACTCATACATTAGGCAAAAGCCCATCAATGGGTGTGTGTTTTGAGATGCCCCTAGTACAGCTGACTGAAAATATGGGACTTCCTTTCATAGGATGAATTAACCCTACCGAACAGCCCTGAACATCCAAACCACTGTAGGTAAATGAATGAGACATGCAGGTGCTACAGATGAGCAACTGGTCAGACTTCTCACAGCCTCCCCGCCTCCTTTCTCAGAATCTCTGTTTATTTCATATTTAAAATGATATTCCAAGATCTTAATGTCTGGTCCCACCACTTTATATGCCCAGCAAGATTTGTACTCCATTACTGGGAGTCATGAAGTTCCTCAGCAGTCTTAAGGAAAAGAATTGTCACTCATTGGCTGACCAGAAGTGTGTTTAATCTATATTTAATCTTCAGTTGTGGTATATACAGAAAGTTTTCTGAGATACCATGTTACATCTTCTAGACCTGGAGTCCCCAAAACCCCAAAATATAGCTTCCAATCAAAATGTGTGTTTATCCTAGTCTTGTTAAAAATTACACAGGAAAAGAAATACTTTATTTTCCCCTGTATATAGAGACAGTACATTTGTTTTCCATTTCACGTTTTGCGATGTCTATATATATTTTTTTTGTTAAATATTTTAAGGATTTTTTATTTAATTCAGAAATACTTCAAGAATCTCCTTGTGATTCAAATGTGATGAGTCTGTCCCTTTAACAGCCTTTCTATTCTACCATTATTTCTGCACTGATAATTTAAAAACTGTAGCACTTCTATTATCCCAGGTTTGCAATCACAGCAGCTGTATATCAATGTTTCACTTAAGTGTTATTAGTCAAGAACTGCTGCTATCACCAAACCCCTCTGATAACAGAAACTCTGTTACAGTATCACTAGTTCCACATTAAAGCATTTGCAAGTCAAAGATAAATCACCGGGTGGAAAAAAATCCACCAAAACAACAAACCCAAACCAAACAAAACCCCCCCCACCAACAGACAAAAAACCTACCCCAAATACATAAGGAATTGAGGTCCTGTGACAAAAATTGCATAGACATGAGATGGACAGACACTGACCCTCGTAACGACGTAACACTTGTGCATATCACCTTGGGTGGCTTTACAACTGCCCAGAGTGGAAGATGGAAAGCAGTCTCACTCACATATCTCCCAAAAGTGCACTGAAGCTGAACTGAGTAATGTCTGGACTATTTTCTGAACCTATCCAAGATAGGAGTTGAAATTCATCCAGGTCCAAAAGGCTGATTGAAGTAACCACTTCAATCAGGGTTTTTGCGTTCCCCTGGCAGCACCTTTCCCATGCACCCAGGGCGGTTCTGGGGATGAATGATGCAAAAAAGCCAGGGACCAAGGAGGACTGCGAGCTCTTGCCTACATCTTCAAGTTTCAACATGCTGGGCAAACGGTATGCATTATCTACAGGCTTTATTCTAGCCATAAGCTGCATTGCTGCCCAGTGCCGCAGCCATAGCTTGGAGACTTGATTTCAGAGGTTTCTCAGTATTTTGGGGGCAATAACCTGGAATGACCTTCCAAACAGGTGGTGAATAGAAAAGACTGCAACATTGCTAAGAGATGAGTTTTTCATGTTTAGAGAAAAGACAATTCAGGATTTAAAAGCAAAAGCATGTAAGCAGGTGATTTACTGGTGTTCCCAAGGGGATGTGTGATTTCAGTTTGTTGATCATTTTTCTTATACTGTATTTATACTGGCCAGGAAAGGAACCCACTTCCTTTTCTCCCTTGATGTACACCTTGGCCTCGAGATTGTTTATTTGTTTGTATTTCTTTGAAGCAGTTAGAGACTGGCCATGGCTAGAGACAGGTGAATGGGTGCACTAACAGCAGCTTCCAGGTGTTTGCATGACTTGTGGTCCCCACACAGAATCAAACCCATGTGCCCATTTAGCATCAAAATCCACTTCACCCAGGTTGCACTGGCAGGGAACTTTCAATGTTTGTATTTTGCTTTCCTATGTAGTGGATTTGATGCCACAAATCACCTGCTGTGACAAGGACTATGGGCAATGGCAGGGCTTTTAGTTGAGCTCCTCTTTCTCTTGCCACATTAATCATTGTGACTTTTAGTCTCTTTCTGTTGGTCTTATGTTTGGTACAGAATTATAAGAAATAGTCAGAGTGGATCAAAATAAAGAAAGGCCTTTTGTTTGGTTTCCGTTTCTGAAACCACTTTATGTTTTGTGACAGTGAAATTGGTACAAGAAATCCCTATGATTTGGCAACTTTGCTCTCTTAGAATCTGCATCATGGTATCCTCAAAGAAAGTATAAACCTCTTCCATTCTTAATAAAGGAAACTTAAATGTGTTTGAAAAAAACCAAAATTCCCTGAGAATCTGGACTAGTCAAATATGGCAGAATTAATGTATTTGTTGTTACTACTGCTTTGGCTGTCTTACAGAAATCTAACAAACACCACTGACCTTAACAAAGCCAACAGGAGTTCAGTATGAAATACAGAAAATGACAAAAAATGGAAAATGTTTTCTTACACTTTGCAATGTAAAATATCATTAGAAGCCTGTCCCTGCTGTATGATACTGATCGTGGTCTCCCAATGCCTTTTACGTGGAACTGCAATAAACTGCTCATCTTCATGACCGAAGACTGGAAATTCCTCTTTAGAAAAGGTGTGGAGGAGTAAAAATACTGTCATCATTGCACAGAGAGCAGTACAAAGGCTCAGAAAGTTTAGATTTACATTTGCCAAATTCACAAAGACCCCTGTAGCAAGGCCACATGAAGATCCCCGATGCTTCCAGATGCCATTTGACTGCTACAGACACAAAACTGCTCTTCCTATGACTTAAGCCAATAGTTACATCAAGGGTATGTTTATCAGCAAGAGTTAGTCAAGGCTTTTGTGAGTTTATGTCTCTCTAGCTACTAACTAACATTTAGAGAGTTTCTGTGGTCAGTTGCTATTAGGATTTCACTGAAAAACACAACAAAGACTTTAAAAAGCATGTACAAATAGTCACATGTATGCACATTGAAGTAAAACAAAAAATGCTGTTCCAAGAGAGAAGTGGGGAGTTTAAATTTATGGTAAGTAAAGGAATTTGAGATTACTACTGACAGGATTTCCTTCTTTAATAGGATCACAGTAGTATAAATAGAGGTGACATATTGCTTCACAGAGAACTATAAAGTCCAGGTCTGTCTTATGCAGCCATTTACAGATGGGAACATGTAGGGGTAAAGCAAGGAGCTGCAGACAAATCTTAATGTCTGCACAAGGTTCCAGCCTTAAGGTTTAGGAAGTCTATTTTTAAACTTAGTTTCTTTGAAAAACTGAGACCTGCGACTAATGCTCGTCATTATGGTATAATGATCTATCTTCTTGCCAGAGTATTTGGGGATTACGTTTCGCAGAGAAGTAGAGTCATCTGCCAGAGATTATTCTTCATGTTTGTGATCTGTTTTCTCTCTCTTCCTAGCAAAACCTACAGCCTTCCATAGCTCCTAAAGCATTAAAACCAACTGTGCAAATGTCTTCTCTTCCAGATTCCAACAAACCGGCCTCTGTCCAAACTGACTGCTGCCGACAGCCTGCTCAGGGAGCTCAGTGTGGCAGGAGCCGGTGTCCTTCCGCTGCTGTGGCTCAAGCCTCTCCTTCCTAGGTAGCTTGCTTAAGACTCTCCAAGTGGACTTGGGTTCAGCAAAGCTCATTGAAAGACTGAACTAATACAACCAGCTTCAAGAGAAAACTATAGGACAAAAGGAAAAATGCCCCCTGTGCAAGGATACTTAACTAGGTACCACTCCCAAACACTGCAACAACCAAAGGCCTCTGAACAAAGGAAATGGATTTTCACCGCTCTGGTTTCATGATCAGCTTCCAGTTTCACCCAGAGCTGGGTGGGGAGGAGGCGTTAGTGCATTTATATGCCTTATAGTTTTGTATGGATTGTATGCTATGCTATCAGAAGGATGTATGCATGCTTTCTGAAACAGGCGACAGCCCTTCAAACCCTATGAAGCAGGAAGCTCTGTGAATGGAAAAACCCCTGTGTGTGTAGCATATGATCTACATGTAGCACATATGTTATAGCAAATGCATGATCTGCCTACCAGCTTTTTTTCACATGTGGGGACTTAGGCTGATAGATTGTACCATAACATGTTAAGTTACAGATGCCTGTTTACCAAACAATTTTGGCTGTGATACTCAGGTGGATACTAGTTCTGAGGTGTCAAATCCTTTCCATGAAGTGATACACCCCTCAAACCCCAAAATGCCCTCCACTGTGTACCGAATGCCTCACAAAGATGAAGACCAGTTTTCTGTGTGTCTGTCTATAAAAAAAATTCTTGTATCCCATGATTTATCTATCTGTTGTACAGGCTGATTGAGAAAGATGCCTCATGTGTAAGACAAGGGGATCCACTGGTCAATGCCTGTCATTCCCTTCCAGCAACGGTGTAGGGAAATGTGCTTTATAGCTATGACTATAAACCACTTGAGAGGAAGGATCTGGAACAGCCAGGAGAAGTAAAGTAACAAAATATAAATGAGAGAAGCAGGTTGGTAAAAAGCACAACCGTTATGTCCTTTCTGCCTTGATAGTGTTACAAGTTTCTCTGTTCTCATTCTGTGTCTTGCTTGACACACAAAAGTTTGCAGCAGTGAAAGGGGAGAAAGGGAGAAAGAAGCTTTTTTCAGATAAGGAGAAGGCTTGTGTATGATAGAGGCATTTCAGGTTTGACCCACCCCTTATCTGCTGGGAAATAAAATGAGCAGAAGGATGCATTCTAAATTTGAAACAGGGGTTAGACTCCTTCTAATTTACAAGAACTGTTCCAGATTAAATAGTCTGTTCAAGATGAGAGATTACTTTGGTTGGAAAGAACCAGATAAGCACTCATGCTGTTTCTTTAAATGCTCTTACTGCATTCGTGGAGTAGAATCTGACTGGAGGCCTGTTACCAGCGGTGTTCCCCAGGGCTCAGTGTTGGGTCCAGTCCTGTTTAATATCTTCATTGACGATCTTGATGAGGGAATAACATCCACCCTCAGCAAGTACGCCGATGATACAAAGCTGGGAGGAGTGGCTGACACGCAGGAGCACTGCGCTGCCATCCAGAGAGACCTGGACAGGCTGGAGAGCTGGGCAGTGAGAAACCAGATGAAGTTCAACAAAAGCAAGTGTAAAGTCTTGCACCTGGGAAGGAACAACTGTTTGTATCAGTACAGGCTGGGGGATGACCTGCTGGAGAAGAGCTCAGTGGAGAAGGACCTGGGGGTCCTGGTAGATGACAGGTTGGCCATGAGCCAGCAGTGTGCCTCGGTGGCCAAGAGAGCCAATGGGATCCTGGGATGCATCAGGAGGAGTGTAGCCAGCAGGTCAAAGGAGGTGATCCTCCCTCTCTACTCTGCCCTGGTCAGGCCCCACCTGGAGTATTGTGTCCAGTTCTGGGCTCCTTGGTATAAAAAGGACAGGGATCTCCTGGAAAGAGTCCAAAGAAGGGCTACGAAGATGATTAAGGGCCTAGAGCATCTCCCCTATGAGGAAAGGCTGAGTAAGCTGGGACTGTTCAGCCTTGAGAAGAGAAGACTAAGGGGGGACCTAATCAAAGTTTATAATTATCTGAAGCAGGGGATGCAGGGGGAATCAGCCAGCCCCTTTTCAGTGGTCTGTGGGGATAGGACAAGGGGCAATGGCTGCAAGTTGGAGCATAGGAAGTTCCGCACCAACATGCAGAAGAACTTTTTCACAGTGAGGGTGACTGAGCACTGGAATAGGCTGCCCAGGGAGGTGGTGGAGTCTCCTTCACTGGAGATATTCAAGACCCGCCTGGATGCCTATCTGAGCAATATGAGCTAGGGAGCCTGCTTTGGCAGGGGGGTTGGACCCGATGATCTCTCGAGGTCCCTTCCAACCCCTACAATTCTGACAAACAGTTCTGACAAACAGTTTCAAAACTTGGGAAAGAAAACTGAAATTGTTTGTAAAATATCCCTCAAAATACCTTAACAAGCTAAACGAAGTAGATCTAGCAGTAATATAATCACATATAGAAACTGAAAAAAGTATTTTTTCAAGGGAAAAGAAAGTATTGGTTTTCCGTGGCTTTTGAAGACTTTGTTTTAACAATGTGCTTAATGGTCTGCCTACATTTAAGCATGTGATTTAAAGTGAATTGGGTCTAAAAGAAAGAGCTGGCACCAAACAGCAAACCGTGTTTTCAGAAATACATCAACAGTTGTTTAAAATAGATATTGTTAGTCATAGCAAGGGAGCTCGCTGTACTTCTCAGTCTTGTGAATTTATTCTTTGTCGTGATTTGATTCTGCAAAAGTCATTGAGCTCCTCTACCCAAAACCAGTTCACATACACCTTCATCCTCCCAAGTTTTGTTCTTGTTCAAATAAAAGCTAAAAAATCAAAACAACTGCAATTTCGGACAGTGTTAGTACAAAACTTTATGGGACTGGGACTAAGTCTGCACTTCTGCAGTCAATTGTGGCACATTAGGGCCATTATCAGCTCAGGCGGTTACTGAAAACACTAAAATAAAGTTTCACACCACTTGTCCTGCTGATGTGTTTACCAGGCCATATTATCTCCTCTGCATGAATCCAGATATTGGGGGTGCCGTTATCTGGCCATAAAGAGGGAAAACCAAGAGAACAAGAACTACGTCCTTCCCCTTTACCCCTTCCTCCCCCATCTCTCCCCCTCTGATCTTTAGTGAGCTTCTTTTAGGCAGGGTTGGAAAGCCAAATTTACTTCTACACCGGTGTGCATCTGAATAAACCCACTGCCATCATGGGAGTTATTCAGGTTCTAAACTGTTGTAGAAGATAGTAAGTTTTGGCAATGACCTTTATATAGCCATGTCCCATAGTGTAAACAGCTTGCTTTTATGCAAACAAATTACAAAATTGTGTATAGAGTAAGAGAATCCCTGCTTTTAAGCTGTCTTGCTCAGGAAAAGGAATTAAGTCATCCAACTTGGATATGTGTAATCCTTGAATTCTTCAAATTTATAGCTTTCTATTGCTGTGTAAACTTGAGTCTCCCTGTGGAGATGCTGTTCTCTCTAATTGTTTGCCTCTTGAGGATGTAATTTTTAAAGATCATACTGTATCTAGTCATCTGCACCATCTGATGCAATTTAAGGAAAAAAAAAAAAGACCACTAAATATAGTTAACACAGCTTGGTTCTGTCTTCTTGTATCTCCCCTACAGGCATTGGAAAAGGGGCCCAGAAAACAATTTGTTTGTTATAAGCAGGTCAGTCCTCCGGGGGATTCATGGAATCACGCAGTGGGAGAGGACAATCACGGCACTGAAATGGTGGGTAATTTTATTTGTTCCACTTGATGGTCACAGTGGCATCATGCTGGCCAATTACTCTTGAGTCAGCAGGTTTCAGAGGTTAAGACCCCCTTGTGGGTTGCAGCACTGCAGGCAAAGCATTCAGGCCAGATTGAAACCGTTTCAAACAGCAGAGACGCCAGCCGCGTTCTCCCTTGGAGATCTCCTTTTTCAACTGTGTACGAGACATACATGTGATAAAATAGGCATGTCTCTAGCATCGAGACAGCTTAATTATTGAGAGTGGAAAAAATGCCAACTTCAGATAAAGAAAGGAAGAAAATCAGCCAGAGAGACAGGCTACACTGAGGAGGCATGAAGCGAACAAATATTGCAAGCTTCGGCTGCAGTTTCCAGAGGAAAGATCATGTCTGGGAATAAGCCTCGCGCCAATAGCCTACTAGTGTTTCAAGGCTGCTGAACCTTTAACAATTTCATCACATTTTTCTCCAGTGGAAATGTTTTAAGCTACTTCTTCAGTGATCTGTAATTCTAAGGGGAAAACCAGCAGCAAAGCATTTGCTTTACCACTAGACCCTGCCACAAGCGATCGGGCAGAGGCGGATATGAAATCCAAGCAGGCAGAAATAACGGGTGTGAGCGCGTGTATGTGAGGGAATTGGGCAGGAGTGTAGTTCAGGATGGGCTGAAATTGTTCCACTAGGCTTTGCCATAGATGAAATTCATGAAGTGACTCACATTTCATTTGGAGAGGGCTATGGGAAGCAAGGAAGTGGCATTTTACCCTCTTAATTATAATAATACTAGCGTTATGATCTTGGAAACCGGGGAGGCTATTCTCATGCTTAAACTCCGTTGTGTATGCGACGTTTCAGGATTAAAACATCTCAAGTGTATATTTCCTGTCAGAAATATTATGCTGCGAGAGCTATTCAGTTTCTGTAGGATTCACTGGAGAGTTAAGATCTACTCTTTGATGGTTTTTTGGCTAGTATCATGCCAGTTTGCAGTTTCTGGAAAACATCTCAAGAATCTCAGAACGAAGACATAGATGTATTATTATGATTAATAGTGGTGCTAATTCATCCAGAGCCTGTTCTTGAGAGACAGAAATGATCAGTGGGTCTCTAAACTCCAATGTCCTGGTCTGCAGAACTGGATCCAATGGCCTCCTAATTTTAATAGAAATGTCAGGCTATTTGAATTTGCAAAACATATTGGGATGAATTGAAATGAAAGAAAATGTTTAAAAATAATTTTATTATTAGGAGTAATTTTTCTGTCTTTGAATATGAAAAAATCCACAACTGCTTTTTTCAGATCAAAAACCAATTTAATCTGAAAAAAATGCTGGAACATTGCTGTTTTAGAAGTGATATCCCAGGGAAAGGAGTAATCCAAGAAGGAGAAGTTTTCTTCATCCTCCTTATTCCTCTAGCTCCACTTTATGTGACATGAAAACTGGAAAAATCTTGTGCAGGAAAGTCCTCACTATGGTCAGTATCGACTGTTGACATTAGGGCTGTATCTAGACCTATGTCTGGACATCAAAAGTGGAGCAAGGCCTGACGCTCGGCCTATTTTAATTCAGGAACACATTGCATTGCACTGATTTGAACACCAGCAGAAAATTAAACACATACTTGCTTAACCAGCTTTTCTTAGCTGTGGTCACTGTGAATGTGCACTCATTGTTACAGATGTCTAATGGATAAAGGGCATGCAAGACTTCTTTTAAAAAAAAAACAACTAAAAAGTAATAATTTTAGGAGCTTAGTAATGGTCTTCTTTAAGAACCTGGAAATCTTTTTATTTGGAAGTTCAGAATATGAAACAGAAGTTAGGAGAAAGGTGTGAACCAGTCTTTGTCAGGTTTAACTGCTTGTTTGGTTGCCTGGCATACACAGGTGACAACCAACCCCTGCATGACATATGTCGGGCAGTAAATATATGCTGTCCAGAGTCTACCCTACAGAGCTGCATCTAAAACACAACTTCATCCTCCCGGCTTTGCTGCTGCCAGTTGGTCAACTTTGGAATTCATACCAGGAAAGACAGTAGGCAAAGTACAGACTGGGCCGTGGAAAGAGCTCCAGGAGGAGGGAAAGCTGTAAGGAAACATATAGTTCCTCTTCCCACTGCCATTAATAAAATGCCAAGAAGGAATATGTAGTTTTCGTTCCGCAAGTAGTAGAATAAGCAATATTGATAAGAAAAACGTAATTTCATTGGCTTAACTGAATACATTATTTAATTAAATATGTATGGTTGGCATTTTGTGTTCTAGAGATGATTGGCACTGACAGTATAGAGCTTGCTGTAGCTTGGATGTCCTGGGAAAAATAAGTTATAATTAATTGTAAATACTCAAACTCATTCTGATGGACAATAACGTCCACTTTGGCTGATGAAGCTCTCTTTATGAGGCAAAAAGACCTGGTGCAAGAAACAACACATGAGGCAAATTTGTAAAGTAGCAAATGAAGGAACCGGGATTTCTTGCTGCTTAGAAATATACATACTGCCCCACTGCAACAGGTTTGAACAGTTTATGTACCCTATTAAAAGAGAAAATGAATGGTGAATTTGCCTAATTTATCCAAATCAGGATAAGAAACTTCATTAACCTCTTTTAAAAGTTTTTGCCACAAATGAATCATAATCCTAAATAAATGAGACATAGGGATGTATTTTTAATGGAAGGAGCTTGTAGTTCAGCATCCAACTTGCTGTCTATTTCCAATGCCTATTAGTGGCTTTACCTAGTATTATGTTTGTTCTGGGATCTGGAGTATGGGGTGTTATGAAACATGGCAGTGGTCAACAGAAGAAAATGCAACAGTTTTTGGAGTTTCCAAACTTCTCATCGATAATTCTCATGAAAGATTCCCTAAGATTTTATCATTTGCTTCACCAAAATAAAATAGCATCTGTTGTAATTAAATGCACCGAGAACACTCCATGGAACCACGAAAATATGTTTTAGCAACGTCTGTCCAAAATTTATTAATTTTTTTTGGATGATATACTCTACAAACTTTTAGGCCAAAATCTGTCATGCAGAAAAGATATTTCAGCCCTTAGGTGTACTCATGAATATGCAGAAACAACCTCAGATGTGGAGAGTCTCAGCAATTTGTTGTAAACATGTGTCCTTGCAAATGGATTTTCATGTATTTACAGGTATAGATTGATAAAGATCTAGTGAACTATATGCTTCAAGGGAAAGCAATTCAGGACTTTAAGAAACTTCAATAAATCTCCGTTGGAAGACTTTTATTTCTGAGATTTCTGAGATTTCTGTAGCCGGGTTGGTAATACATGGAATTAGCCCATCTCCTACACATCTCAGACAAATCTGCACCTAGTTCCCTCAATAAATGTCAGTTATTAGGGACTTTACCACAATGACAATAAAAAGAAAAAGAAATCGTGCCTTGCAAATGAAAACCTTTGTGAATAGCTGCCAAACGAGAAAATACATGATTAATCATTGATGAAATGCCTCTTCATGTGAGGGGAAAGCACATGATTTCACATCCCAGTCACAGTGGTGCCACACACATCCATCAATTCTGTTGTACCTCAACAGAGTGAAAACAAGGCCAGAATTTAGGAGGGTTTAGTAACTGGAATTAATACCATAACTGAAGTTGCAGTTCCATGGCTAAAACAATAAATAAATTTCATCAACCTGATGATTTAATTTTTCTCCAGGGCTTTTTGTTCACATGAAAATATAAAAAACCTTGCTGCTTCTTCTTCTTCTTTTTTTTTTTTTTCTACCATAGAATTGTAGAATTATTGCGTTTGGAAGACATGTCTGGAGATTGTCTCCTTTGATCCCCTTGCTCAAGCATGGACAGCTAGAGTAGGTTTCCTGAGACTGTACCCAGTCAGATTTTGACTGTCACCAAGGATGGAGACTCCTCAGCGTCTCTGACCAATCTGTTTCAGTGCCAGTGTCTGACCACTCTCACAGATTTATCTTTAATATAGATGTGTAATATAATCCGTTTAATTATTTTAAACCTACCTTTAGAGCTGTCCCAAATAATGAGTAAGAAGGTATAAGACGACATTCATAGGACTCCTTGTGTACTGATTCATGAACTACTGCAAGTGTAAATGTCTCGTAAGTCTTGGCAACTTCCTGGTTGAGGTATCATCCCACCTGGTAGGGTTTGAACCAGCTTTCCTCCTCCAAGTAGTCCCTTTCTAAAATAGCAGTACAGGGCTGGAAAGCTTTTGCCACTGTGAGCCACTACTGCAATTCTCTTTGGCTCTGCTGTCCCATGAGTTTTCCATGTAAGCTTTGCAGCGTGACAGCTACCTGTGGAACAGAGCAACCTGAAGCAACAAGGACACACACAGATGTCCTAAGGTCTTTGGCTTTCTCTGACACACATGCAACAGATTGCAAACCTCATCGTTTCTGCACTGCCTTTGGAAAGAGCTTTCTTGATGGGAAAGTTTTTGACCTTTGCCCTATACAAGGTATATATAAAATTAACAAAGATAGGGATATCGTGGCTCTGACTGAACTCTGGAGCAAATTTGCATGTTACAGTTTTGTTTTTTCCCTACCGTAGTGAAACCTTGAATCAGTAGGGTCGGGAACCTCCTGAAATATACCTCGCTGGTACACCTGAGCTTCCTTCCATAGGGAAGAGAGTTGTCTCACCAATATTTTTCCCTGAGATGCAGTGAGAATGTAGCCAGATGTGCACCAAAAAATCAGGACTGTGGGACACACTGGGAAATGCATCCACCTTTATCCTGTGGATAGAGCCATGAGAACCAGCTTTTCTGTTAGCCATTGCCCCCTGACCTTTCCAGCATTTGTCTGACATATTCTGCAGGCATTACTTCATGGGGAGCCAAAAAAAGAGAAGACACTGTCTATTCACTGGAACCAGGCGCCTTGAAAACTCCGGCATAAAACTAGCTCTGGGCTTGGGAGCTGAGCACTGATAGTGTGCAGTACAGGGTGAAAGGTTACGATCCATAGCTCCTGTACTGAGGCGTGGATGAAGGAGGATTGGATGTGTGCTGTACAACCTTTGCATACGGAGGCAGGGTCTTACCTGCCACCCTCTCATCTCTCTTAAAAGGTGAAATTCTCCACTGCACTGCTTGGCACAAGTAGATTCCCCTATTTCAGAGCACTTATGTAGGAGTAGGATTGTTCTATTCTTCTTGATATTCTAGAAGGTTTCTGAATGTATAGAAAATGTCAAGCTTTGGAGATGCATGGGACTTCTCATTTAAGTGTGGATCAAGATTATCACAATAGATCCGATGAGATGCTGGGAGTGCTCTGCACAGCTGTATTGTTCATCCCTGGCAAGACCAGTGTTTCCTGAATGCTTCAGATCTCCTGAACACACATAAGTGATGTATTCATGTGCAAAGGAAGATGCCTGGCTCTTCATCTTGGAAATTATGAGACTACTGATTTTATGGGGGAATCCAAACCTAAACGCTCAGTTGTGTCCCAGAATAATTTCTGTGGGAGAAAAAGGGTGACACAGGGGCATGGTAAACCTGCACAGGAACAGCATACTTAGGTGCTGCCATTAAAGAACATGGGGAAAGTCCCAGTAAAGAACACAAACTGCCTGCTTTCCATAAGCATCAATGAGATTTCTTGACCAGAATGAGAACTATATTTGAGTCTCCTTTACAGATGTTGAAAACTGTAGGAAAACATGCTAAGTAAATTGATACAGTGCATTCCCGTTAGGTCTGTTAGTCAGCCTGCAGCATATTGACTGCTTGGCTCTTGAAGCCAGTCCATGGTCTGTTTTATTGTGCCATGCATCTTAGGTAGCTTAAAAGCAAGAACTGGATGGAAAGGGGGGATTGAAACAATGATATTCTTACAGTATCGAGAATCTCAGGAATCTTTCTAGGAGATGTCACTCCCAGTGGATTTTTTCCTGTATTTTTACAAATGTTATCCTGTAGGATCCAAGAGGCTCCATGGGTTTCAGGTATACCTGTTAGCTTTGGAAGCAGTGCAACTCCTGCACACTGTTTTTACCTGCTAAGCAGTTTGTTTCATTTTCTTTCTGCTCTGACTTCTGCTGCTTGCAACACCAAGGTAAAATGCTACTCAATAAATAGTGGTCTTTACCGTGGTGTTCTCCCAGTCTTTCATTCCTTGCTTCGGTCAGAGAACTAGATCCTCTGCTAACATTTATCATCTCCTTGAGGACTGTCTACATAGAAACCTTTCTGAGTGAAGTGGTGCCAATATACTGCCTTGAGCAGCATATCTTCCTGAGATTCATCTGCCTTTGCAGTACGTTGTTTGGCTGCTTGAAGGTGGCTACAAGTGTATTGGTTACACTTGATTACTGTCAAAGCTCTGTTTTTTCTGGGTAACTGTAGGAAAAGAGACTCAATGTGGGTTTTTTTTTTTTTAATGGAAATGGAGATTTTAGAATAGATAGGAATATGGGAATATGCCACATACTAATAATACTGCTCAAAAAATAAAGTATAATTTAGAATGACGTTTTACTCTATCTCTGCCTAAATGCCGAAAATGTTTCTATGTATACATTTGTATATACATACCCACATTTCTATGTATACATACATATATATGTTTAGAATGATTTGTTTTAATTAAGAAAATGGGAAATGTAACATAGCTGGAACAGATTAAAACAAAAGAGTTTTAGTGGACCAGAAAACATATTGCACTGATAAGGATTTTTTGTTTTAAATTCAATCCTACCATAAAGTCATTTATTACCCATTGTTTGTTTTTCTAGAAAGGCCAGTGCAGCACCATTTGCTGGCTGATTGACAATGCAACTCTCTTTTTACAACTTGGAATTTAAAACAGGAAGGCTGCCATTCACATCAGTTAAGGAGTCTAAATTTTAGATCACCTGGAAAGGTTCATCTTTGGCATAAGCAGATGTGAAGTTCAAATGGCTAAAACCAAAACACAGCACTCCCAGCTCAGCATAGTCTATGCCTTTGTAGTTACTTGCAAAAAATAAATGAGGAGTAATTAAATAAATGCTTTTCACTTCAGTCCTCCATTTCCACCAACTTATTAGTTTCCCCCTCAAAGAACAACAGAAATGATCATTTTAATTTCCTCAACAGAAACTGCAGCCGGACAGACTCCAAGCCTGGCTTGTCAGCTGAGTTTCATACATCAAAATCCGCAGCTAATCAGTCCTGGTCCAACCAGGAAAGGTCACAGCAATCCTGCTGAACTATTACCGAGGTGTTACAAGACATGGACATTATTCATCCTCACTAAAAACAGGCAAGGAGAAAATAAAATGAAAGCAAACAGATTAACTCTAATGTATTTACTGTAGTCCCATGGTGAGAAAGACTGTTTCTGGCTCTTCTTCGGTTCCTCTTCTGCCATCAAGAATGCGTTTTCCCACCTGTGACTCCCATTGCAAGTCACCTCAAAATCCCTTAATTTAAGTGTTAATGACTGGGTGATACTTTAGCTACAGTCTTGGGAGCACAAAGGTGTGTAAAGCGGCGCTGTCCTGAGACTCAGAACAGGGCTGTGTCAGGACCTTTTGCCAAAAGTACAGCAGGATTTTTTTTTTCTTTCTTCCTTTTTCTATTTTCTTTCCTTCCCTTCCAGCACCTGTGTACTGACAAAAGCTAAAGCCTAGTTGCAGCTATACTGGCTTGCAAGTCACTCTCGTGCTTCCACAACCAGAAGCAGCACTGCTGGCGAAGCACATTGTGTCAGTATGAACTGTGGATATGCCAAGACAGTGTGTTGCACGGTTACATCAGCAGAATCTCCTGGAGGGGGGTCTCTTCCTTGGATACCTGAGTGAAATACTGGCCTGCTTTCTTCCCAGCTGCACCAAGTCAGAGCATCACTACCAGGGCATTAAAGAACATCAGAAGCCGGCTAAAGGACAACCTCCTTCAACACTGTGAACACAAGAGTGGCTCTGTTGCAAGGCCTGCTCTTAGACAATTTGGCTTGGTCATAATCCACCACTGAAGGAGCAATACAAATGCATGGTTTGACTTTACATGCCACCTCTTCAAAATATTGCTTCCTCCTTTCAAAATGAGGGATTGCATGGATACTGAGCTACAGTACTCATCCCTGTAAGAAATACAGTTGTGATTTTTGTTACGGGCCCCTAAACAATAGCATTACACCAGATTCTAAGATCTTCAGAAAATAACTCCCTTTATGTTTCAGAACAAAGTAATGTGGGTAAGGGAAGATTATTCGCACTAAAATACCTAGAAGCTGTTTCCAATTTAAAGTGGGCCACACAAAGATACCAACTTATTTTTGTTTTTGTGAATGCTAAGGAACATATCCTTCCTCTCCATTAGTTACCTAAGATGCAAACAGGCATTTATTTTCTTGAAGAGCTGCGATACTTCTCACAGTGTCAAAATGCAGCAGCAAGCACTGTATGTGCAGCATTTCCCCTCTTGAGCACAGTGTCTAAAAGTGAAATGAGAAGATCCGTGATTTCAGGTTGTGTCCCAGAGACCTCTTGTGAAATTGCTATTTTTTTGTTTTAAATAGGGAGATAAACCTGAGATGGATGAAGATTAATAGAAAAGGCTTCTGAAAATACACAGTTGCTCAGATTTAATATTGTGTCTCTGGTTATCAGAAAATCTGTGAGGAATTATATTTTCAAAAATCACTTGAACTTGGCCAAAATCTAAGTCAATTTTATGCATTCTTTCCACTGGTACATAATAAAAAGCATGGAGAAAGATGTTTAAAAAACCCTATAAACTTCCACAGTAAACCAGAAATACAACCTCGTTGTTTTAGCACAGCAGTTTGACATACAAACTGTAGCAATGGAGGAAAAGGTAAGGGGTCATCACAGCAACTTCTGATTGCTCTCCTGCCTGAACGATTGCGCAGGTAGAGAAAAGGCTTACTACAAGAAAGGACTCACAGAGCTTCAAATAGGTCTTCCTAGGAAGAACTAAATGCCTAGGCTTCCAGAGTTCTGGCTCTACTTCCTTCTTAATGCTACAAACCTAAACAAATCATACATGTGATCCAGTACATGGGATTGTACCGCAGCAAAGGATGATTGAAAATTAATGTTTCTGTTAGCACGTGTCCATATAGATTTGAAATACTGCTCCTGACAGTGGCAAATGCAAACTTCACTGGGAGAAAATCACTGTATGAGACAATCCCAGGGTACTCTGTACATAGGAGAGTTTTCAGCACCATAATTCCAGACAGACATATAAAAAGTAGGAGCACTCTATCATGATTTTCTAAATAACTCCATTCCCTGAAGTGTCTTCTGGGATCTAAATCACTTTGGTGATATTTTTTTCCTTTCTTTTTGCAAAACTGTATAACAATGCCTTTATCTGAGAGAAAATATTAATATTCCTGTTTTTAAAAAATGTCAAACAATGGAAACAAATTTTTAGTTTTAAGTTTTAAATAAAAATTATCCAGCATTGTAGCAGAGCTGTTTCTGAAAATATTTTCCCAACTGTAATCCTGTATACTTAAGTATATATATATAGATATAGATGATAATGATTTTGCATATTTCTGTTATTAATAGTTTATATATGTGCAATTAAAAATATCTACTATGTCCTTAGCTCCTAGTGTATTTTATGGCAATAAGAACATAATCAGGCATACCCGAATTATCAGCCCCAGTCTTTCTTCTCAAAGCTAAGTGGTGCTAGACTTCTGAGTTTCTCCTGCTACAGAAGCCTGACATGGAAGGTAATTTATAATTGATATTTAGTGCTTGCAAATACCTTTTTCTACCATGCCCTCCTATGAAGTCTGATTTTTTCACAGTCCTTCAGACCTCTGTTTTTCTTCTCTTTGCTCCCAGAACCCATGTTGTCCTGCCTGTGTGACATACTGACATACTCTGTGGACAGACAGAGCATTTGTGTACAAATATTTGGAAGCAGTCCTCAGTCATGGCTCTCTGCTCTGACCACCAAACCAGAACCTACAGGCATTTTGTAACCCGCGAGGAGAGGTCGCTGGGAAATAAAAGTGTCAGTAATAGAAACTGTGGGGTTTTTTTCTGCCAATAGCATTGGGAGAGAGAGAAAAGAAGTGGAGCAATTTCTCAAAACTACCTAGAAGCTGAAAGTAATTTAAAAAAAAAAAGAAAAAAAAAGTAAAAGAGAAGCGATTTTCTGTCAGTAAGTCAGGGCTGTCAAAAAATCCTGCCTGTTTTTGAGTGTAGGCCTTGTCCAGTCAGAACTAGTTAGGATCTGGGCTGAGATGCCAAGCTGTTTCACAAACACCACCAAAATGTCCATCACAAATCACAAGATCCCTTTTTTAATTTCCCCAGGACATAGCAACCTGGCCTGGTTTCATGCATTACGGATGAATAGTGAATACTTTGCTATAAATCTTGATGAGCTGTCTTCCAAAATATCTTTTTATAACAGTTAAAAATGTAAAAAAAAATGATTTAATGTTAAATATGATGCAGCTTTTACAGAGACGGGGGGGGGGGGTTTATTAGTCTTTTATGCACAATATTATTCTTTTAAGTTCTTTGTTATTAATCAAATTCTTGCTGGAGTTACTTAATAACTGTCAGTTTTCATTTTTCTAACTCTTTATTCATTGTCAGCGGTGGATGATCTGCCAGGCCACATGAGAGGGCAGGTTACATTCAGAGGAATTTACTTTGGTTTAGGGACATGTGCAAAATCTGAGCTAATTGCAGTGCAACTTTATACTTTAACTGCTTCTTATTAGCGACTTAGCAGCTGTCTGTGACTTCGTACTCTGATGTTCAGTGCTTGTTTCAGGAACCTACAGGACTCAGAGAGATGTAGGCACTTCTTTGTGAGGGCTTTATTAGATCAAGCTCCTGCGTTCCCAGGTCAAGCCTTTGAAGAAGATATTGAAAACGTGACGGCCAGGAGATGCTCCCATTTGATGACCCAGCATGTTACGTGCAGTTGTTGTTCAGACCCACATCTAGGGCTGCTTAGAGGGCATGGCAATGCCCACATATAACTATTATTAAAAGATCCCCACACCCTGATCCCCTGTCATTTACATCTGGGAAAGAGATGATTCCTATGTAGAGGCAGAGGAAGCAGTAGCAGAAGGGACTAAAACATGAGAAGTGAGGAGAATGTAGAGGCTTAGGAAGGAGAGGAACAGCTCTATGTAGTTGTCTTCATTTAAGCAAAAAGCTCTGTTTTATGGTACAAGTGACATAAACCTAAGCTTCTAGGAAATTAATGTGATCCAGAATGTGTAGCAGCATCAGTGCTTCCTGTGCTGAGTGGATGGGCAAATGTGAAGAACACCTTTGACTTTGTCCTTCCAGAAAGCACCCTTGTGCTTGCGTTTCAACCCACCTTTCTTAATTGAGGGATGGCTCTAGCAACAAAAGGAGGGCTGTCACTGTGGGTTTTTTTCTGAAGCAGATTTTCCAAATTAGGGTTGCAATGAAAGGGTTTTCATGTTCAAATGTGCAGGCTGGTCAGCTGTACGTATACCTGTGTGAAGAAGCTGTGTGAATGTCTGCATGTACTTCAGTTCTTCTTCCAAGCTTACGGGGTGAAGGCTACTAAAAACATTGGAAGCCATGTGAATTTGAGCTGGCGTTCATGTGATTGCTGTTTTCTGTGTCTTCTTTTGACAAAATTTTGCAAAAACATGTTTTCATAAATGACAGATATAAAAGGGCATTTATTCCCTCTTGGCAAGGGCTGCCAAACTGTGATCATCCACCTCGCAGCTACTTGTGTACGTACTGGACAAATTTCTGGTGGTGCATATAAAGCAGAGAGGAACAAAGACAAGAGACGAGTATATTCAATACCCAGGTAGAAGACAGAAGGGGAGAGACATGTAACAGAAAGCATCTATTGCATTGCAATAACTTTTGCCTTACAGAAATGTGGGGAAAACAAAGGAGGACCACAAAGGAGCAGTATACTTATGTTTCTGTACTCAAAATGGTGAGCGAAGAAGAGAAAATACAAAAAAGTTTTGGTTTGCATGGCCTTCCTGAAGGGTTGAAAAGGTAAGTGAAGAGGAACAAGGTGCCAACAACTGAGAAACAAGTAGTTTCCAGGAGTTTCCAGTAGTTTCCACCACTGTGCATTTTTTTTTTTTAGGTTTTTTTTTCAGATCACTGAATCACCGGTTTGTCAATGTGTCCCTCAGAAGACACAGCAATGCAAGAATGCAATCAGGCTGCACACAGCCTCAAAGACTTTGCTAAGCCATGTTTCATACAGTAGCTCAAAAATTATTTACCTCTGCAGTAAGCTGTGCACCCCTTTAGGAAGCCCGTATCACGTACCCACCTGAGGCACCCTAATGCTGCACTCTGCAACAGCACAGGGAAACTCTTGCTCTCCCAGGAACACACAGTCCCATACCCTACACACTTCAACGTTCCTGATGACTCTGTAAAGATTTGGAATGAATTAAAATTTCTGGGAAGAAGGAACAGGGCATACAAGCATAATTTTTGTTTGTGCTCCTCTGTTACAGCTCATATGGTTTCCACAACCTTTACACATCCTATCAGAAACCAAGTGGTATTCCCTCCTCCACTCACAATGATGATGTCCATCTGCAGTGCTGGGACCAGTTCACAGTTTACCAGTACAAGGTGGACATGAGAATACTGGAGTTCAATGAAGGACCACAAATATAATTAAGAGATTGGAGCATCTCTCACATGGGAGGGGTGGAGACAGCTTGAGAAGAAAAAGCTCCAGGTAGATCTTATTCATATGTGTGAATACCTGACTAGAGGGAGTGAAGAAAACAGACAGACTCTTAAGTGTTGCCCAGTGACAGTAGAAGTGGCAGTGCACACCATCTGAAATGCAGAAAATTCCATTTAAATGTAAGAAAATGACATTTTTACTGTAAGGATGACTGAGCACTGGCACAGGTTACTCAGAGAGGTCATGAAGTCTCTGTTCTTGTGGGTATTCAAAACCCAGCTCCACACAGTCTATACAATAAACTACTCTATTGACCCTGCTTTGAGCAGAGGGTTGGACTAGGCTATCTCCAGATGTTCCTTCCCACCTCAGCTGTTCTGTCACTTTGTGATTTCACTTGTACTGTCTGCTCTTATTTCTTGCAGGCTTCGTCTGATACAACCATTTTTATAGGCTGGAGAGTCCTTCTCATGTTCCTCTATATTTCTGTGAATGAGAATTATGGTTTGTTTATTTATTTTAGCTGTTAAAACACCTACCTTAAAGAGACGAAAGCAAACATCTGGGAAAGCTATTAAAACCTCTTCTTTCTAAGGCAGTAATGGTCAACATTGAAAACATCTTACTCAGAAATAAAAAATATATCTTAAGATAAAATATTGATTTGTTTTTGTGGCAGGGGAATCCAGCTGTAGCTGAAGACATTGGAAATAAATTTCCAGGTTTCCTATTGTTCTTCCTCTTTTAATTGAAATTACAGGATCTTTAGGGTGTTTCTTTTTTATATGATTTTATGGAGCTTAGAGTAACAGGCCCTAAGCTTGCTTAATGATAACAGGAACTATAATAATCCAAATAATAGAGTAAAATACAGAAGACAGATTTCATGGTGCCTTAATCTGAGATGGATTTATTTTAACCATTTGGTGAGTGCACAAGATGCTTTACTAAAGCACTCATTAGGTGGTAGGATAATTGCAGTGCTTTCAGTGTAAATGTGTAGTTTGTTTTGACTTCATTTCATGCACATCTTACTCCATTCTGCAGCCTTTGAGTTGAAAAGCACACCCAAATGGAAGCAAAGGAAGAGAAAAGAGGAAACCAAAGGGAAGCAATTATTGCCTTCAGCCTTGAGATGCTCATACATTTGCCTGCATATGTGCCGTGGTGGTTCAGCTCTTCTCTGCATGCTGGAAGTACACTCAGGAGTCAAAAGTCAAATTCCAGCACATCCTAAAGGGAGGATCTAGCCCTATTTCCCCATAACAGGCAATCATATAACCAAACAGGTATGTATTTAGAGATCTGGAGCAACCTTTGGGTAAAGGCCCCTTTCCCAGATCTACTGATTTTAAACCAATCATTAGTGAGGAGTTAAAAACCCTATAAATCATGTTGTATATAGGTTGCTATCATTCAGGTGCCTTTAGAGGAGAGGCTGTTTTTTTGAGAGCTTAACTTTCACTTAAAAGAATTACATTTACCACTGGTGTCAAAAATTAAATGTGAAAAAAAAAAGGGGGTGGGGGACCGATTTCAGAAAAGGGCATGTTTTCTAAGAAAGATTTAAAAAGTTGATTATTTGCATATAGAATGAGAGATGGCTTGTGGGAAATATAGGAATGACCAAGGAGATTCAATGGGTATACTCACCATGGAAGGAGCATTTTCATCACATTCCAAGAAAGCCAAACAAGCAGTAGCTCAGAACAGAATTGAATTTACATTGAGAAACAGCTTGTGCAGGTACAGAAGGGGATTTCTTGAGTAATGAGGCAAAACTATTAATGGAAAACATTTTGGAGAAACGTCCTGACAGCAAATAGGAAGTGGTCTTCTGGGAAAAGCAGAAAAATTAATCTACCTGGGGAGTTTAGGCTGGAACTGGAAAAAGAGCTAGGGATCTGTGATAGAGCCCTCTGCTTCAATTAAAGGGATGAGCCAGAAGAGCTTCTAGCCTTTCCCATCTTTGTGCTTTACGAGTACAGGTGTTACAGGCATGCAAAGTAGCATATCTTAATTGTCATCTCCAAATCAGACCAGTTCCACTCGTGTTTGGTTTAGCATACTGTATTTTGATGAAGTTTTCATCTGATTTCCCTTAAGGACAACAGTAGCATTTCCACTCATTCAAGAAGTCAAGCTCTTATGCTATTTCATTTACCATGGGTGTAGAGAATTTAAAGTGTGAATTAAAACAATGGAAAAGCCTTTGTGACGTGACACAGGAGAGCAAACCTAGAACTTTGACAGTATAAATAGCTGTTGACTGACAGAGCTTTACTCATATTCCAGTAAACCTTGCTCTGGGAAGAGAAAGCTTCACAAAGAGCTGCTGGAGCCTAAGGACTTCAAAGTGAATGACATAGAAGTGCAAATCAATAGAGTAACCACACGAAAATTTTCAAGGCTATTTGATGCCTTCATGTGTTCATTTCGAAATGTTACCTCACAAATTCTCACTAACCCTATCTTTCTTGAACTATCTAGCTACTTCCTGGGGAAAAAAAAATAAAAAAAATAATCTAGCAAGTCCTAGGGAATCATTGTTATAAACTTGAGATTTTGCCAGAAGATGCTTGAAGAATATGAAAAGCTTCACTTGAGCTCACCTTTTTTCAGTAATATGCTTCTGATGGAGAAAAGGTACAAAAGATCCTTCAGGCAACCATTGCATATATTGCTGTGGTGCTGTCCTGCTGAAGGACTCCTTTGCAGGACTCACCTGGAGGAAACACAAGGCATGCCTGGTCTGTTGCATTATTTTGCTGAAATGTAATCTTTTTAAAGAAATGTGTACCTTTTCTTTATCCATCAGTAACATTCCCATTAAATTGTTGGAATTCTCTTGGTTTTGCTGTTACTTGCTCTTGCCAGTACCCTACTATAGACATAGCAATCTTTATACTGGATGCCAACTAGTGCTTATCTGCATTCTAGCTTAGCAGTTTGTTAAAAGTTGAAAATAGTATTGCTTTGCCCTAGTCAGAAATGATGAGATGTGATTTATTGATATTTTAATGTTTTTATGTAGCTTAGGTTTCAGAGTCCTTAGTCAAATAATCCGAAGAAAAATATTTCTTATTTTTATTACTGAATTATTCTTTCCTGTGATACACTGTCACACTAAATTCACTTGACAGTTCTGATATGTAAGATTCTTTAATAAAAATATTTTTAATTTTTATGAAATGTTCATGTAAAGTATATCACAGTGTGACTTTACTACTACTTTAAAAAGAGCATCATGCAAATATTCCTGACCTCCTGTAAGGCTACACTGACTTTAATGAACTTTGGATCAAGCCCAGATTTCCTAATGTCAGAGTCTCAGGAAAAGTATTAGAGTAAGGAGGCCTTAATAGCATCCTTCAGCTGCCAAAATGTAAGAAAAAAGAGTTTATTTTAAAGGTTTTTGATGAAATATAGTTCACAATGTTGCCATGCGGTTGTAAGTAGCAAAAAGGCAACAGCGTTTTAAAGCAGTGATTCTAGAAAAATGCTCTGTATGGTTTAAAGTACTTTAAAATGCAATGGTGATATTCTTTCCTAATGTTCAGTACTTGTGAACTAAGGATTCACATCTGAGATTCACTTTTATCTTCATTTGTTCATTTAGAGACATTTGCATTTCCCTATGACCCAGAACCTTGATAAACCAGAGTCGGTTGTTTTCTTTAATTAGAACAAACAACAGAAATCTTACTTAAAAATGTTTATTGTAAAAAAAGTGGCTAGAAAACAACATAAATTTCACTTCACGCTTTCTTCAAGTTATCTATAGATGCTGCTATAGGCAACAATTCACTTTCATTCATAACATATTCAGTCATATAAAAATAAAAATATTTACATTATGTCCACATACTTTACAAAATCATCAATAAAAAAGGCACTTGGAGGGGTAATGCTGAAAATATTGCATTTCCTTTGTGCATTAAAAAAAATAATTGTCAAACTCCCGTGAACCCCCTCTCTTGCACTTATTCCCGTTTTTTAAAAAAGATTAAAGTTTAGAGGAACTATTCCATATTAAAAGATGGTCAAGCATGCACCAGGAATGTTTGAAGCTACAGGATTTTTTTCTTTTTAAAAGGCACATGCGGTTAATTTGTGGCTTTTAATTTTTCGTACATTCTCTTACATGGGTATTTTTTTTTTCCTCTTTTTAATTATGCAGTTTTAAAGCATTTCAGATCATTAATGAAGGCCTTGGCTTCTAATAAAATAAAATAAAAAACACAGCAATGAATAATATTAAACATTTACTAAGGTAAACTTGGAATACTTTAAGGCACCTGAGATAAATGGTGTCTAGCGAAATTCACTTGGGTAGTATTTTTATTAAAAGTTCCACTTAAAATACTGTTTCTTTGGTTGAAATGGCTTGGCAGGAACATAGAGTTAAATTTGCAGCCTTTTCTAAGCGAGAAAAGACTACGTACATTTGGCTTCATCTATCAAGAAAGCTGACCATGCTTCTTTCCTTTAGATCTACTTGAAATGTCATGCATGGTGTCTTTCCCCATCTTTCAGAATTCGCACTTAGGAACGAACTGTGTGGCTGAACAGAAACTACACTGAAAGCTACTGACATTCTAAGTTCTTCCACTATTTTGCTCGTTTGCTTATTTGGTGGTGTTTTGGGTTTTTTGGCTGAAAAGTAGACGAGAAAACGCCTTTGGATTTCCACTTATCATTTGGAACAGGAGTGGAGAAATGCATCGAGTCCAGGTAAACATTGACTGCATGACTCAGTGTGCTACACAGCAGCCAGATTCCTCGTGTTTGTGCAGAAGAGACATTCTGGAGAAAGTTTTGGAGCAATTTTTGCACTGGTATTTCTTCACATCCGAGTGGGTCTGCAGATGAGCTCTCAGATTGGATCTGTCTGCAAAAGCCCTGTTGCAGTGCGGACAGGAAAACGGCTTCTCTCCTAAAAAGGAAACATCAAGGGGAAAAAAAAGAGGATAAAGCTTTAAAATATAAAGTATGTACTTAGGACAGGTAGAACCCGCTTTTATGAACGCATGGACAAGCAGAAAGGGTTTGCTAGGGTAAAGAACATGTAGTGAAGTTAATCAGGCCGCAGATAGGAATGGCTTTCAGCACTGCTGACTGCAGTTGCAGAACGCGGTCTTTTCAGAACGTGCTGCTAAGCACAGTCTCCAAAGACAAGCTGCTTACACCTCCTGCATCTACAGGTGCAGGCAGTACTTTTAGGTTGGGCTCCTCCCAACATTGTCATATATTTTCATAGAACTTTTCCTGCTTAGCGCCGTGGGAATTACTGGAGACAAGGACAGCAAGGCAGCAAACAGCAGTACTGGCATTACATTGTACCCAGTGTTACACCTAAAATCAAGTTTTTGACTCAATGGAAAAAAAAGATTGCTTTGGTGATGATGATATGTTTCTAAACCTTAGGGACTTGTGACAACATGTGCAAAACTTGCCAATTGCTTAAGGAGTTGGAAAGTGGCCCCCCATGCATCGCCTTTCTCTTTTGCTTCTTGATTTCAGAGTCAGCTAGAGCCTTCTCAAAGTTACCAGTTTCCAAAGCCTGAAAGTTAATGTCAAATTCTTAAAGCAAACCCTTTGGCTAGCAGGAAGGGTCTAAACCATCCTAAAATTATCAAGGGAGTAATGCTGATTTACGCCAGTACCTGGCTCACCAGACCACACTACATTCCTCCCTCTCCCACCCCCCAGAGTGGGAATTCTGCGGGTGCATTTCAAGGCTAGTAAAGAAATAGCGCTGGCTTTTCCACCTGTGGAAAAAGTTAGCAAAAAAGGCATCCTGATGTTATAACAACAAGAAACTGCAACTGGAATGGTTGTTCTTACCAGTGTGAGTTCTAATGTGTCCTTGAAGTAGCCAGGGTCTAGAGAAAGCCTTGCCACAGATCTTGCAGACACAAGGTAGTGTGTGGGTCCTGATGTGCATCTTAAGTGCTCCCAGGCTGACATACTCCTTGTCACAGTACTTGCAGCTGAATGATTTCCTAGACTGGGCATCACAGTGCAGCTGCTTATGTTTGGCCAAGCCAGAGAAAGTTGAATAGGTCTTGTTGCATAAACTGCACTGAAACTTTTCAGCTTCGATGGCATGGGGGTCTGAAAGCTTGGACTGGATTCTCTCTTCTTCATCACTAATGGGACTTTCTGAACCGCTGTGATCTTTGGAGGAGGTGTCAGAAGGTGGAGGTGGGCTGACTCTTCCCAAAGATGAGGGGTATCCAGAAAGAGGAGAGAGGTCATTGGGTAATGGAGATGGTAGCAGCCCGGTTGTAGTCCACACAGTAATGGGATTGTAAGCTACTGAGCTCAGGATCTCTGGCTGTGGTATGATAGGGACTGGATAACTTTCATACAGGTATGGGGATATAATCACTGGAGAAAGAAGAAAATTTTAAGGTAAGAGAACCGGTAAGTATTTCAAAAAGCAGTAAAAATAACATTTTGGGGAATAAAAGGCGCATAAATTAAACACTCAGTACAGTCATCTGAATATAAGGAGGATTAAGGAAATACTATTTCATACATATATCCCAGTGGATATATGCTGGAGACATTGCCCTCTCAAACAGCCGAATCACAGCTCTGGAGTCTCTTCAAGGCAGCATGCTGCTTCTAAATCTGTGCAGCCTGATACAATGAAGCAGTAAAACGTTCCGAAGGCTTTCTATAAAAGTTTCTGTTTCACCACCAGCAGATACAGAACCGGAAAACTCCAAATCCTCTCCCAATGACCGAGTTCAAGTGGATCAGCAAACTTTATGATTCATTCTGGGCAGCATTGCCATATTTCTCAAAACCCCCTCCTTATAAACAAGAAAAAAAAAAAAAAAAAGAAGAAAAAAAGAGCTCTAACAAGGAACTAACCCTCTCCCTCCAGGCTGGAAAGCAATCCCACCCCTCCTCATTACTGCCACGCCACGACCGCAACCTCGGGAGCAAGGCGGTGGCACTGGGTTTTCGTTTCGCTACCTGTATGAGTGTCCAGCTCGCTGTAATTCGGTTTCTTGGATGAATTGAAATGTTTCTTGACCAGGAAGGAGCGTGGCATTTTGGATGCGGGGCTTGTCCCTTCTCCCAGGCTCTCCTCGCGGGTGGGGGGTAGCGGTGCCCGGCTGGTGAGCAGCACACGCGCGCAGTCACTGCGAGCGCATCGGTCCCTGTCGCGCCGCCCGCCCCGCGCGATCCATCCACCGCGGCCGTGTAGTGGCAGTGCAGAAGCGCCTTCAAAAGTGCTGTAAATACCCACTAGTCAGGTGCAGGGGGGAAGGGTTTTCCGCTCCTCCAATCACTTCGGGATGTTCTCAAGCACTTTTCCAAACAGGCTGGTTTTTTTTCTTCTCTGGGAGGGCTGCTGGCGGGAGGGATCCAATCCCCGCTCCCAGGGTTTGGTTCAGGTTTCAGCTCCTCCCGCTGGAGACAGCTGAGGACGGCGGAGCAAGCTGTGGGCAGAGCGCGGTTCCCGACTAGGGAGCCCGGGCATGGTGCTCCGCGGAGTTTCTGCCCGGAAAAATGTGTTGGTCAAAGGGCTTTCTTTAAATAAATAAATAATTATTTAAAAAGGAGCCAGTTTACTGATTCAGCTGAATCCTTTTTTTTTCTTTCTGACAGAGACCTGGATAAGTCATAGGCACCGAAACATCTTTTTTCCTTTCTTTTTAGTTTCTTTTTCTTTTTTTTTTTCTTCTTTTTTTTTTTTTTTTTCCCTAAACCGAGTCTGGTTTCCAGATGTTTGATATAAGGATTACAATGGAACAAACTGTTCATTAAGGGCAGAAGGGGGGGGGGGGGAACATTACAAGATAGCAAGTTAGCCGGCAGAGCTAATGGAAGCCTTTGAACTGAGTGTGTGCCTGCTAGGTTTGGGAGCTGCCTTTGAATAGTTGCGTTTAGGAAAGGCTGGAGATAAGCAGCCTGCCTCCCTAACCTGCGCCCTTCCAAGCAGAAGGGCCAGCGAGATACTGCAGCCGAGTTCAAGGAGAGGGAGAAGCCCTGGAAAAGATGACATTTGGGGCAGGCTGATAGGTTTTATGTAATGTGCGTACCGCTTCAGACTGTTTATATGAAGAATGTTTTCCTTTTTACTTTACACATCTGCAGAACGCAAAACATCGACCTTTCCTTCCTTGGGAGTAGTTATGTCACTCTTTTGCCTATCCTCTTAGAGCACTGCCAAGGAAATTTTCCTAATTATCCAAAGCAGTTAAAAGATGCATAGATAAGCAACCCCCCCAAAAAAATTATAGACTGGGTAATTTAAATGTCTCTTAAATGTCCTTTTCCATTAGTATATTTAGGACCTCTTGATTTCCTATGAAGGTATAATCTGTATGATGTATTTCATTTAGGATGAAAGCCTCTTAAATGTGCCACAGAAATTTTTTGTTATCTAGATTGGTTTAGAGGAGATATTTAGCCACAGATAGGTTTTTTAATTTTAAAATATTTGCATTCTGAAAATATGGACATTGAATGCTGGGGTATTTCTAACACAAATTACACTCAGATTGACTCTTGGTCTGCCCTCCCCACTCCTCCTTCCACCTTTCCCCTCCCCCCCTGCCCCGAGTGTATTATCTACACCTGCCTGGGCACATACTGGTATGCCGTGCTGGTGTGTCGCTAGGGCTCTGTCCTGTTGGGAGGTGGCATGGAGGGGTGTTTTACAGAGACCACCCCAGCCCTTTTTTTTCAGCAGGTGTTGGAATAAACATTATAAAAAAACAAACCAAAAAGTAAAAAAAAAAAATCCTCTGGTTCTGTTGAGACCTGTAAGAGTAAAGTGCTTTGTCAAGCTTTGAGACTTCTTGCTCGCAGGGATGCCAAAACAAGTGCAGAGAAAGTTAGCCATTTTCAAGAACTGACTAGAAAGATTCAGCTGTGCAGCATCTAACTCTGGTGTCTGCCAGTGAAAGGTGTCACACCGACTTCCAGGCTGCAGGGAACACACCCAGGCTGCGGGTGGAAAGGGAAAGTGGCAGGGAAAGGGACTTCCCAGGTACCTGCTTTGCAGCTGGGGTAGAGGAACAGACGCAGCTCTTCCCAGAAGAAAGAGCAGTGCTTGCAGAGACACAAGCTGTCACTTTCCTCAGCTCCACAAAAATGAAGAAATCCACAAAGCATGTTTAAAAGGTTGCATTAGTGGTCCTGCTCCCCTCTCAGCTCTGTTCCATCCGAGAAGTCCCTGTCCCCTGCCAGCTCTGGGAAAGCATTGCATTGCAGGATGTGAGGCGTTAGTCTGTATCTAAATTGTTACATGAACTGTGATTCAGCCCTTGAGCTGGTTTAAGTTTGTGTGTTGAAATGAATGGAGCCATGCAGATTTTCACTGGCTCGGGATCTGTTCTTTTGTATGTTTGTTAAAAGTAAAGGGTCTGATTCACCAGTGAGGTACTCCCTCTCGGGGCATTTTCACCAGCATAACACTGGAGTGATGCAGTTTAAATTAATTGCACTTATATAAATCACAGGAGTGTAAGCAGTTAGCCCACTGGATGAGCTGATTGAAGGATGTTAGGAATTGGATAGAAGGCATGTTATTACATGGTCCTGAAAGGATATTAACAGCACATACTACCTGAGTGAGGTCTGCTGTCAAAAAAAGGGAGAGTCTGCATGAGGAGTGGGTGAGTCAGGGTAAACAGGTGTTCTGGTTGTTTACGGCAAATGTGGATGAGAGGGCACTCGGAGACGTCCAGCATCCATCCCTGTTCAAGAAAGGAAACACAAAGGTCGAGTGCAGAAGACAGGTTTCCTCTCTTTGGGGGAGTCAGTGAGGCTCAGGGATTGTGGAGGGCGGTGGATGGCTCTGATGGTCACATTGCCTGCGGGCAAAGCCTCGTGCCCACCTCTGAAAAAATTAGGCCGAGAGCTTCCCTGTCACATCTTACAAGTAGTCAGTCTTTTAGGAAATTGTATGTTTTTACACTGAAAGCCCATGTAAAGCTGTCTTGTTAATGCCTCTGTGCTGCAAATTGCTGCTCTGCAGAGCAGGTAGGAAATGATCTGAGATATTCTGTTGCCTGAAACCTTGGCATCTGCTGTTCACCAACTAATGACCAAAGTTTCAACCATGCAGCAGAAATGTGTGGGGTTTTTTCCCCTTCTTTAAGTTTTTTTTTTCTTTTACATCAGACCACTAGTTCATGTGACTAAATAACTACACATGAGCCTCACTTTACTTTCCCCGTTTCTGACAGCTCCACCAAATCCTTTTCCTTGTCAGGCTCTCTGGGAAAGGCAGCAACTTCTGTTACTCAGCTTTCTGGAAATGGAAGGGTGCCAGAGCTATGGTCGTTAAAAGTGAGGGAAAAAGGACCCAAGCTCAACCACCACAAGCTTAGCTCTTCTCATGACAGCATTTATATCCTTACCAAGCACCAATTACAGTTGCTAGCAAGATTGTGTATCAGAAAATGTTAAATGTATGGATAAACCACAGCAGAAACAAGAAAACCAGTTTCAGAAATATTAAATGAGTTATGCTGGATCACTGATCCTGGAGAACAATATATTTCTCAGGCAGCACTGTTAAGCACGTTTTGCCTGGACCTGCCATGGAGCCCATGGAAGGCAGCACAGCGAGTTTCAGAGGAACCCCCAGGAGGCACTGAGCCCAGCGGAGCATACCAAAAATAACTCTGGAGTTTTATTGATGCAGGTGACGACTTCATCCCAGAAGGGTTAAAAGCACAAGTAACTCACACTTAGAGTTTGGCTCTTGCAGTTCATAAGCCTCCTATATTTCAAAGGAAAGTGTGAAATGGTTACTATCAGGATAAAAAAAATTACTAGTTTTCAATAGCTGGTTGAACACAGAACATATCAACTCAGCTTCAGCATTATCATGTGCTTTCTTATTTCCTGGAAAAGTAAAGAAGTGCTGTAACTTTTGGAAGAAGGAAAGGTTTGGTAGAGCTAGAAGGTAAGGAGTACCTCAACAGTGATTAGGTTGAGTGTCAGAAGGTAATAAACCCCAAATTAACAGAATAGAGGAAGACAATCAGGGAATGGCATTCCTTCCCATTGCCCCAACACATAAGCCTTACAAATTTTTTTGAAACTCATTTTTAGGATACCTTTCCTTTCATGTTTCACTCGTCCTTCCAAATGATGACCTGAACTGTTAGCAGAAATGACAGCAAATTTAAAGAAGGACCATGATGAAGTCATGTCAAGGAGCTTTGAATTAGGTCTCTTAGAGGTCTAAGCTCACTTCTAATTATATATATATATACATATACACACACACATATGTAATGTTATTTGCAAATGAACATGTGTTTATTAATAAGATACAAAAAGGTTCCTTTTGGATGGAGCTGTTCAAACAAGGCTGGCTTCTGTGTGCTCTCTCCTTCACACCTGGGGAACTTCACTGCTTTAAGAGGGTTCAATTTAGAGTCAATTTAGCCCATAATGAAGGAACCTGGTCATAGTTCAACTTTCCTACATTGTTTCTACGTGAAGATATTTTAACAATGGGCCAAATTCCCCTGTCATTCCCATCTGTAGTATCTCCGTCTGCTCCAGCTGAGCTATTTCAGATTTTCTCGAGCAGAACTGAAGATGTGAATCTAGTCCAACAAATGTAACTCTGTTTATGCATGTAGTACTCTGACAAGTATTCATTAAACAGAAGCGCGTTACATCCCAGCTAAAGCTATTACACTCTGGAAAGCAGCGCTTTCTGCATCGCACTGCGTTTTCCCGATCATCCAGGATGCCACAGGCATTATTCACGAGAGGAACAAAAGGTTTGGGAGCGCTGACCTCGGGGATACAGGCAGCGAGGCGAGGCGAGGGCTTGTTCAAGCGTTAGGCGATCGGAAAGAGCCATCTGCTGGGGACCGTCGGGGCCCGGGGCAGCCCGCCCGCCGCAGCGCCCAGCCCTGGGCCAGCCGCCCCACCGTGTGGCCAGCCGGAGAACTGGGGGTGCTTCAGGGGTGCTACCGCCCGGGGAGGGGGGAACGGGGCGGGGGGCGGCTTCGGGGAAGAGGTGTAATTAATACCGGGTGGAAGCTATCGAGAAATGTCTAATCCGTACCCGAAGTTTGTACTGTGGCGGAGGTCTACGATTTCCTTTTTATTTATTTAATTTTTGGGGGGTCGTTACTGTTTGCCGAAGTGAGACTTGAAGGCTCAATTCTCACACCTTGAATTTGAGATTTCCTGCTTTGGGGGACGCGTTTGTGAGTGTTTGTATTTATGTGACAGAGATGTGCACTGATTTTTCATGTACTGTACAAATATTTACAAAGTATTTATCTCTATATACTTATATATGTATATAGACACACACCTACATATACGTATATATACACCTGTATATACATATCTACATAAATTTATATAGATATATTTGTACATATTCAGACAGATACTTGTGACCACATTCCAAACACTGACAACTGAAGCAAACAACAAATATTTATGGGAGACAAAGCATTATTATTCCTATTTTACAAATTAGTAACTGCATCATGAAGAGATTAAGACTGAAATTTTCAATAGCTTAGTCATTAAGTGCATTTTAATTAAGACTTATGGTGCCTTTCTCTCCAACAGTCTATATTCCTGTCTCCAAGTGATGCACAAGTTGCTGTATAATTTCCTGTGTAGCAATTGTTATTGTATTTTTTTATAAATTTTCTGACAATAAAGGATTATACAGGGTGTAATTTGTATTATTAAATCATCGTTTTTACTGACATGACCTTTACCCACAGCCTGTTGTAACATTATAGATTTTCAAATTTCATACTTTTTTTTATATACAGTAACAACCAGTTTGATATCTTTTAAAAAATATCTGCTTATCCCTTTACTCTAGTTGGTGGACTAGAGTACTTGGATATGCCTATCTATGTTTTGCCTAGGTTTCACTTCTGATGTTCCCATATCAAATACTTCATGCAATGTTTGCAGTGTTTTTCACACTCTGCAGAAGCCCATGGTCCACTCTCATGCACGCCTTACCTCACCACATGTACCTGAAGGTTTCCCACTAGCTTGGATTTATGACTGAGTACCCTCGAGGTAGTGACTGCCTAATGCAAACCGCATCACCATACACTCTCCGATATTAGGTTAAACTGGTAGGTATCAATGATGTCCCATATGGTTATACAACACCTCCACTTCCTGGTCACTCTTCCTACACACACGCATAACCAGCTGCATCACACGTTTTCTGATTTCTGCCTTTAAAAGCGCAGACTGTGCTCGGTGCCCTTGCCTCGAGGCGTGTTGGGTGAAGGAAGCGGCAGTGGCTTGTGGCACTCGGCTTTGATTCCACAGACAGCGCTGGATGGAGCGCAGTGCTGCTGCCTGACAGCCATGGATGACTCCAGCGCTCCACTGAGCAGCAATAAGCATGTGGGGCAGTGTGCGGTGCTCTGGGACACAGCAGAGACCTTCCCCTCTGAGATACATGTGGCACATCTGGCACAAAATGCAACTCTCTTTAGCAGTTACTTTCAATTAGTGGACTGGTGAATATCTCCTTTTGTTTATCTATCAATTTCATATTTATTTGTTCAAAGAGTTCAAATTCATCAGTCGTTTTCTACATTTACCCAACTCTTGGTTATCTCAGTGGCATGCACTGTAGTTACACTGCTAACAGCTGGGACACATATCTTTGTGCTCGAAAATGAACAGATGATGTCACTCCATAGAGTTAGTATCTCTATTTCAGCATAAATTCATAATTTCACTGTGGTAACAGAAGGTGAGAGCTGCTGGATTTGCTTCAGTGTTACTCTTCTGTTTCATCCTGAGGGCCAAGTACCTTCTGTAACCCCTGCTGCTCAAAACAGCAGCAGTGCCACAAGGCTGGTTCACCACCTGTATTGCCTATTCATCCCATCATTTAATATTAAGTATTACCTGCACACCGGGTCCCTGGCAATGGCTGTACTTTGCTGTTCTTATAATTTCTTGCATTGCTTCAAGAACTTGGTCTTTCAATTTTTCAAGGTCTGTTTGGAAGTTCTCAGGACCGCAGGGATTTCTGATAGGGAAGATCTCTCTTCTCCTGAGCTCCAGCTCCTTTGCGTTTAGACTAGTACTCTGCTTTTGGCTCCGTTAAGCTTGATAAAGACATCCTGTGCTATCTTCTGCTATCGCCATGGACAATAACTGCTGCCAGCTGCAGGCCTGATGTCTGAAAGTCCTGTTTTGTCTTTATCTGTTATCGCTGGAATAGCTTTGCGGGCAGGCTGATGTCTGGAGCCTTTTTTTGTTGTTGTTTTAGTTCAGTGGTACCTGGCAAAAGGCATAGCACAGACTGTCAGGGGCTGGGAGGTTCAGCATGCCAGAACTTATTTTCGACATTGCAACCAGAGACCTTTTCAGCCCCAGACAAATCAAGCACTATATCTTTAGGATTACTGCATAGTGACTCCTTTGCAGGGCTCTGTTCCCTGATGAGAGGTTTCCCAAGCATCCAAGACATTCTTGAGGGCTTTTCACCACCATAAAGACACTAAAGGCTGCAAAAAATGAAAAGGCACATCTGCCAAGTCTGGTTTTCATGAATGTGAGGCTGTCTGGACTTTCTGCTCTCCCCAGTGCCTTACTCAGCAGCTCCACCAGGCCTGAGGGACATCTGCACTTTGTATTTCTTACTAGTTCTTGTGGGAGCCTTCAGCTGACTACATCATCAGCCGGAGGAATCGATCTCCTTACATTACATCGCTGTTAGGCTGCTAGAGAAGGCACAGAGTGACTGTCATCTCCTTTCATGGTGGGGACAGTATGACATCGTATTTCAACCAAACTGGTGGCTGGCTTTAGTAATGTTCTCTAGCAATAGAACCACCTTTGCATCAACTGCTGTACATTTCAAGTGAAAGTACCTTCCCTGTTGGGGTTTTTTGGGTTATTTTGTTTCAAATTTCTGTTAGCAGCCCATGTCTGCATGCTGGCTTAAAAACCGTCTTACTACATCTTGCCAGCACTTGCTACATTTCTTCACCCTCATGTTGTGCTGCCCCTGGGTACCTGTGGGAGTGAGCTGCAGCTGCCTCTGCACTTTGGCTATCACTGGATCTGTCATTGGTCCCAAAGTCCAATTTCAGCTATGGTAGCATGGCTGGTTTTTGAATCAGCTAAATTTTTGCTGATCTGTCTCTCTACCTTTCTTTTTCATGGTCCTGAATATTTCCTCTGCAATAGTGGCTGCCATTGCTCATGTGATTTTCTTGTTCTTCCTGTTTAGAGACACGTGGGACTGGTATTTCTTTCAGTGATTGTCTCTGCAAGGTAGTATGGAGTGCACCATAAGGACTGTCTCTAAGGAGATAATTTTTATGCCTCCAATGCTACATGAAGATGCCAGAAATCTCAATTGTGTGAGAAAATATCTCATTTTACTTCCTTTTTTAAAGGATATAAACCCAGTATTTCTCCAGAGTCTTGTTCACCAGTCTTGTTCTGTACTTGTTCTGCCACAGAGCTCATAGCGTGGTCTCACCAGCATTCCTCACAGAGGCTGTTGAGGATTTACCCTCATTCCTTCACCTCTACTGAGACAGCATTTTGTGTCCCTGCATGTCTGTGCTTGTGGATAGCACATATCGAGAAGCCCAGCTTCACGCTTTAGTTCTTTTTTGTCTAGTTGTTGTTTGTGCTTTAGTTCTTGGTCAGTTACAACTTTTGTCTTCACTGCTAAGAGAAAGAAGGATAGAGAGAGCAAGAGTGCTTTCTTGGACTGACCACTGACATCAGAGTTTTTGGATCATTTGCTGGACAATAACATTGAGAAGACTGCATCATCACAGATGAATTGTATATGTTTAGATATGTATGTTACTACATGGAAGAGGTTAGAGACTGCCTTGAGGTTCATCATCACAGTGGACTCACATCTTCAACTGATCTTTGTTTCCCTAAAACAAGGTGGCTGCAAGTAAACTGCCTGTAGAAACAGACATAAAATACTGAATGATGCCTAGGCCTTAGTTGGGAGGTCCAAAAGCCATGCTAGGAAAATACTAAAAAGGAAGCAGTGTAGACATTTGTAATCTTGTGCCTTGACTTTGTTTCATCTGCTCTAGGTATAGCTCATATTCCTGAAATCAGGCTGATTCTTCACTGTAGGAAATATTTACCAAGGTGTTGAATGCTGATGTTAAAGCAGGACGAATCTCCCTTGTGCCTGATCTACAGCCTTTTTTATAACAGCTCTTTCCATCCTAACAAGTTCTATACATTTTGCTGTGCATTATGTTCTGACATATATCTGTCCAGAGGGAAAAAAGAAGAAAAAAAATTGAGTATCTTTTTCAAGTCATGCTGTGATTTTATTAAGTGTAATTAAAAAACTTCTGAATTAGTCAATGAATTTCTAAAATTTAGGTAATAAATTTTTCCACTGCTATCCCTGCTCTTTAAAATTTTGTGTCAGTTTCATTTAGGCATTACGAAGCATGTATCTCAGTTTATTTTGTATCACTTTGGTCCTAGCCTCTTATTCATTGCTATATTCTTAACCTCTTATTCACAGAGCTATTGAAAAAGTTCTAAGTACTTAGTAAATTACTTCAAGAAGATTTAGATATTCATGACATCTGGGAAACAACTACTATTGATCCCAAATATCTTCCTGTTCCTCATGGCAGACATGATAGAGGCAGGTGATAAGAGGAAAATTATGAGTCCCATATGATCCAAGCATTACCAGGAAAAAGAATGAGTAACATGGCCAGCTGTCTTCTTTTGAAGTGGAATAGACTTGCAAGAGGAGAGGACCTGTTGCAAAATCACAACCAACAAACATTCTTTGGCCAGTCCCATTGCAAAGAACAAAAGTGCTGTGGGGACAATGTATGTTGTGATAACCTACATTACAAGTGGAGGGATGTTTGAACTTCAGAAGAGTCACATCCTTAAAGCTCTAAAGATTACCTTACATCCTTTTGACTCAAGAGTGAAATGAGTAGCAGTCCAAACAGCAGGATTTCAAGATGAGACATAACTTCATCCTGAGAAATATGTTTCACGTTTTTTCACCCTGAGAAGTCCCAGTTGTGCAGCAGATTGCTACTTTTTGTGTTTCAGCTGCTGTTTCTCATTCCTAAAATGGGTCTTATGGCATTTTCCTATCTTCTGGGAAGGTCTCAGGACTCCTGCTTTAAAGCACAAGCAATATTAATGAGTGCAGTAGTAGTGCTTTGGAGTGGATTGAAGTCTGGAAGAAAATTTGGAGCCAGAAGAGGCTGATGACAAGGGAATGGAGGGAGGAGGAGGAAGCAGATGCAGGTATATATGGCCTAAAATTCCTTCAAGGCTGTGTCCTTTCCCACCCCAGAAGTAAAAGTTGGTGCCACATTACTGTGCACTTGTCCTTCCTCCTCAGTTCAGCCATTCTGCCCCCATACCTTTTGTGCACATGTACTTATCATTTTGCAGAGTAAATCTCTGAGGTACCATTTTGAGAGATTATGTGCTGGACAAAAAAAAAATCTCAAGCTGGAGCTGAGGCTTTTCGTTTCTCTGCCTCCTGGTGAAGCAGAGATATGAATGAATTGGTCCTGTCATGTGTTATTGCATAATTCATGAGTTGAAATAACTATGAAATGCCTTGCTGAAATTTTAAAGATCAGTGGAGAAAATGTGCATTGCAAAATCCAGTTTAGAACAGTGACAAACACAGAATATAGGAAACAGAGGTCTTTAAGAAGATTGCTTTTCAATTTTTTTCCTTTATTCCAGTTCTGTTTCCTCATTAATTGCTCTTAATGAATGAGTCAATATTTATGTGGGTGATAACACCGGCTATGCTAACAGCTAGAAATTGCTCATTTCAGGCAATTACGTATTTTGAAATTGCCTAATCCCCGGTTTCTTTATCCCCACGTAGAGTAGATTGCTTTGATGTGAAGGTCAAGCTTTCTCAGTGACTTCAGCAGGCTGCGGAGGCTGTTCGAGGAGGTGAAAGGTAACTTTGCCTTAAGTTTAACTTGATCTATGCCCCCATCAGCAGTGACTACCAAATTACTTGCGTTCTCTCATTTGATCACTTTTTCCTTATGGAATGAAATGCGGTACCCCAGAATAACCTTGAGGTCTAAGGCAGTTTAAAAAAACCCCAAAACCTAGTAAAATAATACTGAAACAGCTTTAAAGCTTAGAGAAAATCAGGCTGAATGGTCTATCATGTAAAAGCAAATATTTGCTGCTCTATGCAGCTCCTACTCCCCAAATGGGCTTGATGTACAGATCAGACATTGCTTTACAGTTTATTGTTTGTGGGCTGCTTAGCTGCTCTTGCAGCCTTTTTGTTGGGGATTCTTTGTGAAATGTGTATTGATAATGAAGTTTCATGTAGGAGAGTCAGATAAAAAGAGAGAAGCATATATGTGAGAAGAAAGGATGAACAAAACAAATAAATGTCAGGTATTGATCTCTCAGATCATGCAAAGCCTTTGAAAAATCTGGAGTCTCTTTCAGATGTCAGAGAAGTCTTTAAGATTGTTCATTACTGACCTCTTAAGTGCTAACATAATGCTGTAGTAGCTGACAGGACTATTTGCCTCCTGAATTGCTTTAGGAGCAGTGTTTCAGCTTGTTCAGATTCTCCCTGAACATCACACTTCAAAAATTTCTTTTTATTCAAGCACCTTTGCGAAGAATCTCTCAAAGCTTCTCTGTCCTAAACTGCCATACACTTCTTTACACATTTCCTTTGTTCTTCCCTTTCTTTCTTTTTTATTTTTTTTACTTCCAGGAACAGTTACAAGTTTACACAAATGAAAAAAAAGATGACAAATGAATGTGCAACACTGCAAATTACTAAAGGCTGTCTTGACGACTTAGGTGACCTTCTTTTGCCAGAGTAGCCAGGTATATCTGCAATGTGATGGGAGAAGGATGCATCAGGACAGCTTAGGGCTATTTTGCATGTGCCTGGTAATAGTGATGAACATGTGCAGTAAATGACTAAATCTGGCATTTCTGAGAAGTATGGTGGGTTGCCATGCCAGCACAGCCCAGCTGATCTGCACGTGCATTGTAGGAATATCCAGGATTAGCAGATGTATTGTGCAATTCGTCCTTCACCACCTTGGAGGTCAATAAATGCAGAGTCCTCACATTTCACCCAGACAGAGCTTCCTTCTGAGAGAAGAGGCTGCATCTGAGAGGATCCCATGAGATCAGTAGTCAGGGCTGGGAAGTCAGCTACCTCCGTGTTAGTGATGGAGTACTGAGGCATGGGGGAGCTAAAGAGGCACACTCAAAGCCATCAAATAAACCTGTGTAGCAGTGGAGCAGGTCTATTGAGAACAAGACTAATTATGGAATAATCCTAACTTTTACTGAGCATTATTTTTAAGACAGTGCTGAATTAAGGTGATTCTGGCAGCAGGCCTTCAGTCTGTGAGGAAGGAGAAAGTCCCCAAGTACAAAGATAGCTGAGGTGAACACTGACTGAACAGCACATTTTGCTGTGAACCACATAATCAAGTTATTTCTTCAGTTACATACAGTGTCAACTGACATTATGCCTCATGTCTCGTTAAAATCCAGAATAGTAAGCTACCTGGAGAATTTGAGTAACATTTGAGAAGACATTATAATACAAGAGATCAAGGGGATTAGCTGTTACGTACTGTCAGGGCTGTTAACAAAATTATCAGTGAAGAAGAAAAAGTGAATCAATGATGAATAATCATGTACTATATCAGGTAAGTCAGGCCATTGTCTCCACAGTAATTAACTGTTCCAATGGTATGGGCTGGCAGTGTAATGAGGAAGCAGCAGCAAACACGCACTAATTACATTTGCTTTCAAATTCAACAGAAGCTGAACAGCTGTTTGGTGCAGTAGGTAAATTAAGAGCACTAGTCAGATCCAATTTTGAAGTGAATCCTTGATGTCACTCAATGATTAATCTGTAGGCTGAATGTTTAAGGGCATGATTCAGCTAAAAAATATTGTCACTCGGTGTCTTATTCTCTCTCGTTGCCTTGATCATACCTTCCCTCTACAAAAGTCCATTTCGGGGAGGGGGGGGGTGTGGAGTGGGGAAGGAGGAAGACTCTGAGCAAAGTGGATTTTGTTGTTCTCCTTGCAGAATTTTCTTGTCAGGTACTTGTTTGTGGGGAGCAGAAGGAAAGAACAGAATTTGTCCTCTCCTCCTGAGAAAACAGCTGCCAGGAACAGTTTGTAAGGCTTGCAGTTATAGCCTGTACCTGGAGCCTACTGCATTGGAAGTAAACTAGGGCACTCATCAGAGGAAAGAGCTGTCCCAGTTCGTCAGATCACCTTAAAAGGCATTTTTAAGCAGGAAAGTAAAATTTTAACTGCATTATGTTAACACATGAAGCCTTCAGGGATTGACTAAGCGGGTCCATCGCCAACACTAATTGCATCCTCCTAGCTTTTTTATTACAGAGCTAAGGACTCAGGGAAGAATGCTAAGGACTCAAGTAAGAAATTGTAATAGTACAAACTTTTCTTGCTGTGTTTCTGCTATTGATGTCTGATAAATACATTCTGTATTCTAGCGTTGCACAGTTTCTCCCCATCTTGTAATGAGACAATGATGGTGCTTCATTTCAGCTGATTTATTTCATGCTTCACAAAAAATCCCCATTTCAGGGTGTGATGTGGAAGGGGTTCGGACTGATCAGTAAAACCTGAAGAATCACGATAGCTGCTTCTTCTCCATGTAAATGTTGACAAGACAGTCAGAAATCAAGAGAAAACACATTTAATCTCTGCCAAGTTCCTTGTTAGAGAGAAACAACCAGGATTTACTTATTTAAGATCCTAACTTAATGACATTCAGCTTCTCATAATGTATGAGGGCTATTTTGCTGCTTCTATTTTTGAAACCCAAAGTAAATCCATAGAAAAACACTAAGCCTCATAAATGGCTCATACTCTATTATCATTGTATTATCAAAGGAACTTTCCTGGTGAGTGACATGTGCCAAGTCATTGCCTTTTGTAATCTGAAGCTTAGGTCTTGGTCTTTCTCCATGCCTTGAGCAGCAAGTATGTTTCCTTTATCCGTTTGCTTCAGCCAGCACCCTTTTCTGTCTGACACAGTGACAGATGCCTTTTGATAACTTAAAATATTATTTTAAAAAGGAAATAAGACTCTCTATGTTCTGTCAATGCTGTTTTTGAAAATGAATTAGTTGTGTACAGATATTCTTGTCTCAGCCCAGCAGAGGGAATATATAAGGAGTTACGTTCAACATTCTTCTCTGGATGTTACTTCCCTCAGAGCTCATCAGCAGTCCTGCTCTGAAGCATGACTTTGATTTAGGTGCATTTGTTAGCTGCATGAGAATTAGTTTTAGGATTATTAACGAGTCTACAAAGACAGAATCATGGCAGCAAAAGACAGAGAACAGCCTGTCATCCTCCTTTCAATGAAAGATTTTATGGTTTCCAGAAATGAAGTAACTTGGGTGAGTCATATAATCAGTACTCACAGGGTCACATGCAAATTTATGGTCCCTATGTCCTCTCTAAATGCAAATACTGGGGCTAGAACCAGTCCTTTGCCGAAGAATCAGGTATTGGCAATTTCAGCATGGACTGAAATAGGCTTAGTTAAAACACTTCTGGGTGAATCAAGCTGCATTTTAAAAAATGTTTTCCTTGCCATAAAAGTGTAGTTTCTCTGTCTAAAGTCATAAAAGTACAGAGAGCCAGGAACAAATAAATTGCTACACTCAAAACTTCCCGGACCTCCCTTTCCTGGAAGCACAACATGATCAAAGAAGAAAAGGTTATACAGACTTGTTCGATAAACACAATGTTGTAGTCAGGGCAGCACTGGACCATACCACATCCATCTCAGAATATAACTTCCAGTCACTTTGCAGAACTCCTTGAAAGTTAAGCTGAAGGTCTGCAGTTATCAACAGGCATAATGAAACACAGCAAAACTGAGCAACCATCCTCTCTGTGCTGAAACACAAATATGTTGTCAGCTGCCTCTTAGAGGTGTTCATGTGTAGATATGTGTTTGAGAGGTCAGAAAGAACAGACCTTGAATTAAGAAGGCTCTCTCAACTTAAGAATCACGAGCCTCAGAGTGGAATTTCCGCCTGAAACCCAACCCTTCACTGAAGGAAAGGAAGAAAGTACCTCCAGCCACATATGGCCCTGTACACTACTTCTGCCACTTCTAATCTGTGACATAGACACACTTGGAGCAATACTGGCAAGACAGCCTAAAGCCAAGAAGTGTGTGTGTGTGAAGGGAGACCAGAAGGGAGAAGCACCTTCTTTTGCTTTCTTTACAGTTATTCACTCCATCATTTTTTATTGAATCATCTTTGGCTCAGTTACCTTTCAAGTCTGCCTTTAAAATATTTGTGTTATTTAGTTTCTCATTCATCATATATTATTATGACCCCAAGTGTCATGAGGAAGGTCTTCACCTAGATTGGTATAAAGCATATGTACCACTTCATACATTACTTATCATATGATTCAATAGGGAGAGCTAATAAATTCTCTATGCCAAAAGAAAAGGCTTTACTGACATCTCAAAAATCCTTCCCTTAATCTTGCCATGTCAATATTATTCATTACAAGGAAAAAGATTTTTATGGAGATCAGGATATAACACCTACAGCTTTGCTTTGATGTGTACAGAAAAGAGGAAGACCAAGAGAAAGCAAATGGAATTCAAGGAGAAGCACATAGCATCTCTAAGTCAGCAGAAATCCTTCTGCTTAACTTCCTTCTCAAGGGCTGGACTTTTCCTAAGAAAGCTAATATACAGTTTATGAGGGGGAAATGGCTTTATCATATTGTCAAAAGAACAGCTATGCTATAAGCTCTGTTTGCATATATATGCATATACTATCCTACTCTCTTCTGTTAAAAACTAGTGACCTATTTTCACACATTTGTATGGGTGAAATCTACTCCTAAAACTACGACTAAATCCAGATATTTCTAAGTTACTTTGGAGATTCTAATTAGGTTTGAATTTTGCATGAGAGTCTTGATATTTTGTCTTAAAATCCAAGGGAAAGATTAGATGAAAGACAAAAAAACCCCTAATTTAAATAGTTAAAATATTCTCACATATGAATATACCTTCTTCTCCCTCCCCACCACAAGATGCTTTGAGAATGAAACTGGAAAAAAGGATAATCTGAAAGGAAATGAAAATGGAGTCTTCCTAATCTAAACCTACTCTCTTCAGTTTAAGTCCATTACCCCTTGTCCTGTCACTCCACTCTCTGACAAACAGACCCCCTCCAGCTTTCCTGTAGGCCCATTCAAGTATTGGCAGGCTTCACTAAGGTCTCACTGGAGCCTTTTCTTCTCCAGGCTGAACCACCCCAACTCTCTCAGTCTGTGTTCACAGGAGAGGTGCCCCAGCCCTCTGATCATCTTTGTGTCCCTCCTCTGGACTTGCTCCAACAGATCCACGCCTTTCTTGTATGGGGAACCCCAGAGCTGGATATAGTAATGAAGTGGGTAAAATCACATTGGAGAAATGTAATAGAAATTAAAGGAAAATAGAATTTAATAAGATAGGGAAAATTATGTCAAATGAAAAATATAGGCAAAAACATAAAGGACACAGAGTGGAATAATAAAGTAATAGTTGAAAATGGAACAATGTAGAACTGTGTAAAACTGAGCAGTGAAAAAGAGTAATTGAAAGGTAAGGAGTAGGCAAAGACATTTAGAGTCATGTCTCATGCCATTAAAATGACTATTTTCAATCAAAATGTTTAAAAAATCCATACATGTACACTACGGGAGAAAAGCATGAAATGGATATTGCAATAAAGAAACTATGTTCAGAAAAGTGACCTTCTAATTTGAGGTTTCAGAAAGAGACAGAAAGACAACTTTGAAGAAATCAAATGGATCTGTGAGTTTCCCTTTCACTATCAGTAGTTAATATTTGGTAAGTTTAAGTTTGTATAAGGTTTTTGCAATAAAGGTTTTTGTTAGCAGCCATAGCCTGTTAAATTTCAAAAGAAAAATAAAAAGTATAGCGTATCACATTGTTAATAGTCCAATTTCATATAAATTTTGCTTCTCAGCTTTTACATTACATGAAATGAATTTTGCAGCCTGAGGGTACTCAGGCACAGCAGATGAATTCCAAGTCATGTAATGTCTGTGTGACTGTGACCACTCATCACACTTGGGAAATCCAGCCTTTATCAGACCTAAGAGTGTAATAAAAGAAGGGAAAGAGACTAGATCTAAGCTGCTGTATGAAAGGTGCATTGGACAAATCTCGTATAATATTGCCAAATTGTGTCTACACTGGCTGTTCTTTTGTGACTTCTTCATTCTAAGCTCTGAGAATCACCAAAATTATTCTCTAAACACTCCAACAAAGACCCAGGTGTCTATGTTGCATGACTAAGAGGAAAACCAACAGGAAGGCAAAGATTTTTTGCTGAAGGTGGAGTCTTGTTAGCAGAAAGACCATGAAAATGTTGCAACCAAACTTTTTACTATTAAAGAGTTGAAATCTTGCATTTAGTTTTATGAAAGTGAGATATAACTGCATCTGCCAGCATGTGACTATCTTGTGATTCTGATATTCAATACCTTCTGCCTAAACTTTGGAAAATCACTTAATCTTTAGTACAGTTTTAAATGTCTAAAGAGACTAATGACTCATAAAATACTTCATCCATTACCATTGATATACAGAAGTGATGCATCTTGCTTTTCCATTCACATTGTCATACTTTCCATGTATTCACCATAGAAAAGTAACTTTCAGTTTGGAAGCCTTTCATACTAGAGCAAAGCATCGAAGAGATCCAAAACAACTGTGCAATGTTGAAACCAGAGTGTAGTATTTACATATGTCTGTAACATTGGCCACCTTGAATTCCTTATACTTTTGCTTTTCAAGAGACAGTGAGATCACTTCTTTAGATTTTAAGCTGCCTTCAAAACAGAGAGACGAATCAATCAGACAGGTCACGTATTTACATATAAAACAGAAGACAAATGTTTTGCTATAAAACTAGTAGAAGAATGATGAAGAAAAAAAGCTAAGGCACTCAAGAATATGTGTGTGACTAGAATCCATAATCTGTCAAATTCACTCATAAAGTTTTGCCATTGTTTACAGTGTAGAGATGACAAAAACTTGCTTTTGTTCTCTCTGCCCGTCTGACTCTGCTTTGAGAAAAAAACAGGTCTGTCTTCTACTAAAATAATAACAACAGATATAAAAGTGTGCATTAGTTTATATTATCGCTGCAACATCCAAAAGTCTGAAGGAAAAAAATGGTTGTATAATGTACATGGGTTTACTCTAACTATAGTATAGTATAGAGTAGCCTAACTATAACTTTTCATACTTTGAGAAACAGTAATTAAAAGTTTTGTATCTTTGCTTAATGATTATTTTGTACTCTTCTGAATTTTCTTCTAAGCTTCCATTGTGATATGCTGAAGGTTTGCTGCTAAACTTTTGTCAGGTCTATCAGTAATACATCTGGGTAGGACCAAGGAAACGCAATATAACTCTCGTATGCCTTTTCTGTTTTAAGAGTGATTCTCTTTCATCCAAGGGAAGGATGTAGGACTCACAAGAAGGAGCCCTGTCAGTTTGTGCCTTTGAGCAGAGATGCAATTTATTTTTGAGACTCCCAATTTCATTGGTAATAGTGGCAAGTAAAGTGGCACTTGTCCGCACTCATGGATGCTGCCAGGGGCTCTAGAAGGGGTGTCATCAAAAGGCCACTTAGACTGGGTTAAAGTACATACTATGGTCACATTTTGTGGACCCTAAGAAATTACTTGCTTTTCATAAGAGTACAGTATAAATTTTGTAATATTTTACAGAGCTTTTTCAGTAAGTCTCCAGGTCGTGTGTAGCAGCATCAGAGCCGTATGTTACTCTGCCAGCATAGCAGTGTACTCACTTAAGGTCCCTGGGCTTTGTTTCTTCAGGATTTCTTGCATTGCAATTTCATGTGTTTCCATCTGCTTGCCTTGTCTTTCCAAAACCCCCTAGATTTTATTAGTCTTCTATCCAGAAGAGGTTTTTCTCAAATTTTCCTGTTTGAAATGCTTATGAGCTGCTTACAGCTATTTTGTATTAATGCAAGATGTTCCTGCCTTTCATAAAGTGTGCTTTGAAAGCCATCCCACCAATTTTGGTTTCAACAATGAACTAAAGGAATACAGAAGAATAAACCTAAGAGGAACTGCAACAAATGCTGAAATGTGGTTGCATTTTTAAAGCCAAATAGATCAAAAAGAAACTTTAAAAGGCCCTCTGCAAGGTTACTGGCAAAAAGATGATTCACAGCATTAAAACTCACAGCTGTTTCAGCATGTGACAGGAGCAGCTGCTGACCCACACCAAAATGCTACACAACACTATATTAAAAAAATGGAGCTTGAATGTTAGAAGTGTAGTCTTTTCAGTGGCTCAACTAATGTGACACTGACCTTTCAATACGCTTATAGAGAAAAATCAAAGCTTTTTGTAAGGCTTCTCTTAAAAAAAATCTTTCATACTGTGAATAAATTCACTACTCTGTTCCAAAAATGGAGCGTATGAATGGTCACAGATTTGGCAGAAATAAACACATATTAATGAAAACTAAGTTGTGTAATGACAATTATATGCCAAAATAAAATGAAGAAACTTTTGCACTTGAAAAACATATCACAGAGTCACAGAATCACTAGGTTGGAAAAGCTCTTTGAGATCATCAAGTCCAACCATACCTGCCCGATGCTAAACCATATTTCCAAGCACCTCATCTACCTGTCTTTTAAATACATCAAGGGATGGTGACTCAAGCATCTCCCTGGGCAGTCTGTTCCAATGCCTGATAACTCTTTCAGTGAATAATTTTTTCCTAATGTCTAATCTGAACCTGCCCTGGTGCAGTTTATGTCCATTCCCCTTCATCATATCACCTGTTGCTTGGGTGAAGAGACCAACACCCATCTCTACAACCTCCTTTAAGGTAATTGTAGGTGGTGATAAGGTCTCCCCTCAGCCTCCTCTTCTCCAGGCTAAACAATCCCAGTTGTCTCAGCCACTCCTCACAAGGTTTGCTCTCCAGCCCCTTCTCCAGCCTGGTTGCCCTTCTCTCCACACGCTACAGGACCTTGTCCTGCAGTGTCTTAGTGTCTTCCTCGTAGTGAGGGGCCCAAAACTGGGCACAGCACTCGAGATGCAACCTCACCAATGCTGAGTACAGGGGCACAATCACTTCCCTGGACCTGCTGGCCACACTGTTTCTTATACAAGCCAAGATGCCATTGGCCTTCTTGGCTGCCTGAGCACACTGCTGACTCATATTCAGCCTGCAGTCAACAAACACCCCCAGGTCCTTCTCTGCCAGGCAGCTTCCTAGCCACACATTCCCAAGCCTGTAGCGTTGCACTGGGTTGTTATGTCCCACATATAGGACTCTACACTTGGCCTTGTTGAACCTCATCCCATTGGTCTCAGCCCATTAATCCAGCCTGTCCAGATCCCTTTGAAGAGCCTCCCTACCCTCAGGCAGATCAACACTTCCTCCTATTTTACTGTCACCCGCAAATTTACTGAGGGAACATTCAATCCCTTCATCCAGGTCATTGATAAAGATGTTGAACAGAACTGGACCCAGGACTGAGCCCTGGGGAACACCACCTGTGCCTGGACTCCAGCTGGATCTAGCTCCATTTATCACAACTCTTTGGGTCTGGCCATCCAGCCAGTTTTTTACCCAGCAGAGGCTGCATCTGTCCAGGCCTGTGGTAGCCAGTTTCTTAAGCAGAATGCTGTGAGAAACAGTGTTAAAGTCTTTGCTGAAGTCAAGGTATACTACATCCACAGCCTTTCCCTCATCCACTAAGCGGGTCACCTTGTGATCAGGTTAGTTTGACAGGACCTGCCTTTTGTAAACCCATGTTGACTGGGCCTGATCATGCGGTTGTCGTCTGTGTGCTGTGTGATAGAACTCAAGAGGACCTGTTCCATGATCTTCCCCGGCACTGAGGTTAGACTGACAGGCTTGTAGTCTCCTCGATCCTCCCTCCAACCCTTCTCGTAAATGGGTGTAACATCTGCCAGCCTCCAGTTAAGTGGAAATTCCCCAGTCAGCCAGGATTGCTGGTAGATGATGGAAAGGGGTTTGGCAAGCACATCGGCCGGTTCCCTCAACACCCTTGGGTGGAACCCGTCTGGGCCCATAGACTTATGAATGTCTAATTGGCCTAGCAGGTATCTAACCACTTCCTCCTGGATCATGGGAATTTTGTTCTGCACTCCCTCCCTGTCTTCCAGTTTGTGAGGCTGAATATCCCGGGAACATCTTACCTTACTATTAAAGACATCCTCCAACTGTTGCATGTCCCACTAGGCCTTCTCTGTTCACAAACAACAGTTCCAGCGGGGCACCTTCCCTAGTCAGCTCACTCACCAGTTGTGTCAGGAAGTTGTCATTTGACAACTTTGAAAGGTCTTTTGACACATCGTTGACACTGAAGTTTATATGCGAAGTCTAAACCCATAATGACACTGGAATGCTACTAGTATATATCAAATGACCACATATTTTTTGTTTGTTTGTTTTTCAACTTTTTTTTTCCTATTTGGAGAAGGTAGAAAAACACACACACAATTTTAATTTTAGGTATAATTTAAAACGTATTCAAAATTTAAAACTAAAATAAAGGAAACTGTAAACTAACAGAGTTGTTTCAATGTCATCAGTAATTTACTACTATAATGCCTTCATGGAAAAACAAGAAGCACCATGGAATTCAGAAGTGGTGAAGGAATGTTTTCAGACTTGCTGTCTCTGTTTCATTTGCTCATGTCAAATAAATGGTGACTTCCACCACTGGAAATGTCATAACATCTCTCTTAGCTATGGACACTTCTGGATGTTCCTTCATTCTCTCAATGAAGGAACAAAGAAAAATATCCTCCTTCAACTGACTGGTTGTTTTTTTTTCCCCTTTAAATTTTAGAAACTCAGCACATTAGGACTTATTCTATCTGTCAAATTTAATATTGTATACTATAAGCAAAATTTACAGGACATGTGGAGACTCACATATGCTATGTATACATAAAAGATGATTGCATAAGCCTTTTTTCTGTGGGATAAAAAGGAATTATGGCATGCCAGAAGCATGAAGAATAATTTAAGGGGAGTAAGAAAAAAAAGAACACATTTAAACTGCTTAATCCATCCACTTGCTGGTGTTTATGTGCATAATACCATATACAGAGCTAAGGATTAGCTCTTTGAATTTCAGCACGTTCAAAGATGTCTAAAGCAAACTAGTACATGTGAGCATATTTAGCTTGTAACATAATAGGAAATAGTTTTCATGATGCTGTAAAATACTAACCAGTAAATCATGAAAGAAAATATGTTTATGTTCTTCACTTAACACTCTGTAGTATCTTTTCTACTTATTCAAGATGATAGAGGTTTGCAGTGTCTTTGAAATGAGTATATCTGCTCTTTAAAAAAAAAAAAAGAAAGAAGTTTGGCACTCCAAAAAGATAATAAACCCAAGGAAGAATTTTAAGTCTCATCCTCTGCTTTACATTTAGTAATTTGATTAGTGTCTGTAAAAATTAAAATCTTCTTACAGGTTAGTTTTCTGTTTCTTTATTTTCTAAGGCAATTATTCACGAACTGTCCAGCACTGATGCTAAAATTACCTATGCAGTAAGATGCAGGAAGGATGTGAAGGTTATTTACAAACTCTGAAATATTTGAAGGGCAGTCCAAATTTAGCAGGAAGAGAACAACATCAGGAAGAGAAAAAGGGTTCTTATCCCGAAATTTTCTCTTTGAAAACTGTATATGAAGCAGGTTTAAGTGTTACACGTGGAATATTTCATCTTATGATTCCCTTGAGTGGGTATTTTTGCACTAGTAGTAAAAACAGTGAAATAAAATTGGATTTTTCTGTAAATTAAAATGTTCATGATAGATACTAACTAATTAGGTTTTCAGTTCAATTCTTTCTTCTTGTTTCTCATTTTCCTTAATTCCTTCCTTCCTTGCTTATGTTTTTCCTAGTTACGGGTAAGTTTGAATCTGGTGAACACAATGAGAAATCCTTCTTAAGTTAATGCCTTTGCAGTTAAAACTTTTCACTGATCAAAAGAAAAATTGAAAACCACCAACAGCATTTTGTATCTTGCCATGAATGCCTGTGAATCAGTGAAGTTTGAAGACTGTGAACTTGACGCATTCTTGCAGGTTTGCAGTGTAGTCTGTAAACATGGGAGATGTTTAATCAGACAGAAAGAAGTGAAGACTTTGGGTGAGATACTGCCCTCCTTCTGCCTTAGGCATTTCCTTCCTTAATCTGCTACCCCAATGCAGAGGAACAGAGAAGGTGTTTCCTACCAATTCACTTGATGTTGGTGAATTCTTGAGCTTATTGGCAGGTTTTTTCCCCACCTTTTTCTGCATCTGAGAGGTAGCTTCCGCTCAGAAGACTGGGTGAGAGGGGAAATGTGGGAAGGGCTGGATGGGGCAGCGAAGGTGGTGAGAGTTGGCTCTGCTGCAGGATGGACCCCAACCCTGCTGTAGTCCGTCATGAGGACATGAGTGTCACCAGAGTGCGGTCACCTTCTGTGGCTGCCTCGCATACAGTCCCGTATGCCTTACAGCAGGAGGAAATGAGGGTCTGGATACCTTTCTCAGTGCCCATTTGGAATGAAGGAGCACAGCTGCACGTATGGGCTGAGCACACACTGGCAGGATGAATAATTTTCCTCAATTCTAGGTGCATTTGTTGTTAAACATTGAGTCTGCAATTCTTAGGGAGACTTGGTGATATATCTGAATATCTATGAATAACTGACTTAAAAAAATCCACACTAAAAATTACCATTGATTAAAGAAAAAGTTATATTAAATTATTCTTTCAATGACAGGAGCAAACTTCCCCACCTTCCCACTCCCCAGTTTTCAAATAGTTAAGTGCTTGGAGAGAGTTTTTGATAAACAGACTAAGTAGATAACTTGACTAGAGGGGGGAAAAAAGACATCACACATCTCTAAAACATCCCTTTTGCCAGATTTTGACATCATAGCATTTTGTGGCTGTTTGAGGTTGACTGTAGTGGCCAAAACGACTAAGGATATTCTTAGGGTAGTATTATTCTATTGCAGATGCCTGATCTGGCCACAAGAGAGCATTGTAAATCCAAAGAAGGCCCATTTCCGCAAATGAAGTTCAGCAGACCTAAATGTGTTGCTTTTCCCCCACTGCTGTCAGAAAGCTGGAGAAATGATGACTATGTTTATTGACGTTAGTACCATGCAGACAATTAATTATTTAGGGCTTTTCCTGAGAAGTGAAAAGGTCACCTTCATTATACATAACTTTGAAAAATACCGTTAGTGATATTGCAGATCACGAAGCATTAAAATGCAAGCAGTGATTGAGAATTTCAGAGCCCCTATATTTGTTTCCCTTGTCCTTTCAGGTTTGAAATCCTTGCATTTCTACATCACTGAATGGTGTGTTTTAAGAAAAACATCACTAATGAACATTACCTTGAAAAAGCAAAGGCCGAGGTCTTTCCTATTGTGACTGCGAGGAAGATGAGAAATGTTGAGAGACATTGCACGGTACTTTTTTCAATTAAAAAAAAAAGGAATAGAAACCTAGTAAACAAAGGGTCAAGACCAGAGAAGCAGGAAAAATGGAAATCAGGAATGAAAAATGAGAAATTATGCTTAGGCCAGAAATGTTAAATTATAGTCTAGAAGGTAACATATGCAACTTGATTTCCAGTTGTGTACCCTGCCAGCCTCTGGGCATGCACACGACTGCCCACTGCATATCTTTCTTTCCAAGCTTCTCCAGCAAGCAATGACCGTATTCCACCCCTGTGGATGGGAGACTGCCAGATCGCTCTAACAGCTCTCTCCCAGTTTAGCCTTGGGAAATCCCACACCCTGCTTTGCGCGTTCCACTGATGCTGCGCAGTGAGGTCACTGAGAGAGTCTCACCTTATTTTCTCCCCTTCCCTGGGTGCTACTTCCAGATAAGGAGTTATTTCTTGTGCAGGTTTGGAAAAAAGAGCAACACCCTCTCTCCACATAGCCTTGCAGTCTCATTCTCTACAGCCATGGCATTGCACTGCTGCAGAGACCTGCCAGAGTCTGCAGGGTGGGGGTGCTCTCTGGGACACTTGGTGTCCCACCTGGCCTTGCTGCTGAGAAGTGGACATGCAACTGGGGAAATGGAAGCAGAGCACAGTGGTACAAGTGCCTCTGACCGGAGTTTGTGTCAGAGACGCATGAGCTGTTTGGGGTGGGATAAGGTGGCATAAAAAGAGTGGGTTGAAACAATAATGGAATGGATTTCAAAAGGATAGGACCTCATGTGTTATGCCAGCCAGGTTAATAAAGTCTGTTTAGGAGGGTTGGTTTTCAGGAAGTGCCTGCCAATCATGCCAACTGCAAGGTCACCCAGCAGTTAATCTAGTAATGTTTGAGTGGACAAGCAGCTTCATACTTTTATTGATGTACACCCAGTACAAACTTCTGAAACCAACTGAAAATAAACAAAGAAAGATGGATATGAATAAACAGATGATTCTATGATATCAAACAATTATGTTAATTTTTTAGTGATTATATTTTAGCGATCAGAGAGACCAGACTAAAATAGCCTTTAATTAGCTTCATACTTTATATCTCTTCTCTGCTGACAGGGTCTAAATCTTTGGAAGTACCTTGATGATGAGAAATGTAAAGTATGGGACTGTAGGGCTGGAGCTGAGGCTGAGAGACATAGCTGTAGTGATATGGCAAAGATAAAGGTATGCATTACATTTCTTGGTAATCTTTGTATCAACCACAAAATGAAACTCTTAATGATCTTAGACTTGCCATCCAGAGTTGCTTACAGTGAAGCTGAAGGATGTTCAGTAGGTGCTGAAAAGAGAATTTCTTAATAAAGCAGCAACTTTCATGCTTAGGACAGTCTTTGACCCACTCTGCATGCAAAGCCACATTTTTATGACCATAGCTGCAAGATTTGATGGTGTGATCCTGGCCCAAGAAGCAGGTTGGAAAATGTCCTCAGTAGCATGTGTGGTCACTTGTTTGAAAGTTTTTCCCCCTCCAGTGAGTCAACAGGATACATTGTGTACTATATTAATCACCTTCTTCACAAAAAGAAAGTATAGACAAATTTTCCATGTAATGGTTGTATCTAGAAACTGGTTGTGGAAGGAAAGGGTACATTTTGCCACTAAAGATTGAACAGTAGGGCACATGTGATAGTTAAGATTGATGGTACTTTTTCTTTAGAGCTGTTATATTTTCCCTTTTACATTAGGCTGGAAGTTGGCTGGATTTAAGTAGCCTTTTACATTAGACTGGAAGATGGCTGGAATTAAGTAGCTTTGAGAGGGAGCTTCATAATGGAACATGGAAGAACCATCATTTATGTCTCAAGAAGGTAAGATAATATTTTCAATATTTACGGAAAAGAAGAAAATCAAATGCAATGTGAATTTAAAAGTGAGAAGTGAAGGACTTGCCTGTTTTGTCTGCTGGTGGGATGAATGCTTTGAGGCACTCTGATACCACATCAAAAAGCTGGCTCTGTTGCCAAGTTCATTTTTCCAGAGCACAGAGGAATCATTTGATCTAGATTTGCAGAGCAAGATGTGAAAATAAAATGATATCTGTACCTCCTTTATACCTCTTCTTTTAGATGCTGTCAAAAATCTCACTTGGAAACCTGGGCAAAACACCGACTAGCTATCCCACTTCCTTTGCTCTTTGTCTTATTCTTAATACATCAGCAGGTGTATTACTTACAAATCCTTTATGAAATAGTTGTTGGATTTTGTGGGTTTGTTTTTGTTTGTTAGGCCTTTTTTTTCCCAGTGGATTTTTAAAAATTTCCCTTGCTAACTGTCTCATGAGGGAGAATCAGAAATTTGGTGCCTGTAGGCAAAGTGAAGAAGGCAGTGGAGGAAAGAAGAGACCTTGGGGAGAATCTCTTGGACAGCTGTAAATCTTTGACTGTGTCTTTTTATTATTGCTTCTGAGTTGCCACAAAAGGCAAACCCCGAGGGAGGGTGTAAGCCAGGTCTGTGTGCCCCGCTGAAGGCAAGGTGGGGACTTGCTGATCAGACATTTGTTTTGGCTCGAGCAGTGAGAGCATGGCATGGATCACTGGTACCAGTGTTTCAATGAAGGAAGCCCTAGGGCAGATCTCAGTGTGCAAAACCAGGCCAACGGATATGTCAAATCTACCTTTGTAACAACAAAAAATACCAGACTCCTGTCTAGTTCCCTGGCTATAGCCATGGTAAAGTGATACAGTCAGATAGTCCTAGCTGCGGTATTTTCTTGGATGAAAATAGGGAGGCCATTTGGCTTCTTGCAGTTAATCCAGGCCAGAAGCTCAGGATTATTTGACTTCCATCTTTTTTACTATTAGATCCAAAATCTCAAACAGTGATTCAGCTCCCAGAACACTACACTAATTTGATACTAATCCGTGAAAGGTCATTGCTAGCATAACAATATCCCATAATAGCAGAACAAGAATATTCAGTGGCATTTTACATGTGCTTGGTGTTGTTAAGCTAGCATTTAGTGTCACTATAGACCCTATTCAGTCTCTTCTTTCCTTAGTTCTACTGCTTGATGCAAATACAAATACAGGCTAAGATAGATACAAATTGAAAACATTGAGAGGGCAGTAGATGCACTGTGAATGTATTGCTAGTCTAAATATGGTCTTTGACAAGATGCTATCTGATGAGGCAAAACCGAAGCTCTGGGTTGTGATGACTGAGCCAGGAGGGTCTGGCAGAGATGAGAGACTATGAAAATTGGGATGTCCCCAGAGCCCTAAGGATCTGGAAAAGATATTCAAAGTAGAACTGACAGGGATGTTGATTTCACTGAGGCATTGATTTTGCTACAGGCCCAAGAAGCTCCAGTTTTATGAGAAATATCAAAAAATGTTGGATTTGGCCTGATCCTAGTGTTTCTGGATTTTCATCTTCACCTTTTGAATAGATGGCTGCATGCTCCCTGATTAGCAAATCTAGATGGCCAGCAGAAATTGTGGGCAGGACTGAAAATAACTGCTAGTCTCAAATTCATTACATGCCCAGCATGGAATACTTTACATGAGACTTATTTTCATAATGTTTGGACTATTATTTGGGTAAAAGAGTGAATCTTTTCTTGTATTCATGGTGAGAGAGTAACAGTCATTAAAATGAACAAGTGCCTGTTACCTACGATTAAACCTTGGAGCAAGTCTCTGATCCAAGCATCCAAGTGAGGGAGGAGACGAGAAGGGGAATGGTAATGAGAAGCTGCATTGAATTTAAAAAGCAGTTGCCTTTGGCAAGTTTTTATTAATTTTTGGTTGATATGAGGAAAAGGGTTGCTGTGTTTAGCGAACTTTCAACACTTCACAAAGTCATGATGAAAATAGAAGTTACAGTAAATAAGCATTGAAATAAAAATTGCCCAGGCAATATTTATATGAAGAGTGAAGAATTAGGCAGCAAATATTTTTCAAATGCTAGTGCTTTATGCGGTTTCTCATTCATAGTAACAATTAATATCCAACTGTTACGGAGCAGCACTTTGTGCTGTTGTATGTGAAAAATGTGTTTTCTGGGTGTTCAATAAAGCCATTAAGAGAGAGCGAAAGCCAGTCACTTTGGTGGTTGTTTCTTTCCAAACCGTGCTTTTAAATGTGAGGAAAAGCTAGCCTTGCCCTTTGCAACTGTCCTTGCCCCAGGCTGTGACTATATTTGTTTTGAACTGTCTTCCAATAAGTGTTAAAGAAAAAGTCAACATTTTGATATTGCAAATGTAGGGTTTTTTTTTTTTTAAAGTAAACTTAGTGTGTCTGAGCTTTTTGCTTTTGCCACTGTTATATTCACAAGTTACAGGTCTCTCAGACAGGCTTCTGTTGTTGCATGGCAGGAAATCTACTTACCCTTTTTACACTAGGGATGTCCTCAGAAACATCAATAGAAAGTTTGATCTTGTACTTACTGTTGCAATACCACAAGACTGGAGCTTCTTCAATGCTTTCTGTTCCTAAAACTCTTGGTAAGAATTTGAACAGCAGTGACCTGGTAGTCTGAGCACAAACCAAACTGCGCAGCTTGCCACCAAAGATATTTTCACAGCATTTTTTTCTTCTTCAGATAACCAATACCTTTGAGCAAGAGCTCCTCTTTCTATAGTACCTGCATAACTTGTGTGTCTTTTGCTGGTGCTTGGAAACTCTTGCAAATGGGAGTTACCTATTGCAATTCTGGCAACCTTTTTTTTTCCCCCCCAAATAGCACATGTTGCCTTGATCTGTGTACTTAGAGCCTCTGACTCTGGTCAAGGCCTTTGTGGTTAAGGTATCCTTTCGTTGGTGTTGTGGATTCTCTATGTTCACAAGTAGATGTTCACTGCCAGAAAAGAATGATATGAGGGAAAAAAAACCAAAACAAGAACAAAACCCCCAATTGCATACACAATAAACCTGTAGATTATCTAACAGACAATAGAGTAAGTCACTTCTCTCAGGACTGGGATTTCATTAGAGCCCTAATGGATTTTTTTCTTTTTTTTCTTCTCTGAGGTTTGAATTCGTAATCTATATAAATCACATTTTTTGTAGAGATGAGATGGACATGAATTGCAACAAGGAACTTTTCTTATGTTACAGGAGAAAAGGGGGTATACAGACCCTCTTCTAGTTTAAATACACACTGACGCTGGACTATGAATAGACTTGGTTCACATTTTGAAGGTAAATTTTATGAAGGAAGGGATTTCACAGAGAAAAGTATGTCAGGGACTTCAAAATGAACAGCAACCTTCTCAGATGAAAGACAATGAGCAGTACAAGGACATATATTTTATGTATCACTTTCCTCATGGAAATAATGTGATATTTTCCTTGGCCTTAAACTTTTTACCATAAATTTGTGTGTCTGAAGGTCGGTCTCCCTGTGTGAGCATTTATGAGTAGCTGTGATGAATCTACTAGATATATTAAGACTTCATCTGAGCAAATTTGTAACATGAGAGTTCAGTATGAATGTTATTGCCCAGGTGGATCTTTTGTGCATCTGTATAATTGCACACCAAAGATTCATTAACTTTTTCTCATATTTAATTGAACGTAATTTAACTTTAACATTGTAGGGTCATTTACCTGAGATTAGTATGTTGAAACCACTATACATTTCCTAATTAAATGATTATTTGGTTTATTTTTTAATAACCTCAAATTCCTCAAGACAGGAGCTATTGCACTTTCATACCTCAGAAATCTTGAATACTCTTAAGAAACAGTCAATGAAATAAGTGAATAATTATAGCAAATTATTATTTATTTTCTTTGAGAATTCCAGGAACATTTGCCATCTTTTATGTTAATAAAGTGTTCAAAACCTTTTAGACACAGGCACCAATATAGAATCATAGAATTACAGAATCATTAAGGTTGTAAAAGACCTTTAGGGTCATGAAGTCCAACCATTAACTTGATACTGCCAATTCCACCACTAAACCATGTCCCTAAACACTGTGTCTATATGTTTTTTAAATACTTTCAGGGATGGTGACTCAGCCAGGAATAGACAACCTGTTCCAGTACTTGACAACCCTTTTGGTGAAGAAATTTTTCCTATTATCCAATCAAAACCTCCCCTGGCACAACTTGAAGTCAGTTCCCCTTGCGTTGTCATTTTTATCAGTTCTGACCTTTACTACATCTTAATTTTTTGCTATACCTGTAAGTCTATAGTTTCTACCAGCACACAGTCACTGAGTCCAGCATCCTGATTAAAGCAGGTCCATATACATGAGGTTGCTAAGCAACTGTGTAGTTGTTTTAAGTATCTTTACGGATGGAGAGTCCCCATCACCTCTTTAGTAAAACAAACAAACAAACAGACAAACAAATAAAATAGGAGAGCAATCCCATATACTTTAAAATTTATTTTGGAGTGCTTCTGCTCTCATCCTATAGACTGAATACCCATAAGTAGCAGGACATTTTAGGTTGCTTATAGAGCAACTCTTCTGGCTTAGCTTTATCTAAAGAAATTGAGTTCACACACTTCAAAATTAGTTTATCATGTGTGGTGGTTTTACCCTGATTGAGGCCAGGTGCCCAGCAAAGCTACTCTATCAGTCCCCTCCTCAACTGGACAGGGGAGAGAAAAATGTAATGAAAGGCTCAAATACAAGAATAGGGACAGATGATTCAGCAATCACCATCATAAGTAAACTAGACTCAACTTAGGAAAAAATAATCTAATTTAATTAAAAAGTAGAGCAATGAGAAATGAAACAGAACCTCAAAATGCTTTCCTGCACTCTCCCTTCTTCCTGGGCTTAACTTTACTCCTGAATTCTCAACATAACCCCCCTCTCAGTGGCACAGGGGGACAGGGAATGGGAATTGTGGTCAGGTTATCATCTCAGCTTCTTCCTCCTCAGGGGGAGAACTCCTCACACTCTTCCCCTGCTTCCGTGGGGTCCCTCCCATGGGAGACAGTCCTTCATGAGTTTCTCCAATGTGAGTCCTTCCCACAGGGGCTTCAGTTCTTCACAGACTGCTCCAGCATGGGTCCCTTCCACAGGGTGCAGTCCTTCAGGAACAGACTGCTCCCCTCATGGGGACACAAGTCCTGCCAGCAAACCAGCTCTAGCTTTGGCTCATCTCTCCATGGGTCCAAAGGTCCTGCCAGGAGCCTGCTCTAGCATGGGCTTTCTGCAGTGTCACAGCCTCCTTTGGCTGTTTCCACCTGCTCCACTGTGGGGACTTCATGGGCTGCAGGTCGAATCTCTGTTTCTCTTTGCACATGCTGCAGGGTGACAGACTGCTTAACCATGGCCTTCAAGTATTCACCAGGGAGTACAGAGGAATCTCTGCAGTGGCACTTGGAGCATGTCCTCCCTCTCCTTCTTCACTGGCCTTGGTGTCTTCAATTTGTTCCTCAAATCTCACTCCTCTGGCTGCAGAAGTTGCCGCTAGGATTTTTCCCCTCTCTTCTTAAATATCACAGAGGCACTACCAGTGTCACTGATTGGCTTGGCCTTTGCCAGCAGTGAGTCCATCTTGGACCTGGTGGGTATTGGCTCTATTGGATTTAGGGAAAGCTTCCAGCAGCTTCTTTCTGAGCTACTCCTGTAGCCCCCCACCCCCTGCTACTAAAACCTTGTCATATAAACCCAAAACACCATGTGAACCAAGTGAAGACAATCACTTCAGAAGAGCTCTCATGAGCTCAACAAAAATGCTTATGTTGACACACAAGTTTTTCTTTTAGGAAGACAAACCTATCATGACCTCATAGTTAATTTATGTTTTTTCATCTTCTCTATTGACAGCTTTAATGGGAAACACAGATGATTTTCTGTGTAATAATCTGGTAACAAGGATGGCTTCTCCAATTTTCATGGTTATTTTTAGCAGAGTTACATAGGTCTCAGAGCTTCCTACAAAGCCATAGAAAATCCGGCATCTGTTAGAGATGAGACAGATTTCTTGCTTGATAATGATATCTTCAGAAAAATGATATCAATATTTGATTCTCTTTCTCTCTAGAACAGCAGGTTAGAGAGAAAATTCTGGGAGAGGGTGAGATTACAGGTAAGTGTAGGCTTACATCAAACAGATGAACATTTTAAAGTTAGCCATAAAGAGTCTTTTTTTTTTTTCTTTCGAGCAACAAAAGAAACTTTGTTGCACAATGGAATTTTGATTACCCCACACATGTCAGTGAGAGAGGCTAGCTTTTGCTACCATAATGTAGCCATGGTAGGGACCAGAAGAGTCAAAACACAGAGTTTACAGGGAATCAAATTTTTCTGTGCCTCACATTGATTCTGAAGAAAGTCCTTATCTTGTAATGCTTTAAGAAGGTGAGATCTTGACAGAATCCTAATTGAAGTTTGACATTTTACCTGTTAATTGAAACCTGTAAGTTAGAGTCAGTGAACAAGCTGGTACAGCCAACAAGTAACTCAGGTGCTGTTATATTTCTGACAGCTAGAGAACACAGTCATTTTCAATCTAAATTCAATTTAAGGGAAAAAAGCAAAACTAAGAACAAATCTGAAACTTCTATGGCAACATAACATGAATTTTCTGTAACATAATATAAAATTCCACTTCACAAATGGCCTTTTCCCCTGAAGAAATGGATTTGTGAGGATTTATAGGTATGGTACCAAAGCAATCTTTACAAATATGTAGCTACATACACTGTGGTTACACTGTGGTAATGTAAACCTCACAGGCATGTTTGTACATTGCTCTTTTTTCCTGCAGTCTTTTAAGAAGGTTTAAAAGTTTTGGTGGCTTGGCAGGATGTTACTTTGGTGCTGAGCTCTTTTTCCTCCCATTTAAATACAAATCCCATGAATAGTCAGGTCTGGTGACATGAGGCCAATCTGCTTAATAGATAAAGCTATACTACCCTGGAAACAAAAACCTCTCAGCATTTTGCTGTGGGATTTTTTTTTGTGGAGTTTTTTTCCTTTCTCAGTCTTTATTCCATGTCAAACATGTTCCAGGCCTCATGGTAACTAGAATGCAAAGTATAATGAATATCATGGTAATGCATTATATCTGTTGCCCTTTCTCATCTTAAAAAAAGAAACAAAACCAAACCAGCTCAAATTCTCTTCAGATGAAGAAAATGTTACTGATGGTTCCTCCTAGTATAGATGGTTTCTCACACACTTCATATGTCTGTGACTACTTGTGGCGTCTCAGAAGAAATGGCAAAAGATGAACAGAAACAAACAGAACAGGATGAATATAGTTGAGCAGGAATGGGAAGAAACATTTCAACAGTAATTTCCCCACACTATCTAGTACTGTGTCTCTAATATTGCAAAAGTAGCTTTTCTCCATGTACAAGCAGTCTACAGTACCCTCCATACACAGATGTTTTGTGATACCTGGTGTATAAAAATATATCTAACATTAAAATATACAATTTAAGAAGGCAAGCAATATAAAAATAATGATGGAAGGAAGATATAATTCATTAAGCTAAAAGTACTGCAATAGGGCTGCTATTAATGTCACTTTTTAAAAATGAAGTCAGTTTTACAAAGGTGTAGGATGGTCATACTCCACCCTATTTTATCTGCTGACATAAATGGAATAGCATGGGGATAAATGTGGTTGTAATCCTCAAGCAGCACACAGCCTCTCTTCATTAAAAATAAAACATCCCTTTTAAAAGAAGACATCAATTATCCTATGCTTTTCATTAAGTGTAAATCAGAGATAATCCAATGGAATCAACAGAGTGGTACTGGAGTTAAACTGTTTGGAGATTAAATTTTGCCAGATTGGATTATTTAAAAAATTTCTAATTATGAGCATATTTTCATGATCTTTCAGTTCAAATTCAACTGGCACAGAAACTGAGTAGGGTATATCATGTCCTTCAGTTTCTATGTAAACAAAGAAAAGAGTATATGACATTTCCTAGACTTCATCTGTCTGTTTCTTTTAATGGAGGTTATAGTTACAAGTTATAATTATAATTTCTACTGACATGACCATCATGTCAGTAGAAAGCTTTTTTTTTGGTGTGTTTCTGTGACATTTACAAACTCTTGACAAAACCATCAACTTTGCACAGAATTAGAATTACAAAAGTATTGGTTGATCAGGAGAAATGCAAAACATTGGCATCCCAACAAAGGCATCATATTCCAGGACAGAGCTTAATGATGTAGACTTACCAAACAAGGCTTCTTGATGTCAAAGGCTGTGACTCAACGCTCATACATGGAGTTACTTTCGCCTTTTCTGATATCTAATGGGTAGCATGAGTACTAGTTCAGGACTTGAAAGCAATTCTACATTTTATCCAAAATAAATTACTTCTCAAAGGCCTCAAATTGTTCCTCTCAAGAGGCAGCGGATAATAAATCTGACAAAGAAAAAAAGAGCCATAGAAAATGATATGCAGGTGAACACCTCACCAAATTTGTACTTAGAAGGGAAGATTTTTCATACACAAGGTATTTGACTTAATGTAGATATAATCTGCTTAAATTGTTAGTATTGTATAATACAAGAAAGCAGAATAGAAAATGTGAGGCTCCTTACATTAATCTTATACTCAGTAATACATTTTCTCTGTCAGTTTGATATGATACCTCTTTAGGGTCGTACCTCTGGTCCACTGATCATTCATTCTAAATGCTATTTTTTCCTGTGGGAGACTGGAAGAACTAGCTGTGTTTCAGGGGTATGGATACACAGCATGTGAAACAGAAATCTGTCTGCCTTTTCTCAGCATGTCTTTAGTCCAAGGAACCCCCAAACACCCCTTGTGTGAAACACCCACCACAGGAGGCTCAAGTCTCACTTTTCTGGAAGCAGTGCTTTTAGCACTTGTTCATTTTCTTTATTTTGTGTTTGGCTAGCTCCCCTCAGGAACACAAAATACTTCTATTCAAGAGATCCCAAAAGGCAATCAGAAGAAACCAGATGAGGGTTTCCTAAAAGCTTTGCTGGAGGTGGCTGAGCATCTGGCTGCTTCTTGGCATGACAGATACGTAGAGCAGTGCAGGCTCGGCAATAAAAGGCAGCAGGTGATCTGAATGAAAATTTGTGACATGAGGAAGTGGTTATTTCCTCAGTGTGACAACTTTTGACCACAATGACACCCTGGTACCACTCACTGTCCTCAGTTTTCTGGGCATGAGGCCAGATGCGATCAGGTAAGGATGTTTTTATGCCGTACATCAATCATACCCATGTGTTTCAATGTTGTTTAATAATGGCATTATAAACTTTTGTACTTTGCTCATATAGGAGTTGATTAGGTTTCCTAGATGATAATGAGTACAATAAATATAAGCCCGTGCTACTGCTGTGTATATTTGAAAGAACTAAATTGCTCATTATTCTATTGCAGGAATGAAATTAGAAGACTCTGCCATTAACCAAATGATGATGGCTATCACTTTTTAATCAAAACATATAATTTTATGGCTTATGAGTTAACTAATGTCTATGATGCCTGATCTGAGGTTGATACAGGTAACACAGGTTTCAGAGAAGATCCTTGTTGTTAGGACAAAAAATACCATTCAAAATTATGGGTAGCACCTTGTTTTGCACAAGTAGTAGTCACATTTTACTATTTCTAGAGGCAAAGATGAAGAAGGATACATCTAGATTTATACTGTGATGATGATTCTCCTTAATGTAACCTCCCCTGAGAATAGACCTCTCTGTAAAAAAATGGGACAGGGAGAGCTTCAGCTGTTGATGTTTCAAGTTTTCATGGTCCACCTCTGAAATATCCTGTCTGCACAGCCTTGGCTGCTGAGAAAGTGGCTAAGCTAGGACAAAGCTGTGACAAAGTCCGTCAAGCCTTTAAAATAAGAATTATTGAGATGTGGATCATAAGGAGCTCAGTAATTCAGGAAGAAAAAATACTGGCCCAGCAGGGTGTAAAATCTTAAATGGAATAAGAGGGTGATAAAGATTTGTCCGGCTCTCAGTGCCACTGATGCATTGGCAGTGATTGATTAATTACCTGTCACAACTTGAGGCCATTTCCTTCAGTCCTATCACTTGTTACTTGAGAGAAGAGACCAACACACACCTGCCTCTCAGGGAGCTGAAGAGTGTGATAAGGTCTTCCCTGAGCCTCCAGGGTAAACCACTCTAACCACTCCTCATCAGACTTGTGCTCTAGACCCTTCACCAGCTTTGTTGCCCTTCTCTGGACACACTCCTGCACCTCAATGTCTGTGAGGGGTCCAAAACTTAACACAGCACTTGAGGTGCGCCTCACCAGTGCCTCACCAGTACAGGGGGAAAAGCATAACACAGACCTGTCTGCTTCTAATCAAGAAGAAAACTCACAGCATTTGCCTAGAAAATTATTTAAGGAAACATACTGTTTGGGGGACAATTTGATAAACTAAATTTTTCTAGAGGTGTGGGATAAGACAATGAATTGGGGTAAGCAAGCACAACAGTTTGTAAACAAAAAGAAGGTAAGAACAAGGTTGTGTGTTACAGACCAGTAACCCCATTTTCATCCTTTGAGCTGGTACTGAATGAGGCAAGGCATGACTTTCCAACTTTCTTGTTTAAAAGAGAGATGCATGTAGACTTCCGTGCTGTATTGCAGAATTCTTTGCTTTTGCAGCACTTTCTTCTTTCTCCTGGCATTATATCATACTTTGTTTCAAAATTCCACTGCTTTATGAAGAAAAGCTAGAAGATTTCAAAGCCCATCGTGCTTACTGAAGGGTCTTGTTTGGTGCAGTGTGCTCTGAGGCCCAAACCACAGTGAGGAAGATACAGAACTCCAGCTGGAGTGGTGATGGGTGGAACAGGTCCTCTTGTCCAAGCTATGGAATCAGAGAAACTACAGTAGCACTCAGAGAAACTAGAGACATTGAAACATGGCATTCTTAAGCATAATAATAGCATATCGATTCTTCAGGGACCCATCAAAAACTGCAAAAGTGCTTGTTTTTATTTTATTTCTGTAGTTTTTAGGGAATACGTGTGAATTCCTCACATTTATTATTATTTCATGTTTCTGCAGCTGAGAGATAGAAATGCCATTTTATCTAAGATATTCTCACTGGGAGACAACTGCTAAATTTTGCTAAATGCACCGTATCGGCATGCAAATGAAATTAGAATCTAAGGACATCAGCACATCTTAGGTAAACAGGAAAGTGTGAAAATCCATTTCCTAGTTTGCAGGTCCAGAGAGTACTTAAATAAATGAGACCAGACAATGTTTCATTTCCTTCACCTGAAAACTAGAAAGAGAATCAAAAGCTGAGAAAATGGAAGATTTTCCTTAGGACTCAGAGGTGGAAGCAGGAGTCACTAGGTTGATCTATGCCTTTAAATCAATTTTGTGCTTGTTTCTTCCCAAGCTTGGGTCATATTTCCTGATTTGGAACAAGATTTAACTCTCTTGCAAGTTGAGTAGCAGTGTAAAAAGGATGAATTGCCTATGATACAGAATCAATACAGATATTGAATTGAAGTAAGGGAAAAGACTTTATGCTTTGGCAAATGTGAGATGAGTTCAAAGAAAGCTTGGCCGTAAATATGCAGGAGAGGCTTTTACCTTGTTTATAGGGGTGTGTGTGGCATAAGCAGTCTAACTGTTCAATGTGATACGTGGAAGAAGTGGTTTCTGTTTTTTCCTACTACCTTTAATCTTTCACTTCATAACTTAAAAAGTTTGGTCTCTCTATTTCCAAGCAAGCCACACTGTTTTGGAGCTATACAGTCTCTTCTTAAAATCTGTAATTAAAATAGTGTTGTAGGAGTGCTAGCTAATGAGAGTGCTGCTCATCTCCCTCAAGACTTCCTGCTGAAGGGTGTGGGCTCCAGGGCACCCGTGCTGCAGAGGACAGCAAGGAACTGCTGAGCGGGCTGGGTACCCAAATTTTACCCTGTGGGAAATTCTGAAATTCTGTAATGTTTTCACCCTAAACAATAAAACTTTACATTTCTCTCGGGATATAAATTTTACCGACAATTTTGATTTGGAAACATCAAAATGATCGTGCTAAAATGCTTTCTTCTCCATAGTTATGTCCAAATAATTAATTCGAGTAATGCCTGCTGTAATGAAACTACCTAGGAATTCCCACCTATGGCATGGGTTTCAGATGGAACTGTAGAGACAAATCAATACTACACACTGTGTTTGGAGTTTGAATAAATCTAGTAACTTCCCACCAGAAACATGCTCAAAATGAACATTCTGTTTTTTGACCAAACACCATTTTGCAATAGACAGTTGTGCTGTAAAAATAAACATTTAAACAGTTCTGTTTGTTATTTCTTAATTTCAGTCTTGTATTGCACAAGTCAGCACTATGAATAGCTTGACAATTTCAAGCATGCAGGGATCCGTACCAGCCTTGCTTGTTATTGTATTTTCTGTTTTAATAAAAAAAAGACAATCAAAAGCTAAATATAATCAAAACTCAAACTATCTTTAAAATACCAGAACAACTGCAAACTAATACAGCATATAAGTGATACACGCAAGCAGAATACACTCTAGTATAGAGTTCACTGTAGCTTACATCTGCCATCAAGCTTTGTATCTGTATCGTGGCGCTTTTCTCCTCCCAAGGCTCACTCTTAACGGTAACTTTTTTCTTAGCTTGAGGCTGGTTCATCATAAAAAGAGCAAGTGGTCTTTGTCACCCTTAATCTTTTAAAGGTTTTTTATATTTATATTGTTTCTATTTTTTTTCTTTCTTTTTTTTTTTTTTCAAGAGCATAAGGGACAAATAACTGTCCTATATACTCAAGGATCTGGGATTTTTTCTCATCCTCTCTGTTCCTGACTGGATTTTCTCCATGCAACCCTGATGAGAAATATCTGACTTATCAGAACTGATCAGTAAATCAGTCAATTTCCAAAACTCTGCTGTTATTTCTAACATGTATTGTGACTACAGGGAAATGAACTAAAACCACAGAAGCACACAAAAACATAAGGTATTCAGCTCGAAGATATGGGAGCTGATGTTAAACATTTCATTAATGCTAATAAGAAGAGTGCAACTGCATTGCCACATGTTCTGTTGAATATGTATGCTTTGAAGGCTAATATCCCTAATTTCAAAATTGATGAGCACTGTAGTCTCAAATTGAAATAACAAAAAAATTATTACATTGCTTAAATTATTTTTTTTAACCCAATTATTTTGGTTCTGCCAAAAATTCTGACAGAAATTGAAAGGGAAAAACGCTTTGGAGAGTGATTAAATGAGAGGGGAACATAGTTGAGTTTTTTTCCTTAATTGATGAAGTGCAGGAAATCAGTATTACTGGTAGTAAGTAAATGATAACAAATGCAATTTCTTGGAAAATTTCAACTGCAGTTTCTCATGATAAAGGAGCACAAGATTCCCAACCAGCAGTAAGATAGAGATTGCACAGATTATTATTTTTTTAATAATACTAAGCAATACAAATACAGAGAGCAAACTCTGAAGTATTACAGAATGACCTTATCTTGACTAATGATGGCTGTGAAGAATACTCATGGGGGTGGAGAAGTTTACTGGCATGTACCTGCTGATGATGGCTCCCCCACCATGGAGGTCTGCTGCTATGCTGCCTCTCCCTGAAAGGGAGAAGGGCAGCATTTGGGAAAATTCTGGGTGGGACACAGTGGGAACTAGAAAGGGAAGATCTGTACCATGTTGGAAAGCCTTTATACGGTATTAAATTTTAAAATATGTGTGATTTGGTATTTCAGAAGGTGGCAACTTACCTTTTGTAAGACCTACAGCCTTAAATTCCTCTCATGGGTACATTAGGGAATCAAAGCCTTTACCTGTTAAATAGATGTATAAAGTAGATAGTATGAAGGTGTTTGTTCAACTGTTAATGAAACGTATATTTCCCATTGTGAACTAGTAAATCAATTACAAATCTTTATTAATTGGTTTATTATCCAAGATACCTTACAGTAATAAAATTGCTCACCAATATTCCATTGTGTTAAAATATCTTAAAAGAAAGCAGAAACTATCTGTTGAATTTCAGGCATTATACACTCAGGGGAATGTCCACTAGAGAAAATGAACTGTGGTACCTGCCTGAAGATCAGACACTCATTCACTGTAACTTTTAAGTAAATTGCCTGGTTGTAAATTGTTGGGTCCTTGGAGCAAGCCTGTGTCTTCCCTTATGTTTGTACAAGGACAAGTAAATGGAGAGATATAGCTCATATCAGATACTGCAGATTGAAAAAGTTTGTGGGTGTTTTTCATGCAATGGGTTTGAAATTCCTGTATGCCTGTAAATCCTATTAGGCATGGTTCTGTCCCTTAGGTGTACATCCTACCCACGGTGTTGATATGCATCCAGGGAGAGCACTTCCCATGAGAGAAAATGGTAGCAGCAGGGTTGCTGCTGTTACTATGGTTGAGCACTTTTATGTGCTGTTAATAGAAAATTTTGTGTCCCTTCCAGCATTTGTGTCTTAAGCAGAAACCGAGTCTAAAGCTATTCAAGTTAATGCACAAGGCAAGGAAACTAGCTTGATACTTGTCATATAATTATAGCATGTTGTTGAATTAAATAAAGAACTTAATTTAATTGTTAATTAAATGTACTCGGCATTGGTGAGGCCACACCTTGAGTACTGTGTCCAGTTCTGGGCTCCTCACCACAAGAAGGACATGGAGGTCCTGGAGCGAGTCCAGAGAAGGGCAACCAGGCTGGTGAAGGGGCTGGAGGGCAAATCCTATGAGGAGCGGCTGAGGGAGCTGGGGCTGTTTAGCTTGGAGAAGAGGAGGTTGAGGGGAGACCTTATCACCACCTACAACTACCTGAAGGGAGGTTGTAGAGAGGTAGGTGATGGTCTCTTCAGCCAGGTGACAGGTGATAGGACAAGGGGGAATGGCATGAAGCTGTGCCAGGGCAGGTTTAGATTGGATGTTAGGAAAAAATTTTTACTGAAAGAGTTGTGAGGGCCTGGAACAGGCTGCCCAGGGAGGTGGTTGAGTCACCTTCCCTGGATGTGTTCAAAAAAAAGGTAGATGAGGTACTTAGGGATATGGTTTAGTTTAGGATGAGAATGGTTGGACTTGATGATCTTAAAGGTCTTTTCCAACCTTGTGATTCTGTGATTCTGTTAGCATGCTTCCTGGCATGGTGTCAGTCTGAAGCAACTAGTCCCTCCCACACAATTCCTGGGTGAGGTGTTGGCGTTAGCATAGACCAGGGCTTCTATCTATAGGGCAGTGTAAAAGAGGCAAGTTGCTCTGGACGGAAGATAGCATATCCATACGGTTATAAAATATGCTATGCCCCTTCCAAGAAAACAGACCCTGTTCTATTTTATTTGTAAGTATAAATGTAGCCTGTGATCTCACTATAGCTCTACTTGCAGGTGCCAGCTGAACTTAAATGACATGCCCTCTTCAATGGGTCATGCATATGAAATGGGCTCTGTCTTTTCTCCCACTTGACGTCAAGTGTTATGAGCCTTTGAAAACAGTAACTAAGGACATGACACAAACTTAGTCAGAAAAAGAGCAAGGCCAAGCATTAATAAACATGCCCTGGCTTTAATTTTCTTTGGCCCGCACTTGCAGAAAGGTGGGAGGGAAAGTGTGTTCCCAACTTTAGCACTTCAGTATTTCAAGGACCAGAAAATGTTTGATCTGTAATGAAAAGGTCTCATTCCAATCAGGTGAAATCATGGAGAAAAAGGTAAACAACAGTATTTCTGTATGGACTGAAGTTAATAGCTCAGCTCATGCTATGAGTCATTACACACCAATCAGTCCAACTCTGCCCCCTTTCCTGTATTTTCAGGAAAATGATGATAAAATAGTTTTCTAAATTCTAAGCATACATATGCACATGCATATATGCCTATTTTAATTTTAACATAAATGTTATGGAGATCTACACTAGATGTTTCATAAACAGTTGTTATTAATGGGTCACAGTTACTCTTAACATATTATTCCTGGCATTGTTCTTCTATTAATAGAACAGAGATGTCCTGCATGCTTTCAAGAAAACAGTTGGGACTAACTTATGCTGAAGGATAGCTTATGCGGTCATCTCTCTCAAGAGAAATTATAAAAAGATAATTTATGTGCTTGGCAGGGACAAGAGATTTTGAGCAGAAAACACTCTATTACGGTGTCATCAATTAATTTGTCAACATGTTACAACTATTTCAATTGCACACAAGAATCTGCCAGGATATCCCATTTATGAAACACCACCTGAATAGCACGCAAAATCTGATTTTTACCGGTTTTTGTTCTGAGGGTGAACTGCATGACGTAAAAGAGAGTGCATTAAATGTCTAACACAAGCTAAGTTGTGAACAATAGAGAAAAACTGAGACAGGATTAATAAACATTCAACAAAAACTGCTAATTACTACTAAAAAAACCTTGGCCATCTTTGAAGATGGTATGACTCAGACATAGGTGATGAAGTTGCGGTGTTGCCTATGGCACTATGTATTAATGCAAGATTTATTTTTGCTTTCAAGATCTCTTTGGCAACATTAAAACTTACTAGCTTGAAATAGTCTGCCTTTGCCTATCTCACTGTGTAGTTGGTACAAACAATTTAAGGTGACCCGCTGAATCACTGTGTTCAGTCCTATGCAGTTGTCGATGAGAAAAACAAGGTCATCTTTCCCCATTGCGAAAGATGCTGTACTCGATCATGTGGCAGTGTGTTGTCCAGTCATTGCCTAAAACATCTTATGCATTGCTTCTTTCCCATTTGGTGGTGCCACAGCTTTTTCTTACATTTCAGCTTGGCTTTCATTTCCATCTTCAACTAACAACATATGAACAATCATCTTTGTTAGATGATCAGCTCTATCCTTCACCTTTACTGTTTTGACAGATTTGAGCAGGGTCCTGACCCTGGACTCTGGCAGAGCTTTGAACTGCAAATTAAAAGGAAAGTGAAGGGTGACTATATTCCAGACTGCAGAGTTACAGATTAAAGAGAATACTGGATATATAGGATGAAAAATGTGCATTAAATCGTCATTACACTCAATGAAACAGAATTGGTTTCAGGAAAAAGATAAATTATATGAGTTGAGGATTGTTCCCCTCAAATACAGAGGAAATACAGTATGCAAATTCACACCTACACAAGTGTCTTAGCATGAGGAATCACAGAAAACAGGTCTGGAAGGAATCCGAGAAGGTCAGTTAGTCTATTCCCTGCTCCAAGGCAGGATAAGCTATATAAATAAATCATCCCTGAGAGATGCTGTGTTATGTCCTGCTAAAAAAAAAAACCCCAAAAACCCAGTGAGGGAGAAACTATAGCTCCCCAGGCAGTCTACTCCATTACTCAATGATCTTGCCATTAGAGAGTTTATCTCTTGCCTCAGTGTAAGCCCAGCTTCTTTTCCTGTCGTTGTTTGATAGAGAAAAGAAGAAAAAGGTTTATTCCCTTTCTCTTTGCAACAATCATGTATTATAAAAGAGCAGAATACTGTCAGGAGAGTGCTCTACACATGGAGACTCTGATATGGGCTGTACTCTTTTCCCAATTTCAGCAAAGTCAGTGGTCCTGTTCGGTAAATAAAGTCATGTAATGAGTTACCTGTCTATACGAGGTACTGAACAGAAAGCTAAAGTGTTAATTTAAATCATGGTAGTGACCCCTACTCCCATTCTCTGTGTGCTTCTAGCTATGCCTACCTGACATGCACACACATGTACATTGTACTCACACTGACAGGCCTCAGACCAGTTCATGTGTGATGAATGAATGGGTGTCCTGGTTTTGAGTCCGATAGAGTTATTTTTCTTCCTAAGACCTGGTGCAGTGCTATGTTTTGGATTTAGAAAATAGTGTTGATAACACCCTGATGTTTTAGTTGTTGCCAAGCAGTGTTTGCAATTACGTCAAGGACTTTTCAGCTTCCCAGATCCTGCCATTGAGGAAGTGAGTATGAGCCACCTGCAGGAGGTACACAGGATGGGAGGTGGCACAGCCAGGACAGGTGACCCAAACTGGCCAGAGGGATATTTCACACCATATGACATCCTGCTCTGTATATAAACTGGGGGTAGCTGGCCAGGGAGCACTGTGGCTCAGAAACTAGCTGGGCATCAGTCAGCAGGTGGTAAGCAATTACGTTGTGCATCACTTGGTTTGTATAATCTTTTACTATTGTTGTTGGTTTTGTCATTATTAATCTTCTTTTTCTGTCCTATTAATCTTTCTTATCTCAACTCAGGAGTTTTATTTTTTCCACGTTGTCTCCTCCATCCTACTGCGGGGGGTGAGAAGTGAGCGAACACTGTGTGGTTGTTTTAGCTGCCTGCTGGGTTAAACAACAACAGCAGGACACAGTTATTAAACCTGCTAGTTTGTGGACCAGCTCAGAAATAAGTCAGAGAAAATTCACAACCCTCTAGAGCTGTCTTTTTTAGTACTAAAGGACCATCTGTCTTGGGAGATGAGAGTCCAGCCAGGACGTTGACATGGCAGGACATAGCTGCACCATAAGAAAAGCCTGTATATGAGGTACACGCTGAACATCAGGTACAGAGGAGTGGCAGGTTGACTAATTAAAAGATCTGTCCTTATTTTCCTGACCCAGCTATAAAGGTCTGTGTGTAGGATGATGCCATGGCAGGAGTCAGGCCACTTTGGATGGCAGGTGGGTGATGTGGCAGGAGCCCAGCTACAATGTGACATGGAAGAGACACAGCCTGAGCTGCACATGGGCACAGTCTGGTGCCTAGAGGGACCTGCTAGCTGCAGGGCCTCTTGAATTTGAGATGTTATTGGTTGGTGAGTCAAAGCATGAGTGGAATCAATGGGAACAGGGCTGCCAAGAGCAGGATGTGTGAGGGTCTCAGTGCAGGGAAGGTGAAGTCCTCTAATTTCACACATACTCTTACTTCTCCAAAATGTCACTCCCTATCTTAGCCCTAAAAGTATTGTTGTGTGAAGCTTACTTGATGTTCAGTATGTGGCAAATTATCTCAGACTTAATGAATAGTAGGACGAGAGGAAATGGTCTCAAGTTGTGTCAGGGCAAGTTTAGATTGGATATTTGGAAAAATATCTTCACTGAAAGAGTGCTCAGGCATCAGAACAGGCTGCCCAAAGAGGTGATAGAATCATCATCCCTGGAGGTATTCAAAAAACATGTAGATGCGGAACTCCAGGACATGGTTTAATTGACACGGTGGTATTGAACTGACTTGATGATCTTAGAGGTTCTTTCCAATCTTAAGGATTCTCTGAACTGGAATATGGCATACTCCAGCACACTGATTTCCCCACGTAGAGGTGTACACATGGGTAAAAGTTAATCCAAGCATATTTGTTTATCTTTCACCTGATAATTTATCTTTCTGCTTGTCTGTTTTTTTCACTATATTTCTAATTGACCCCGGTTTCCTCAAAGTAGGGTAAGAATTCAATAGCTTTCACATGTCATTGAAATTAGAGTGAATTGACTCTTCCTTAATGATAAAATCACAGAATAATTTAGGTTAGGATGGACCTTTAAGATCACCAAACATTAACTTAGCACTGCCAAGTCCTCCACTAAATCATGTCCCCAGGCACTGCATCTACACATCCTTTAAATACCACTTCCCTGGGCAGCCTGTCCCAGTGCTTGACAACCCTTTTGGTGAAAAAATTTTTCCTAGTATCCAATCTAAACCTCCCTGGTGCAACTTGTGAATGTTTCTTCTTGTCCTATCACTTGTTACTTGGGAGAAGAGACTGACACTCATCTGGCTACAAGCTCCTGTCAGGGAGTTGTAGACAATTATAAGGTCTCCCTTCAGCCTCCTTTACTCCAGGATAAACCACTTCAGTTCCCTCAGCCACATCTCATAAGGCTTGTGTTGTAGACCCTTCACCAGCTTCATTGCCCTTCTCTGGACACACTCCAGCACCTCAATGCCCTTCTTTTAGTGAGGGGTCCAAAACTGAACTCAAGGTGCATTCTCTCCTCTGCTGAGTCCAGAAGAACGATGCCTTCCCTAGTTCTGCTGGCCACACTGTTTCTGATACAAGCCAGGATGCTGTTGGCCTCCTTGGCCATCTGGGCACATTGATGGCTCATATTCAGCCAGCTATCAACCAATACCCACAAGTCCTTTTAGACTGGGCAGCTTTCCAACTGCTCTTCCCCAAACCTGTAGCATTGCATGGAGTGGTTGTGATCTAAGGGCAGGACCCAGCACTTGGCCTTGTTGAACCCCATACAGTTGGCCTTGGCCCATCAATCCAGGCTGTCCAGATCCCTCTGTAAAACCTTCCTACCCTCAAACAGGTCAACTTCATGTTGTCTGCAAACTTACTGAGGGTGCACTCAATCCTCTCATCCAGACCATTCATAAAAATATTAAAGAGAACTGACTCCAGCACTGAGCCCTGGGGAACATCACTTGTGACTGGCTGCCAACTGGATTTAACTTCATTTACCGCAACTCTTTGGGCCTGGCCATCCAGCCAGTTTTTTACCCAGTGAAGCATAATATTAAAGGTAAACTAGAAAATTACAAAAGTACAAAATTTTAGGTTTAATACCACCTCTAATACTAGTTTATCCTTTGTAGCATATATGATTCATGAAACTATGGACCTATATAAGGCGATTTTAAAAGCAAGAAACACCACTGAGCAATGGAGTCAGCTTTGCTCCCAGCAATGAAGTTTCTGGGTTTTATTGTTGTGTCCATGATAAAACAGTAAACACATTATTCTGCTGAAGAGTCCCCATCAGCACCAACCGAACAAAATAAAAATCATGGGAGAAGCTAGGCAGAACTGTGAGAGATGCACATGTACAAACTGATTTCTTTCAGAACCCTTGCAGTATTTCCTTTACTTCTATGCATATATTAATACATGACATGATGATGAAAATAAGACTAATGGTTTGCAGTAGGATTCTAAAGCTTCTTCATAAAATTGAAGAAACTGGAGATAACACTTAATTGCAGAGTGTGTTTGGAGTATGTATTCTATACTTCTGTTCTTGAACAAGTCTGAAGATAACTGTGTATTGATAGACATACAACAGGTATCAGAACATACCTGCTGTATGCAGAAGCAATCTACCTCAGTGCTTTAAACATAACCATCCAAACCTTTGCAAATTATGTTCTTCAGTCAGTGAAAGAGTGGATATTTTTTTCTCACAGAATATGTATATTTCATGAATGTAGAAGATTGGCATGTCTTTACCTAGGAAAAACATTCCTGATGAAAGCTTGCCTGAAATCCATCTTTCTTTTCTTTCACATCTGGGCATATGGCTGGGGAAGAAGGGTGGATTTTTTTTCACTTTCTGCAGAGTATTTTGCTTTCCTCTGGCAACTTGCTGATTTCAGTCTTATGGTGAATTTTTAAAATGTCACTTTTATTTATGAATAATTAAGTTACATGTATGTACATGTGACTTTTCAGCATTTAGCTTTAAGGTGGGGTGTATATGTAAGAATACATAAATACAGAGAGAGTATATTAAGAGAAAAATTTGTATCTATGATATTGTATATTTAAAAGTTACACATGCACATAAGGATAATGGAAATGGGGTATTCTGTATAATAGAAAATAAATTAAGGACAGAATTCTCCTAGTGCTTCTACCAGCAGAGAAGTGTTCTTTCTCAGGTTTAAATCTTATGTCAACAGACTTGGTTAAGCCATTAAAATCCACAGAGGTCTGGGATTCTTTGTGTTGCTAGGAATCCCAGAACGTACACATCCTTAAAACAATATGTTTTTGAGACACATCCCAGCTTGTTTTTCTATGAAAAATAGATTAAAAAGCCTAAAATGGAGAAAAAAAGAGATTAAAATATGGCTTTCAGCCACCAAGACAGAGTGTTGCATGAGGCACAGCATAATTAGGAATTTGCAACACACTGATGCTCAATGCCTTCCCAATCTGCAGGCTAATCAGGATGGTGCAGATCATTTATTCTGCGGCCCAGTGCAGTTTATTATTGTTACCTTTGGGCAACCTTTTCCAGTCTACAATGGTTCCTTTTCTTACTGGTCTTTTGGGACACAACAGTTAAACCAGGGAATAGTTTTGAATTCTGAAATTGTGCCTGTGCCCTTGACTGTCTTTTTCAGGGTAAATACTCCTTTCAGTCTAGTCTACAATGACTTCTTACATTCTGAGTTTTAATATTTATAAAACCCTTAGACAAAAGGTGCTGCATATAGCAAATCAAAGTTATAGGACTATGGCCTGAAGTCTTTTTTTCAGCAGTAGGATTTTAGTTGAATTAGTGCTTAGCTTGTTTATTGTTATTAATACATACTAAGCGAACTATTCTTGTTTTGCAGAAGGATTAAAGCAATTCCAAGCTGCATTAAGGAAGGTAAAATCAGAATAATTCGTTTTCTCATACCTGTGTTGAGGTCCTGAAGCATTTTAACTTAATGCACATTAAAATTCCTTGCTTATGCATTAAATCAGAATATAGAGAGTTTATAGGGGATAAAAAAAGAGATTGGATAGAAAATGTGTTAGATGTGACTCATGATCATGAGTGTTCAGTTCAGAAATCTGAACTCAGGCTTGCCGAAATGTCAGAGGATGTTGCTTGTATGTTGGATTGAACTTCCAACATTTCCCTTGTGCTGTTTATCTGTATTCCACAGGTTACCTTTGCCCCATAAAAGGCTGTTGGTTACTACACACTAAAGTATACGTGAACAGCAAATTAAAAGCAGAGAAACATGTCGACAGCACAACAGACTATTTTAGTCCTCGGTGAAACTAGGGTAAAGGTTGCAGCTGGTTAACAAATATTTTGGCAGCACATATAAAGGAATGAAAAAGGAAATCCAGAATGCTGAAGTTTGCACTATCAAAGGCTTTTCAATTTGTATTAATTTTTAAACACCATAAAACACTTGGCTTGAACATACAGGCATAAAATAGCATTCATAATGTTTTTTAATACGAAGGCTTGAAACAAGGAGCTGCTGACACAGACCTTTTGAAGACAACTCCAGCATTATATTTCAATGAAAGAAATTTAATTTTGAGCTATTTCGCATCAAAGCAACTGAATACCTTGACTGGAAATATAAAGTAGGATGAACCTCATTTATTCCCATTTCTGTGCTCCTCCTAAACACAGTTCAGCAGAAACAGGATAATCTTTTAGGGCCTGACTTCACTGCACAGGTCAGCTTAAATTACCACGCTTGAACAATACCCACAGGGTTTAATCACGGGAATGTAGAAAGAGCAGAGAGATTGCAGAACTGGTCTAGAGTGCAGCAAGTGTCAGTATTAGCACATATATCAGGTGAGCTCACCCACTCTACATGAACATCAGCTGTATAGGAGTGCAAAGCTGTCCCCCAGCCCATCTGCATAAGCACTACCTCATTTGTGGCACAGTTTGATCTGGAAGGCTTTGTAGGTTTGGATGAGTATTCAATGAGACACTGAGCTGGCCTTGTACTTTGGGCTGATGCTCTTGTGAAGACTGGCCTTTTAGTCCTGAGTGTGTCTCACAGCACAGGAACACCTTTCCTCCTGCCCACCTTGCAAAGCTAGGCTTGAGGAAGGTCTGAACATGTCTGACTGGCTCACGCTCAGTCTGTGGGGTGGGGGAACTCACTGCAAGTGAATTCTACAAAAATTTACAATAGCTTATGGAAGGTGCACTCGTTCTTTATTAGTTTGATATTCGCTGAAGCCTGTGTTTAGGTCAAACCACGTTTTCCTTAAAGAGCATTAAGCATTGATTATTCACAGAAGGCTGGGCAGATAGTAAAACTTTTTTTTCCTGCCACTGAAGAACAGAAATTTTCAGGCAAAGTATGTTGTTTCCTGTTTCTCAGAATATCAGTGGACTTTTACCAGTACTGTATGTAACTTGGCACGCTGTGTATCAGGCGCTCTTGTGTATGTTTGCTGGTTCTTCTAGAAATCCTTTGTATCTCCCTCACTTGGCCCTGGGAAGAGAGGCAGAAGAGGTTACATCTGAAAAGTACACGATGTTGTTTTGAACACATTTTTGGAAGACACTCTGGAACTTTCTCACCAGTTCAGTCTTTCTCCAACTGAATTAACACCAGTGGCTGACAGCAGCAGTACTTTATACACAGAACCAGCGATTGAGGTTTTGTGCCAAATAAAATAAAAGCTTTTTCCACAAGAAGCTATAAGCAATTTAAAATGTATGATTTGGCCCGCTGTACATGAGGCAGCTTTATATGGCATCATATAATATGTTAGCGGAGGGACCTTTTGACACATCCAGCTAGACGAATATTCAGTCCACGGTCCAAACAGACTTTCTTGTAATTACATCATCTGCTTTTCAGTCACCACATATAACATAAGGCAACTGCAGAAGGGATTGCACTGTAAGTCTGAGCAAATATCAACTGCAGGCCAAACTACGCAAGAGATGTATGCTATTACAAGACGTCCATAAAATACTTTAACATGCTTTCAACAGGTATTTTGTTCCATATATATCTTTGAAGGTTATTTGCATAAGAGACTCTGGGTGTACACAGTATCTAGTTGTTATCGTTGTCATGCTTTTTACCTCGCTTTCCTGACTTGGAAGCATGAACAGTGAAAATGACTCCCTAACAGCACACCGTGATTGTTTCAAAGCAGGGCATAGCCACAAATGTTTTTCTCTGAAGATCAATCCACTTGTGGCAGCAGGTCACACGATTGTTTTGTTTTATTCTTTAGGTAGTTTTAAATAAATTTAACAGATGTAGACGTTCATGGATTTTGACAGGTGACGCTGTGTTCCAGGGCTTTCTTTGGAATGAAGTACACACAGAATAACTAAAAAAAAAATAAATTGCTGTAAGATGTGTTTTCCCTTGAATGTGCTATAAAATGCTAGAATTTTCTCCTACATCTGTAACAAAATTAAGTATGTTTACAAGAGAAATGATGCATAAGTAGTTGAAAAGAAGACTATGCGAAACTTCAGCTGCTATAGAGTGGCCCTAGGAAGGAATTTTGACTTTTGAGGACTACAACAAAGTCTTATTTTTTAACTCTCAGTACTAGAAACCATACCAGGTAGGTACACAGGATCAGATTTCAAATGATTTCATTTTTAGGTCTCAAAACCTTCATAAAAATGATACAAGTTTTAAACATCCCATATAGACACTAACTTGGAATTTGAGCAGTATGGAGTGACTGCCACACAGAAGCAAAGCCTCAGTCCACACATATCACTTCTGAGATGAATCAAATGGCACAAAAGATGCCTTGCTGTGCTGAGCATCAGAGTTAGAGAAAAGAAATGTACAACTCAGGCTCCTTCCTGTCCCCATGGAGTCTTGCATGTCCCAGCAGAAGAGTGGATGGTGCAACCCCATGTTCCCCAGAGAGTAAAGTCTGCAGCCATACTGGGCTTACTTGAAGCATAGGGAAGAGCTTCTTTGAAAACAGCAAAGAGATTCTGGCCCTTTGAAAGTTTTCATGAAAGATGACCATGCTTATTCTGTCCATATCACAATTCAGCCAGAAAACTTGGCTTTCTTATAGTCAGTTCCATTAAAAACAGCTGCTGCTGATTGTTGATGGGATTGTTACAGTAAGAAAGGGTTTTGGGATCCAGATCCTTTCCTGAATATCACCTTTACTACAACTTGACACATGCTTAACAATTAATTAACAGTAGTCAAAAGTAGGGAAAGATACCATTTCTGGTGATATTGTCTATGAGATGGGAAACTGAGAATACAGGAAAATGCAGGCAGGTTGGCAAGAGAAGGGGCAGAGTCTCCCTGCTTCGATGCCTTCTGAGTAGGACTAAATGCTTCCTGAAAGATATTTTTCAGCCAGATGCAAGTTACTAGGTTCAGCAGAGGCCAATATCCTGTGGCTCCTGTGGTACAGGGGCTTGTATAACTTTATTTACCAGTCTTTAAACTCAATGAATCTACAAAACACAAGAGGAAAGGCTCCAGCTTAATTTGCATGGGCTGTATGAGCTGAAAGAAAGGCAAGGGAAAGCAAAGACAGCAATGAGGGGAGGAAAGAGATAGCACATTTCCAGTCTTACAAATCAGAAGTGAATCCCTTGACACTGACACTCTTACATCAATATAACAACAGAACAGGACCTGTATGCAGCTGTATTAATAAGCCTTGCAAGGGAAAGTATAAAGCTTCTCAAATATGAGGCTCGCCAGAAGATTTGAGGAAAAAATTATGAAAAAAGTACCCATAAAAGACACATCAGTTTTAATAGTATGCAGACCAACTTAGTATATGGTTTACTGTGCACAGGTAATAGCGTTGCATACCTCTGTTTTCCCCAGTGTCATACGCTCTGTGGGAAGTATGTTTTCTTGTTGCTGGTAGCCTATGAAGCACTGATAGTAATATACGTGAGTAGTGCCCTAAGTACTAGAAAAAGCATTGTAGTACCTATAGCAGAGAACCAATAAACAGCCAACAACGAACGGCTAAATGTGAAATTACTGGCTGCTCTTCAGCAGCGCTCTAGGAAAATTGTGATTTTCAGATACGATCTGTTCAGTCAAATTAAAGTCTGATGACTGCCTCAAGACGTCCATTTATCACCCAAAATAAATCAAACTGAGAGAACAGGCAACAATGCATGATTATATTCAAAGGCAACACATCAGCACCTATGGGTAAAATTTCTAGCAGCAGTCAGATAACGGGGGCAGGAAATAAGAGTACAACAATAGATCACGTCAGGACAGGATATTATAGAGTCTCAGCTTGGTTCATAAATACGAAATAATGAACTACTGCTTTCATAGCCTTACCTGTCAAACTGTATTAAAAAAACTTGAAAAAATATTATTGTTGTCTATTACAGCTGAAGATTTGGTCAAGTAATTAAATAGACTATGCAGAAACAAGTACACCAGCTTTTTATGTATGCAGACCTGAAAGCAAGAAAAAGAAAGACAACAGAGCGTGCAATGCTCATTTTTAAAGTGCAATTTCCCCCTTGATTTTGTTTTTGCGTTCAGATTAAAATCTTAAGAAACCTTTTGGTGATCTTCAAATTCGAAAGCTTTGCCAGCAAACCTGAAAGGTTCCCCCGAGCAATGGTTATTTCCTATGCAAAAAAATCAGGAAAAAATAATTTGAAAATTCAGGTGAAAATCTGTGTGGAATTACAATTCTCAAAGCATTAGCTGGAGAGCGTGAAGAATATTTGAGCAGAAAGTCTGGTCACCAGATGGTGGATCAAGGTAATTGGAGGTAATGCAGATCAACAGATGGAAGCCTGAGAAATAGCTGAAAATAAAAACCTTAAGAAAGCAATTTGTTGTTCTGAGGGCTTTACATTTTTCTTTGTCTTGCAAAATGTGCGAGTTGCAGAACAAATGCATGCCTGAAGTGGGCGTGTTGAGCGGTGAGCTAAGTGTTAGAACCAGGAAAGAGACTCCTTCCCTGCATGTCAGAGAGTCTCTAGGCAAGTTGGTACAGCTCTGCAGGCTGTGCCCCAGCGCAATGAGATGGGCCCTTGCACAGCAACAGCTTCTCAGCCTCTGCTCCGAAGGACTTCTACCTCATTCCATTTGAATCACAGCATTATCAACACTGAGCTTCACAACAGGAGGAGGTCTACACCACTGGGCAGGCATCTGCTTATATTTACACAAGCCTATTCCTTGCAGCACTCCAGAGGACAAAGCCTCATTTTCCATGCCACACAGTCTGTGAAATGCTCCTGAGGGTGGACTGAAAACATCCACTGGAGGAGAAAACTCTGGAGGTGCTCCCACACCAAATCTGAATCACTCACCAGCTGGACTTTCCCCACTTTAGGTGCCTAGGGCTCTGAAATTAGAAACATTTTTGAAGATTGCTGACGAGAAGGCCCAACTGAGATAGAGGTGAACTAAACTGCTCCCAGATAAGGTTGCACAGTGAGGTAGGATGAACCTCTGTGTGTTGAGGATTTGCAAAATAAGGAGCTAAATATTTCTACTTGTGCAGCCACTTAGGCTAGAAAAGAGGTCCCTATTCTAATTGCACATACTTGTTAAATTGCAGTGAAAGTGAAAGCATTTTCATAGAAAGGACATTTAACAAAAGGCCATATCAAGCTCCCTTGTAAAACAATTGCCATTCAGATTAAGCTATGTCACTGAACTCTCTGTGAATACCAGAGTCAAGAGGACAGAGTTGCATAAGGCTGGCAGAAGAGGATATGACTATGTGCACCTTGTGGATGAGCACTTAATGCATCACAGATATCAATTTCATTAGGATGAGCTTGTTCTTTCTTTTGGAAAAAAGAAAGTGCAGTAGTTCTGAAAACAGCAGTAGATGTGCACACGGCTCACTCATGGGCATGAATTGCCTGTGGGATGTCAATTGTGGAATATGATGGATTGTCAGCCCACGTGATTGCATTAAGAGCAATCCCTTGCCCGGGGGACACTGGCTAGGGGGAAATGTCATCCTCACATCCTACTTAGCACAGCTGAGTGTGCTATTCCCCCTGAATACATTAAAGATGTCCAGGATGATGCAGATTTTCACTGGAGAGGAAATGAGCAGATGGTGGTGGCCTGCAGACTTTCATTACATCCACAACAAACAGATTTACAACCACCAGATTTCTGTGGCATGGATCTATAGGAGTCTGGCAGAAACAGCTTCCAAGGAGAAATGCCCATGCATTTCTAGACTGGGAAAAGGAAAACAGAAAGAAGTGTGAGGCATCCCCAGCACTGAGCAGTTTCTGAGATAGACTGTACTGGGTCTGGCTGAGATGGAGTTGGTTTTCCCCAGAGCAGCCCTCTCAGTGCTGTGCTGTGTGTTGGTAGGCAATGAGGTGTTGATACCACACTGGTGTGGTGGCCACTGCTGAGCGTCACTGGCACACATCGAGGCTGTCTCTCCAACAGTCCCCTCACCCGTAGGCTCGGGGTGGGCAAGATCTTGGGAGGGGACACAGTCAGGAGAGCTGATTCCAGCTGGCCAAAGGGACATCCCATACCACAGGACATCTGCCCAGCTATAAAAGCTAGGAGAAAGGAGGAGCAAGACAGGGGCATTTGTTGTTTATGATGTTTGTCTTATGGAGTAACCTTTATGCACACTGAAGCCCTGCTTCCCAGGCAGGACATCACCTGCTGATAGGAAATTGAGAATAAATCTTTTATTTTTCCTTTTCTTTTATTAAACTGCCTTTATCTTGACCTACAATGGTTTTTTTCCATCTTATTTTCCCCACCCTGTCCAGCTAGGGAGGGTGTGGGGTGTGATATAATGACTTGGTGGGCACCTGGCATCCAGCCAAGGCCAACCAGGGCCAGCTCACCACATAGACCCATGAAGGTAATCTTTTGCATCCAGAAATTAGCAGCACATGAATGTAAATCACCAGGAGGAGTTCATGATACACATCCAGAAATAAGACTTGGAAAAACCGAGTTTGATGATGGCATCTGCCATGCTTTTAGTGTATCAGAAAACAGCAGAGATTCAGCTGGTGCTGGCACAATTTCTGAAGAGTGCAGTCTAGAAGATCCAGTAGTCAAATGGACTCCAGCAACTATCCAGGGGGCTTGGTTTTGCTGCCCTTGAATCCGGAGATACCTGGAGCTACTTGCTGCCTCTTGGCCGTTGTTAATCTCCGAAGCTGTAGCTTGTTGCCATGCACTGAGTACAGTGCAGATGCCGCAAGGAGGCAGCAGGCAGTGGTCCTACAGGACCTGTAGCCTGTGCAAGAGTAAGAGGTGTCTTTTGAAGGAGAGGAAAGAGCTTGCGTGATTGTAGTCATGTCCTTGAGAACTTTGTCCTTGATAAAACAGTAATGTACCTGTGGCAAACTAAGGGGAATGCAGACACAAGCAAGGCACTGCAGCCTGGACCCTCCTTATTTTGGTCATGGGAACAGTGTAGACATGGCCGAATTCCACCTTCTTGCCTTGCAGCACTGCAGATCCATGGAAGAAACAGCTGAACAGGCAAATAACTATGTATCAGATTTCCATGTAGCTCAAATGTGTGTATATATAAAAGGCCAGAGCCAATGATGCATTTCCAAGCTTTGTTAGGGGGTTTAAGGTTTGAACACTTGCTTTCATATCCTCACTTCTGTGAAATAACGTGAGAGTTTTTTAGGTAGGTGTTAAGATTATGTCTTTTTCCTCCTACAATCCCAAAATGACAAAATTACTCTAATGTCCTTTGGCAAGATGCTACAAATTTGCAGAAGATGGAATCTGGAGCCATAAGGCAGCCAAGAGATGCTCCTTTCCAAGCTGAGCCTGCTGCCAGTGCAGAGAACAGGGTGAGACAGATTTCATTTAATAGCTGAAATAGTGCATCAAGGAAAGCACAGGGAGAGGAGTTCACTCATTGGGAACACAGATGTTTTAGACCTTCTTGTGCTTCTGAGGTGCTGCCAAGGACCACCCTGATGGTCCCCATGAGCCCTGATCCTCAGGCAGACACCTCCAATAGTCAGTTGCTGATTATTGAGCTCCAGTGTTTGTAAGCATCCTTCAACCTCCAGTGAGGGGTGGCAGGACTAAATTACACCATCAGCTCAGAATTTCTAATCTACACTGGGACACAAATGAAATTTTTGATGCAGACTAACTGCTTGAGTTTAAACAACTCAGTAGAGAAACCCTAAGTAAATGAATCAGGGGAGAAGAAGCAGTGCTTTAAAAATTACTGAGGACTATCCATTTCAGAACTATCAAAGCTGTTATCAAATTGAAAACCATGAAATAACATATGCTGGCATACAAATTACTATTAGAACAGTATTTTGCAAACATATTTTGTATGAAAATTGTGAAGTTCTGTGGTAAGATTTTCTGATCTTACATTTGCTCACTTTTTGTAATTCTGGCCTATTAAAGAAGTCTTATGAGGTAAGAAAAAAAGATATAATTTTGGACTGTATTATAATTAAAATGAGTGAGGTCAATGAACTGTATCTGAATCACTGCTTTCATATTCAGAAATACTGTTGGGATCAGATGATATTTTATGCTCTCTTATAAGTACTACACTTTCAGACAAACTGAAAAAAACCCAACCTAAAACTGTATCTGTGAAACACAGACAAAATCACAATAATTATGCACATGAAGTTGAATGTCTGACCATAGGATTGTTCTTAATTGTTGGCTAGCCTTTCTCTATGTGCTGGTGTGATTGATGCATAACCATCTCGTGTACGTTTGCCTGAAATTCTGCACAGTGCAAACTGTGCATAAAAGAATATGCTTAAACACATTTGAACTGCTCTGATTTGTGAATACCTTTTTTAGTAAGCTCATGAGAAAACAGTGCTTTGTAAAATGACAGGTTTTAAGAATTAAAAGGAAAATAGACAGGCTTTTAAGAATGGGTCTCTCAAACAATACCAATAAAAAAAGCTATAACATCAGATGTTTGGTGTCCTTGGCTCTCCCAGATGAGAATACAGAGATAGAGATCTGTTGAGAAACCAAGAAGCTCTCGTACCCAAATCATCAGAAGCATTCAGAAGTACTCCTCTTGATTTCTACCCAGGCACTGGTCCTTCTAAAGGCCAGCAGTACAAAGCTGCCGAGTTATAGAGCAGACGTGTGAGAGCTGAAGCCAGCGCTGAGCAAAACCACTGTTTTCTGGCAGCCTGCCTGACTTTAACCTCCCTGAGCATGTCCCAGCTCCAACGCCACAGCTCTCGTGGACACACAGAACAGCCTCTTCCCAAAGGTGGCTTATAAGAAAACTGTAGGTATAATGACAAGCTGTTCTTTTTAACAGCTGCTTCTCAAACTGCAGGTCAGTACCTTTCTGGCATTCCTGAAAGGGTTTAAAGTGGGTTGGTCAAACACCATGTGGCAGCAGCTCCCTGTCTCAGGTTGGCAGCAGCTGCTGCATTAACGAGCAAGGGCTGCCGACGATTAGTGGCTGCAGGATTTCACTTTACCCAGGGAATTGATAACCACCCTAAATTGCTGACAGCAGTTCATTTTCTCCAAGGTGAAGGAGTGAATATGAACACTTGTAGCCAATTATATGCTCTGCTCTCCTGACTGATATGGAGGAGCTAAGCTGCTGGGAAGCCTAACTGAAGGGAAGTGAGATGGACCAAGTGGAGGTGATGTTTTCAGGGTTGTATAACCTAGTTCTAGATATTTATGTATTTTCTTGCTGAGTTCAAGTACTCTGTTCTCTGCATTTGTGCTGGCAAAGATATGTGAAGCTAATCCAGCATTTCTCTCAGCTTCTGTTGCTCCCGCTTTTGTTTGGCCATACAAACAATTGGAGCATTGTATAAACCAGAAATGAGATGGTTACAAAAATGGCAGTAAAACACAATAAGTAAAGATGCAGAGATGAGGCCTCAAACATTTGTTACAGCTTAGCACTTCTTATTTACAGAGGATTTACAGAATTTGTTTCTTCTTGATCCTTCTGTCCTGAATATAGCTTTGCTTCTGCAAGCACAGCGTAGGTCAGGACCCTATGTGGCTGATTTGTGGGTGATAATGAGATCTGTAAGCATTTAATGGAAGTTGTAGATAATTGCAGGTACCAAAGGAAGGTAAGTGTTTCAAAAGCATATTTCTATTTCCACATAAAAGTGTCAGATGGCCTTCTTTTCCTAGGCAGAATAAATGTAACATGGATACTGGCAGTGCAAATTTCCTGTCTTATGTGGATTTTTGGGGTGGTTGTGGGTTTTTTCCTAGAACAATTAGGACTAGATGTGAAATGATAGCATCTTCTCATTTCTTTAGTCATTTACTCAGGCTGTCAAAATGGATCCATTTAGTATCAGTTGCACAGGTGAATTTTATCTGTAGTATCACATGAACATTTATTTCATGTAGAAGGAACCAGTGACAGTGACGCATTTTATATGTCAGCAAGTAATCATTTGATCATAACCATTATCATCATTGTAAATGGTAACTTTTAATCAACAGCAATATATCTGTCGCTCCTCTTGAGCTGACAATCTGCAGATAACAATTTTCATTCCATTATCAACCACAGAGTGTTACTGTGTTATTAAATAGACAGTATTTTGCTTTCACTGACTGAAAGAATGAAATGTATGTGTAAAAAATCAGAGCTGAGACCCACCGTTATCCCTGATTTCACCATGCCTGGTGCCTGAGTTGCACCAGACAGAAATGCAAAAAGGAAAAAAACAGTTAACAAATTTGAAATTATGCATATTTTTTTGATGAATACTGAGTGATTAGTTATTCTTAAACTGCCTCTTCCTTCAATTAGTTGAGGTTTTTTATTTGGTTTGGTTACCAACTTTATATAAACTGGTAGAACAATGGCATCATCACACCTGTTGTGCAGATAATTCCCATTCCCTCAGATGTATCTAGATTTCTATGTACTTTTCAAAGTTCACATGTCACAGTGTTTCCTGCAAAAGAATAGATTATTTATCAAACTTTCTTTATGGTACAGGAGCAAACACGTGCCTTCATTTCGTAACACTGTAAGCAAACTAAAAGAAACTAAAAAAAACCCCTCCTGCTCACTAAGCCAAGCTATGGAAAAGGAGAGTCTTAATCTATGCCTTGTAGTATTGTAGTATTGTTTTTTTGGACAGCATATATGTTTTATAAACCTATTATTACCACAGTAAATATTTAACTACATCTTTTTAATTTATAACACTTACGTAACCTGTTGAAAACTGGAGCTCTTTCAGTGAAGTGTCTCTTCAGAAACTCGGTAGATAACACTCAGCAGTTATAGTGAAACTGTTTTTAGCTATACTTCCTCCAAATAACCATCAGCAAAAGGCAAAAAGGGCCCAGCTGAAATTTCTCTTTATATGTGGGTATGATTTGGTATCATTTTATGATTAAGTCATTACCTAAGCAGACTATGTCAAAGATTTAGTTTGCTTCAGCAAGAGCTGGAAGTCATTTTGGCAAGCATGCATAGTAAAGTTAGTATTTGCTTTGAGATCTTCTGATACAGCTTTCTGGCATGGTAGCTGTTTTTTGTTTTGCTTTCCTTTATTCTGCCTACATGACCAGATTGATTAATCCATGAATTCTTATTTTCTTTGTCACTGGGCTGGGCTCGTGCCCATCGCAGTTTGAGGGGTTGTTTGTCTTGTCAGTTGAGTAATCATTTTTCCAACTTTTCTCTTATAATTTCCTTTGTCATCTTTGAAGATGCAGTCTCTGTTAGGCCATTTAAAATTGGATGATGCCAGGAAAGTGAAACAGGTTTAACAATAATCTTGGGTTTTGTGTCATCCTCTTCCTCAAGGCAGTAAGCCTCTGTTTTTCACCATAAATGCTTATTCAATACTCATCTTTTCATTTTCTGGCTAAGGGCCCAAGCTGGAGGCATCTATGACATTGGGAGATTTCATAATCATGGACTGGGAAATCAATTTTTCCATAGGAGGAACAATCTATAACATTTAGAGGCTTTAAAAAAAACGCATTTCATACATTTGGTCTGTCTGACTCTCTCTGAATGCAAATCTGTACAACCTTCAATACCACTCCCACTGCAATTGCTTGTTCTATCACTTTGAGCCAGTCACTAAATATTGCCATAAAAGAGACATGTGTCTTGTGTCATATCCTCTAGGACATTTTCAACTGTTTAACAATCAGCTAATTGTTTCTGGCTTTATTGGAATAACTGTTTCATCCTGCCTTTCCATTCCATTATAAAGCTTGATGTGTTCTACACCACTTTTGATAGCTCTGGTATATAAATGGTCTTGGTGGTCTTTTATAGTTTGGTGGTATTCTAGAAATCCTGTTTGTCTCACCTGCATTCTTCAAAGTGAGTAGATTGGATTGTCACAGATATGAGACGATAGGGAACAGCAGGAGGGATGGAGGGGACCAATTAAGGTAATCCTAATCTGTGGTCTCATACATAATAATGTGTACCTTTTCAGTTGTTACCATTTCCGCTGTTCTGCCAAGAGTCAACTTTCACATCGTGTGTGAAATGCTTTCCATTTCCAAATTTATAAAGGATCTGTTGGACTTGAATTCACTCCAGAAACTTGCAGTTAACTGCATTGCAAGCAAAAAGAGGGGAAAACTGGCAGGGTGAGGGAAATGAGCTGTAGGCTTTCAGGCTGAACAGAGTCCTTGTGGCAGAGACTGCCCCTTGTAACACCAATTTACAATGGTTGTACTTCAGTGGCATGAAGATAAATGAAAAAAATGGTCTATCATTCTTCTCACTGGTAAATCAGAAAGTGGTTAAATTCTACCCTTTATACCATATTTGGTGATAAGAAGCATATAAAACACTGAACAAATTAAAATAAATACGAAAACTTAATTTGGCTGTGTTGAACTTTGACTACACTGTTGATGCTATTCTTTAGACTCTTGTCTGAGTTTGGTTTTTCTATATTTGTGTTTGCTAAGAAAACTTACTATGGACCTGACCAATAAAATTCTGTTACAAGTATACTTGTGTTCCTGAAATCATGAAGCTATTTGTAGACCTCAGTTCTCATTAGCTGTAGAGAAATGGATTAAATTTCTGCAAGTCTGAGAATATTTTAAGCTACAAGAATTGAGTGAAAGTCAAGTAGCCAGATGTTTTGTGTGAAGCATCTGCATGCAGTATCAAGTCTTCTGGAAAGACAGTTTAGTCACTACGAGGAAAGGTACCTGTAGCATCAGCAAAGTGTGCCAGCCTCCCAGTTACCTGAAGGAGATCCCCTCCACCAGTAGTACAGTAGTCTGAACATCCATTTCTATGATTTCACATCAAATTTGATATGATTCAGTGTAATAGTATGTAGACAAACACCTGTCAGTATTCATCCTGCCCTAAAGGGCAGAGGACTGGAGCAAAACATCTCAACTGAATTGGTCTTAGAGTTATTTAGTGTTATTTAACATCTCCAAGACTCACTAGGAAACAGAGCTTTATGGTGAGAATGGTTCACATGTTTTTGTAAGTGTCTTGGTAAATTGTGCCCTACAGATTAAGAAACCCTGGATGAAAGGACCACTTGACATTCTTTTATTTCCTCTTTCATGTTTCTAGGATTGTAAATCTGTACCTACACTGTTTTAAACCTGTATCTATGCTGCTTTCGTAGCAGTGACTATGACCTCAGGTGCCCAAGGCTTATGGTATGCAAACTGTGTATCCAAACACAGACCAACCAATTGTGTCCATGTTATACTTTGGTGGGGTGTTTGTGTGTTTTCATTGCAGAATTTTGTAGTGTGTTTACTAATCCAAACCCATCTGACTCATCCACACCTTGGGATCATGAAGTACATCAGAAAGAAGAGGCCCTGTCCTCTATGGTTGTTCTGGATTTGCCAGTAAGAAAGCCAAAACCTACAATTAGGAATCTATGCCCCTATGAAAGAACTAGGCAAGCCAAGATTTGTGGATAAACTCCTCCTTCTCCCACTAACACACTTCACCAGGGAGGATTTTCCAGATGACATCAAGTTGAGTAAAAAGGTTGAAATGCCTGAGGGACAGGAAGCCATCCAGGGGGACCTGGACAAGCTTGAGAAGTGGGCCAGTGTGAACCTCATGAGGTTCAACAAGGCCAAAAGCAAGATCCTATGCCCCTCTGCTCCACTCTCGTGAATCCCCATCTGGAGTACTGTGACCAGCTCTTGGGTCCTCAGCACAGGAATGACGTGAAACTGTTGGAGCAGGTCCAGAGGAGGGCCACAGAAATGATCAGAGGGATGGAACATGCCTGGAGAAGAGAAGGCTCTGAGGAGACCTTATAGCAGCATTCTGATACTTAAAGGGGGATTACAAGAAAGATGGGGACAGACTGTTTAGTAGGGCCTGTTACAGTAGGACAAGGAGTAATGGTTTAAAACCACAAGACTAGATATAAGGAAGAAATTTTTTATGATGGGAGTGGTGTGACGCTGGAACAAGTTGCCTTGAGAGGTTGTAGATGCCTCATCCCTGGAAACATTCAAGGTTAGGTTGGACAGGGCTTTGAGTAATCTGATCTAGTTGAAGATGTCCCTGCTCATTGAGGGGGTTGCAGTAGATGACCATTAAAGGTCCCTTCCAACCCAAACTATTCTATGATTTTATGAATCATAACTTTTTCCTACTTTGAAAAGAACTCCTTTTGGAATTCCTCTCTCTGGTCTTTACGCTCTTTTCTAGGTTTGGACTTTGAACTCCATGGGAGCTGACTGTGCTGTCTTGCAGAAGCTAGACATGCAAGGAGTTGAAGCCTTAAGGCTTGTAGAATTACCTTGAAAAACAAGATAAATCAACATACCTTTAACAGTTTCAACATGTTTATTTAAACTGGAAAGGGGAAAAACTAGGTTAAAGAGCAAAAACAAACTTAGAAAAGCAAAACAAGATAGGAAAACCATATGCCAACCGTGTCCTGGGCTGCATCAAAATCAGCATGACCAGCAAATCACGGGAGGTGATTCTGCTCCTCTGTGGGTTCTAGTGAGATCCAACCTGGACTACTGCATTGAGCTCTGGGGTCCCCACTAAAAGAAAGGCATGGACATATTGGAGCGACTCCAGAGGAGGGCCAAAAGGTTGTCAGAGGGCTGGAGCACCTCTCCAATGAAGACAGGCTGAGAGAGTTGGGCTTGTTCAGCCTGGAGAAGATTCTAGGGACACCTTATTGCAGCCTGTCAGTGCTTATAGGGGACTTACAGGGAGCGTGGTGATAGGAGAAGAGGTAACGAGTTTAAAAAAAAGCAGCATAGATACAGGTTTAAACTGAAAGAATGCAGATTTAGACTGGATATTAAGGAAAAGTTCTTCCCTGTGAAGGTGGTGAGGCACTGACAGAAGCTGTGGCTGCCCCCTCCCTGGCAGTGTTCAAGGCCAGGTTGGATGGGGCTTTGGGCAACCTGGTGTAGTGGAGGGTGTCAATGATCTTTGAGGTCCCTTCCCACCCAAACCATTCTATGGTTCTAAAGAACATGCAGGTACAATGCACAGTACATAGCTAAACACAATCTCTACTAGAAATTAACCCAGAAATCATGTCAAAAAGAGTTCACAGATATAAACATGAAGATTCATATACAAGGGGACCTCAAGAAACCCCTCATCTTCTTTCCTCAGATCCAGCAAATGCTGGCAGCCATGCCTTCTTTGCCAGTGAGATGAGTTTGTGGTTGGTGTAAATTCTTCTGGGGTTCTGGGAATTTTAACTTTGAGTGGTACCCAGCTTGGCTACCTTTGCTTTTTCACAGAGGCAACTTGAAGTACAGTGTCTCTATGTCATGCCTAGAGACTCAGCAACAGTGTCAAGTAGCATGAAGACTAGGACTAATGGTATCTCTAAGAAGTTACTCACTTTTCTCCCCAATTTGCTCCTAAGTTGTCACAGAAACAGAGATTTGTTGTGCTTATTCTCCACTTTTTCATTGCTGACGTTGCATATTTTGGGCAGAAAGCCATCCTTAGCTGTCTGAATGGGACTGTGTACCAGGTCTGGCTGTGCTGGAAGACTTCGCACTGCGGCTGTAGAGGCAGCTTTGCAGCAGCCTGAGCTTCCCATCAGTCGCATCTGTGGAGACAGAAACACACAGATTCATTATGAACTAAAGAAATGCAATAACTGGACCCTAATTAGCCACATATAGCCTCTTTTAAACACGGTAAATTTACAAATGGATACCTAGGACAGACATGTTTGCAAGCTAATTGGGCTGCAGACCACTTACACCAGGCACCAGTGACATCGCATTAAATTAGCTAAACCTTATGTTACTGCCAGGGAACCTTGTCAAGTAACAGAACATAATTGTCCATACTATTAAAATGTTAGAAAGGTCCTGGAATGGTTTAGAGTTTTCCCTGACCTCCTAAACATTCCCAGGCAGCTTAGGATTCAACACAAGCATGAGACAATTCCTCACAGAACATGTTGTATGTAACCATATTATTCTGCAGTATAAAACAGTGTGGATGTAGGCCATTCTATACCAGTTGTCTTCAGGGCCAAAGAATGGTCTCAAGCATATTTAAGCCAGTAGTACGGCCAAAATCTAAGTGTGTGGGAATCTAGAAAAAATGCCAGAGTCCCTGGTCAGTCCTAATGATTTTTGCACTTCTGAGGCCAAGTTAAAGTGTGGGAGAAGAAGGAAATAAAAAGCATAATGAACACGAGGATCTGGCCTGACAGCATTGTGTAAGATGTCCTACACTGCCAGTGTTCCTCCACTGTGTCTCTCTGCAGGTTGGTCTGATTTGTGAATGGATTAAGACATCCATGCTGCTTCAGGGGTCCCTGTAGAAAACACAACAGGTATCTGAGATGTATAAAGATATTCTGGATGTGTTTATTGCAATGGAGAAGATCGGGACATACAGAGACATGCTGTGTGTGTTTATTATTGTTGTGTTTTTATGTGGCAAGGTTCTGGTGGAGAAGGGGGGGCTGCAGGGGGTGTTCTGCAAGAAGCAGCTGAAGCTCTCTGCAGGACAGACAGAATAAACACCAGCTGACTCAAGACCTGAGTCATTGTTGACTGAGGCCGAGCCCATCAGCAATGGTAATAGCGCCTCTGTGAATCACATTTAAGAGGAGACAGTACTACACAGACTTCTCCAACATGGGCTTCAACTCTTCACCAGCTGCCTCAGCATGGGTCACTTCTGCGGGGTGCAATCATAGAATCATAGAATGTCTATCAGTCTCTCAAGCACAGACTGCTCTAGCCTGGTCCCTCACACAGTCACAAGCCCCCCCAGCAAACCTGCTCCAGTGTGGGTCTCTCTCTCTCTCGCTCATCTCTCTGTCTCTATCTGTCTCTACAGGCTGCAAGTGCTGCTAGAGGCTTGCTCCAATGCAGGTCACAGCATCTTCTGTGTTTCCATGTGCTCCAGCATGGGGCCCTTCCATGGGCTGCAGGTGGGGTCTCTGCTCCCATCCTCTTCCATGGGCTGTGCGGGGCACCTGCTCCACCGTGGTCTTCTTTACGGGCTGCAGGGGAATCTCGCCCCACTTCCTCCCTGGCCTTGGTGTCTGCACAGTTTCTTTAATTTTCTCACTCCCTTCTTTGTTGGCAAAAAGCAGCTGCTTGCGTTTTTTTCCTCCTAAATGTGATTCCCAGAGGTGCTGTGACCATCGCTGATGGGCTCGGCCTTGGTCAGCAGTGGGTCCAGCCTGGAGCTCAGCTCTTTCAGGCCTGCAGAGAGCTTCTAGCTGCCTCTTGCAGAAGCCACTCCTGCAGCCCCCCTTCTTCACCAGAACCCTGCCACACAAAACCAGAACAAGGGAAGTTTTCCAGCTGCAAGATTGTGAACTTGTGCTTCTTGCTCACAAGCTCGATTCCTTGTGCACCTCCTCCTGTTCCATTCTGAGCATCTGGCCTGGTGACAGAGCAACTAGCCAAGAAATGAGGATGCCAAGGGTGTCATATCTCAGTGCTGAGGAATGGTGTGGGGCATGCTAGGCTATAAGCACCTTCTAAGATGTCTTTGCAGAGTTGCAGAGGTGTCAGGTTTTGTCAGTTTGGTTAGGCTGAGTCCTTCCTACTTTCAAGGACAGAGAGTAGGTACAGAAGTGAATCAGAGCAGTCTGTGTGTTAAATTAAAACACACAGTACTGTTTAAAGCAATTGGAAAAAGTGGATGCTACACAACAAACTATTTATTTGAACCAAAACAGACAAGGATACTAAAATATGCATGGTTTTGGCCCTGCATCTCTGTACTGGATGTGAAATTGAATAACAAGCCAACTCTTGTCTCTATAGATCAATCTCCAGGGACATATTAAAGATGTACACAAACATGCCTATAATCTCCAATTTTGTTTTATTCAATTACATTCCATTCAATTACATATTCTATTTTGTAGGAATACAATTCATAACCAATATATTTGGTCATGCTCAACCTTCAGGCTGCTTCTTTGGAATATCTGAGAGACAAAAGTAACAAAAAGTCCAAGTATTCATATGCCTCCTTAGAAGGATGTAAGAGATGTTAGTATGGATTAAAATAAGCACAAATAAAAGAAGTGCCAGAGCTGCCAGTAAGCAATCACTTTGCTCCTGGGAATAGGCATTACTACAAAGCTGATGATTTGCAGGGGTGAAGAGAAAGGCTTTTTCTGTCCCTTCCACGCTCAGGCTCTCCCCAGCAGCTCAATGGCCCCGTGTCTCTTTTGCAGGCTACAGAGAGTATAAATTTCCATTCTGCTGCTGTCTCACACACTGCCATTTAATTCTTCATCAATACCTCAAGTCATCTTCGTTTTGATAAATGAGCCCTGCATTCTTGCTGAGCTGTCTGGCTTGAAGGAATGTTTAAAGAGTAAAAGAAATGAATGAAAAAGTGATGGCACTTGGAAGTCTCTAACAAACCAAATGGGTTTTGATAACTGATTTTTGCATAGTGAAGCTTTATTACTTTACACAGCAGAGCTACTTAATTTCTTTAATGCAAGCCTCTTTCTACAGACTCCTTTCAAAATTTGATAGAACAAGTATGCAAAACAATTTGCTGGGACGGAAAATAATTAGAGTTACTGAAAGATGTATGAAGGAAACATTTCTGAAAGTTCTCTGAAAATGTTAATGCACCCATTACAAAGCACTACCCAGGGAAGTTCAGTCTTCTCATGGAGAGTCATACTGTCAAATTAAGACACCACTCCCTTCACATAAGAGTGATTTATACTTTCTGTACATAATTTTATTGAAATGTTAATTCTGAATGGGCTATGAAAATATTCAAAATCTGCTTGCTATTCCAGAAGATTGAGAATAGGGAATGCTCTACCCTCACTTGCCAAAAATGTACCTTTCTGCATATTCATGTGAAAAGATGCTTTCATTGAAACTGCTTACATCTCCCTAAATACTAATGTCTGAGTACTCATACAATCATTCAGAGGTTGCAGCCGTGAAGCAGCACTGTACAATTTGCAATGCCACACTACTCTTCCACAAGGTTAAGAAACATGGAAAAGTAATAAAATTGTCATAAAAGTGAGAGGAATGAAACACCCAAAACAAGCCTCCAGAAAGATTGACATCATGCTCACAGATATTCCAAGAACTGAAAGACTAGCTAAGTTTATTAGATAAACCTTGTCTAGTGAATAATTAACAGGTCAGCTTCAAGGTGAAGCTCAAAATAGACAGTTCTTTAGGTTTGGTTGTTGTGACTGAGATGTTTTAATGCCTAAAGAAAGGGTTATACCAGGTAATCCTGGCAGGGTTAGGTGGGAGATTTATTCATTTAATGGGCCATATTGACTTAATTTTAAAATTTAAGTTAGACTTTTGATAGATATCCATGATTCATGGGATGGCATATAATGCAGTGTTTTGTCCATTTCATAGTAATGCATACACAAATAAATGAATACTGTTGTCAGGGTCATAGTATTAGTCAGTCAACAGGCTGAAAATGTTTCTTCTGTAAATACATTTATGTACTATTTATTTTATAGGGCCCATGCCTCTTTTGGCACGAAGCATGGATATGAACCGAACTTGCGAAGCTGAAGAGGTTATTACAGAGTGCATTTAGTAGGACTTCTTCTATGGTTGTGACAGAAGTTGAGTAGTGAATGCAGCAAAGGCTTCCAGGGAGAAAAGAACAGGTCAGTGGTTACAGCAATTGAATGCTGTCTTGAAAGCTAAATTATAACCTTGCCCCTGAGTTTGTAATTGATGCTATGTGAGTTAGTTACATTTATCATAGGTGGCCACTAACCAATTTTTTCAATGTCTGATGAGAATCTGATTTATCAATGTGCTGAGTACTTAAATCTGGATCTGAAGTGAACGAGGGCTGTAAGTGGCTAAATGAAGTGTGGCATAGTAATTAAAAAAAAAAAAATCCCAGACTGCTCTCATGTGAGACACCTAAGCGTTGTGGATTTTGTTATCTTAGCTCATTTGGATCTCAGAAAACCCACTTGTTAACTGAAGATAATAGCATGCCTTGGTTTTGCAGCAATACTTGAAAATAAACCTGTTAGTATTTTAGAAGCACTCTGTCAAAATAACCGTGGAAGAAAACCCACTGGCAAAATCTGTAGCTCTGTATTCAGAGCGCTACTTGAAGAAAATATGATAGGAGGACAGAATGCCAGATCAAGAGGGAGAAAAGGTGGAAAACATCTCATTAAATAAGTATTTTCTATTCCAGCGCAATGCATGAAGCAGTGCTCCAGAACAAAACTGGTAAATGACCATGTACACTAAATGGTACAGTAAAATAATATGCATACAGCAGTGAAGCAATTTAAAGTTTCACAAACCTGGTGCTCTTCAGCTCCCCAGTGCTTTGGTATGGTTCCAATATGGATGGATATTTGTAGGGATCACAAAAGAACCACTAATGTCTGCTTTCTTGCCAAATACAATGCCCAGACCATGGACTTAAACAGAGACCAAACAGTTTTTTTAACAATGTCCTTGACAAAGTTCTGAGTAGATTAAAATAGGATCTTAAAGCTGAAAGAGTGGCAGATAAAATAAATGATAATGCTTCTAGCTCTGTCTAAGGGACAGTGCTATCACTACAAATAGCCACCCTCACAGCCCAAGAACAGCAGTTGCTATGGCTCTCTGGAGAGAAGCTTCCCTTCTTTCAGGAACGGATTTGACAATTCAACAACGTGCCCAGTGTGTGGGAATTTGTGGTGAGCTTCAAAATGCAGATGCATTATCAAGACAGGAAAAGGAGTGACTGATACAGTGAGTTGATAGTTCCGTTACATTTAGGTATCCATAAACAAGAAGCTGCAATGGTGGGTAGGGATGTGCATTGTGAATGGGGTATCAAAAAACCTGTAAAATTTTCTACTCTTACAGTGCTTTTTTAAGTAACAAGATAAACATACAGTGTAACTGGTGCTGGTGCTTGGTACCAACCCAGCCGCAAACTATTTTCTGTTGCAAACTATTTTCTGTGTCAATCTTGCATATTTCACAAAGGTGAGCCTTCAAGTCTTGCTCGGGAAAGACAAACATGGTGTCAAAACTCTGACAGCAGGTCAATAAAAAGGCCCAGGAAAGTACACTATGCTTAGGTGTCACAACTGCTGTATGAGTATTTCTTTACAGTTTCCCTGCAGTAGGCTTTGCATCCTTACAAATATGCTAGGAGCTATTATGAGCTACGTCCTTATCATTTGAGACAGGATGCCCTATTCATACAAGGATAGAATCATTAAGGTTGGAAAAGACCTCCAAGATCATTTAGTCCAACCGTCCCCCTGACACCTATATTACTCACTAAACCATGTCCCTAAGTACCTCATCCAACCTCTCCTTGAACACCCTGAGGGACAGTGACTCCACCACCTCCCCGGGCAACTCGTTCCAAAACAAAACCACTTTTTCTGAGGAGTCGAACTAGATGACCTTTAAAGGTCCCTTCCAACCTAACACATTCTATGAAATTTCTCCTAATTTCTAACCTGAACCACTGCTAGCTCAACTTGCAGCCATTCCCTCTTGTCCTATTGCTACTTATCTGTGAGAAGAGGCTGCCCTCAGCTCACCACAACCTCCTTTCAAGTAGTTGTAGAGAGAAATAAGGTCTCCCCTGAGCCTTCTCTTCTGGCTGAACAGCCCCAGTTCCCTCAGCCTTTCCTCCTAAGACAGATACATTGCACGAAGCGCACACAGCTGTGTTCTTACCCACAACTTCTGCTATGAAAAACAGTGCTAAAACATTTCCCCGTGGAGCAGGAGCAATTCAGTCAGAACTGTTTGTTACTTCTGCTGACAGTTCTGGAAGGTGAGGAAGCACACCGTAGGAGACGTTTTGCCATGAGATAGGATTACAAGAATTCACAGAGAATTGTGCATTTATCTATCAGAAGAAAAAAGCTTATTTGTTTATCTGTCTGGGACTCAGTATTAACTTTACCGAGACTTTAGATTATCACAGCTTTCACTTGTTACCGTGAGAGTGGAAAGCGTTCCTTTGACTTCACTTTCTCTAGCGTATGCTCATGGAAATGTGTCAATTTACAAACAAACCTAAAATTCTCTACTGAAACAGGCACCTGCCTGCTTCATCCCCCTCCTCCCCTTCCCCACAGCGGAGGGAATGCACTTCGGAAAAGCGCTCGGAGGTGACACCCGGGAAGAAGGACCGAGGGGAGCCGGAACGGGGACTGCAGGCCCGCTCCTGGCAGGCCGGGGTCGGGCCGACCCGTGGCTCGGTGCCAGCCTTGCCGGGGGCTGGCTCCGTCCCGTCCCGCCCCGCCCCACCGCCCTCGGGGCGGGCCGCCCGCCGCCGCGACCCATATAGGGGCAGCCCGGGGAGCCACCGCTATCAGCTGCGGCGGGGAGTGCGATCTTGTCTATTGTCTCCCTCGACGGCTGTTTCCCCTGGGTGAAGCAGGTGAGCTGCCAGGATGGGCAGGGACCGGGGGGCTGCTCGCCGCCCGTCTCCGCCTGTCACGGCTCTCCCCACCAAAACGCGTCGTTCTCCTTGCAGGCTCCTCCCGGAGAGAACCGGTTCCCTCGTCGCACCGCTGCCATGGCCTCGGTACCCTCCGCCGGCTGCCTCCTGGCCAAGAACCAGTACTACAGGAGTAAGTGCGCGGGGGGCTGGGGCAGCTCCGCGCTTCCCTCGGCTGGGGGGGCTAGACTAATGAGCACCCCTTCCGAGCCGATGTCCGGGTGGTTATCGCTCATGAAGCAGTCAGAACGCGTTTCCGGTGATTCCTAGATGAGATAGAGGCCAAATGGTGTTTTTTGCCTGGTATTTTAATTGTTTGGAGAGTTTTCCTTATTATATCAACTTCAGATTTAATGAGCAGCTGCTTCTAGCAGTTCATCTACTTTTTTTTCTTTAGAGTTGTTCATTAGGGATATCTAACTCCTTGTATATGTAAAATGTGGCATGGAAAAAACATTAGTCTAGCAAGTTCTGACTGTTAGCAAAGTAAATATGAAGTACAGCTGACTTGGAGCACAAAATCAACTCACTTTTATTTCTAAATATGTGAAATAGTCACCAGTTTGAGGTTACATCTGATGTCTCAAGATATCTTTACACAGGATGGGTACTGTAATGTGACTATAGTATTTAGTTGTATAGCAATTAGGTTGGTTTGGACTCGACTATTCAAGAATAAACTCAATTATTTTGATAGCAGTGTGTACATCTTTGAAGTTTGTCACTGATCTCAGTGGGAGTTATGCAAATGCATCTAGGTATGCTCTTAAGTGAAGAGTAATGGATGGAGAGAGCAACTTGTCTATAAGTTATTACATAAGCAACTGTAGTAGGCTGGTGTATAAAGCACAGAAGTTACACTTTTCAGCAAGTAACTTGGCTTTTAGATTGCTTCCTGCAAGATAGCAGCAGGTCTTAAATTCTTGGCGTACAAACACTGTACTCTCCTGAAGCATTTTTCTTTGTTTTTAATCTTTTTCCATGAACAGCAAGACAGAACTCAGAGTCCAGTGTTTCTTCCAGCTCCTCCTGCTGTTCAGATGCTGTGAATGTTACAGACCAGGACAAAGCATTTCATGGTACGGTTCCCTTCTTTCAAACCGTATTCTGGTTTTGCCTGTTTGTTATTCAGCCAGTGCCTGATGGTGTGGGCTTTTTTCCTTTGGCAGGGTTACCAGAGTTAATTGATAAATGCTGGTGGATAAAAAGTTTTTTCCATAGTGAACCATCTCCACCAACTGTTGGCAGAAAAACACTATCAGCAAGCAGGTGAGCCCTGTTTTTACAATGATGGGTGTAACTTTGCTTTTACTAAAAGGAAGGCAGAATGAGTAAAAGTCATGATCAGATAAAACAATATTGGGGGTGTGTGTGCAATGTCATTTTGACTTAAAAAAGACTTTAAAAAGTATATGGCTATGGAAGCTCCCTGTGCTTTCATTTCAGTAAATGAACTTATATACTACTTCACATCAAGCAGGTTCTAGTGACTGTTCTACATTTATTCTTAATCTTATAATTTCTGTCTACATGCAGCGTACTCACTTTATGCTAAAAATCTGATATTTATCTGTTGAAGCATTTTTAATGCATTCATATTTTTGAGGGGAAAAATATAATAATCCTACTAATAACCTTTCTAATACATGTTTCTGCAGTACCAACAGTTGAATATGACAGCATGCTGGCTTTACTGACTGAGATACCACGTATGGACTTGTTTTTCCAAGAGGCTTGTGATCTTCCTAATGTCTGGGTTCAGCTGCAAGAAGAAAACAAAACCCTTAGGAGGGTGGAAAAATGTATTTTTGAAATATTTGTCAGTAGCTTGAATGATAATTGCTTAATGGACATGTCCATGGCCTACCTCGTTCACTGCAGTTGCTGTAACTTGAGATGCCTCTCTAATGGAAGCTAGTTGGATTAAATATCCTGATGACTTGGATAGTTAAAGAAAAATGACAGTGAAAGTAAGAAGATATTGTAGGCTTAGAAAAAGCATTTGTGTTGAATGACTCTGCAGTAGAAGATACTGTTTTACCTTTAAGGTATCAGCTCTATAGGTGGTCACAGTGATGTAAACAAGATTCAGAAACACAGTCTGGAGTGGGACTGCTCTGTGGTAATGTCTTCTATCAAGCACTTGTACACCAGTTACAGGGAGTAAGTTTACAATAATGTTTGTTACTGGGCTTTCTAAAAGCAAAGTTACTTACAGGAAGAAACAGTAATCAGTTTTCTGTCTGGTGTGTGTAAATCCCAAGCTCAAATGCCAAGGTACAACTGTTACATCTGTGTGTGTTGGCATTTCAGGACAGAACAGAAGACATAAACGAGAACCGGGTAAAACTAAAGGACACTGACATCTTTTAAACACAAGAGCAACCTTAGAGCTGATACTCCTAGCTCTGTTTTAGATTACTGTCACCTGCTTTGCTGTAGCTTAAAAAGCTACTTGTTCTCAAGTGACTCATTCTATTGGTATTGTCTGTCAGCTTAGTTGTGTGCCAGATCTGGCCAAGTGTTCAACTCGATCACATTCATGTTCTTAACAAAGTCTACCTTTGCCAGGATTTATGCTCTTGAAAGATACTGTAATGGCTCCATTTGGTCTTCACCATTGTGAAGCAGTAAATCAGGTTCTCTGGTCTACCAGGTGTGACTGAAATGCATCAGAAGTTGTAGAAGACAACTAGTATTTGGCTGGGTGATGGCATTTCTGTAAATTACCTGTGCAGCTTTTTGTACTATCACTAAACCTACTTGACCTTTGTCAGCCACTGGGTGAAACTTAATGGTAGCAAATGTCAGTATAGCCAACACTTCTCATTATAGGTTAATGGTTGTCATGGTTATGCGTAGGACTCAAAAGTGTATTGAGTGGCTGCTTTAGGAAGCTTACAGTTTTGGTGGAGACAAATGTGTGGCACATGACAACAGAAAACACAATTCTGAAAACAATTTCAGGAGTCTTTAAATTGATTTGTTACACATTTGACTTTACTGCTATTGTGTGGTTTCATCTTTGTCCTTTTTCTATTCTATTTTTTAAGACCTTTATTAATAAAAAGACTTAATCAATATTTGTTTGGACTGACTTTTGGCCTCTAATAGCAAACTGGTGTTCAGTGTTTGTGGTGTGTGTGGCTTTTTGGGGGGTTTTCTGATTTTTTTTTTTTTTTTCTTTTTTGAGATGTGTTAGTGAAATCTAAAATTCCCACAGAAGACTTGAGGTCTACGTGCTACTTTGCTCTTTAGCTGCTTTAGAGTCTTGAGGTGAAAAAGGAATGGAGGAATGTAAGCTAGGAGAAGGACCCTAAACCTCCTTCTGTCACATGTTGTAAGGAATGGAAAAAAGATCAGAATGGTAGTTGCAGGAGAGTGATTGTGGCTCTTTGAAGAAGCTTGAAGCTGTAGAAGAAAGAAATGATATAGCCCTAACTGTACATGAGAAACATGACACTTACAAACTGTGATCAAGCTCCTGTATTGCTCTCTGACCTTAAGCTGCTTCTGTTGTTCTAAAGTGGGAAAGTAGGGCACAGAACATGCTGGAAGAGCTGGTAAAACCTATGAAACAATTCCACCCTTGTTCTTTTTCCCTTTTCTAAAGTCTGTTTATTTTGAGGTGGCAGACTGCATATTTGCATTCATCTGCTTAGACTCAGTGAACTACTTCTCATAATGGCATCATAGTGATTGGGAAAAAAGCTTTTTCTGGAGAGAGTGCTCCTTGTGCCATCCTCATCTCTTACTGGGATCAGCTCAGCATTGGAGCAGCACCACTGCCAGCCCAGAGTTATTTATGCCAGCTGCTCAAATCACAGGTACCCTGCAGTGGGTCAACTCTATTAACTAATATCTTCTGTTGCTATGACAGACTCCTGAGAGGATATGGGTAAATGGGACACTAGAGTCCTTGCTATAAAAGGGACTCTTGTTCCATCATGGCAATAAGGAAATATCAATTTCATTAAATTAAATGTCAATATAATGTAACTTTGGAGTTGGGGGGACACTCTGAATGGTTCAGAGAAATGTAAAGGATAAATTACACTTGTATAGCTTAAGTGTAGCTTAGAATTAGGAAACCATGAAAAATGTAATACTGATACCTGAGTAAGGTAGAAATATTTGATTAAAGATTAATTGTGGTAGAAAAGCTTTTCTGTTAGAAGGGCTGTAGGCAGAGATTTATTTTGCTAAAGTGAAGTTATGTATTACTATTACCCATATAAAAAAAACCCTAAAAGGGTCAGAAAAAGGACTTGTACTAGCATGTAAATACAAACACAGGTTACTATGGAACAGAGAGTTGGACTTAAATTGTTACTTTGCTCATGCCTTTATAGCAATGATATTTAATAACAGGCTTCCATTTCTGTCATGGAAGGAAAACTGAAGTCATAGTCTACTGGTCAGTAGTATCCTATTTTAGGAGTTAAATACAAGACAGATCTGGTTATATAAATTTTTTTTTTTTTAAGTTCAAGAAGGATGAAATATTCCTGTTGACTAGGTTTAGAGAGAGAAATTAATTCCCCTGAAGTAATTGATGCTGTTGCTACTAATTCTACCTTTTAAAGTAACATTCCAGTTTCATGGCAAATAATTCAGTAGAAGCGCCTCTGTCCATATGCATGTTCAAGGCTGACTCAAGATAGAAAAATTCCCAGACATCTAAAGAGATTTTTTTTTTAATCACATGAATTAATATAAATCACAGAAATATCCTAATCATAGCAGCTGGTGCTTTATTGCCAGAATATAAGTAATCTTAGATGACTAGGGAATATTGTTTTAAAGTAGTTTGAAAATTGGTATTCTGGTGGGACAAAACTTCAGAGTGCATCTACTGAAGTGATGACTTTACAGATTCTGCTTTCAAATGTCAAAGGATGTTCTTGCCTGTATATGAACTATGCAGAATTTATGAAAGCATGATATTTAATAATATTGCACTGCATATTGTGGATGGACAACAGCAAGGATTATCTATATGGACTATAGCTATTGCTATGAAGTGACTTTTTTTTTTTTTGGTATACTAGCCTTTTCTGCAGAAGCAAGAATGATAGATGTTAGATTTAAGAAACGGGTTTCCAATATAAGAATAAATAGCAAACCAAACTCAGTTTGAGTTGTTGTGAATAAGTAGTTCTTTTCTCATATGTGCAGTGATTAAGGTTTTAGTACTCCTTTTAATTTCTTAGGAAGTGTCATTACTGTTTGTGATAGTACAACCTTCTGGTATTTTAGAATATGTGCAAATCCTGTTGGGGTTTGGGTTTTTTCATGAACTTAACTAATCATGCATTATTTCTTCTTGAAAGCAGACTATACCTTATTGTCACTTCTCAATTCCTCTGCAAAGGAAAACCCAAGCAGGGTTCATTCAGCCATTTACACCAGGACTAATATTGTTGGCAAAACATGCCTTGGATTATTGCATGCATGGCTGGTGAGTCTGAAAATTTTGACCATGACCATCTTCAGTGTCCTGAATGCCTCCTCAGTGATGGAGGGATTGTGCCAGATTTCCCTTGTCACACACTCTATTATATGCTGTTCTGAGCTGTTCTGGCAGTAGCAGATCTGAAATATGTATGTAATCACTGAAAGATAGGTCTCTGTGTTAGAAAGAAGCTATCACTAATCGGGAAGAGACTCTGATTAGTATATTGGAGGAAGTTAGGGGAAAGTATTTTTTTTTGCCCCCCACTTCTACCCCTTTCAGGAAGAATTCACTGTTTCCTAGCCCTATACCAAACCAGAAAATTCAGCTCCCACTTGCAACACTCAGTGGTATGTTCAGAGACACTCTATTGACTTTTTCCTCAAAAGTGTAAAAGTGCTTGTAGTCCCAATGGCAGGGCGTGATTTGGAGAGAGAGAGAATATTTTTTTTAGATTGACTCAGACCTAGGAAGGGAAGGGCTGGTACACTGGAAAAGTAGTTGCTTTTCTTAGCTATGTCATCGACTACTCAAAGTTTTAAAACTATGCCATCTTTGGTTTCAATAAAATAAAATGTTTTCTGCCCATAAAGCAGTACCCATAGTTTCACCTTACTTGTTCAGCTCAGGTAACAGTAATGGGTGAAAGATAAAAATGTTTTGTCACTTTTTGAGATGCACTGAGGTACAGCCTCTACGGTAACAGAATCACAGAATTGTAGGGGTTGGAAGGGACCTCGAGAGATCATCGGGTCCAACCCCCCTGCCAAAGCAGCTCCCTAGCTCATATTGCACAGATAGGCGTCCAGGCGGGTCTTGAATATCTCCAGAGAAGGAGACTCCACCACCTCCCTGGGCAGCCTGTCCCAGGGCTCTGTCACCCTCACTGTGTAAAAGTTCTTCCACATGTTGGTGCGGAACTTCCAGTTTACAGCCATTGCCCCTTGTCCTGTCTCCACAGATGACTGAAAAGGGATTGGCCAATTCCCCCTGCATCCCATACTTAAGATATTTATAAACATTAATTAGGTCGCCCCTCAGTCTTCTTTTCTCCAGGCTGAACAGCCCCAGCTCACTCAGCCTTTCCTCATAGGGGAGATGCTCCAGGCCCTTAATCATCTTCGTAGCCCTGTGCTGGACTCTCTCCAGGAGATCCCTGTCTTTTTTATACCAGGGAGCCCAGAGCTGGACACAATACTCCAGGTGGGGCCTGACCAGGGCAGAGTAGAGGGGGAGGATCACCTCCTTAGACCTGCTGGCCACACTCTTCCTGATGCATCCCAGGATCCCATTGGCCCTCTTAGCCACCAGGGCACACTGCTGGCTCATAGCCAACCTGTCATCAACCAGGACCCCCAGGTCCTTCTCCAAACAGGACTGACTGACTGGATGTCAGTGGCACTACTGGGATCATCTCCTGGACAGGCTAAGGAAAGGATGTCTATGATAAATGCATCAATATTGGGGATAACTATTTAAAGATAATTTTTTCAGTTGTTTGGTTTGTTGTAGCTTTTTTTCCTTCCCTGTTGCTGTTCTTGCAACAAGTGAAAAACCATCTCATCTCGACTTTGAGGTAGTTGGTGACAGAGAGTCCATAAAATACCCTAGTAAAACTTTCAGCAGTTGATCACACTCACCTTTAAAGATCTTCCCTGTTGCTGCCAACTTGATTTCTCTGTGAACAGCAGTTCATGGGTTAGTCAGGAATGCATGGCTCCACTAACAAGCAAAAAAGTTTTAAAGCACTGATTCCACCTCCTCTTCAAGTATCTTGACAGTGATTTCCAAAGAGGTTGTATCGTTTTGTTTAATCCCCAACTATACTGACTTCAAGAAGTATTTCAGCACAATAGGAGTGGATCAATAGGTGGAAGGGGCTGGAGATAGGCTTCTTGCTTTTGTAAGTGAAAGCTAAATTCCAGGCTGTTAGAGTGCTTCCCGCTCAGTAGTTTTCTTACAGATTAGATGAAGACATACAAACTATTGCTAAGTAAGCTGAATGGGAAGTGAAAAGTGGATGATGTGGTTTTGGGCTGGCATAAAAATGTTTGCCAGTTTGAAACCTTGGAGCCTCTGCCACAAGTTTTAACTTGATTAACTTGAAAATGAAATTTAATTATTAGATTCCTTAATATCTCAAACCCTAACATGTTGCAAGAGTTCTACCCATTGCAAATAACTAATTGTATGAAATAACACATCAATTCACATTTTTATAAAAATGTTAAATAATATTCAATCCTCTCTGATGTATATTGTGCAATATTTTGTTTCTAATTTCCTTGTCACATTATATACAGCATAGCTTCTTCATCTCAAAAAAGAACTTTAAATTTTGAATACAATTTTGCAACATATAATAGGCTCTTAGAATAAACTTATTCTAGATAGATTATATCTTTCTAAGAACCTCTAAATTGCATGTTTCACTGCCTCATTATAGTGCAGAAGTAAAAGGATAATACTAGGGGTAAAATACACAATGAAATAAGTTCCTTTGAATTGGTATTTTCCCATCATATCTTAACCAGGTTAATTTAATGCTATCATGACTCAGCCCCACCACCGTACACTTCAATTCAGGTAAAATCTAATATTACTATCGCATCACACCAACAGGATGTGTTTGTGGCTAGACAGTTTCTCTGTGGCAGTAGCACGTTGAATGAAATCTTGAATGTAAAATGTGAGGTAAATGTACATCATATGTAGTAATCCCTTCACATTCTGTTCCAATAAAATCACAGAATTGTAGGGGTTGGAAGGGACCTTGAGAGATCATCGGGTCCAACCCCCCAAAATGCATGCCTGCAAAATGGACAATAAATTTGGAGGAAAAAAACCTAAAACAACTGAACCAAAACCCCTTCCCTGTTCTCACTGTGCTTTCCAGAAATGTGTTTTCCTATGTGCAACATTGTTGCTTTGTATTTCTTTCTAATTTCATTGTAAAAGAATGACAAGCTGAAATGCATTAAGCAGATTGTTAGTTTCGCTACTAATTTTTCCTGGTTGTTATAATTATTTTCCTACATTAATCTTATGCCATTATTGCTTAATGTATTTAGTGGGGGAGTTGTTCTCTGTTTGTCTGTCACCATACTGTGAATGTAACAGGAGTGCTATCTGGAAGAGGGGAGCTTTGTGGTGTAAACACTTTTTAAACACCTACGCACAATTAAACCAGAGCTCCAGTGACTAAATGGGTCAGCTCAGACCTGAGATAAATGTGTGTAGACTGTAACTCTGTCATGGACAGACTGATCTTTATTCTGTATTTTTACAACATAGCACTGGACATTAATTTTCAGAGGCATCAACTGCTAGGCATCGTAATACTGTATGAGGCCTTTAAGACTAATTCTGAAAATGGATGTCCTTTCACTTCTTTTTGGACATTAAAGCACCCACAGCATTTATTATATATTTTAAAGGAAGACTTGCCAAGAGTAAGGACTATGTTTTATCAACCAAAATGTTCCTCAGCTGATCACAGGTCTGTTTCTGTACAATGTCAGTTAAATACTATATGCTCTGTATCCTTAATTTTCTCACTCTCGTAGCATTTAGTTGACCCCCCAAATGAGAAAATCGTTTTGGATCTATTTAAACTCAAGGCCACTTCTTCTCAATGTCACCCAGTACTGAAATCCACTGAAATCAGAAGCGCTTTTTGCAATAAATAAATGTAAATGCATTGATGGTAGATTTGAAAGTTAAAAAAAAAAAGGTCAGGAAGTGAGCAGTTGTGATACATTCCCACCTACCTAAAATCCTATTTATTAACATATATAGGGGTTGCTATGGCTCAAAGCATCACAAAGACTGTGTTAATGCTCATTCACTCTCCTCCAATTGCTCTCTGCACTAATTTAAAATCCAGTGTACAGTCTTTTAGCACCTACACAGGAATAATACAAAAAGTATACAGAAAGGACAGCCAGGGCAAACAGTAGTCCCTGTAGTACTAGAATGGGGCAGCCTGTCTCCAGGACACATCTTTCTGGTTTAAAAATAAAGGTATTTTGCTGTGGCCAGGACATGTCAAAAGCTCAGTGGCATCATTTCTATTGACCCAACTCTCAAGTAAGGAAAATTAATTGCAAGAATCCACTGCCTTGCTGTAAAACAGGGGGTAGAATTGTAGCACAACCTTTTACCTCAATAAAACCTTGACTTTTTGGCTGAAAAATAACATTCCTGAAATGTGTTGACAGCATACGCTCCTGTGATGGCTAGTGAGAGTTTTGTTTAACATCTCTCTTATGATCTGGTCTCAGGAATTGTTTCCCTTGTCCTCCCTCCCTTCCCAGTTTTATGCACGTTATGTTACAGTGGATTCGGTCTTTATGGGGAACATGGTGATGGGCTGCAGCCAAGCAAAACCTCCTAGAGATGTACCTCAAATAAGTAATTCAAAATGTTGTGAATTTTGGGGCAAACATAATTAAAAGCAAACTAAATCTGTAGTATTTTAGTGAAAGAACAGAAAAAATATAAGTTAAAACATTTTGACTGACCATGATAATGACTGTTACAAGGGGAGGTAGTGTGAGAAATATGCTTAATTTAGCATTAACCTGAAATATTAGAGAGAGGAAGGATTTTGCTCATCCCTGAGAATGCAAAGAACTACCACTGTAGAAGATAGCATATGGGGGCTTGATTCTCCTGTCCTTTCAACAGGCAGCAGTAGCAGTGATAGCTCTACTTAGACCAGAGCCATCAAATGAGCTGGCTGAGAGGGGGTGAGGAGGATGAATAAGCCAAACTCCCACTGGCTGCTGCAGTTTATCAGGGAAAAAAAAATCTTTAAGCTGATCTGGGACCTGGAAATAACATGACAATTTTCTTGTCACAAAACTAGTGGAGGTTGTCCACCATTTTACAGTAAAAAACTTTTTTGCTCCCCCCCCCCTTTTTTTTTTTAATCCTAAGAAACACTTTAGCTATGGGGACTGAAATCTCTAATGTGCTGAAAATTCTTGTGTGAATGGATGCCCAGAGAGTGATGTTTGGTTTTTTGGTTTTTTTTATCTCCTTAGAATTTCTCCCTGGAACCTAGCTACATATATTATTATGATTTTGATAAGCATTTAGTTTAAAATAATGCATATACATTAACTGAAACTACTTTTTATTTATACAATTTGTGATATGAAGAGTGACTACGCAGCTTACGGCAGAATGTATGTAAGGACATATTTTTAGTAGCATTTCAGCTACTTTGGTATCCATTTAGTTAATGAAAAGGATGCACTTTCAGCCTGCACAAATAAAGGATATTTTTATGGTGTCTTTTCAGGATTGAAAAGACTGATCAGCTGAAAGTAAATTTCAGTTAATAATCCTCACTTCCATCTCCCTCATGTGGAGGAGTGACCTAGAATATATATTTGGCTGCTGAAATGCTGTACTACAAATACACCATGAGGGGCTCATCTCACGTAGCTCCTTATTTCCAAGAAATTCAAGTGCCTCTAGTATTACATAAGTCACCCAGGACACTCGAGTTTAAGTTACTGTGCTGAGGCTTGCTTAGCACCGTTCTATAATTAGTTGGCAAGTCAATTCAACATTTATTTTAAGTGTATGAAGGAGAAGTGCATTCATGAATAGATAATGGCGAAGGCATACATTGTCTGAATGCATTAGTTTAAAGAAGTGTTCTTAAAATACTGCTTTAATGAAAGCGTGCGTCTGAAGATCTTAGATTATTCCGTTTGCAAGTCAACACATTATGTGCGTTACACTTGTATTAAATTATTATGCCTCAGCTAAATAAAGGCCCTCATCCCTGATGCTTCACTTTTATGAGCCTCCTACAGTAATGGGCGTAAAGGCACATGGGAGAGAAGAGGAGAAAGAATTCTTTGTACTTTCAGTGTGTATTGAACAGCAGAGTTTTTTGGGTCACCACAAAGAGTAGGCACAATTTGAGCAGTGAAAGCATACGCAAAATCTCTCTTTTGAGAATGTTCTTTTGAGACTTACCAAGATTTCATTTAGCATTGTCTAATTAGCCTCACTTTCTGACACAGCATGAAATGAGGACACAAAGAGGTCTGTACTTGTGGGGCTATTTCTTGAGTTGCACATTAAAAAAAAAATCAAGAGATATGTGCTGCCAGTATTTAAATATAAAGCCAGAAACGATTGAGAGGGAAAAGACAGGAGCAGAGGAAGTGGAATATAAACCCTCTGACTTTAGCTTGCTTCTTCCTTCTGCACTTCTCTGAAAATTCTGAAGTGACTGTTTGTTATCAAACTGGTTTTTTTCCCACTTTATAACTATTCTATGTTTGCCAGTCAAGATGCTGGCTGAACAGGAATGGGCGTACTTAACGTCAGTGATTTGTAACATACAGGGTCTAAAATTCAGAACCTAAACCCTAATATTAATAGGTAAAAGCTTTTTCTTTCAATAACATAGAAAATGTTATCGCAAAATCTGTATTGGTATCAGGGGAAAGCAAAATTTCTATCTTACTAAATGCAAAAAACATTATTTATGGACCTGATTTAAAATTTGTATACAAACCTGTGCTTTCCAATGCTCATTAAACAGCATAGTATGTATTTATTGAACTACAGCCCCTTCCTCCCAAATTAGTATTACTAAATTATTGTGTGCAATGCAGTGTTTAGCATTTCCATAGAAACTCTTACTTGTATACCCTAACTTTTTTGGCTGTGTATTCTTAAAATTGTATCAGTGTTGTTTTCTTTCATATAAAATGGGTAATGCTGCATGTATTTTGTAAAGCAACCTATTTCATTTCCTAGTTCCCTGTCTTTGGTCTCGGATCAAACCACCAAAGCACCGCTAATGATGCCTTTGCCTAATTTGTGGGGCCTGTACTAGAATACGTTTAGAATCAAGGATGCTGTGTAATGATGCTTGCATTTCTGCAGGGAAAATTGTCTCTGAACACTGAATTCTTCCAGAGCAATTTTCTTTATCCTAACAGATAACTTCATTTTTGTAAAAAGGTGCATTTTCATGCACATTTTTGTGTGTACATATAAACTTGCATTTAGGAATGGTCAGACATTGTATAGTTTGAAATTGCTTTTATTTTTAACATCCAGAAGTAGTAATATTAAAAATAAATTTATATTCCTTATAATATGCAAGCATTAAAATACTGTTTAATTAGAGCTGAGCTTCAGACTGAAACAAAACTTAACATTGTGTAATTTTCCATGTTGTTTATCTTTTAGGCACTGTACTTGATGACACAGTTTTGGTAATAGTTGTTACTAAGCCAGCTGAAAATACCCAAGATTTACCTTTGTTTTTACTAATCAGAAAATAAGTAGAATTAGCAAGTCCAGAGATATCCTGGTATTCTGCATGACCCTCTGCTAAGAACATACACTGAACACTGCATTAAAATCTGTAGTGCTACCCACAGAAGTAGTAATGATATTAAGTCATAGGACCAATCACTTAGTAAAACTGGTATCTGTGTCAAAGTCACTAACTTCAGCTCCGTGGGCCCAAGATGTTCTCTAGTTCTCATCTGGTGGTAATAGCCCGTGTCTTACAACGCGATAAACCTGTTTTAAAGCTTTCTATTGTGGCTATCTAGTTCTTTGCTCAAGGTTGAATCTTTTTTCTACCAAAATAATGATGATGATCATAGTGATAACATGGCAAAATCCTCACCACTAGCCTACTTGAAGAGGTTGGCCCTATAAAAAGGATATTTCAGGGAAGACAAATTGTCTAGGGATGATTACACATTAAAGCAGATTTTAAGCTTTAAGCTTTCTGTGGTTTGAAGATACATTTATTCTGGAACATGTAATTTGCCCATATATTTACCATGGACAGGTATGGCCTCTATCTCGTACAGTCGTCACATTTACAACAGTTCACCAAAAATGAAAATAAATGAGGTTGCAAAGGTGCTGATTTCCTTCTATTGGTGGATCTAGGTCTCATGATTTTCACCTGCTGTGTCAAAATGCTGTTCTACAGTGGGAAGAGGATCAACCAGTAAAAAGACTTAAGTGGAACAGCTGTCCCCAGGATACGCTATTTGGCATATATTGTATATATGTGTTGGCATATGTTTATTTTTAGTGGCATAACATGTCATTACTCTTGTATTTTTATATAAAGACCTTATCATTTTCCTATTAGAATTAATGCAATGTAGGAGTGGGTATTACTGAGCCCTTGTTATTCCTTACATTGTTTTCTGGCTGTGTGTGCTTACAAATGCTGCAGGGATGACTAGATTTTATGAAAATACATCACTGAGGACCCAAAACGCCAATTTCAAATACTGCAGGTGTTATAAATGGAAGTGAGGACAGTAGCTAATTTACATAACTTTCCATTGCTAAGCTATCTTCTACCCTAAAAGGACCATAAAGCACATTTTGTCCTAGAATAAATGATGTGTGTGTTTTTTTCTGTGAAGTTAAATTAAAAATCACTTCTTCAGCATAGACCAGAGGGGAGAAAAGTAGACATGTAGGATATTGCTATCCAAACAAGATTTTGTTAAATAGACAAACAAACAAAATGGCCTGTCAGTGGTTGATTATGGTCATTCATTTACATTCTTTATGTTAGATACTAACAGTGTTCTCAGAACTGTGAAAAATGTGATTGCTGCCCATTCCTTAAAGTTAGGAGTCAGACAGCATAGGTACTGAGAAGGAAGAATGTTTGTGGAATGCTTAAGGAAAAGAAATTGAATTAATTTGGTTTAAATAACTGATTCCTATATTTCTTCAGTGGAAAATGTCACATGACATTTTAATGACTAAAAATAGTTTATAACCTTTTTGGAAGATGACATTTCTAGTAACTTCATGCCTTCACTTTTCTTGATGAACTGAGTAATGTGACTTTCAGATAGCCATATAAATTTATCTGGATGAGATGATAGCTGTCCAATTTATTCAAGTTGCTACTCAGTATATAGTTTATAAATCACAGTTTCTAACTGCCCCTTCACTGTTCAAAATACAGACATAAATATATAAATAAATGCCTAATTTGGTCCATATTTCCTAATAATTTATGCACCTGTGCAAGTGTGCAATTTGCAGACCAAACTTTTGAAGTCAAGCCTGATAGAGCATTGAACCCATGCTCCATGACATAAGAATCCATAGTCCTTGATGTTGGTGGGGAAAAGAAAAGATTAAAAAAAATAGGATAATGGTATCTGTATTTAGTGTCTCAGTGGTGGGATGGGAACTGGTTTATGCCAAATTAGTCTCAATTTGGTTCAACTAAAAATGTTTGTGATGTTAAAGTAAGACTCTCTCGGTCAGGAAAATTGGAAGAAAGAGTTATTTCCTCCCCTGCCCTTCCAAAAAATACCCTTAATTCTGAATTAGTAAGAAGAGGTATGAGACTAATGAGCAATAGTAAGCAATGTACCTGAACTCTATGGTTTTGGTCTGAGGCATTATCTCTACTTTTCAATAAACTTCTATGGCTTGTTTCCTGGGAGCTCCATGCCAACGTTGTATTAGGATTTATGGCAGTTAATTTTTGCATTTGCCATTTTCCTAAGCTACGAGGAGACACAGGGGTGAAATCAGGTGTCACTGAAATCTCATCCAAGAGTGCATGAACAAATTTTCTCCAAGAGTTTAGGTGAAAACTCTTTATTTCAGGAATGCAAACCAAATGTTTTTTGAGACAGCAAAGTAATCTACCTAAGATGGGAAATATTTTTAATGAGACTTTTTCAGTAAACACATCTGGAGAAGAAAGCTGTGATCATGAATTATTACTACAAGAAAAGCAAAATGTTCACCTTCTAATAAAATGTCAGTTCAGTGACATTTACACACAGTCAAAAGGTAACTTCCATATTTCTTAATTTTTGACACTTCCAAATCAAGTGTAACAGGACTGAAATCTCTTTCAGCACAGATGTATGTTTTGTTTTTATCATAATTTCTCCATCATTTTACTAAATCATAGTCCACATAGGAAAGTAACTTTAACACATAGACTGAAGGACTTTGTTCTTTCTATATGATTTTCACATACTGAGTGTACACAGTCACTTATATCACCCAAATTTAAGTACCCATTTCAGTTGATGACTTTGGCCAGATCTTACCTATGAAAAAGAATTACATTCTGCTATGCATTGACTCCAAACGTGACTGACTCTAGATGCCCTATCTCTGTTGGTTGTATAGGGAACCTAAAAAGATGCTTTTACAATTGAAGGCATCGAGGCCAGAGCCTGAGATCTGAGTAGGAGAGATGACCTGTGCACAACAGCAACAATGCAATCAGAAGAATTCTCAAAATGGAGATAAAGTTTATAACCATTTTATATCCAATTTATATCCAACTTCAAAATGCAGTTGGTTGTAAGAAGTCTGCTTAAATATCTACTTATATCACAGAAGGATTGTAAAACTTTTAGAGGGACTCCATGGGTTTTTTTCTTTTATTTTTCTTTTCCATTCTACTGGACTTCCATTTTATTTCTATATGAGCAGAGGGGATGTGATACTCTGCTGTTGGTTCCAATATGCTTTGCTGAAAGTTATGGTCTTTCATGGGAAGTGGGTCTCTCTTTCAAGGTTTACTGGAGAGTTTTGGTGGTGGAGATAAAACATGAGTATTTTGGAAATTAATCTTTTTTAACGTAAAGCATTGTAGGGAACTGTGTATTTACCAGACTCCCATCAGTGGTGTTGTGTCAGACCCTTTTCTGATTATCAGTTACAAGAGGAGTACGTAAATTTCTTGCTCTGTATATTGTGTACCAGAGAACAATAGGAGCCTCACTAGTCACTGCACAAAGTAAAACTGGTGAAGCAGCTGACCTAAAGAGGCCTGAAAACGGCATCAGAACTGGCAGGTTACCACAAGCTCCAGCGCATAAATTTAAGAAGCAGTAACTCAGTGTGCCTGATGTTGTGCTTTGGGAAAACAAGAGCCACAGAGTAGTTTGGGATGCCTCAGAGTCAGGCTGAAAACAGCTAGTAAATACAGCATTCACATGAGCTTTATAAAGAGGTGATGACCCAGCCTGAGCTCAGGAGAGAAAGGGGAACTGTGCATCCGTGTCATTAAGACGTGACTTGGGAGTGGGCACTTTGCCAGTCTATGCAAAGAAGAAAGCTAATCACTATGAGAAATTGGTGCCATTTTCTGAGGTCCACCTCTCAGTTATATTTATAAAGGAAGATTTTGGTCTACAGGGCAATGCTAGGTGTGGAGCAGCTTCATTTGCAGCCACTCTGTACTGTCCTGCTACACTGTGTCCCGGTTTTCAGCTAAGATAGAATTAGTTTTCCCAAGAAGCTGGGAGAGGTGACCCCAAAATATTCAAAGGAGCATTCCATACCACGGGATGTCATACTTAGCATATAAATGGGGCTGACTGGGGAGGAGCAATGGCTTGGGGATGGGCTGGGTATCTGATTGGATGAGCATATTGCATTATATAGTCCCAGACGTGTACATTCTCTTATAAGTACTGTTACTGTCCTCTTCCTTTGCTGTCCCAGTAAACTGTCCTTATCCCAACCCACGAGTTTTAACTTTTTCTTCTGATTCTCCTCCCCATCCCACTGAGGGTAGAGGGGTGAGCGAGTGACCATGTGGTGCTCAGCTGCGGCTAAACCATGACACACTGAAACCAAGAGTTCTCTTGGTGTAGCTACTGTTCACGAGAATCAACTCACACTGTCTTCATAGGTGTCTTATGATAGAATGTTCTGAAGGAAATACTGATGCTGTGAAAAGCCAAAATCAAAACTCACTAGCCCTGGTGACTGTTCAGTGGCTATTCTTTATTGCAGCGCTGGGCACACAAGGGATCACCTCTCCTAATGTGTGCGCTGTTCAACACAAAGCTTCCTATTTTTACACAGACTAATATTACATATTCATTATGTTTCTAAGAAAAGTCAAGGTTATACAAATAATTTGAAATAAGTCATTTGTATTGACTCCTTCCAGTAACACTCTGGTGGTCTTCAGGGATGAAGGCTGGATGTCTTCCTCTTGGTGAACTTTTTACCTCTTCTTTCAGCACATGGTCTTTGTGCTTTTCTTCATGGTCTACAAGCATCACCCTTTTAAAACTAGTTTCAACTTCAAGCAGGATGCACTTAAACAATTACAATATATTACCCTTCCTTTGATTGGTTACTAATTTACAATAGAGTCATGAGAGAGAGTATGCTATTCCACAAAATTATGTTAACTTGTTACTTTCATATCTCTAAGGTTATTCTGCTTCTGCGGTTCAGCTATGCAGCTCTTTTTTATTAATATAACTCTCAGGTTATATAAAATCACTTAATTTTATGCCAATTTCTTTATCTCAATACCCTTCATAAACCAGTTAAGAGTCAATGTAATTGCTGCAGAACTATTTCCATACCATATGCATGTCCTGCCACAGCCTGAAAATATTATTTTTTGGGAAATCTTACCTGAAAGGTGCCTGACCTAAAAGGAATCATTGGAAAATTGGAGAAATACGCTTCCTACCATTAGAAGGAGGAAGTTTAAGGCTGAGAAGACCTGGGAAAAGTAGGAAAGATAATTTTATTTATTGCTATACTGTATTGCCATCCAAATCTGGCCTTGCTGCACAGACATTTGTACAAAGTGTTTGTTAAAAGGAAATAATAATAATAATATACTGGAATCTTGGTGTAGAGTAGCACTTGCATGGAGCATCAAATTTCCCAGATAGAATGACTAATGACTGTCCAGTAGTGACGGGCAGCTTAATCACAAGGGTCCTTAGAGTGAAGCATTCAAAGGAATCAGGAGACATTCCTCAATCTAATATTTTGCTCAGTTATTACAGTTGACCATGTTGCTGTGTGACCACCCCAGTGCATGCATAATCCATTGCTATTGATATATCTTAACTACCCATGAAGTGCATCTTAAGGACTATATTTGGAAGACTCTATTTGTTATCATATCTTCGGGAACAGTTTCTATTGACCTTGACAAATGTCTTATCTACACTCAATCCGATACTTCTGCAGTAATGACACTCCACCCAGGATGTTAGCACATTCATGCATACAAATTGAGCTAGCCACAACTCAATTCCTAAGTGGAGGACTCCTGTAACCATTAGTCAAAATTTAAATGTGAAGTTTTGGTCAGTTTTAAGGTTGGCCTGTCACCTCAAGCTGATCCATTCTCTCACCTATGCAGATAGGGAGTTCTTGAAGCACTCCAGGAATGAAGCGTGCACTGGTTGTGCATATGGACACAGCACAAGTACCCAGCTACACCAGAGAAAAAACTTAAAAGCAAACTTTATTTTCATACTTAGAACTCACTTTCAACTTAAGTCCCATACATAGCCACAATCGGAATTTCAGAAGGGTCATATCATCAAAATGAATTCTGCATATAGTTGAGGTGAAATTGGTCGGTGGATTCTTTTAGTCATGTAAGTTTGTTAAAGAAAAAGGAGCTAACAGGATAGCATCGTTTGAAAGACTTGAGAATTGGAAAGACTGTTAATTGGAAAATAAAAATATTTATGGACTGATAGTTCTTCTTTCAATAGATGGTAAATAAATGACAAATAAACTCCACTAAAACCCAAAACCAGCCAAACAAATAAAACCACCTAGGAATATTTACCAAATAAGTAAATAAAACCTGGGAATACGGATGTGTTTTGAAGATACCAAGTCCAGGAAAAAACCCAACCCAACATATAATTTAGCTCAATAAAATACATGCAACAATGGTAAACAAAGGATTTATTTAATGAGAATCTTCTGACATAAAAATATAAGCCTTTATACTAATTCAAAGATTGCTGCTGGAAATTAGTAGCTTGCTTTCATACAAAACAATTAGAGATGACAATGTTAATAAAGTGGGGGAAACAGCCCTGGCAGGGAGGCAACCAAGGAGGTAACCAGCTTCCACGTTTCTAATTTATGGAAACCAGCTGTCTCCAGGAAAAGGGGATTAACTGTGAATAGTAATATCAATGATTGTTATTTGCATAGCTGGGTTTTTTTCAAGATGAGAAGGCTTAAGTTGTTCAAAGCCAGTGAACATGAGAGCATATCAACTGCTCTTAAACTGTGAAGCGACTCCTCAGGGCTACATCAGCACCTACTCAAGAATTAGAGTTACGAAGGTGCCAGATGTGGAACAGCTGTCTTCCGGGATGTGTTTTGATGTTAGTGTAGACATGGACCATGTCTGAAACAGATCCAAAGGACAAATCACATTAACTGTTGTTGCTTTCTGGTTCCATTTCTTTAGGCAGTGAAAAGCTGTACTATTTTGTAAGGAATATTTATAGTGGTTTTGAATATGGTAGTGTTTTTTAGAATGCTGTAATTTTCAGAATTTTTAGTTCTATTATGCCTCCTGAGATCAAATTCTTGACTGATTATCTAAAAATTGTCATTTATCTTCATAATTCTGATTTTACTTAACTAAACTTTCAGTAATTCTCAGTCTGACTAATATTACTCCACGGTAACTTTTTTTAATCTGAAGATACTTTCTGTTCTGAAAGAGATCATGACGCTGTACCTGAAAAGCTCTGAACATTAGTAGTGTGCCTGTGAAAAGTAACATTCTCAGCCTCTGCTCTCATGTGTGATTGAAGAATCTGAGGAGAATTAGACCTACTTTAGGTATGCTGCCAAATACTTGGGATCAGAGTATTCTTAAACTGTCTGTAGATGCAAAGAACAGTTATTCTGGTTAAATCCAGAGTATGATACCTGCTGGAAACTGAACTTTTTCTACGATTTTATGATTCTATATCATGTTTTGTTTGGGTTTTTTTAAGCTGGGTTGTTTAGGAGTCTTTGAAAACTGCATAGAAGTTCTCCTTTGAAAAACTGAATGAAGTAATGAATGCAAGCCATTTTTATGTGGCCAAAAGAGGATAATTTTATTATTTTTTCTGTTAGAAAAAAATGTCACATCAAACAATCTTTTTTTCTTTTTGTGAAAAACTATTCTCATAAAATTTTCAGTGGTTAGGATTCTCAGGTCTAATATTAACACATCTTATCTGTAAGTAGACTCTCTTTTTCTGACTAAAAATAAAACAATACAAACATATCCTGCCTTTTCTTTCATCCCTTCTCCCACTTCCCTTGCACTTCTGCTCCTAGAAATAAATTTTGTTTTGTTTTCTTTTATTTGTTTGGGTGGGTTTGTTGGGTTTTCATTAGCACTCACACAAATAACTCTGGCAAATTTACCGGAACTAGAAATGCAGGATCAGACCTTATGATTCATGAGCCGTTATTGTGGATTTTTTTCTTCCCTAATGCTAATTGTAATTATTTAGAGTCCTTATGGATAGCAAAAGAAAAAGCTCCTTTAATTTATGTTGAGCTAGCTCAAACTAAGTTTTTAATTCAATTACATCATTTTTTTTCTCACCTTGACTTGTCAAGTAAGAAGCTCAGATTAGAGCTAATGAAGTATATTTTTAAAACAGTTCTGCACATCATTTAAATTTTGTTTTGGACAACAGGCTTCAGTACTGCATACAACCCAGGGTGAAATCTCCACCATCTGTTCTTTGTCAAAGACTACTATCATCAACTCAAGCTAAAAGTAATTAGTATACATTAAATAATTCAAACAAATTGATTGTACACTGGATTTAATATGACAACATTTATTAGAATTATCAAAAACTTCGCTTGTACAGCATTGTACAGGAATTAGAATACTCAAACAGAAAATCACATCCCCAGATCCAGCCAAATCTTTGTTATTCATACAGAACCTAAAATTACCTATTCATATATTAGAAATACATAATATAAGTTAAATGATTCTTTGTAATTCTTGAAGGCTGTCTCCTTTGAAGTATTCAGATCTGACTGGTTATCACATTTTGGGACTGTTCCATAATATTGGCTTTAAAGTCCCTCCTACTCCCACTGATCTCATAAATTAAGGCAACAAGAAATGGTTTAAACCATTTGTCATCAGGTGTGCATACCCGATACAATTTATTGCCTTCAGAAACTTTTGAAATAATGATCACTTAATTAAAACAAATTTATGCTCTACCATACCTTGTATATACACAATCACTATCCAATATTCATGATGCTTTCCGAAAAGCAACAGGTAATTGACACATAAAGAATGAGCTTGTGAGGATTAAATAAAATAAAACAGTTGACTTAAAGTAATTCAGTGAGATCATTACTATGATAGGAAATTTAATGAATTAAATGAAATATAAATATGCCGTGATATTTATGAATGTCTTTATTCAGACAGAAAATCATATGAATAATGATCACAGAATCACAGAACATTAGGAGTTGGAAGGGACCTCAGAAGATCATCTAGTCCAACCTCCCTGCCAGAGCAGGATCACCTAGAAAATCACACAGGAATGCATTCAGGCAGGTTTTGAATGTCTCCAGAGGAGGAGAGGAGACACTATTAGGAAGATAAGAGACAATATGAGGAATCTTCTCAGAAGAAGCAGTCACTATTAATGGGTTTGTATACGTCACAATTCCTCTGCAGGTGGATGAGTTAGCCATGGGAGAAACACCATAGTGTGTGTGACCGAGTGTGTCTGTGTGAACATTGATGCTGTTGGCTGGGAAGAAGCAGAGGTGATAGAGAAGTGAATCTGCAACTGGGAGCACATGCACAGTCAGGCTTCCAAGGTGATGAAAAGACAGATGCTTCCTATGGACCCCGTGAGGATGTTTTTCCCTCCAACCCCAAATGCCACTTGAAGCTGCTGGACTGAGATTAGGTTTGGAGTGACCCACAAGACCCATTGGCTATGAAGGATGTATGTGTTCCCAAAGCATTTTATTTTGATCCGCCAATAGATTAGAAAATTGTTGTATTTAGAAACGTTTTCTATCTTGTGTTCCTTTTGACATGGTCGCCAGAAAAATAGCAGACAGATTCCTCTCAAGGCTTTGGCTGAATTTAGGTCCTGTCATAAAGTATTTAACTTTTTTTTTCCAGGACATTGTTTATCCTATTTTCAGATATAGCCATTGTGAGATAGCCATGAATCACAGGTCCACATTTTCACAGGTCCTGAATAGCTAAAACCACACATCTGAAAATGCTTGCTGGTCATTGATTTGCCAAATTGGAGGTCTGACAAAAAGATTCTGATCTCTGTTCCTTCAGAGAGATCTCTCTTGTGGTCTCTCTCCTTGCAGCAAAATTAAGGTACTATTGAAGGTTAAATAAAAGTAATGTCAATAACATCACTCCTATAAACGAGAGAGAAATTGTTTCTGCAGAGTGCTCAGGCAGTATAATGAACTGTAGGAAAGAAATGCTTAGGTCTTTAAATGAGCTTTGGGAGCACTGGAGTATTAGCTATTAGGAACTGAATTTACCTTAAACTCGTCTTCACCCATCCATGTAGATTCATATCATGAAAGTTAAAAACTCTAGAGCTTAAGGTGGAAAACATACGCATCCAACCCTCAGAAAACATTTCTCATGATCTGCCTGCATCTCTCTTCACAGGCAGAGAGAACTCATGAGGGCTAGGGCATTGAGCAGAAAGAGTTGAAAGCCCACCTTTCATTTACCTGCTAGGTGAAAGGCATTGCCATCTAACTCAGGGAGACAACTGCTACACCTCCTCTCAACAATTGCCAGGGTTGTAGGAAACAGTAACTTGTTAAAGCTAGACTGTGGTTATTCCTTACCCTTTAGAGGAGTATATTTGGGGTATGGGCATTTTCATAGGGTCAGAAATTTGAACTTATGTTGCCTTTTTATTATAGAGATGCCACACACCTGACCTGGACAGGTGCCATATGGGAAATGTTCCTGTGCTTTTCTCCTTTTGTAGCAATGCAAAAAAAAGACATAACTAAGCACTACACGCTTTAACATTCGGTCTTGATCTGTAGCAAGGCTACAGCCTTTGGGCTGACCTCAAGGGGAATTGCACACCCCACAGGCAAAACTGTGCTCAGTCTGCGTAATGTCAAAGAAATTAAGTTTATTCAGAACTTTCCTGTGCTGCTAGTAAGTCCTAGGTGATTTAAAATGGAATCTCTAAGAGCAGGCATAGGCATAGGCATCTGACACATATTTTCAACTGGGTTGATGGGATGTTGGATGCAGCAAATGAAAACGGTTTCTGCTTTAATACATATTTTCCATGTTCATGTTCCATTGTATCACTTGTTGCAAAAAAGCAATCTTAATCATTATTTGCTTTGTATTCCACAACTATTCTTGGCAGCAACAGTCTTTATAAATATTTCATTACCCGGGAAGATACTGCATGTTTTCCCCTTGTAAGAGCTAGAAAGATAGATACTGTCATTAAAGAAACAGTGCTCAAAGTGAAGGTTTTGCTAAAGAAAAGGAAAGGATGTAGGAAGAATTCAGTAACAAGTTAGGTCTAAGCAACCATTTCACGATCCAATTTCAAGGGCCTAATTTTAGCTTTGACTACATTGACCTGGACTGGCAAAAGGCTACTTTACTCTTTGAGGTGCCAGGGTTTTTAAAGAAATAAACACATCCAACTAAACTTTGCTTATTACCAAGGTTTACATTCTAATTTTAAGCCCCACCTTTTTCTTCTGTTTAAACAATGGCGACTAATGATACAGGTATTATACAAGATACATGTGCTCTTATAAGTCTCAAGAACTTCAAACCAAATAAAACAGGCATGTAAAAAAGATTTTGGAAGAAACTGTATTAAATTGAACCTTACACATGTTTCTGCAGGTGCTCAAACTGTTTGGTATATTCCCAAAGATAAGCTTGATTCTGTAGTCACTATTTGAACATCAGTTGAGAGTATTTGTTAATCCCTGTGTTGAAAGCATCTGCTGCTGCTGCTGCTGCTACAGGCATGATTTAAATTTATTGTTGCTGTAACCAAATACATTTTAATATGCTAATTTTAATACTGCATGTCTTTATTCCTGTGTCTTTAAACTTAGAATTTGATTTACACTATCTGTGTACTTTCATGAGGAAATTTTATGTTCTGGTGCTCTGTAGAATGTTTTAATTTCTAGTTCAAAGACTTGTTAGCCATTACAGAATGAGAGGCTTTTCTCTGACACTATAGTCTACAAGAAAAAAGATGGTAACTTGCTTCTAAATACTTCTGAATGAGACAAGATTATTTTTTTTAGTAGACATAATTATAATATGTAGGTTTCACTGCAGAAGATCAGTTTTAGTCCATTAGAATCTGAAACTAGTGCTTTTAATTTTTTGTTTTACCACAGCAAAAGGATGGGTAGAAAATAAATTGCCATAGCCATATATCTTTTTATTAAAAATGTGTCTTAGATTTTCATATAAAAATATATGGTGGCCCAAAGGAGAAATGTTTTCAAAATACCAGTAATGTAAAATGCTTGCATTATGTTTTATTTAAAAACTGAGACAAAATTGATAGCACAGATACCTTTGCAGTACATTTACCTGATTCAGTTTTACCTTCTGTTGTATACAATGAAGTCTAGTTGAAAAATCAGATCCACAGTAAACACTTTTTAAACTTGCCTGCGATGTTGAGCTTTAATAAAGCATAATATTCTCTCTAGGATTAGCCAGGAGGTACCTTCCATTGTATACAATACAGATCATGCATCAGTAATATTTGGATAGTTTTGCTCCTTCTTGGTTTGATTATGAAACAGTCCAGGTAGGTATGAAAGCTACAGCCTTAAGAAAAATGGAAATAGAATATGATATGTAAGTAACTCTGCTAAGAAATTAAGTGCAGGCTTCTTCTCTGCTCACTAGCTGATCTTATAATGCCTTAAAAAGCTTCTAAAGAACTAATGTATTCCCAGAGGTAATAAGGAAAACTTCAGCCTATCCTTTCTTTGTTCCAATTGCAAAATACCATTCTTAACAGAAGCTTTAAAAAGCATGGTACATAATGAGGCATCCAGAGAAAAAAACCCTTTTACATGAAGCAAGAAACCACAAAGAACTGCTCTGTAAGGCTCTGCTTCTTCAAGTGATCATTAAGAACCTGATCAACAGTAGTCACGTATTCCACAGCTGAAGTGCAAGCAAAGATTCAATACTATATCCTGGATCTGGAGAACTTCTATTGGCTAGAGACTATAACAAAATAAATTATTTGTGGTGTCATTTCATTCATTAAGTACTCAGGTATTCACAAAAAAAATGTGCCAATGAAAGCACTTTACATATACACAGATACTGCTCACGGAGGAAGTGCTTTGCATATGGAAAAACTCTGGAATTAGCATATCTGCAAGACAGGGAAAAGTGACAGGTTGTTTTCCATGAAGCAATTGCACAACTCACACTGGCAAGTCTTTGGTATGCTACAGCAGTATTGATCCAGGAGCCACATCAAAATCAATCAGACGCTCAGAGGACCATGAAAGAATTGCAAATGCTTAAGCGAACTAAGCACACAGTAAAAAGTTTTATTGAAATAAAAGGTGACTGTTTTCAGCTGCAAACACCTATTATTTTACCTTTGCTAGCTTGAAAAAATAATTATGTGAGTTTAATAGCTCTTTTAAAATACTGAGATCATAACCCAGCTCACTTAGTGTGCTGTTCTCTAATAGTAATGTCAAGTCACACCAGAATAACAAAATGTGCCAAAAAAAGTCTCGTAAACCACTATTTAATTCTATGTTTTCCCTAGAAAAAGAAACTTCTTTTACACTGTTTTAACACTGAAAATCAAGGTGTGAGATCATCGGCTACTTATGCAGATTAGCAATATATATGTATATGTGTCTGCTCCCCTGTCTCTGTTTTACTCTTTGCTCTCCTGGAGTGAATTAAGAGTAGCATCACCAGCAGGTTGAGGAAGATTATCCTGCCCCTCTATTCTATCCTGGTAAGGCCACATCTGGAGTCCTATGTCCAGTTCTGGGCTCCTCAGTTCAAGACAGACAGGGAACTACTGGAGAGAGTCCAGCAAAGGACTGAGGTTGATGAGGGGACTGGAGAATCTCTTGTATGAGGAAAGGCTGAGAGAGCTGGGCCTATTTAGCCTGGAGAACACTGAGAGGAGATCTGATCAACACTTCTAAATATCTAAAGGGTGGGCATCAAGAGGATGGGGCCAGACTCTTTTCAGTGGTGCCTAGTGACAGGAGAAGGGGCAATGGGCACAAACTGGAACACAGGAAATTCTACCTGAATATGAAGAAAACAAATATTCACTGTGAGTGTGACCAAGCACCAGGACAGGCTATCCAGAAAGGTTTTGGAGTCTTCTTCCCTGGAGATACTCCAGACCCACCTGTTCATGATCCTGTGCAGCCTGCTCTAGCTGATCCTGCTTTAGTAGGGGCATTAGGCTAGATGGTCTCTAGAGATACCTTCCAACCCCTACCCTTCTGTGATTCTCTGAATCTCATCCACTCCTATCTTGTTTCATTATGCCAAGGGTAGGCTCAGGCACATATCCCGTAACACTGTGCAACAGCCTTGCTCCACATAGTGTGCTGGCATGGACACGTCCATCTTCTGTGAGTGCACTTGAGCCCGTTTTTCCACCCATATTGGTTCTGATTTTTGCCATGTGGTGACGAATTGCAGATAACAGGAAGATATTTTGATCTTGATCTTTGATTTTGATCTTCAATGAGGTCAGTTACGATCTGTCTCTAGGTAACCATAACTAGGTTACATGGAAAACAGTATCAAGAAATCCCTGGAAAAAAATGAAAGGACCACCAGACAATCTCAGGACTTTGGAACAATATTACCCATCCACTTATAAAAACAACCTTGGATCGAAATGTGTATACTGGGAGCTGAACAGTGATGGGGTACAGAAGATCAACATTTTGTATGGTACAGGGATCTGACATCGCATATCACAATATTTCTCATCCAGGTAGAAAGGCTTGCTGTTTTCCCTCAGAAGTGCAGTTTTTCCTGTTCAAAATGCAGATTTTGTGCTCAGAACCACAAGAATATTTTTTGCCCTACTGTATAAACTAACCAAACTATGAAATGTGCAGTGAACCTGGAGATAAAGCAAGTTTAAAGTGGTGATCAAACTGTAACACTGCTGTTTTATCTTGTAGATCCTATTTATTAAGGATACTGTGTACCTGTTGAAAATCAGTCCCCCTCTGTTCCTGCTAACACCTAACAGAAAGATTAAGCATAAAGCTTTGCCTGAGGATGTTCAAGCTTGGCCATTGCCTTTCCCTGAGAGAGCAAAAATACTAAACTTCAATTCTTACTCAGTTATTTTTCTCCATGTTAGCTGACAAACACATTTCCTTATACTTCCTCCCTTGGTCTTATTCCCATTCCTGAAATCTCATATTTTCTATTTTAAACATATGGTATTGCCTTCAAACGGCTGTGACTAATATCTTTATTACAGGACTGAACAAAAATACAAATCTAAAAGGAGAGAGAAAAACCCTGCAGATCAAACATGTTTGTACCAAGTCTTATCAGCTTTACCCTCAGGGCCATTTCACACATTTACTGTGTCTCTGCAACAGAGGAAACAGCTCTTGGGAATGACCTTTCCGAATCTGTGGCATATCTGAAATGTGCAGCAGAGCAGAACATTTCTCACCAGTAACCTTTTTTTTTTTAGTCTCAAATGGTTTCTTTCACTGTTTTACCCTTCCTGGGCACACCTGGCGCTTCCTCTCTCTCTCTCTCTCACACACACACAGAGAAATACACACACAGAGTCTGTAAGAATCATAAACAAGATTCTGGAAATTCAGAAGCTATTTTCTAACTTGGAAATTTGCAAGTAAATACCAGAGATTGTTATTTCCTAGCAAGCTCTCAGCACCTTTTGCACACCTATGTATCTCTGGTGAGCTAGGATGCCTTCAGCAGCAGCTGTTCAAGAGATGCCCTCTGATCTACCTGTTCTGGAGAGATGTATGCCTCTACAGTAACAGTGGTACTAAGCATTTTGCTTGTGCTCTGTGGCACTGCCTCAAACACCGAGCAAAATATGCACACTCAAGAAACTAACAGAACTTAACAGCCTGGGTAATTGCAAAATTATTTGTAATGGAAATATTTCCCAACAATATATTGTGCCTAAAGAAGTCCCTGACTTCTGTTTGGAAAATGTCTAAGATGCAGCAGCTTTACTATTACAGTCTAAAAGAGACACCACAGAAATGCTGAAATGAATCTCAAACTCTTAGCAGATATGTAATATAACAAGAAGCTTCTCCAGCTTCATCTGAAGGAGATGGTCTCAGGAACAATTAAGTGTGCTACACTGTAATCTACAGCTCTGCCTAAGCCAATTCATTCACATCAAGCGTGCAAAGTAAGATCACGGGCCAGTAAAACTGATGAGTGTAATACTGACATTTATAAGCCATTTAACTTATCTATTACTTTAATTGAAATAGTTTCACTTCATAATTCATACATGGAAAACAATACTAAATAATCAGTCTAGGACAAGAGTGGCAAAATATTTCAGGCCTGTTAAGACAGGGCCAATGTGAAAAGACTGTCATCTAACAGCATCCATGACCCTGCCTACAAGGATATACTCCCTGACATTTGCACTGCATAGTCCCAAGAGTGCCTTTAGATGCATCTCTGTGATCCATCTGGAAAACCAGTTGGAAGATCTGACCTTTCACCTCACCTTCCAGTCTGGGGCACTCTGTCTGGCACACACTTGTGTTTATTACCCCATGACCTCATGCCCTGCCTGGTGCTCTGTAACCCCCCCCATGCAGGCGTCCCTTCAAAACTGCCATGGTACTTCTTTCTTTCATATTTCCCTCACCTGTTTGTGTACAATACCCTAACCACAGCAATCAAGGGTCTTGCTGAATTTACGTATCTTTATATTAATAAGAGAGTGGAGAGACAGAGAGAGTAGCATGTCACCTATTATTTTAGCAAAATGAAGTTACTCCGGCTATATTTACCCAAAATAAATTACTATGCCTTCAAACCTGATTGGCTGGAATGAACAAATGAGTCCTTTTCATCTAGTGTTGAGCTGGCTTGAGTTTTAATTTTGAAGAGGTTGTTTAACCCCACAGTTGAATTAGCAAGTGTTTAGCGCATATAGTCTTGAATTTCAAACTCCCTTTGCTACGATAGCAACTTGATCTGTGTGTAGGGTTATTTGTTTATAAAAAATCTAATTCCATGGAAGACATATATTTCTCATCAACCAAGTTTTAATGGCATAATGATACAAATTCCAGTTTTGATGTTCAACAGAATTTGGAAATCAGTAAGAGGTTCATATACCAAACAGCCCAGGCATAAAAAAAACCCATGCAGACTATACCCTCACTTGGGCTGAGCCCAGCCTCCTGATCACTCACACCACCAACCTGCTGGCTGGCATCTAAGCTCTGGCTTTGAGGGACCCAGCTGACACCCCTGTTATGGAAACGAGGACTGCTGGTTTTCCAGTTGTGTCTCTACTGGCAGTATAGCTGCAACTGCCTCCATGCACTGACTTCTATGACCTTGAGTCTGAAAACACAGTTACCACAGAAGATACAGATGAAGGCCATCTACATAATAGGAAGAAAGGGATCCCTTTACTAATAAATGTTTTCTCCTTTCTTGTGTGAATGTGTACACCAGTTGGTTTGTGCCCATCTCTAATATATCATTGATAGCAGCTGTTATTTTTTTCCAGCAGAAGAATGTGCTGGAGAAGTGTCAATGCTTGCCAGTGTAGATCTGCCAGCAGATTAGAATTTAATTTTACCTCTGTGTGTCGCTTTTCATTAATGCCCATGAAAGTATCAGATCTATGGGGGAGGAAGGCAGATTGAGTACACAACAATGCCAGCACTGTCATTGCCTCTGCATCCTAATAACAGAGAGAACTGTTAGAAAAGGAGCAGACTGTTGTAACAAATGATTGACGTTTTGATGAATTATGAATGTAACACAGCCTTCAAATACATAAATGTACTAGTCAAGGGTTTTTTCGCATCAAATGGAATATTAAAGATGCAGTTTAGCAATGATACAAACTGCTTTAAATAAAACATGAAAACACCTACTCATATAATCTGATTTTTTATCTTACTAGGCAAATACAATTAATTTAATTTATCTCTAGAAATGATATATCGATCTTACAAAAAACCCTCTAGATAACTTGGAGGTGGATTTTAATGGTACTGTGTGCTCATCAGAGCTTGAGAAAATCACAGTAACCATTTTCTGTTAAGGAAATGGGGAGAAAAGATACAGATAATATTGGTTTTCTTCTTATTATTATTCTTTATAGATGGAAAGTTTGTGTTTAAAGACTGAAAAGAAATATTTAAAAAGACAAAAATAATCCAATATAAGCTAAAGATGGGCTAAAAATGGATAAAACAGAGCATGTTGTACTGTGAGGATAGGAAGAAACATCACAAATAACACGAATGGTTTCTTAAAATGGACTGAAAATTAGGCCTTCTTTCAGCACAATGTAATGAGGTTTTGGTGCCTGCAGACCTCAGTCTGCAGAGGATGGGAAGCACCATGGCTTGAGAGAGCACTCTTTAGTCTCTTACTTTATACCTGTTGAAAACTCAGGGTGTCTGGGGAGAGATGTAATTCCAAGTATGCAAAATAATCCCAGTTCCTCAAATCTAGTAGCATAAAGAGCCTGAAAGACAACAGTTACCGTGGTCTCACTTTAGCCGAGAGCTGAGTACAACACACAACAACTCCCTGACTGTGGTGACATGTGACATGGACCAGCAATTCAAAATTAAATCACATGTGCAAAATTATAGAAAACACACCATTGATAATTGGTATTTTGATTAAGAGCTGAGAGTATTTTGCAGAGGTAAAGATGCATTAAAAGGCAACACAGTCCTGGCAGAGCATAAAACAATTTAAGAGTTTCCATCATGTCTCCAAGAGCTATAATTTGCAATTAATTTGTTCTGCTGAATAAGTACAAACACATAAAACTGTGTAAAGCATGAAACAACTGTAAAGTCCACTTATTTTCACGTTTAAAAAGATCTGGAAGTTTATTTATGATTCATGAACATCTAGCATATAGGGAACGAGTGCAGGAGCAAACGCTTTTCAGATAGAAGTATAGAACTATCCCGCACGAGCCTCAGCATTGCTCAACATTAGTACTAGCAAGGTGGATGTCCCCCCCAGCCACCACCCCAGCCTCCCTCACTAGCCCACCTGCATGATGGCCTTAGTGACTGACTTTGTGTCAGTAGCTACTTTGATGATGAATCTGTACGGATCTAGGAAGATGCCATCTTATGGATGACGTTATCCTCCTTCATATCTGGTTTGACCTCAAAGTTTCTGGTTTTGGGAGGTGACAATTTCCCTTCCACAGCATGTCTCTATACTCTCTCTGGTTACTTGTGCTCCCCATTTTGGAGCATACAGTAAACACAGAGATTGGTACTGATTCTCTGTGAATATAAGCTTGTGGTTGGTGGTTTGGTGGTTTTTAATTTTTTGGGTTTTTTTCTGGTTTTTTTATATAATTTGAACACACAAAAGTTAGAAAAGGTCCACATGCAGATATTTGCCATAAAAAATGGCAGTTTCATATTTTCCAGAATTTTCCATCTGTAACAGATACTACAGAGGGAATGTGGGAATGTGGTGGTGAAAAGAAACCACCGTTGCCTCTCATCACTTTACACACACACACACACAGGAAAAGGTCTATTTCAATATGGCAATCAAGCTAATATGTCAGTGTGCTTTTTCTCTAAACCAAACTCTGTTATTTTGCTGAAATGTAGAAATTTTCACATTTATGACAGTGAATATTTTTCTTTTGTCTCCATCAGAGCCAAGAGAGATGGAATGCAAAAGAATAAGGCAACTTTATTAATCTAAAAAGAAAATAAGCCTGGAAGACATTAACGGTCTTGTCATATCACAGAAAATTAAACATTATGCTAAAGTTTAAGTGGCTGTTTTACTGTTCTGGATAGTAGCAACAAGTTAATAAAAATAAGAAGGAGAAAGAAAGATATGCAGCCATATGGGAATATTAAGGAATACGTTTCCCTTGCTAAAGTAAATAGTGGCTTAAAGATATGGTTTTTCCTCCTTCAGAGGCATATGGGCAGTTAAATACCTAAATACTTACAGAGAATCAGTGGGAAGTGGATACCTTCTTCTAGCATGTTCCTATAGAAATCTACCATATTTGAAATGTTTGCTGTTAACAAAAAAACACAGACAAGATTTGCATGGTCAAGCTTTAAACTGCTCCTCTGACCTTCCAAACAAACAAAAACCCCTAGTTTAGGGTTGACTACTGATAATGGGAGACTTTTGTTGTGGTAGAAATTGGCCTAGTAATTTGCTTATAAAATGTCCTTGCTACAGTCCTAACTCCAAGACTTCATGAGAATCCTCATGAAGGACTATTTTGGGGGAAGGGTATTTTTTCATGAGTATGCAGAAAGAGAGAAACAGGCAGAACTTGTGCTGACTTCTCATTCTTTAAAAACAAAGCGTGTCAGAGTGTAGTTTAATTATCTGTGTATCTGAGTCCTGTGGAGAAGCCCATCCTTGTACAGAAAACTAAAAATATGCTTATCCTCCCACTGATTTCAGTCCAGCTTGATTAACAGCTAGCTATCTTTTTACGATATTTATCTTAGGAGATAAATGTAAATGTAGGAATATTTTCTTTTTCCTGAGTCAGGGCTAGAAAAACAGAATCAGAATTTAAGTTAGAAGAGTGCTCCAGAGGTCATCTAGTTGAATTCCCTGCTAAAACCGTGTCTAATTAATTCAAGGCCATCCCACACCTATAGTAATAAAAACCCAATCAAACAAGCAAGTAAGCAAACCACCTAAAATTTTATTAGAATTTCACATGCTCTAATGTGTGTCAACTGTCCCATTCCCATGCACGTCCAGAATAGTCTAGCTTCATCTTCTCTGTATCCTCTGGTCAAGTCTTTTAAACAGCAACAGGCCTCCAATTAGTATTTATTCTCCAGCATAAATAGGACGGATGCATTGTTAAGTCATGATCATCATGCCTACTGGGGCATCCAGATCCTCCTGTGAGGACGTGCTTTCCCAACCATACTGTTGCATGGGGTTATTCTATTGTACTGCGTCTGGCTGGGATGGAGTTAACTTTTTACATAGCAGCCCCTATGGTGCTGTGTTTTGGCTTCATGGATAAAACAGTGTTGGTAGCATACCAACTGTTTTGGCAGTTGCTGAACCATTCTTGCAAGGCATCAAGGGTCTCTCTTCTTCCTACTCTGCTCCCTCTTACTCTTCCAAGAATCAGCTGAAGGTGGTCAAGAAGCAGGAAAGGGACACATCCAGGACAATTGGCCTGAATTAGCCAAATGGTGATTCTATATTATATAGTATTGTGTTTAGCAATAAAAACTGGGGTAGAGGTTATGTTATTCCCAAAGTGGCTGTTTGGAGACTGGCTGGGCATCAGGCTGCCTCTGGGTGGCGCTGAGACATTTTCTTTCCTTTGCTTTTTTTCTTTCTTTCACCTATTAAATTGTCATTATCTTGACCCATGAGTTTTCCAGCTTTCCAATTTTGGGCAGCTTTGTCTAGTGGAGGGTGTCCCTGCCCATGGCAGGGGGATTGGAACTACTTGATCTTTGAGATCCTTTCCAACCCAAACCATTCAATGATTCTATGATTTTATGATTATTCCTATTTTATCCCCTGTCCTGCTGTGGGGTGGGAGTTGAGCAAACAGCTGTGCAGATACTTGACAGCTGGCTGGAGTCAACCCACCATAGTCATCCCAAGTGCACCTTGCACTTGCTCTTGTTGAACTTCATGAGGAAGTGCATGAAGCCTACTTCTGTCCAGGTCTCTCAGAATAACATCCCTGCCCAGCAGATATATGTGGCTGTCAACCCTGATGACTAATTCTAAAACTCAGGTTAAGATAGATTTGTATGATCAAACTTGTTTTTAACAACTTTTTGCAAATAAATTTTTCAAAAAAGATCAATAATTTACTGAAAGGCACATAAAATGTGTCCAGTAAAAGAAAAATGTGGAAACATCTGAAATCATTGCTGAACAGGTGAGATACATAGTTTAAACAATAATAAGAGTAACACCCTTGAGGTAATAAACTAATCAATTTTCTTAAGGATATAAATTCTTTTCATTAACCACCTTAAATCAATACCTACAAATGTTGCCTGAAGTCAACATTGAAATAGGTCATGAACATGAAATAGAAATTTTATACATTTAATTATTTTAAAGTTGGGTTCTTTCAGGTGAGTCACCTCAGTTATAAAGGTATCTGAGAATTACTCCCTAATTAAGTAATGGTGTTAAAGGGTTTAATATGTATGGCGGGTGTGACTTGGACTGATGGTTCCTTTCTGAATACAGGAAGGCAGAAAACTGGCACTCTAACAATTAAAAATTTTTTTTTTTGCTTTGAACAGCTAATTGCATCTGGTAGAAAGAAATACATGGAAAAGTTATTCTTCAAAACCTTTGTTTTTAGCAGGTGGCATGGTGGTTTGAAGAATGTTGTCACTTGAAGAATGTTTGCACAGTAGCATGTGATTGCTGTTTTGATAGAAAATGCTCTCTAGTTTTACCACTAATATAATCACTGCTTTGGACCATTCTCTAATAAATGTAACTAAAAACTAATATAGCATGAATTGCAAAACAACCCACATGATAATGGGAAATCCAATGCAGTTTAACTTTAAAAAGAATTTTTGTTTTCTTGAATAATATGGAACAAATTCTGCATGCATTATACACAGCTTCAGGCTCAGAAATGCTGTCCCTTTGCATGTCAGGTTTGCCAGGTTGCAACAGCAATGGCTGGGAGAAAAAAAGGATTGCAGCATATGAAAAATTAAAGTGATGTTTATTCTGGAACTGTGCTGGAGGCATTTTTGTCTGGTTTAGAGGATATTAAAAAACTTAGTGCATCCCTAGGTATTAAACCAGCTCTTAAATGTGACCTGTCAAGCTGTAGTCCGTGCTGCCACTTTCTTAGTTGGAGCCTCATTGCCCGTGTTCATGATCCTCTTTCTCTACCCAGAGTTTTTTATCTCGTAACTGGGAGTCAGTGTGGCTGTAGAAACCTGTCCAATGTGCTACAGATAGAGTTGATGGCTGAAGTTGATAGTTCTGCAGTTTATCTGTAACTGATACCCAAGTAGGCTATGATATAGACGGCTGGAATACAGATAATACCTGCTCTGGTCTTGCCTTCTGCTGCACTGAAGCTATACTCTCTAGATATAAATTTTTCAGAGCAGTACTATGACTTGCAAGAAAAGGTTAATTGTAAATTACAAATTATTTTGTGTTTAGTGGTAAATGGCAATGATTATTAATGCAAGATAGGTCTATGACTGGTTCAAATACCACCAGAGTTGTGTTTCACTATTATCCACAACTTCCACTTGCAAATAATGCAACATGAACACAGCCACCTATCCCTACAGAGTGTGATCCCTGCTCTAGTGATGTACCAAAAATATATAAACACTTATCTCACTCATCCCAGAGGGGATTTATTTAGAACCTAGAGTGAATTCCCTTCTAAACATTGCCAGAGCTTTAACTGAAGCTCTGTTAGCTCCAGCTCTGAGCAGATATGAGGCACCTCAAACGGGTACACACACATTTACACATTTCAAACTTGGAACAAATTAAATTTCAGTGAGAGATAAGAGCAGGATTGACTGGGTTCCTTTATGTTATCTATGCTTTACTTACAGAATTGAGATGATTTGGCAGTCTTATGGAAGCTTATCTGCTAAAAGATTAGTGTTCAGACATTACAAGGAAGACAAAGTGAAACTCAGAGTATTTTAACCGTTTTGCTTGTTTCACCAAAATTGGATTATTTATTTCCTTACTTACTGACTGTTGGCTCTTAAGGTTTTTGGACACCTTATTATATATTTAGCTTCTCTGTAAAAACCTTAGCTGTATAATTTAAGGGTTTTCCTAAGAACATGGAGTACCACATGTGATCCTACAACAATCAAGAAATGTTCTCATTTAGAAAGGAATAAAGTGATCTTGAATCAGAGTTCAATCTTTTAGTTATGTTGAAGCTTTCAATGTAGAGTAGAGCATTCTAAGACAAATCTCTAGATTTGAGAGATGGCATAGTGCATTAATCATCACCAACCTTAGTAAAACTCCAGAAGAATTCCGTGACAATTCCTATAAGAGAAGAATGTGGTAAGTTCCTTTTATCATTTTGGATCTTTATTCAGCACTTCTTTTGGGGCTAAGTTGATAAGATAGCAGGCTATTTGCTTTATTCCTCCCTCACAAAAGATACAGTGCAAGCTTCAAAGTATTCTCATCTTCTTACATACTGAAGGCATTTACTTTGTCCCTTTTTTCCTACAATTGTACATACTGGGTTCTTTTCAAAATTTATTTCATTATGCATAGCTTTTAAAGCTTTTAATATCTATCAATTGATTTTTGTTTCCCTTTCTTTTTAAGTGTACCAATGCTAATAACTTTTCTCTTTATTGCAGCTTTCAAGCTTCTTAGACCATTTGACTATTTACTTTTCCCACCATACTATATCATAAAATATCAGATGAACTCATTCTTTATGATCTTCATTACATCTGAATCTTCTACCAGGACTGTTATTAAATCTCTACCTTCCATTTTCTTCCAGGAGTAGGCTAACACTTTACAGTCACTTTAATTAGAACATGATGTAAATGCATAATTAATGCACTGGCTATATATCCTCTTCAGATCAAAGCTAACAAATACATATTCATGGATAGATGGTCCTGGAAGATAATGACTGGTCCTCACAAAACACTGCATTAGGTAAAGGGAGAGTATAGCACCTCAAAAGGCCAGTTTTTTGTGCTGTTATCTGTTCCATTGTGCCTCTAGTAAGAGTCTCTGAAGAATCATTTGAACCTTTCATTCAAGGTGACAGTCTCTTGATATTGGAAGGTCAGGCAGTGACGCTCATCTAAAGAAAGCTACAGAGCAGCATAGTGATTAGCTGACGGTACATTTGTTGTCATACTGCAGCATGCATAGTGGGCCTGCTAATTAAAAGATCTCACCCATCTTTGCTTTTCTGTCCAAAATGAAACCAACATGGAAATTAGATTAGCAAGTCCACTTAGTTTTAAATTAGAAAAGTATAATGGCTTGTTTCACATATCCCTCAGTAGGTTACCTCTGTTATCATGGACTTAATTACTTCCCAGTATGGGCAGAAGCAATTGGAGGCAAGAATAGAGTGGAAATGTACAAAACTTTATTGCTTCCATGTATTCTTTCTCCAGGGACACATATGCAGATGCCAGTGTGGACTCTGCAGGAGGGAGCAGTTTGGAGAAGACTAGGATATATCACACACAGAGGTGCAAATGCCACTAGAAGTGTGCCATGTGTCATTACCAGTAATTTCAACAATGGGAGAAGAAACAGAATGAAAACAGTGAGATTCTGCAGTCCGCTGCATGGCTCAACTAGGGAAAAGGAATTGCACTCGAATACTTCAGACATGAGAAAAAAAGGAGGAAAAAATTTGACCCAATGTAGACATCTGCAATCTAGACTAGGAATCTCTCTAAACAGTTACTGTAAGGACAAAGATACTTCAAACGTGAAATTCATTTCATGCTGTTGCAGGAGACACAGGTCAGAGGAACTTTACTTTAGGATTGTCAATTTTTCCCAATGGACTATAAAAGTAGTTCAGATGACTAGCTCAGGTAGAGATGATGACTTCATTGCAGACATCTAAAGTTGGAAAAGAAAATTCCATTTGTGATAAATAAAATGTCTTATAACGGAGTTACATGGACTCTTCATGGCTACAACAATGTCTATATTTTCTATAGAGATGTCCTGTTTTCGGCTGGGATAGAGTTAATTTTCTTCCTAGCAGCTGGTATAGCACCATGTTTTGGATTCAGGATGAAAGTAATACTGATGACACACTGATAATTTTAGTTGTTGCCAAGCAGTCAAGGACTTTTTGACTTCTTATACTGTCTTGGCAAGGAGAAAGTACAGGGCACCCAAGAATCTGGCAGGGGACACCGCCAGGACAGGTGATCCAAACTGACCAAAGGGATATTCCATACCATATGACATCATGTTCTGTATATAACTGGGGTTTGGTTGGGAGGTGGAGCAGCTTAGGAGCTAGCTGAGTATCAGTTTCAGATGTTGAGAAATTGTGCTGTTCATCACTTGTTTTGTGTATTCTATTGTTATTACTTCTTTTTGTTTGGTTTGGTTTGGTTTTTTTCCTGTTCTATTAAACTGCCTTTATCTCAATGTATGCATGAGTCTTACTTTCTATTTTCTTTTTTATTCTCTCTCCAATTCCACTCTGGGGTGGGGAGTGAACGAATGTCTGTGTGGCTGTTTTAGTTGCCAGCTGTGTTGAACCACAAGAGGAGAGTAGTGGAAAATATACATGTGGGAAATCAAGATTTGTATTTCTTTGTGGCAATTATGCATAGGTGACATACTAAGATAATACTGGGAATACTTGTTTAACATTATTTAATGAAAATCTGGCAAGTAATTCCTAATTTATAGAAAATCAAACATGAGAACTTGCAGTGTAAGTTGGCACTTGAACAAGCTGAAAAAAAGAAAAAAATAAACAAACTGAATTGTCATATATCCTGTATTTCTTACATAATGAACTTCTGGTATTTCTGAGAAGTACAGAAGATGGCTCAGGAGACAAAAATTTCATTATGAGTTTCCCTTATTCAGACAATATTGAGACAAAATAGAAATTTAAAAAGAAGCTGAAATTGTAGGATTTAGGTTTTGTAATGAAACAAAAAGTAAAAAAGTCAAAGCATATCTGTAGCAGTGAAAACTGATGAAGGAAAATGAAGTACGGGAAACAGAATAAGATGACAAAATGTAGAGATGCTCATAGGTTTGCCAAAAAAAAAAAGAAATACAAAAAGAAGTAAAAGCTTGTAATAGAAACATTAAAGGCAGTATAACATAAAAGGTATAAAAGATAAAACTATGATACCTGCCTCTCTCCAATATGCCTCACTGAGTTCAGTAACTGTCCCAGATACTCAGCATGTGCTTAGCATTTTACTCATGCATAAGGTAGGCTCATTCTCCATCTACCATGAAACTTCATAGTATTCTGTTAATATCATATACTTTTGTGATTCCACACCAAAAAAAAACAATTACATGTGAGTTGATTGGCATAATATATCAGCCTAGGGTTTTAATAGAGAAGGGGAAGATACGGGAAAATAAAGTAATGAAGCTAATTATTTGTATATTAGCATAGATAGAAAACAGCTGGGAAGGGGACATTATTGGCGAAGATTTAGCATCACTCTGTTGTTGGGTGAGACTAGTAGAAATTAAATCAGTAGCCCACTTTCTATTGAGGAGATAGAGATCGTGGTTTAGGATTCAGAGTTGAGTCCAACATTGCTTGGATTTAGACACACAGCATAGAGCCAGGACAGACTGCTTTACAGAAAATAAAAATTGCAGAAGTCTTAGGCTGTGCTCTCCAGCTGTAAGAATCCCGTCATTCCCCCTGAAAGGAAAAAAACAAAGCTATTTTTCATAACTGCGGAAGAACTGGTGACATTTTCAGATATTGACAAAAATACCTTTCCATAATAATTCACATTTCAGTTTAAATGTGTTCTGCTGTTATTCTGATGTTAGGTATACAAATGCTATTTCTAACTTGTAGTCACATGCTTTTAATTCAGGTTTCTTGCAGTTAAATTTTATAACCAGTTTTAAGCACTTACACAATTCCCAGGTATAACAGAACACGCAATTGGTTGAAATTACATCAGTTTAAAAACTCAACTTTTAGAAACATAAGTTATAATAATAAAGTGAGAGCTGTTTCCTGGAAAGTCTGACCTAACGTGTGTGAATAGCTGTAATGTCTTTTAAAAATGAGTAATGTGCCAAGCTCACCAATGTATCACATTTGTTTGCACAACAGTAAATGGTGGTGGACACTTCTATTAGCAAAAAACTATTAGATTGTCCAGGCTGTAAAATGCAACTCTTAATCAATGTCTGTAAACAAATTCATCAAAAATAATGAAAAAGAAAGTCTAGCTAGGTCAAATAAGAAGTCTGGCTGTCTTCCAGTTAAAGTTTTACAAGGACATAAGAAATAAATCCACTCCCTCCCATTTATGAAGCCTCAATGAGAAGCAGCAGCAGAATACCAACCATCCTTGTCAAGAGGCAAATACTTCCTATGAGATGACTAATGTTTCTGGCAGAGAAATATGTATTTGTTGAATTAGCTTCAATAAAAGGACATTTACATAAAACCATATTAATTTCAGCAGGGTGTTTAATATTTCTGCTTTTGCTTTATCCATCTGACAAAACAGAGATAACGTGTAATGAAAATGTGTATTGAAGTTGTTATTCAGTCTTGGAATCAGAGTAATATTAACCAAGTTTAGCGCAAATGTTTCACTTTATACATAGCTCCTTGATGGAATTACAGTCTTGCTATGAACAGTTGAGGGCACATTATTCTGTACTTTAAGTTAAAATGGCCGAAAACTTACAGCTTGCAAGTATAAGAAAAATTAAACTTTACATGTCTAATACTTACAGAGAGCTGTAATTCACTAGCTTCCCTACCCCCTGGGTACTGCTGCTGTCAATTATAAGCATTTCTGAAGTGTAAAACAAACACAGGAACACTTTGTTCCTCTAGTACTGTCTGTTTAACCATCTGAGTAATTCCCACATCACTCTACGACACTCTAAGGGGACACATTGGATTGGTTTTAGAAGTAGAGAACAACCATATGACTCTGTGTGAAGCCTAAAAGTTTAATTTCTATTCCTGCAGTCCTGCTTGAGTATCTCTAATGCCTTGCTAAAGTTTTCTAGACATGTTTTTCAATTTTTCTTGAGGCAACTTCTGTAGTTTCTCTGAACATAAGAAAATTCTTGCAAACACAACTCTGTTGGTAGGTAGAGCGATTTACAAGAGCTTAATTTCACATATTTCATATATAACTTTGATAGAACAGAAGGAATCAGCTGTTTTTGGGGGTGCAAAAATAACCAACACCCTCTCCAAATGGACTCTTTCCTGCCCTCATCTGTTTTCTCATATTTACAAAGCATGAGACAAATCTTCAGCCACAATCAAGGAATCAGTTGGTGATATGCAGGTGATAAACAGATGCCAGAAAACACTCCACATAAAAGCTTTTCCTGATTCAAATCAGAGCTATTTAATAACCTCGTATTAATTGCTACTTGTAAAAGTGGTAATTAATACGAGGTTATTAATTACCACTTGTAAAAGTGGTAATTAACAGCTATATCTGTGTTGAAGAAGAGTTCTGGATGTACTTTCTTTTGACTGGTCCAGGCTCCTACACTCATAGCTGACATCCAAACTGTAGTGCTACATCCAAACTGTGGGGCAGGACAGTGTTCTATGGAGTCCCCTGCACTTCTGATCCCTCACCTTTGTTTGAAATAGAGAACCTGTCAGAGTGCACTTGCTGCCATATACTTGGGTTTTCATCCAACAGAAACCAGGGTGCTGGAGAAAAGGAGGAAAAGGGTGAGCAAACCTCAAAGCCAGGATGGTAAACTCCCGGGTCTCATCCCAACAATTAGTCAGGATATATGTGGTGTTTATTTCCAGGACCGGAGGCTGGGAAGTGTTTTCAAGTTTGGTGGTTAACTATTGCATCAAAGTTTTTTCTGTCCTTTCTAAACTGCCAGATAACTCCTCTTCTTTACATAGGCACTAGTATACCAATGTATGCCTGAGATGCAATGAAGCTACTCACCACTGCTATCTGTCTTAGCTTCTTCAGGGCAGAAACAGATACATCAAAGATGGATATCAGAGGCAATTGCTAGTGATGTTCTAACCAGAGTCTCATCTCTACAGTGACTTTTCACTGCCTACTCAGGAAGTAAAAGTTCCTCAGCAATGCGACACTTTCTTTCTAGCCTGTCTTTTTTGAACTCTGAATTTTCTGTCTCAATCATGTCTCTGAATTTCTAGTACGTGCAGAAATACATCCCCTTTAATGCTAAAATACCACATATAATCAGCCTATTAAAAAGACAGAGTAAATACAGGTTCATAGATCTGAAGAAATTAGTTCCATGTTTGAGCAAATTACTTCTATATTTTTTGCTCTTTCTGCAATGTCTCCCACTAACAAGCCTAAACTAATACACAGGTGAATGTTCCCAGGAGTTTAGAGGAACTATTAGTGTTAGACAAACTAGCATGCTAAAGCTTCTGTGTGTTGTGTACTCTATGAAGTGATAGTTGTTCCTGTACACTGGATTTTCCAATATGTCAATAAAAATGGAGCCTCTGTGGGTGGCACAGGAAGACATAGGTGTAAATGGCCTTTTAAGATCCAAATGCCTTGCCTATTAAGACAAACATCTTGTAATGTTTACAACAATTGAGTTTGTTTTAAAATTAAGACAATATGACATTCTAACATATATAAACAAATTTAAATATTTTTATTTAAAATTGTGGCATCACAACTGAAAATAGCAATTCTGTCTGTTCTAGGGGGTCGTCTTGCTTTTACAGTGTCATCTCTTTGGATACTTAGTGCATTATTCTGTATACAACCATGTATGTATACAATAGTAAAATTAATACAGTTATGACAATACTGAGTACCATGAAAATACTAAGAAGTGGTAATACTGAGATCAAGCTACACAAAGCACATATATGTTCATATTGGCTTTTCTAATTGTGATGAGTTTGATATATCCATCATTATAAACTTCACCAGCCACCACAAAATACAAAGAATTTGCAAATATCAAAGCACATTTGTTACATTTGCTTTTGCAGAAGCAGATTGTGATTTTTTTATACCTTAGAATGCTCCCTTGACACAAAATAGCAGTGAGACCATTTGAATCATTTTATTATTTAAGTAGTAGATGTTGTTCAAAATGCTGGTGGTTTGGGAAGTATCAAGCCTCATGCACTTTTAATTTCTCTAGTGCAATGTCTTTAGCTTTCTATTTTTCAAACAGTATATATAGGAAAGCTGCAAAGGCAATAGTTAAAAATTTGTTTGAAGCTACTGTAGGCAGAAGAAAACGGGCAAAAAGCTTTTCAAACATTTCTGTGTCCTACTTAATTTCTCAGAATTACAATGGAGGATTACTAACCAGTTGATAAATTATCAAATTTTCAATAGACATTTTTTGCACAGTTGCCTTTCATCCATTATCCTAGGTTGATTTTTCTGTAGAATCATTTAGCTTAAATTATAATGCACTGTTATCTGAAGAGACTAATCTCGTCTTCTTGCAAAGCAGTTTTAAACACTGCAGAGACATGACTGTGGTGGTTTGACCCTGGCTGGAGGCAAGATGCCTACCAAAGCCACTCTATCACTCCCCTTTTCATCTGGACAGGGGAGAAAATATATAATGAGAGTCTTAGGAGTTGAGGTAAGGACAGTGAGAGATCATTGCACAATTAGTGTCATGGGCAAAACAGACTCAATGTGGACTAAAAAGAAAGAAAAATACCCCATCTAATTTATTACACACACAGATAAACCAGAGTCGGATAATGAGAAGTACAACCAGATCTTAAAATATCTCCCTCCACCCCTGTCTTCTTAGCAGACTTCACTTTAGTGCTGATTTCGCTCCCTTCTTCCCCCCACACTGTGGAACGTGAAAGGGCAGGGACTGGGGGAATGGGGGTTTTGGTCAGTTCCTCATGAGTTGTTTTCCTTCTTAGCTGGGCAGGCTAAGTATTTCTCACATCCTTCCCCTGCTCCAGCATGGGGTGCCACTCACAGGAGACAGTCCTTCATGAACTTCTCCAATGTAAGTCCTTTCCCAGGGAGCTTCAGCTCCTCACCAGCTGCCCCAGCATGGGTCACTGCTATGGGATGCAGTCATAAATCACAGAATATCTCCCAGTCTCAGGCCCAGACTGCTCCAGCCTGGTCCCTGCCAGAGTCACAAGCCCCGCCCCCAGCAAACCTGCTCCAGCATGGTCCTCTCTCTCTCTCTCTCTCCATAGGCTGCAGGTCCTGCCAGGAGTTTGCTCTGACATGAGTCACAGCATCTTCCATGTCTCTACCTGTTCCAGCATGGGGTCTCTGTTCCCCATCCTCTTCCATGGGCTGCGGGGGGACAGCCTGCTTCACCATGGTCTTCTCCATGGGCTGAAGTGGAATCTCTCTCTGGTTCATCTCCTCTCCACCTTCTTCACTGACCTTGGTGTCTTGCACAGTTTCTTACATCTTCTCACTCCTTTCTCTGGTGGTAAAAAGCAGCCGTTTGTCCTTTCTTTTCTCCTAGATGTGATTCCCAGAGGCTCCATGACCATTGCTGAATGGCTCAGCCTTCATCACGAGCAGGTCCAGCTTTGAGCCTGGCTGGTGTTTGCTCTGTCAGGCCCAGGGGAAGCTTCTCACTATGTCTTGCAGAAGCCACCCCACAATGTCCCTGCCCTGCCACTGGAACCCTCTGGATTAGGACGCGGGGAACACTCGACAGAACCCCACCATGCAGAACCACAACAATGACCATTCTAATCTCTTAATATACAGGGTGCCAAGAGTAGAAATTCAAAGACTAAATAACTTTACAGGTAAACTCCGGGACTGTGGGTAAAGATGACACAGACTCAGCCTTCCATGGCTTTCTTTGTGTTCCTCCCCAGACTGCAGCTACAAAAGAAATATTTGGGTCTCTGGAAAAATACTGAAGAAAATTAGATGTCATCAGAACAACCAGTATCACAGACCGAGATTTTTATTGATGAAGCCCAATTAGAAGCCTCTCTCAGATGAGGCACTGTACATAGAAATACAGAAAACATGGAAAAAACTTATTAAGCATATGCCACTTGCATATATTATATATCTCTACATGTCTTCGAATGCTTATGTGGAAAACCATTTGTAGATTCAGACCATGAAGCTGGCTAGTGTGTGAAGCAAAAGACAGAATTTGACATAATGGCTCACCAGTGCACAGCAGTACAACATTCCTGAGCAAGCTTACTACAGGTTTTTATTCGTATTAGCTTGGTTTTTGCAGTGGCAACCTAATGTTCCATGCCATGGGGAAAAAAAAAAATGAAATATATCTAGCATGTGTAGCAGTGGAAAAAGAAGAAAAGAACATCATCTTTTGAGGAAGGATTATGGTAAAAATATTCTTCCATTTTCTGAGGGATTTTTATACAGCCATTTTAAAGTGACAATAATTAAATATTAGCAACAATGAAGTGTATATATGGCTGTAATAATGGACCATTACCTACAGGATCTTCCCTGCATCTTCTTTATATAGGTGTGACTCCTCTAAATGGTTCCCTAATGTTTGAAGAATTAACTTTTCTTCATCTTTTGGGATAGGTTTTTCATTCATTAAAACCAGTCCTAAACCTGCCTTCTTCAGTGAGAGAAGGCCTGTGGTCCAATGCTTCAATATTAATTATTTGTTTTATAAAGTGTAAATTCAGAGATCTTTTCAGTATAGTCATTTTAGAGCAGGTTGATAAGATGTAAAGTCTTTTTGAAAAAAATCAATGCAAATTAAAAGATAAGTGGAACCTACTGTCTCTTTTCTTAACTAGAAGTGGCTGTTGTCAAATAAGAGAAGGTACCTAATTAAATTTATTTTTAGAAGTCTCCTTATGAAAGGAAGAAAAGAGAATGAAGAAAGAAAAAAATGGAAGACTATATAGTAGTGGTGAGAGAGAAATCTTAGAGAAATATCTTATTTGTTAAATTAAACACTTACATTAGTATGGAGCAGACTGTCGAATACGAAATGCTGAAGCCAAGATGGTCAAGGAAGTGCTATGTGCATCAATTAGTTGTGTCACGTAGTAGACATTAGAAAAATTAGATCCATTGAGTCCCAAAGACAGATGTCAATAACAGATAAAACTGGTGGAAAGAGAAGAAAAATGCAGATAAGTCTTTGTTGGCATAATGCCACTGACTTTAATAAAGCTACTAAGGTTATGAATTTAGGCCCTGGAGATCTATTTAGGTCATATCTGAAACAGAGTTAAGTATCTCTAGAAATAACTTAGGTACTTTGAAATAGAGGGCTGGCTAAGGAGATACCAGTAGTTGTTGAACATTTTAAAACAACAGAAACAGAAAGAAAAAAAAAAAATCAATAAAGCCTCATATGAAAGGTGATTTAAAAAAAGAAATTGGTAGGCTATGTTTTGCTGCAGTAACTCTAACATGACGTTTTATGCTTGCACTAATCTTTTTTTTTCTAAACTATCCTCCAAAAACATTCTTAGCCAGGCCAGCACTTTCTAAAATGTTCAATTTTTTTTCTCTATAGTTTTTCTAAGCAGTGTGCAGCTAGAAAGCTGCTATTCTTTTTTTCTTTTCTTTTTGATGCAACTGTTTACCAAAAGCCCAGGCCATGGCCTGTCGTCTCAGCAGAGGTGCTGCCAACGGAGTTGGGCATGTCCTGTGGCTGCCCGTTTTGCTTTCATGGACTCTTCAATGCCGTGTACACTGGAGAGTGGCATGGCAGCAGGAGAGGCACCTTCCTCCCTGCTCTTGGGTGCTCGTGGCCATCACCAACCCCTTGCCACCCATGAGAAGGTACCTGTGAAAGGTGTGCCTCACAGCAGAAAGCCTTGTCCAGAAGCAGCTAATACCTGCTGTGTGGCAAATAAGATGGGCTAGAGCGTTCTTGAGCAAACTGGTGGTTCCAGGAGAATACACCTGCTAGTGGTAGATACCTTGCCCAGGGCATGATCTAAAAGAACTGTTCTCAGCAGGTATTTGCAAAGGATCACCATTTTGCAAGAAGGGACCTTTCTTCTCAACAGGAATTTGCATTGCAGCTCAGTATTTTTCTTGACACTTGGAAGGACACAGTGAGCAAACCAAGACTTGTGTACAAGACCTCAAAATTCTACACTTAGTTATATTTTCTGCATCATCTTTCTTCAAGAGTTTAATTTACAGGCTTTGTTCATCAATATTAGGCTTGCCTTTATTCTTTTTTTTCCTTTTCTTTATTTTTCTTTCTGTTTCTGTTTAAGAACCTTTTTAGAGAGGAGGAAGTATAGGTACAATCACTTTAAAACCCTGTTTCTGGATCCAGCTAAAAAATGCCCAGGTATCCAGTGAGAGAAAGGGCTCTGCAGTTTGTAAGCAGGATACTACCATGGACCTCAGCAGAATGAGTCTTGTTCAAAACTCCTGTTGACTTCAGTGAAGAAATATCTGGAACTCAAAGGACTTTGATGCTTTCCATCCTACAGGAAAGTCACACAAGCCAAGAGCTGACAGCATTGTGGTTTTCTAAGTTGTTTGGGGTTCCAAGTTTTGCACACTGTATAAATATTGTTCACCCCTAATATTACTTACAACTTTGAAGAGCTCTTGTGAGCTGCTAGGCATACAAGAGAATGCTCTTGAGTTCACAGGAATAAGGGACAGTGAGGGTAAGGCACAAAAGAATATTCCTTTTCCTGTAGAATTCTTTTGGTTTCTAGGTCTCTCTTATCTTGTTATAGAAGAATGTCAAGGAGAATTGAAATATGTGTTCCATGCAAGACAATCCTATCACTCTTCTGTATCAAATTTAATTTTAGGACCCTGGCGTTTTTATGATTAAATAATTTGTCAAACTTTGTGAGTTTATCCCATGCAGATTCAAATGATTTCATACCATTTCTATAATGGGATACCAATGAATAAATTAATTTTATCATAGATTTTTATGATGTAGTCCTTAAACGATAGCATTTGCACATCCAATACATAGTCTGCATCCGATATGTCTATATAAGCAGGTTAATGGACTCATGAGCTCCAAAGAAAGAGTCCACCTTCTGCATGGTTTTTTGACAGTCACAGAATCACAGAATGTTAGGGGTTGGAAGGGTCCTTCCAAGATCATCAAGTCTAACCCCCCTGCCAGAGCAGGATCACCTAGACTAAATTGCCCCGGAATTCATCCAGGTGGGTTTAAATGTCTCCAGAGAAGGAGACTCCACAGCCTCTCTGGGCAGCCTGTCCCAGGGTTCTGTCACCCTCACAGTGAAAACGTTTCTCCTTATATTCACATGGAACTTCCTATGCTCCAACTTGCTCCCATTGCCCCTTGTCCTATCACTGGCCATCACTGAGAAGAGCTTGGCTCCATTCTGACTCTCGCCCATTACATATTTATAAACATAATGATGTCACCCCTCGGTCTCCTCTTATCCAAGTTAAACAGACCCAGTGCCCTCAGCCTGGAAGAGGTTGGAAGAAGTTCCATTCTCTTAATCACCTTGGTGGCCCTGCACTGGACTCTTTCAAGTAGTTCCCTGTCCTTGAACTGAGAGACCCAGAATTGGACACAATATTCCAGTTGCAGTCTCACCAGGTCAGAATCCTAAGTAACGCCACAGTGTGAAATTCTTTACAGATTTTCACTATGTGGATTATATTTCTTTTAATTAATGTTCTCTGTTATTTTAGTGCTTGTGGTCTCACCTACTTGTAACATATCAGTCACTCAGAGTTTTCAGCAATTTCCTCTCTGGGATAGAAGGGAAGGGAGCTGGCAAATGTGATCTTATTACAAGAACATCATGAGGTCTCTGCACGAGGACACAGTAAAATATAACATAGTTACACAGTAACAGAGACTTTATATGAATTCTCAAGCTGTGATGGTCATTATGCCTGCCATGACTGGTAAACTTCTCTGCTCTACCTAATGCTAACAATGCCAATACTTTTGTCCTCCTCAGTTACACGCAGCTACATGTTTCTGAAGGGACTGTACATTTACTTGGATGTGGGGCTGAGTGTAAGCCAAATAAGAGGATATAAAAGAGGAATATCTTCCACTAGAGGGGTCTGCCTGAATGGGAGGACAAAACACTCCGGAAGCTCTTGCTTATCAAGACCTTTTGTTATATTCTGAATAAAGGAAGAAAACAACAACAAAAACCCCAGTCATGTTTTTGGGTCTTTTCTTTGTTTTTGTTTCTCATAGTAGGAATCAATTCATCTTTTAAATTATATTTCAAATGAAAGCTTGCGTAGCAAAATGCATTACTTGGTGATAATATTTTTCATGCATAAATAAGCAGTGTGAAAATTAATCTTAAATTTGTTTTGAGTTAATAGTTTTAGAAAGTGAATAATTGATTGAGCTGTGAAACAGGATTAGCTGCATATTCAGTTCAAGAAAGTAGTTTTTGTTGTTTGACTTATCTATTCAAATTAAAAAGTTCTCTAATTTCTGCAACATTTCAACAGCTCTGATAGATACAGCAGCCTATTGCTTTACAGTTAAGGTGATAAAACAGTCCCTAGTCTTCATTCACGTCATACATGACAACCTGCGTTTTATGAGGTATGATACAAAATAAACCTGTTACTTCAATTCTTTTCCAGACAGGTGCTTATGACACTGAAGTCACTATGCAGATTAGCTGTGTGGAGTAAGGAAAAGTAACTTTTGTTGTTTTGAAACAGTATCAATTATTTTTGGTTGTTTTCTAGTGACTGTAATTTGAAAGATGGAAAAACCCCCAAACATTCAGCATTCAATTTCTCTATGCCACACAAAGTTACTCTGTGATATTCCTTCTTATCTGTCTCTTCTCAGCTGAAAAGTCCTGCTTTGTTTCATTGCTCCTATTATGGGAGGCATTTCATACAAGTAATCATCTCTATTGCTAATCCTCATAACTTCCATTTCTTTCTGGGAGTGAGGGGAATTAATAAAGCAGACCATGTTCAAACCAGAAGGAAATAGTCCAGATAAACAAATCCCAACATTCTATTTAAAAGACAGAAAGGAAAAAAACCTTTTGCCTCTAAATGCACCTCTCAGGCCTGAAATATTACCCAGCAATTGCAGAAATGGTAGTTTTATCAATTAAAACTAAAGCCCTCCTGTGAGTCAGACTTCAAAGTGACTCTTCAGGCTCCAGAGATGTAATTTTTTAACATGTGGGTGTATTCAACTTACTTAATTGTGCTCCTACATTGGACTGCTGCTGTGTGGCCAGCTGGAACTTCAGGAAAAAAACCCAAATTAATTAGTCTTTAATAATTTAGAAAACAAGTGCTATTCTTGTCCAGATCTCAAAATATTTTATAAATAAATCTTTTGCCTGCTAATTCCATTGCTACTGGACCAAGTGAAAGGTAGAATTTTTTCAACTTTTTGAAAAATTTGATTTTGCTGCTCTTTATTGATGATCATTGTGAAAGGTGTTTTTCATTTCCTAGTGTTCCTATTCTTTCTTTTTTCTTTTCCATTTTAGAATCAGCTCAGCTGCTGACTGTCTGAATAAGCCTTCTGCTAGAACAAGTGGGGTTTAATTCTTCTTTGGCTTAATAAGCAGAGAAGAGCCAATTAGACCCTAATAACAAATTAGGGTTGAATAGTTCAGAAGTGAAGTGCAAAGAAGTGTATTTCTCTGCAAACAGAAAGTACATCTGATGAAAGCCTTCTGACGCAGTAGCAGAGAAGCCTCTCTAAATACAGCAGAATTTTCCAGCAATATGAAACCTTTAGGTCTGGAGAAAACAAAGTTGCCTAAAAAAATCCCCAAATTTGACTGCTCAGTAGAAAAAACTCACCAAAAAACCAAACTAAACCAAAACCAACCTAAATCCCCTGAAAGCACAGGCATTTATTCACTCAGAAAAATTCTGGTCATCTTTCCGTTCTTTCACAGGCTGCTAGCATGTCATACCAGCATTAAACCTGTCATGCCTGACCTGACTGCTTTGCCTCTGAATGCAGGTGAAGGAACCTTAGCTGGAGGTGGACAGCAGTAGTAGCTTCTCTTCTCAACCCAATATTGATTCATCCAGCTTTAGACTCTTCCTAGGTCTGTATCTTCTTTTAATCCACTTCTTTTAATCCATATTGCCTTGCTTCAATTATTTTGAATTTTCTTTTGTGATGTGAGTGTATTAAAAGTAATACCTTCTAGGAAACCAGTATGTTTTCCTCCCAACAGTGCACACTGTTTCACCCAAGCCTTAGAAAGGGATTAATTAAATTTTGCATTTAAGCTTTAAAAAATCATCCTAGGCAATCACAGTATTGCCAAATGTCATGTCATCGATTTACAAGATGGTAGGTTCTCAATCGTTTTCTATATAAATGAACAGTAAAATAAAGGAGGGTGGGGGTCCTAAACACATTTTGCCACAATTTGTAGGTAGATTGCTGTTTTTAGAGAAACCTAAGACTATGAAAATATTTTTGCCTCGTATATAATAATCCATGGTTAATTTACAATATGCATCATTCCTTTTTTTGTGAGCAAGAGGGGTAAGCAGGTACAAAAATATCATCATGCTTTATCCAGATTTTCTAATGCAAACCTCAGGAAAATTTATCATTTGTAAAAGTGGGACAGCAGCACAGAGGAGAAGGCTCTTATAGGAGAACCTGAAGGACTTTGGCCTTCAAGCATCCAAGGGCAGGGCATTCAGCTAAGCTGTTGTTTAAAGCGTATCTTCAAGATGTTGTTGTGGTATATGTGAATACAAACCACAATGCTACAATGTCAGTGTACTTGTCCGAGCTTTTTGTAACTCCTAAATGAATAAAATTTCCCCAAGTATTAACCCATTATCAGTACAGGAAGCGACAAAATTCCTTATAAGTGGAATTGTCTTTTCTTAGACAATGTGAAGAGACTGGTTCTCATGAAATGAACAAGTAGGTGTTCCAAATAATCCCACATGCTGTACTACATGTTTCTTACTGGGGAAAGGACTGGGGAAAGATGGCTGCCGAAAGCATCTTTTCAAAGACAAGAACTACGTATAGTTCTTGTAAATGTTATGATGTAAATGGTTGTTTGATTGACTTATAATTTGCTGCTTGCCTCTCTGACTTTTCATTAATGTTTCTTAAAAACTGAAGTTTGCTCGTGGTGAGGTTTTGAAAAAAAAATCTAGTTCTCAGCTGCTGTTATTTTCTGATTAAAATACCATTGTGATAATGTTATTTGCATAAATTTCCATGGAGGCCTTCCTAAGCTTTTCCTTTTATAAAGTAATAGGCAACTGTTCTATTGAAATTTAATATCAGTTTGAAGTATTGTTTAACATGTTTCTAGTTGCTGTGTTGGTGGGAATGCTGTTAGCAAATGCGTAAGCCTTTTCTAAAGGTTTTAGATATAGGGCAGTTTTGCCCAGTTTCAAAATAGTGTATGAAGATTTATTAAAAATACACTACCTTATTTCTATAGCAATTCCAGTGCTATAAATTTAATGCTTCTTTTTATATTGTGAAAGTACCTCCACCATGATTAGTAGACTAGCAATGCAATATGAATTGCACATAATAAAGATGACACTCCCATTTTTCTTTACCTGCTTCCATTTGTTGGAACAGCAAGGTGCTGGTTTTAAAGCTTGAAGCAAGATGGATATTTGAAACCACATAAGGCAGGATTATTTTATGTTTAATAAAAATGAGTAAGAACTGGACAAGAACTGTGGTTCTTGTTACACTTCCCCTCTTCAAGAGAAGCTGTCTCTAAGGATAAACCACTCTTCACTCCCCCCATCTTTCATAAATGTACTGAACCTGGCTGAGTGTGTGGGATTCGGGTGTTGTTTTAAGGTGCCTGACCTCTTGCTGTTCCCCAGCTGGCTTTAGAAAAAGCACTGGATTTTGTCCAAGCTGACAAAAAGTAAATCTACACAAATAAAACTGTCTTCTCTGTACTATGAGTTTGAGTCCCAGAGCCAAGCATAAGGTCTATTACTGTTTAGCTTCAACTTCACAACCTCTAGGATGCTTTAAGGTAGAAGTCTGACATATATGAAGTCTTTATACTTTTTTGAAGACTGCTGAAACAGTGAAAGATAAAAGTCGTGCTTCTGAAGCCATCATTTTTTGCTGAATCCCCAGTGCTTGTTTCTCTCTCTTGAATAGCGTCTACCTTTCCTGAGTGCTGGTGTTTTTCATGTAGAAGAAAAGGTAATTTTGAAGTATGTCTTGTGCTGAAATATACAATACAACAAAGTGCCCTTTACACGGGGAAAAAAAACCCCAGAGATTATGATCCTAAAGCACATATATATTTCTCTACCTATTCCTCTACTTCAAGAATATTTTATAATAGGCTACAGAAAATGCTCTGGTTAAAAAGTGAGAGATTTGCAAAGCTTCGATAAAGGTGGACATAGAATTGTAAATTAATTGCTAGCTACCAGACAATGGAGCTTTCTATTGCAGTACTCGGGATGCCATATTATTACATGCACACCAAGTCAGGCTGAACTTATTTTTACCATATATATTAGGTATGTGATATATTAAAAAATGTAATGAATAAAAATGGTTATTGCTGGTATACAATAAGAGTCATACCCTTGCAGACAATGCACATTATTTAGTAGTTCAGTGAGGTATCTAAAATTAAATGTAATGAGTTTAAAAATTGCAGAAGTGTAAAAGTAGCATAAAATATCTTCTCTTGTTACACTGAGTCAGAAAATTTGGTAGATTTTATGGAAGCCTGTACACAGGAGTTTTAGCCTGGTGATGCAAAAAGTATAGGAGAAAGATAAAACATGCTGGATATAAAATTTAAACTGATTGAACTCTCAAATATTTTTTCATAAAGCATAATGTAAATTATTAATGAATAATTTGGAATATTGGCCCTTTTTACATAGCAGACTCGAATCCAACCTCTGAATCTTGGGATGAGACTTAAGAGAGGAAATGTTGTCAGGAGAGTTATTATCTTTGATTTGAAAAGCTCATGTAACTGTAAGAGTGTGAGCTGGACTCTGTGGGAAGCATTTCCAGAGAACTAACAGAGACGCTGAAGAAATTCAATTGCAGATCTTTTTTTCCCAGGGGAGGGTTGAATTGACATTATAAAACACCAAACTTACTAACTTGCATTTCTTCTGGTTACGATTTTGACTTGTTTGTTGCTCTCACAGTTGAAAATAACACTTTTCACTTGTAAACAGAGCATATTTGCTCTGCTTGTTTCTGTAAAAAAAAAAAAGAATACATTGTGTATTTTCAGGAGTTGTTCATCAGTGTATGCAAAGTTGTTCCTCTTGAGAATGTACAAGTATTACATATTGCAAAAGCTATGTTTCATACACAAAACCTTTTAACATTTTTGGGTCAGAACAGCCCATTTCTAGCTAGTTTTCTATTCTTACCATTTTTACTATAAAGTCCACTTTCTACAAATTTTTAGTACTGTCTTTTTAAAAAACATTAGAACACTTTTCATTTAAAAAAGTTTCAAAACTGTCTCAGATTATATCTAGTGTCCTGGGTGATGCAGAAGAACAGGAACAGCAGTTTATGATTTGAAACAAGCACTTATTTATTCAGGAAGGTTGAATGAGACCTTAACACTTATGTGTATTGGTGTAAGGAACACTATAAATGGCCAGACAAATCAATTATGTTGACTTATTATTTCCCTATAAAGTTTAATCAGTCATGTTCAAATTCAGGAGACAGTTCAGTAATTACATCTTTTGGTGCAGTAACTTGGAAAACCTCATGCAGTTGTATGGATTTAGTATATGTACTTGATCAAAATGGGCTTCTGAAAATCTTTCATTCAGAAAAAAAAAAAATCTCTTTTCAGACTTTTAAATGACTCATCTACAAAATTCATGCAACATTTTATGCTGAGTTTTATTTTCCATTTCTTATGGCCTGCAAAGAGTCTCTGAATAGAATTTGAATGAGTGGGCCCCTCACTACAAGAAGGACTTCGAGATGCTTGAGCGTGCCCAGAGAAGGGCTACAAAGCTGGTGAAGTGTTTGAAAGACAAATCTTATGAAGAGTGGCTGAGGGAGCTGGGATTGTTTAGTCTAGAGAAAAGGAGACTGAGGGGAGACCTCATTGCTCTCTACAACTACCTAAAGGAACTCCTAGGCTATGACCTACCTGGAAAGGGAATTAGTGAAACAGTCAAATCAACAAGTGAAGAGGCTAGCTCTTAGATGCATTTTTAAAAGCTATGGTAGGACATTATGATCTTTGCCAAGAGAAAGTGATGATTCAAGAAATGGAATGCAACAGGATGAAGATCTGACCACCTGCTTTGGCTGAGTGGAGAGATAGAAAAGATTGTATTTAGCAATCCTCCAGGAAAAAAAAAAGAATAAAAAAGCAAAACTCAACAAGATTTAGACATATCTTGAAACTGAGGATTTTTTAGGGTCAAAACAAACAGATGCCTGGATTTATATGCCTGAGTGACAGATAACATAGCAGTTAGTAGGATCTACAGTATTGCAGTGTTGCTTTGGTGGACCCGAGAGCTGGCTCAGGGCAGAGGGAAGGAATCAAAAGCTTCGTTTAGTCAAATTCTGCATGAGCTAATAACTACAGACCTAGGAGAACGTATTGGAAAAAGAAGTCAGAATTTTGGTTGGGTTATTATTTCTGCACTGAAGTTGACCTTCAGCTATGGAACCTTTACAGACACTGATAATTATGAAATTATTTTTTAAAAATATTGTTATACCAGAGGAAAAAATACATGAAGAAATGAACAGGCCATCTCTTTGAGGTAAGAAAAACTAGTGAAGATTAAGAGAAAATAAAAACCAAGCAGAGAAAAGAGTTAGGAAAACAATGAATCTATGGGAGCAGAGGGAGTATAAAATAAGTGGACTACGAAAATACCAAATGAGTAATTCAATCAGCATTTTTCAGTGGTATATCAGTAATACTGGTCTCATTCTGTAGAGGAACACTGAGGTAAAATAAATGTTGGAGACATGATGGACTTCATGTAGCATGTCGATGGTGGAGTGAAGAACTGCTTTTAGTTCTTATGTCTCCCTGTGCTGCAATCTGTCCAAACAACAGTAGTACATCAAAAAACTATGGAAAACAGCCAGCGTAAAAATGTGTATTTTTAAGTCAAGAAAGGCAGAAGGGGTAAAAGATATTGGAGCTTCAAAGAAAAATAGTGAAATATTGAAGTAAGAAAAAATGTAATTTCAGTAGTGGCAACAGAAAATTACAGGATGATGTGTTTGCCATCAAACACTGAAGTATTAGGTTTTGCAGCCTATCATGACCTATAGTAACAGTGTTAGAGTTTAAGTGTGTTCCAGGAATTTGTTCCAGGTATATGCCATGGGAAGAGAAAAGTCGTTTTAATCTGAGACAATGACCCAACAGAAAGTTTTTAATAGATGTGAGCTTGGGGGGAGTGGGAAAGGTGAGTGGAAGGAAAAACATTATGGAAGCAGATAGGCAGGTAAGTGTGAATAGAGCATAGAAGCCCACACTAAGGTAGAGCTATAACATGGGAGAGAAAAATAAGCAAAGGCTAATAGTAATTGGGTAAGAAAACTCAGAGGAATAACTAATGGTGAAAGCTAGAAGTAGGATGCTTAAGAAATCAATGCAAGTAATTAAAAAATCCTAAAAAGGAAACTTACATCTGGTATACCTTATAGTTGCTTACAGAATACTCTGGAGCTGTTTAGATCGGGCCATTAAAAAAAAAAGGCAAAAAAAGGGGGAAAAAAACATGTTTGCAGTTGTTTGTGAGTTACTTGTGCCTTCCTACAAAACTGAAATTATAATGTTGAGGGATATTTTTTAGATTAATTATAGTATCTGTACATGTGCTTCACCTCTTCTGCCATAAAGAGAGGGGGGAGGTTTGGGAAGTGAGGCAATGAACTAAATACTCACATGTATTATTTTATGTGTTTGGAAAATTATTTCCATAGGGAGGAAGAACATAGCTATAGCTTTAATGTTCATTTAGTGATTTTGTCTTTATTTACTTTCAAGAAAGTGACATCCATATGTGTACATATATTTGAGTAATTATAAAGTTTACCAAGCTGGATCTCCCTGTTGCTGGAGAACTTGTCTTAGTTGAAAGAAATTATGTTTTATATGTTTTGACTATTGAGTGGGTTTCTGAAAGCATGTGTAACAAAACATTTGCAAAGTAAGAGGATGCTTCAGGATGTCCTATACTTGGGAATAAGCAAAGCAAAATGCAGCTTTGAATCAGTGAAACATTGGATATTTCCCTCCCTTTAAATTTTGCTTTGTCCACACTAATGGTTGACAAAGAATTAGAGAAATGCTGTTCTTTGTCACTGCTTATAAAATAGAGATAACTTTTTAATTACTTTTCTGTTAGTGAATTGAACACAGGGGATAGATTAAATTAAACTGATTGATTAAAAAAGTAGCCCTTTAAGCAACCTTCTATATAGGCCCTTTCTGTTGGTTGTCTTGATAATACTAGTTTTTCTTACATCTTTTCAATGTCAGAGAATTTAAGTGACACTTGAGAAGGAAAAAGTATTTGGAACAGAATAGCTAACAAACATAGAGAGCATCAAGGCAGTGATTGTTCAGGATAAGATGCAGTGAAGAGCATCAGACAGTTGTTAGAACAATGAGATCAGTATCTCCAGGGAAGTGGCAAGAAATTTTCAAATATTTCCAGTCTAAAAATCATTATTGTTGATTTATTAACTAAGAATATTATTATTGCAGGGAGAAAGCTGGTGTGAACTTGTGGAATAACGTGTTTAAAATTTACAAGCATCTTAGAATGTCAAAAAAATCAAACCCAACTTTGATAACTTCTTATGATTTTCTTCTGAAGATGCTATATGTATAAGATAAATAATGTTAATAGCACTTGGTTTTATAGAATCATATGACTCATCATCCCTTTCTCCATACATGTGATTTACAATTTCAGTTTTTACTGATGTCAATATTTAGTGGAAGCAGCCTGCAAGACTTACATACATACCAACCTGCCTCATTCATGTACATATGTTGAATACCCTACAGCTTTATGTAAAGGCACATAGGCATCTGTATCTAGGCTCTCAGTATTTTGTACAAGTGGTTTAATGGTAAGCAAAGCTGGAAAGAGTTGTGGGCGGGCTGGGTGGGAAGAGTACTGTGTAACTTGCACTTTGTGATGAAAGCATTGTGGCTTTAATCTAAACTCCTCTAAGTCCCATCCTTAACCAAGCTGTACCTAAAATGCAGCATAATGAAACGTGCTGAAGTTTGTTCTCTTTTTGTATGTTTTTGGTATTTATTCCATCCATTATTACCCTTACTCTATACAGTTTTTAGTCTACATATTGTAGAGTGCTGTGTACTGCTGCTTAGCTTGATGAATAAATTCTTAATTATCAAGGCGTGAAGCACCGGTTTGGTAGGAGAAACCATTGTTAAGTCATATAAATGACATTGTGTATTGAATGTTTATCTGCTCAGCCAGAAGCTTACGTGTTTCAGAGGTACCCATGCCTATCAAGGACTCTTGCTGTAACAATATCTCATTACCAAGAAAGCTACAAGTCAGTAATGCTTAAAAGAGATAGTGAAATCAGCACTTGTGTTTAATAGTGTTTCCAGGGAATATGTAAAAGAAATCAATTCTAAAGGTCTCCCAGCCTTTCAGAAATTTGAGGAGACAGTCTATAATTGAAAGATCTACGAAAGTACCCTGCCAGCTAGTTCTATTTCTCTGTCAGCTGAATGAATTACAAAGAATATTCTTTAGCTAAGAAAAAAGTACCAGGTTTTAAGAAGCATTATTTCTAATTATGTGCCTTCAAATGTAATGACTGAATTTAGTTAGAATACAATAACATTGTGTTCTCCTCTTTAGACTTATGTTGAGTCATTTCCAGACTGAATGATCCAGATACTTGACTTGTTCTTATGGTGCCTTTACATCAGAGTTTGAGCTGAGACAAGGGATGCACAGAAGCAGAGAATCTTTTAGGCATCTTCACTTTTTACATGCCAGTTGAACATCCTGGGGCACTCTCAGAGCACACAAACTAGATTCCTTTCTGAAGGATGCCAGATGTGCTCCAGAATTGCATCTAGTACAGTTGGAATTATTAGTGGACGTTCAACTTCCTGAAGTGGCTGAGAAATCCTAAAGGAAAAATCCACAGAGATGTGTATAAGGTGAATGTTGGTTCATTTTTTCCAGCTGTTTCACTGTATAAATCTAGTCCTGCATGTATGGTCTACTCGCTAATACAGACATAGCTTGGGTACCCTGAAGACTGACATGTTGTAAGGGCAGTTACATGCATGAAACAACAACTTTGTGAAGAGACGTCTCCATTAAGCGCAGTGTGCTGGAGTGTGCCTCAGTGTACAGCAGATAAACGTGGGATTCGGGTGCTCCTGCAGTCTAGTTGGGAGGATCAGCCCCATCAGAGTGACAGCAGGCTGATCTTGTTCATCTGTTACCACTGCTAGGGAAAAGGCTGCCTTCCAATGGGCTCTCCACCCTCTGCTGCCCCAGATAATGATCTCCCTGCTCACTCATGTCATTTCTGGAGCTGAGATTTAGCTTCACTTGGACCTTGGACCATTTCAGAATGTCTTCAAGAGATCTATATTTACTTTCATGAGCAATATAATGGAACTGAAAATAATGTTCAGTCCTGTTTTAACAGAAGTCTTCTGGACAGCTCCACTAGAAAGGCGCAAATTGTGGCAGGCATTCTTATCATTTAAATTTGGAATGAAGTGTTGGAGACTTGATTGAAATGCACAGGATTTTGATTCAACTATGGAAAAAAACAATAACTGAATTTTTACCTGCCTAATGTTGTATTTCCACTAATCCCCAAAAGGAAAGTTTGTGTGAAGTTACAGCCTTGCATTAAAGTGCTATGGATTTTACTGCCTTGCTAATGAAGGATAATGTACAATGCAAAAGACAGTTACGTTCCTAAAGTGCTCAACCCTCAAATGCACAGCTCTGCAGCATCCTGAATGTTTTATCAGCCTGTTTGCAAGCTTTCTTTAAACACTGCAAATTGATATTCCTGCTGAATTTCTTGTGCTGAAAGAAACGTATCCGTAGCTATTGGTCCTCTAGGGACCAGCATCAATCCAGACCTGTGTATTTGATGCAAAATAAAATTTATTCTAATGATTCACCTGCATTGAAATTTAATTATTTGAATCCTCCGTTTTTCTAATTCACTTGTGCTCATTAAACTAAGAGAAAAAGTAACTGACTACTTAGGCATCCTCTTTAGAAGACATGATGAGTTGCTCTTGAATACCAATAACTGAAAATATGATTTTGTAGGTTTTCTTACCTCTAAAGTATACTGTGAATGCTTCTTCTACCTCTGTAACACAGACAGTTAGGCTGTTCTGGAACACATGGATGATGTGTACCTTAATAAACTTTTCATAGTTTTTCTGCCTGCGGTGTGGTTTGTATCCATATCACGGATGGATTGGTGTGTATACTAATCCATGACAATTAGATTTGTCATGCTCTTTTTACAGTGCAATACTTTCCTAGAACTTTCATTAGGTACCTGGGAACCATCCTTGGACTTTCTTTATATTTTTTGGGCATTGGCATATAGAGAACCCAGAGTAAACCTGGGTGAGCGTGGGGAAGGAGTACAGGGTACAGCTGCCTCCAGTGTGAGTATAACTCAACCAGATCTGGTGGAAGCATGCTGATGATGGCATCTCAAGTTTGAAACATTTAAATGTAACTGGGGTGCACTGAACCTTCCTTCCATAGGTTCTGAGATACCCAATGGTTGTGCACCTCTCTCCATAGTTCTTTGTAATTTCTCCCCCACATTTTGTAATGCATTCCCAGAGATCTAACAGTGGGAGTAGCCATCCAATGTTCTTCACAGTACTGAAAATAAGCACGTGAATCACTGGTTCATCCTTGGTTAAGAGTTTAAATTCTCTTTACTGACTCTAACAGACCAGGGTGTCTAACTCAAACTTTGATGTTTAATTTTTAGATGTATAGGGTAGGATCATCATATATAATTTTAGGTACTGTATTTTCCTTACATTTAGTGTGTGAAAATATTTTGGTTTACTCAGCAAAGCTTATTTTATACTGCATTTCTCTCATAAATTCTGACACAAAAGTCATAATGCATCTTTTAAAAATTTACAGCAAGAAATATTCCTCTTTTTAAAATGTGAGAGATTTAAATTTAATGGGGTACAGAAATGAAAAATTCTCAGCTGAGATTTGAATTCAGAATGGAGAATGGTATAGAATGACAGAGGAGTTGTTCCATGTGAAACAGACGCTGCCAATGTCTTTTTCTTTTACGAAGAAGAGATGTAAAAGTCTAGAAATCCATGGCAGCACAGGCATAGTGGGTTGGCAGTCATTCTTTAAGCACTGTTCCTTGAAACAGTCTAACATAAACATTTTATCTGAAAACAAAATAGAGCATAATGTAATAGCAATATGTTATTCATTTCTATTCAGCAAAAAGTAACCCAAGCAGCACCCAACATCTTGTGACTTCTGAACACCTTTTAGTTTTTTCTTAGACATGGAAAATATAATTGATTTTCCTCTACAGGACTAAATGTGGACTTGCATGATACCGTGATAGTGTTTAAAACACTAGCCTACTCTCCTACCATGACTTGCAGGGGAGGTCCTCAGTTTTGCTTACAAGCCCTTTTAGAACACATTTGGTCCATGCTTGTTTAATGGAACTTGAGAAATATCGTAATGATGTGCTAGCCTTCCACTTGAATAACAGTTCTTGCTGCTTTTAAATGGTTTGTAAGCCCAGGAGACAGTAAAAAAGTAAAGTAAATGCTAACTAATCTTACATTTCTCCTCCCTTACACATAGGAGGTGTTTCAGCATGGGAAGAAAACTAAAAACTAAAAGAAAAGGAGTTGACTGTTGGTAAGTTTGAAAATGAGAAATTACTTCTGCGTGGACTTGAACTTTGTATGCCTGGAGTAAATGGAAGTGGTTCTGTACAGATACATAATGTGGGAGCAAAGAAGAGTCATCACATTATTTCATTGGGCTTTATGTCTATCTTAATTCGGGTAGGAAAAAAAAAAGCTATCCTCTTTCTATCTGGGGCAGACTACTTGTATATTAAATTAATTTATGGACATGTCACTGGGTTTGCATGAGGTAAATCAAGTAGACTTTCCTTCCATAATATTTGTTGCATGGTCTGAACCTTAGCTCAGGTTGTGTGTTTAGCTTTTAGAGATCTGTTAGTGGGATGGATCACACCAGGAGAGGCCAGAAGTCTGCATCTGAAAGTGCTGCCCTTTGCGATGCCTAGAGCCTCACAGGGTTTTCCACAGCACTTGAGTTTCCTCCTCCCCAGTTGCTTCCTACAATGTTTGCTGGTCCTATGATTTAAAAGCATTTCATGTACTAATTTCAAATACTTGTGCACTGACTTGGATGAAACAAAAGGGCTTGCTAGCTTCTAGGTTAAATTTATTTGTAGATGGACCAACATCCTCAAGGTATTCTGCCATACACAGGCTGTAAATATGAATCTTTTTTGACTTATAGTACGGATCCTTACACTATTTGCAAGGTATACTTTTGGGAGCCATTTGAGGAGAAGAAAGACATTCTGTGATTAAAGCACAGACCTGGGAAATCTGAGTTATAATCTGTTCAGTCCTAGCTTTCTTGTGTGAACTTGAGCAAGGTGCTTGAAATATACTTCTAGTCTGAAAAATACCTGCATTTAAAACTAGCACCTTTTTATTCAAGAGAATGAAAGCCTCTGGGTATTTGAAGTGTTATGTGCTGACTCTACTGACAAAAAGAAAACCAAACCTGACACCACTGATGATTTTTTTTAATTCCTGTTCACTCTGAAGGGCTGTTTGTCAGAGAAAGAAGCTGGTGTTCCATTTTGTAAATCAAGTAAATGGTAACCACAGGGCTCCCCTGCCTTCTATTATACATCCCACTTCATCACCAGAGGCTATCATGCCATGTTTCAATTATCTGTGCACAGAAAAGGTCTCCCTTTATTAGCAGTATTTTTTGACTTGTTTCTGGATTTTAATAAGATTGTGTGGTTTTAATGGCTGGTTTCTAATGAGTAAGAGGTGATCCCAATTAAAAATATCCCCAACTTGCAAAGCAAAGGGAGGCGTCATCAAGAAAACAATGCTGCATAAAAATCCTTATTTAACTTTATTCGGCACCGGCAATCCACAGCTCCTTTAACAGGCAGATTGTGGATATTTCAAAATGTAGCATTTTGATTTCGTAAAAATATCACAATAATGATCTGTTATCAAAACTTTTCTTTGATTTTTTTTATCCCTGTAACAGCAGAGAAGATGCAAATCCCGAGATCACAAATGACCCATCTGATAACATCTGACTTGTCAAGCAGACTGTGTATTCCACATCACATTACTCTGCAGTCAGAGTCTGCTAACTGCAATTTTCATCATGAAAATGTTGCATGATGTTTTAGTGTTTTTTTCAGGAAAAAAAAAAAGAGAAGCTGAGGGTGTTACTCAAAGTGCACACAGAGTATGAAAAAATATTTCAAAGGGGGTTGCTTTTATTTTAGAACTGCTACCTAAGGAAGAGGATGTTTGTTAAATAATGAAGGCCTATGTCCAACCTATATCTTGGATATAGGAATTTTTAGACAGTGTGAAGACTATATAACTTATTTAAAACATCAGGCAGGAAAGAAGAGCTTATGAAGTCTGAATGGGGACAGATTTGTAATGTACAAAAACATAAAAGGCTGTGAGATGAAAAACTACTAAGAATGACAGAGAAAATGTCACTTGCTTGAGCTCTTGAATAGTCAATTCAGCACTGATTTTGATTAAATTTTGTGAAACAAATGAACAGTCAAATCCTATTTGGTTTAAATTTTATTACTGACAGAAAGACTTTTTTTTCATAACCATAATCTGTGTTGTTTAATAATAAAGAACGTGGTTTCCATGTTCCCTCTTGCAGGCAGTTATTTAAAAAGAAAAATAAAACAAACCCATAACCAAACTGTGGGATTCTAATGCTTTTTTGGTATAAGTTGTTTTCAGTATATGGATTCAGTCAGGGATAATCAATAATCCCTTGTGTAGAACTCACTTTAGAAAGAAGGAAAGAAGCTGCTGAAATAAAATTTGATGTATATGCTGTTGTAGCAAACTGCAAATGACCTGTTTGTATAATGTCTTTGCAGTTTGATGAGTAAAGACAATAATTTAATGATATTACAAACTTTGTAAATTTTGGAGAAGCATTTAATAATTCACTGATGTCCTAGAAAGTTTTCTAACCATGAGATCTGTACAATCTTTGTGGTGCAGACAGTTATGGGTGTAAGTTTCACTGTATCTCCAACCTTAATTTCAATAATCTTTCCAGGCTGAGGTTGCATGTCCCTCTGCCACTTGTCCCAGGCTGTCTGGTTTGTTTTAATGTATTCTGCATGGCACTTTTTTCTTAATGTGCTCTTTTTGAAGAGCTCTTCTCACTTCTCCTCTGTGGGAGGTAACTGCGTTCTTTCACCGGTCTCTTAATTTCTGCAGCTGTTCCCAAGGTTCACCTTAGTTCCTTTTATCCAACTTTCATCTCCTGTAGTAATTTGTTTTCCAGTTCTGTCAATTCATCAAGCAAGGCAAATATTTGATTTGAAAGTTTTGAGGTTTCTTTTCACCTGTTTCCTTCACATGTTCTGTTTCATTTTCTCCTGGGACATTATATGTTTTATTGCAGGAAAACCTTGGCCTTTTGCCTGTATGGCTTCACACTTTTAGCATCTTTCAGCAATTTTACCTGAATATCTGGATTATGGTATTTGCTTACTGTGTCACCTTATTTAAACATTTTTAGTGGGTGTTTTGGTTATTTTCAAACAGCTTTTTCTTTAAAAAAATTTATTTACTGAGAAATCAAGGTTTGAGTTTGCAATGAACATAAGCCTAGAAAGCTGTACAAAAGCCATGAATGTAAACATTTCTAGAGCTCTCAATCAGATAAATACTACTGGTGTTGTATTGATTAATGTGTTTCAGAAGAGTACATGAATTTATTACATGAATGCAGCAAAACTGACATTCAAGTTCTAAGAAGGTGATCAGGAGGAACTCAGCCTTCTTAAATTATCACAGGCTGATTCAATTAAATCAACAAAAATAGAGACAGAACTATATCAAGAGGCATGTGTGTGTGGTCAAAATGCTAATCTAGGGATATGGTTTAACATGGGACGGGAATGATTTGACTTGATTTTAAAGGTCTTTTCCAACCCTGTGATTCTGTGATTCTGTGTTTCTGTAAATGGTAGTCTCTGTGATTTGGACCTTGTGTGCATTTGTTAACAATGAAGCTGTTATAGCAGGCTGCTGGTCAGAGGGAAGGAAAAAGAAAGAAAAGCTGTGGATGTAGTAAGATGAAGGAGAGAAAAGGCATGGGGGAGGGGGGATGTAGTGCCCCTTCATTAGCTTGTTTTCTACTCCTCTGTGATGGTGCTGCATATCTCTTGACTCACTGCAGTTATGTCCACTAATTAAAGGGGTAAGATCACAGGGGACTGGGGGAGGCTGTGATGTTGACTGTGACTCTCCTTGTTTTCAGCTCTATGCTTTGAGCTAAAAGTGGGGAAAGGCATCCAACACCACCTGACCTGCTGTGGTAGAAACAGACTGTACACTTCCCCACCTGATGTGGGGAACAGTGTTCTCCACTGATATTTGGGCTGTTCCTTCTGGGGGCATTGCTTCCCTTTGGTGTCCACACTGATTACAAGAGTAGTGTGTAGTAATAATATTTTGAGTAGGATTTTGCTTCTGAGAAAAGTGCAGTGACCAAGGAGAGAGAAGTAAAAAGGTGGAGGGTGAGAAGCCAGAGACTTGTCCTGGGCTTACTTTCTCACCAGCTTGACTGTTTTTTAATATTCCAGGACTGTGGTCAGGTTATTTACAATGATTAGACATGTTAACTCGGAACAAGGATGGAGTAGTCTGTCATGCAGGCAACAGAGAAGAACATTATTTAAATAGATTGGCTTAGACAGGCAGCCTGGACAGGTCTTGTTGGATATACAGAATTCATAGAAATGTTTAGATACATTGTTGTGACTCTTAGGGGAAGCAGAACCTCAGCGTGGCTTTGATTCTTATGCACTGTGCTCAGTCTGGAGATATGACTCAGTTTGGAGGTATGACCAGCACCTGCAAATCAGGAATTTGATATATATTTCCAGTAAGTTTTAGAAAAAAAAAACAAACCAGAAAACACAGAGATTGATTCTTGAATTCTGTGTCATCACTTCCATGTCCGAATCATTCCAACAAAACAAAGAGCTGTTAAGGGAACACAGAAAAGCAATGAAGGATCTTTTGTATCACAGAACTTGAATTTGAGCTTCAGTCATATTGCTCCTTATATTCAGTATTGATTGCAGTCCACTACTGAATAATAATTATACACAACGTGCAACAATACCTCAGCTCTAAATAGTAAGAGCTTAAGTAATTTGCTTTTTCATTCACCATCTAACATAAATTCCAACTACAGCTTAGAATGTAAGCATTTAGTAAACCGTAACTTCTTTTTATTAAACAGTCTCTTCTGCCTAGCAAACACAGGATCACTCCAGCAAGCACTTGAAGTAAAACATACCTAAAGGAAAACCACAAAAGGAAACAAAGGACAAAGAAAACAAATTTTATGTTTTCAAAATACTCAGCCTTAATGTGCACCTAGATGCCTGAGTAGATGTTCAGGTACTGAGGAATAGAAATGACTGATGAAGGAAATAACTATAGTGCCCTTAATGGGCAAGCTTTTTTGAATGGAAGTTTCAGATCAGACTACAGATAGGTGTGCACACAAAAATAGAATTCCAGGAAACTAATATTTTATGACTTGATGTCATGAGAAACTTTGTTGTTAGTCATATGTTTTCTTGCAAAGTTTTGGAGTTTGTGATATCATATTCATGTCTGAGAAGTGACACATGAAAAAATGAATGCAGCACAAGATGTACTGCTCCTAGTCCCAAAAATATGCTTTCAAACTTTTCTCGCTATCTGTTTTCACAACTACTTTTTCACCAGCTTATACATCTTCATCCCTCTTGGTCTCTGTCACTCACTCTTTAAAAGATTTATAAAGGCTGCAGGTCTTGCATTATTTGATGAGCCTGGTGGTGGTTATTGTTCTATTCTTTTTTAATCTAAAGAACTAAATGAGATGAAGAAACAGCAGTGACTATAACACATACCAGGGAAAATAATTTGTTGCTTTGGATTCAGCCAAGAATAACTCAGGAAGGTTCTTATAACACTGGCTTTTCAAGAAACAATGCCATCAGGTGTTTTCCTAAAGGTACAATAGCATTCAAAAGTAGTACACTGCAGGTAGATGTTTAAATGAGTTCAGAATTGTTAAGAACATGATTATCTCCAAACTTCCTCATTAATTCCAGAAATTGCATTTTGAATTACTTGATTTGATTGCCCAGTAGTTTAACTTGATTATACAAAGCCTTGCATTTTCCTATGTTACCTGTTGAATAAAGCTCTTAATTTCTGACAGTTGCTCAAATACATAATGTAAGGCAGAGAGAAGTGTTTGAACTCAGGTTTACGAGCAATGGCTTCCAATTGCTCACAACAAAAAATGCTTTATAGTGAACAGAAGACTTCAGAATCTAACAATGTTCTCTGATACAGAAAATTCTACCCTAGCTGCTTTGGATGCTATCTTGATTTCTGTCTCTCTATTTCTGTACAAAAATGTGAACATAAATGAATGCTTAAACAAATGTTGTCTTAAGAATTGGAACCTCAATGAACCAGCAAAACTGAATGAGGCGCTGTAAGTGCTGTAGTCCTTTCTGTTATTAACATGGGCCAGCTGGAAGGATGAGACAAGCACAAAAGGACAGGCAAGGTCTGTGTAGTGAAAAATGGCCAGGATAAGTCATTTAAGTAAAAAATAATATTCTGCTAGAATGCAGTGAGTAGTTCAGGCTGAAAAGAAATAGGAAAATGCTGTCAACCATTTCAAAACAAGTAATACACCATATAGTTATTTTTTCTTATATTACTGAGAAATAAGGATATGTATGTGCATACCCTTCATATATTAACAAGAAAACGTATTTATGTATTTTTTCAGAACACATAATGCTTCTGCTTCTTATTCAGATGGATGCTTCACAGATATCAGTTTTCCCTGTTCTTTCTGATTTCCTATGAAAACCAGAATCAGAACACCATGACATCCTGATAGAAAAGCTAAGAGATCATGGGATAGATGAGTGGACAGTGAGGTGGGTTGAGAACTGGCTGTTGGACGGGGCTCAGAGGGTCGTGATCAGTGGAACAAAATCTGAACGGAGGCCTGTGACTAGCGGTGCTCCCCAGGGCTCGATGTTGGGTCCAGTCCTGTTTAATATCTTCATCGACGACCTTGATGAGGGAATAGCATCCACCCTCAGCAAGTGCTGATGATACAAAGCTGGGAGGGGTGGCTGACACGCAGGAACACTGCGCTGCCATCCAGCGAGACCTGCACAGGCTGGAAAGCTGGGCAGGGAGAAACCAGATGAGGTTTAATGAAAGCAAGTGTAAAGTCTTGCACCTGGGGAGGAATAACCATCTGTATCAGTACAGGCTGTGGGATGACCTGCTGGAGAAGAGCTCTGTGGAGAAGGACCTGGGGGTCCTGGTTGATGACAGGTTGGCTATGAGCCAGCAGTGTGTCCTGGTGGCTAAGAGGGCCAATGGGATCCTGGGATGCATCAGGAAGAGTGTGGCCAGCAGGTCTAAGGAGGTGATCCTCCCCCTCTACTCTGCCCTGGTCAGGCCCCACCTGGAGTATTGTGTCCAGTTCTGGGCTCCCTGGTATAAAAAGGACAGGGATCTCCTTGAGAGAGTCCAGAGAAGGGCTATGAAGATGATTAAGGGCCTGGAACAGCTCCCGTATGAGGAAAGACTGAGTGAGCTGGGGCTGTTCAGCCTGGAGAAAAGACTGAGGGGGGACCTAATTAATGTTTATAAATATCTTAAGTATGGGATGCAGGGGGAATTGGCCAACCCCTTTTCAGTCATCTGTGGAGACAGGACAAGGGGCAATGGCTGTAAATTGGAGCACAGGAAGTTTCTCACCAACATGGGGAAGAACTTTTACCCAGTGAGGGTGACAGAGCCCTGGGACAGGCTGCCCAGGAAGGTGGTGGAGTTTCCATCTCTGGAGATATTCAAGACTCATCTGGACGCCTATCTGTGCAATATGTGCTAGGGAGCCTTCTTTGGCAGGGGGGTTGGACCCGATGATCTCTCGAGGTCCCTTCCAACCCCTACGATTCTGTGATTCTGTGAAAAAGCAAAGAAACAAATTTGAAAGCATCTAGCAGTTTCAGAATTATCTGCTTGAATGCACTTACATGAACTTCTGATGCTTGTGGTAAAGAAGTATATTTTTTAGTGGGGAGGAGTATCTCTATTCATGCAAGAGCTGATTTCTAAATCACTACTTAATGAAAATACTGACCAATTAGCAGTATCTAAACCTACTGCTATTGAAAAGAACCCACCACATTTGCAGGTCCTGTGGATGCCAACCACAATGAGCACGAGAATGTAACTGTAGCATTGAAACTATACCGCACATCTGCCTTATTAAAATTACTTTCCATAGCATTGTAAACAGAATGCAATTGTAGCCCACATAATTGTTCTCCCTAGAGTTTCAGTACCAGGAAATCTTAGAAGTTTTTATCTTCTAGGATCTATAACTGCCAACTTTAAAAGATACTTTGTGTCACTACCCTAGGCAACACTTAAAGCGAACCCATTCACAATTTAGTTAAGCTTTTTCCAAACAGCTTTATCCACAGTCAATTATTATTGTCTTTTCTCATTACTGTGGTGTAGATCAAGTAACAAAACAATGCAAATGTTTTTTGAAATAACTATTTAGCCTTTGATTGCTTAGTTTAGAAAGGCGCTATTTTGTTACACAGACTTGGATGTAAAAACACATTGAATATTTTGTATATTTTGTATTAATTGTAGAAATGTATTTGTTTCTACAGAAACATATCTTTTACAGCAAATGTGTGGATTGGTGAATCATCCTTGAGCAGCTATTTCATATATTCAACAAATTACTAGAATCCAATATAGTGTAACATGATCAAACCTGCCTCATGAGAAAGGAAGGAGAATGCCAAATGGAATCCTGGACAGCTTTCTGATTGGCGAGAGTGTGCCAAAGCATAAGTGTCTATGTTTGAATTGATACAAAATGATACCGATGTTTTAATATATTCTTATGCTTGCATTATGCTCTAGCTTTGAACTCTAATCCTGCAAACAATTCACAACATCATTGCTCACTAATGAGTAGTATATCTAGTCTCAAATGAAGCTGTTGATACATATTAAGGTAAGTACATTCAAAGTTCTTGCAAGATCAGGGGCACATAAACCACAGTATCAGTTTCATTATGTCAGTTTCTGAGGGGGCCTCTAGGTATATTATATTGGAGCCATTGGATAGTTAAGTAGATTAAATGGATTTTCTTTTCATGTTTTTTAAAGTTAAAACATTAAAACAACATAAGACACAGACAGAAAATTCTTTATACACCACTGTAATTTAATAAATGTAACTCATCCTTTTTTGAATATAATAACACTCTTTATATAGGAAAAGTTGGGGGGGGATCTATGTATATTGCAGTCTGTGGAGTTTAATGGTTTAGTAAAGCACTAATGTGACCATGTCGTAAGTATTTTTAGACTGTCATATAAAAATTTTGAGGGTAATTCAACTTTGCTATTTGAAATTACCTAGTTACCTTGTGCCACCATCTTATTCAAGTGTTGGTGTCCTTATAGAATGATGAAGGTTGGAAAAGATCAGGTAGTCCAACCATAGATGCTTACTCTCTGAGTTCTAGAGGAAAAAATTATTTGGTCTGGGTCATGCAGCATTTGTAGTGCTCCAGAGGCAGACACAAAGTTAGCTGTATTAGTTGTGCTGGCCTTCATGTACCATGTCATGTACATCCAGTCTTCTTAAAGGGAATGAACACATCCTTGTAGCAGCATTTGTCCATTAGGCAGAGCCAGAGTCTAGGTTCTCTTATCTATATTGTAATTCTCTTCCTTGGATGTGGCATTTATTATTCAGCATAGCAGGGGAAAGGTATTGTGTTATGAAATGTTAGTGATGCACACTTTTCCAATTCTTTAAATTGTTTGGGTTTTTTTTATTATTATGGCAAAGGATCTAATGTGCACAACGAATACTTCTGTCTAAACTAGAGGAAATGCTAGGCATGCAGCTCTTGTGGCAGAATATACAAGGGTCCAAATTTAGTAACCTCATTTTCTGCTACTAAGTTTTTGGTTTAGTATGGGGGGTTGTCAGGAGTACTCTGGATGAAGTACAAAGAAATGCTAAGTTAAAAATAATATTCATCCTCCTGCACAGCAGCAGTAGTCGTATCTTTGCCTTCCACTTGAAAAAACCCCAAACATTTACTATTCCTCATAAGCAATGTATTTTGAAACAGGATGATGTAGTTGGTGTTATATTTTTTTTGTATTCCCTTTTAAACTCTTGTATTCCCTTTTAAACTCTGCTCACAGGCAGAATTTGTTATCCAAAAAAAAAAGGAAAAAGGGCATCTTGGCATAGTATAATGCTCCAGAGGGGAAACAGTCTCTCAAACAAGTTGTTTGTTTTCTGTGTGGTTGTAAGAATCTCTATTGCAAGAATCCTTGCGGCAGTGTGATACCTGGGTCAGGTGAGACTATGGTGCTGTTATGCTGTATGATTTGTATTTAGTTGTATGAATTGTACATAGGAGGGAATCTCCTATCAACTCTATTGGTGACAGAGACAGAAAAAGATAGTGTGCAGAAAGTAATTAGTGTGGAAACTGTGGGCTACATGAATTTTGCAAAATTTTACAATCAATACTTAGTGATTCCAAATTCATGAAAAATATTTTATGATTTCACTGCATATCTTGTTTGAATGCTCAAGATTGTGGTTTATGTACCGTACTCAAATATATACTACTATAGAAAATACCCAGACATGATGTTTTATTACTCTTTTCAAAGCAATACCTATTATTTCCCAATTGATTTGGTCCTACACACCGATGACATCAGGATTAATAAATGGTATGATTAAATCTTTAAGGTGCAGCTGCAAAACATTCAGTTACTCACTTTTCATGAAGGAAATCGGAACGAAAGATATAGGGCACCTTGAATAAAAAGGCCTTTAAATATGAAAATTATTTCCTTGGTCCCAATAACTGCATTCCTGCATATCTGCATTTCTTCCAAAGCTAAGAGTCTAAAAAAAATGCTAACACTACCTGTAAATTTTGCATGTTTACTGTGGAGCAATGTTCTCTTAACAAGAGAAATGTTAAATGATAACCTACCGATATCCATGTGGTTGTTATGAAAAAATAAACTTGCAATTCCTGTTATGTAAAAGAATGATCTGCAAATAGGTAATGGAATGGGATGAAGGAGGAAGATCCTAGCAAGGTATCTGAAGAGTGGAAATCTTTAATTCAGCCTAGGCATACCCCCAAATACCGTACTGAATCACTGTGCAGGTATCTCTCATTTTACTTGTACAACATAAAGGTTGTTTTATAGAACACTCAAGAAGCAGCCACAGGAATCTACGGATTCCCTACAGGGAGTCCATAATCAAAGGCCTGATTTTTTTTTTTAAAGTCTTTGAGTGCTTTCAATTTCTATGTAGTTATAAGTTAATAGGTGTTCAGGTTATTCATGACCAAAAGGTCAATAAATTGCAGTCTCCCAGTAGAAAATAGTGCAATTTACATGACATTTATCAAGGAGGGTATATAAAACTACTTTTGTGCTGCAAGACTTTAAAAGGTGAGGCTTCTTGCTCTTTGCAATAAAATAAATAAAATTCAATCCCATAAGATTTTTCTTTGTATTTGAAACAAAACATTTTCTTAGGTGATTGTGCAGACATTAGTGCTAGTAGAACTTTCTAAAGAATTCTCAGTGTAAAACCTGAAGGTAATCAGATGTTACCAAAATGTTACTAAAGACTATTTTTTGGTGTAAATGGCATCTTTTACTGATGTAGGTGTTGTATTATCTTTTAAGTGGCTATTGATCTGAAGAAACTATACATTATAAATAAATCCATTTGCTGCAGGGTGTGAAAAAAAGGTACACGTGCTGTGGTTTACATATCATACAGATTAGATACCACACCCTCAGTGACATACAATGGGATAATTCAGAACATATAATACTGTTAGCGTAAGATGTAATGGCTGTGCTTCGGGGAAGATACTATTGCTTATCTCAATAAGAGTTATTATTTTAAAAAAGTAATTGTTTGTTATATTTGTGTCCTGGGGGGGGGGGGACTGGGGTGTGGGAAGTAGTGACAGGACAACTGAAATGCATTTTCAGAACTTGAGACAGAACCTAGAGTAACTGCACGTGATCTACCACTGATGTGGTAAGACTGTTTGCTTGGGAAAGTTAGGATGATTAGTATGCAAATTCAAGCCAGGTCACACTGCAACGTGCCACTTGTAACAGAAAGAGACTTTTGGGAGGTTTGTGTATGCCAGCACAGCTTCTAAGCATGAAGGAATAAGGACCAATTGAACTTTAAAGTTAATTTTAATGCAATTTATTCAGCAACAGAAGGAATAACCACAGCCTCACTGTTGGTACTTCACCAGCTTTGTGACTATGTACTGCACTTCAACTTCAACACCTCAGGCTGACAAAGTGAATCTCATTGGCATGAAATTCACATATAAATAAAATACAAACAGTATTGTTCCATATCACTGGAACCAGCAGCAAAATACTTGGCTGTAATACCATATACTTTTTTTTGAGTCTTTGCACCCCTGAGAGTATCAGCAGTAACAGATTGTAATTGTCCTGTGTGACAAAGCTGCAAAATACTGTGTGCTACAATACCAGCACAGAACTTTGCACAAAATCTTGATTGTTTCTTCCCCATGCTGTTCCCAGAACCACTTTTCATTCTTCTCCTAAGGGGAAACCAGGATGGCATATGGAAGACACATTGCAAATCTAAGCCTCCAGTTACTGCCAGTAAGTGCTCTTACTGCTGTGGCAGAGCTATGCTGGCATTCTTTCAAAGAAAAAAATCCTTCATCTCAGCGTTTCCAAACAGAATACAATTATTTTGTAAAGAAAAATTTTTTCTCACTGTTAGAAATAATACAACGAGGTGTAATAATATACTTCGTATTATAATAATGCAATAACTCATTAAACAAAATTGCTGTATTTTCACCAGCGTCTTTTAAGAAGTGTTCATGGGAATGAAGATGGTGTGCAGTGCCCCAGCCTCTGTAACAGAGTCCTGAACTGGACCCATTCCAGAGTTTTCTCCAGTTGATTTTTATGTTTGTTTGTTTTATTTTAAATAAAACTAAATTGAAGAATAAAAGATTATCTTAAGATATATTATATAACTACTAAGAAAAACACCAGTGATATTTCCAAAAATAAATACATCAGAAACAAAGAACATTTGTGTTATATAACCACTTCCCATTCCACACAGCTATAGGTACAACTATATTTTCTCTACCATGTGGGCAGTTATCTAGCAAACATTCTCTCCTGACAGTTGAAAGCTGCTCTTAATTAATAGTACGAATTTGTCTATTTCCTTGGTCTTTAAGGTTTCACTGCTTGAGCCAGAAAAAAAGTGAAGAAAATTGGAAACTCGAGAAAACAACTGGGAAAAAAAAAATACCTGGAGAAAGGAATACAGAAGTCAGGAGGAACCATAACACCACATATTGTGAAGTATACAACAGACTTTTCTGTGCTAGAGGAAACATAGAACAAATTTTTTTAAATCTTACATATACTTCTCAGCAGTGAGAAAATTGAAGGGTAAATGTAAAACAGGTTGATTGATAAATCTGAGACTTTAACAGTGTGAAGGAGTCATCTTTCCTCCTTTAGAAACCAAACAAGGGTCAGACAGCCTTATCTGATTATGGAATTAGAGCAGAAAGTAGTCCAGTGGTGCCTGCAAGTCCTTCAGGTAACTGATCTGTCTCACTCCTCCCACTTTTCTCGCCTTATCTTCCCCACACCTCAGACCTAAGACATCATGCTTACTATAATTTTCTCTTTCCTTGACTCAGGTAGTCATCTCTCTACTTAGTGCTCTTGCTGAGGTTTTTGGTGTCCTGTGGTTTGAAGACCCGAGTTCCATCCAGGATGCTGGAGGGGAAAAGCCCACTCAAAGGCTGGAGCTGGGAGAGATGGTTTGTTGGATCAGGTGGGTGGCTTTGGGTTGTGCTAGGCTGTAAGGAAAAAACTTGAAAGGGCCTGCTGAGTGTCACTACTCAATGGTGCTGGTTGCTGTTGAGAGAGGCAAAACATTTCCTCAAACCACTTTGGAATGTACTTGCTGTCAGATGAGTACTGACAAGGGTGGTGACTTTGTTTTCCCCTCTACACTGGCCATACTACAGCAGTGGAAGTGTGAAGGATGCTTCACACCAGGTGCTTCATAGATGACAAATAGGATTTGGAATCAAAGCCTCTTTCCTGTTGTCATATATAGGGGGACTGGAGAGCACTGTCAGGGCTCCTGAAGTCGCAGAAGTTGACCTATCAAAATGAGATTGCTGAGCAGGAAGCTGCTAGCCCTGTGAGAACGCAGAGGTCAGGGCATCTTCAGTCTAGGCTGAGCGCAGATGCCTTTGATGCTGTGGAGCCTCTACTGAGGCTTCACATACCGAAAAATACCCTCAGAATAGAAGGCCTTATGGCATGCCTTTCAAAAGAGTCATGCTTCTAACAAAACAACCTGGTTTTTCCCCATTTTCTACAACTTCTGCTTGTTTGTTTTTTGTTAGCATTCCAGCTTGATGTAGAAGATCAGAATTCTGTTTTCCTTCATCTAATATTAGTCAACTCAGGATTTTTATCTTTTAAATATCAGAATATACATGCAGCCTCAAAGACAGAGGTGCTGTGATGACATTTGTTTGTAGGTTTTGTAGAGTCTCTTAAGAAAAAGAACTTAAAATTTACTAGGATGGGAAGAGAGAGAGGGAATAACATAATTTTTTATAGGTTATTATTTTTGACATAAAGTATGTTTATTTCACCTGTACTTTAGAAATCCTTTTCAGTATATGTGAGCTAATGCTTTGACTACATACTGATACATATTAATAGAAGTTTCTTTCATTTTACATTAAAGTTTTCTTTTTACACCATGCCCTGCAGGTTTTTTTTCCTGCCCCTGAACATCCTTCTGAGATTCATTGGCATTTTAGAATCCTAATGGACTTAGAGGTGCTACTTGATATCATATTCATACTAACAGCTACAGCATCTGCAAACCAAATTCAGCCTAAAACAATTGATTTTCCAGGCTACTTTACCGATAAGCACTTTTAGGGCAGATTAATATGTGCCATTTCCTGTCCTGAAAAAACAGGATGGCTCACTTCCTTCTCAGATGGCACACAGAAATGGGTTCCAGGAAGCTAGCTTACCGCTGCTTCATCAAATGCCTACACAGAAGAGTCCCTCTTGCTGTCCAGGTGCGTATACATAAGTGGGAACACAGAACTCTTCCCCATCTTTGGTGTTTCCTAAGGATTACTGAAGACTGCTTTCTCAAGTGTTTAAAGGTCTCTCAGTTTTCTGCAACATCTATGGAGCTTCAGTACCCAGTTAAGGCATGTTTGGGGACAACTAAGGGAACAATTACCTTGTTTGCTATCTGACTTTAACCCGGTAAGCTGAATTTTGACTAAGCTGTCAGAAGCATATGTTTCAAGCCAACTGTAACCATACTGCATTCAGGCAGGACTAAACTTGGGCGTGCTAGTGTGCATTTCCAGCCCCTTCCCCCCACCTCCTTTCTTATGATTCATGGGATACGGTGCTCTGGCATTCCTTGGCTTCTCAAATAAATTTGCAAAGTAAACTGGCTCATGCTGAAGAGCAGGAAACCAAAGTCTAGTACTGGGAGCAAGCTGTTCCATACGTAGAAGTTGAGAGCAAAAGAGCTACTTGCCAGAGCTGATGCTTGGTACAGAGCTGCGATGTCACTGTGCAGGCTTCTCTGTCTCCATCAAGTACTTGCTTCTGCCAATTTGTCTTCCTCAACCTCCCCAAAACTGTTCTGCTTGGAGGCAAGTGGTTTGATTGACATTGTCAGCTGTCATAATACAGGTGTGCAGTGCCATCAGGAGTGTGATGTCTCAGAATGGCAAGCATTGCAGGTGTCACCAAGAGCTTCATTCAGCACTTCTCTTCCAAATGTGTAGGGGCTGTACACTGGAGTATGAATACCATCTGTCACTCACTTGCGGTGTGGACTCCATAACTAACTTAAAAAGGCATGCCATTCTGCTGCTGTAAACCCAAGATATTTCAGCTGCTTCTAACGTTTACATATCTTCAGGTGTAGCATTTCTTTTTACCTGGGTTAAACCAGCTTTCTTATTCACATCTACAAACAGGAATCTTTATTGATCCCTAAGAGCCACCTGACTGTTTTTGCAAGCAGTGCTATGTCCTGCTATCAGATGCCTCTGCTCAGCATTGCCACTATAGACTGTATTAGCGAAGAGTGCAGCACAATTAGTTGACTAGATTTGTAGCACAAACAGGTATCAAGAATGTAACATCAACACGGTGCATGTGCTGTTCTTTATGCTTCTGAGTAGCTCCAACTTGGTCCTGCGCACTGAACACTTGCAGTCCAGCAGCTCTGCTCTTGCATCTCATCTTTTGAGTTGCTTCATCCTGAAGAACTCCACTGTGCATGCACCATCACAGTGTACGCCAGAAGTGAGGTAAATGGGTGGAGAACTTTGCTTTGAAATTGCTCCAGACTGAAATTCCAGCATGTACATACTTGTCAGCGGTTCCATAAGATATGGATAACAAGAATGTCTTGATATGTGAGAATCGGGTGACTGAATGAGCCAAATGTGGATTTTTGCTGGCCTTACAGTGGTTGTGTAGTTTCATCAGCCCATTGGCAACTGTCACCATACCAAGCATTACTCTTGTGTCTTTTATCCCATATTTCACCTTGGATTTGTGAGAGTGAAGAAACTGCAATTCCCTAAGACTCCTTAAAGAATACAACTGTGCTTCCTCTTCCTTTCTAGCTTCATTGTTGCACTTCAGTTATATGTTTTTATGAATCCTAATACTGGACCTGTTTTAGGAAAATCTACTGTTTTCCCAAATGGACTTTTCCTTTCACAAGGAAGTTGATGATTGTTCTCAGCTTCTCTTTATAGTTATGTAGTCTTTGTTTCCATCCTACAGCAGATGGGTTTCTTGGTATCTTTTTCTGAGTTAATCTGCCCACTTACAGTTCAAGAGCCGATGGCTTGGGAAAGCTTAACACAGTAAGAGGTACATGGCAATTTCAATAGGGAAAATATATGTATTTCATGGTCAGATTTGATAATGCAAACAATAATTAAAGTTTAAGACTGCAACCACATTACATACCAATGCAGAAAAGTGACAGCAGTAAAATGACCACTACAGACCATCCTCAATCCTCTAAGGAATCAAAGAATAACCTCAAAAGTTTTCAGTACCATATGTGTTCTCTCCTAGTCAAACAAGCATGTTATATTAAGAAAGTTGGGGAGAAAAAACATCTTCTCTTCATGGGCCTTCCCAAAAGGTCTTCAAGACAAGTCCAAAAAATTTAGGCATACAAAGAAGCCCTCAAACAGCATTAACATGAGACATGCTAGAGTACCTTCAGAGGACTGTAACTAATTCAGCTCCTTACCAGTAATATCCACTGTATCTTATAAGAATGGGATAGTAAATCCTGCCTAAGTGGACTGGTTGCTGTCTCTTAAAATCCAGCCTGAGCGAACCAGTAAGTAGGTAGCATAAAAGAGTAGGAAATATGAAAGTGTACCTAAATAGATAAGCTAAAATTACCATGGATTTAGCTTTAGATGTCTGTCACATTAGAAACTGAAGTGCTGCCACTCACATCCAATCTCACAATGACATATTATGAGCCACTCAAAACCTACAGTAATTAACTCTGTCGCTTAGTTACAGCTTTTTGTAGGAAGAAAGAACAGGCCTTGAATCCATAAATAAACTTGGTGGGAGGGGAGAAAATCCTTAATATTTTGCATATGTTGGTCACATGAATTGGAGATTAAAGACTTGAGTAAAAACATTTGTTGCACCTTTTGACTTTTACCCTATTTTGCCAATGAATAGTGATACTCTTTCAACCAAATGATTAAAAAAGTTAATCCCCATGGCATGCTATACCTTTTCTAAATTAGCAAAATGATTACAATACTGTAAGGATAATTGTCAGAATATCTGATTAATGGCTAGTCAGCATAAAAAACGGAGGACAAGAGAAAGGAAAATTAATACATTATACCCACAAGACATGCCAACACTGAGCAAAAGTTGGTATCAGAGTCAATAACAACGACCAGAACTCTTGGGGCACTGATTGATGGGTCATTGGAGAATTTTCTCAAGGCATGTCTTTGAAGATGTTGAATCAGAACTTTGTAATGTATAAGGAGGAAGGGGGACAGGACATACAAGATTATTGGATAGTTGAAGGGGATTGTGAAATTCTCTTCACCTGCAGAAGACAAACATGTTTCATCTTTACAGCTTTTGGTCAGCAAATAGTTTTTATGTCTTGATGCTTAGTTTTGGTAATAGGTTGACTTATCCAAATAATTCCTGAACAGTGATTTCATCTGTTGTTGGGAGCAGGTAACAGTGAATCTAAAAAGTTTTAAAATTATTACTTTGGAGTAAAACTGTCACATGATATGTATGCAGTTCCTTTCATCTGTTTAACAAAAAGAAGCAATGAGCTCATTGCTGTGTCTTCTATTTGGAAGAAACAGCACCCTGTTTTGGGGTATATAGGCCCTGATGCACTCTAAGTACTTTTCAGCAGGTATTATCAATGCTATTTTCAGCACAAGTCCAAAACGTGGTTCTATACCAGTTATTCTGAACAAATTTAACCCTACCATAGCTAAAAGCAGTACGCTGAAGTACAGAAAGGCACTAATGCCTGAGAAAAGCTTTGTTAAGCCAGTCCTGGTTGTTTATAATGCAAATTTTTTTGCATGATGTGTTTTCAAAGATCAGTCAGAAATTTAATTCTTCTTAAACATTAAAATTGGCTCTTAAAAATTAATTCAGGAACTGGAAAAAAAAAAGACTTTCAGTATGAAGCATGTCACTGAGTTGGATTCATTACTGTAATTTTTATACTCCATTTTTATATCAGTGCATGTCCATAGAGATTTCCATTCTAAAACTGGAGCAGTAAGTCAGAGCAGGAAGTCAGGTTTCTTGTAGGAAAGTAATAAATGTCCAGTGAGATATCTCTGGAGAGTGTAAGTTGAGTGATCTTTAAATAATTCTTCCCTGGTAGGTTATATAGAACACATTTATAGCCCAGGACTTCAGGGGTTTCCTTTCTCCTTACTTGACCTAATTTTATTTATTTATTTATTTACTATAAGATGTGGTACTGTAATCAGTTCATTGAACAACTAAATGCTGTGATGAAATTTATGACCTTTTTGATAGAACCTACATGTTTTGTTCACCAAAGTGGATTTTTCTGGCAATGACTTTGTGGCAGGTTTCCTTGACATCCTTCCAGACTAAAATTCATGCCTGAGGTTTAGCTGAATTCCACCTGTTCATCAGACCTTCTTTTTTTTTCCTTTTGTCAAAAAATTTCTTCTTGTCAAAACCCTTTTTCACACTAGAACATTCTCTTATTTCTTCCTTTTCTTCTCTTTGCTTTTGTAAAACCTGTAGTTCTTCTAAAAGATTGTCACGCATGCCAGCTACACTAACAGTACTAGGTTGTGGGAAAAAAAGTATCTATCTGAAACATGGAATTTATGACAAAACCTGTCCTCCGAGATACTTCTTGATCTTGTTTACAAAGTGCTATTACTGTCAGGTAGGCTAAGAGTTAGATGTAAGTAGTGCTCTTTTAAACATCTCCAAGCATGGAGCTTTGTGGGGAAGAAAAAGGAGAAAGAAATGTGTTCCGTCTTTCACTTTGCTGCTCTGCCTCAAGTTCTGCTCACTTTCACAAAGCAATGTCTAAGCCTCTCAGAAAACCTTAGCAGTAACAAGGAAATGTGTTTCCAGCATTGAACTGAGGTTGAGAAATGGCAACACCCGTGATCAGAAGATGAACATAATGAGGAGGCAAATGACATTCTACATGGCTATCCGGGGCAGACCTCACCGTTTTACTGATGTGTCTGGACTGATAAAAATGTGACCTACTCCTGCTGTGTTGATCCTCCCAGTCCTCCTTCTTATCATGTCTTAATTCACATGGGGAATTTTCCTTTTAGAATATGGTAACTAAAAGCTGGTTTCCTATTTAATTTGTTTTCTTTTTTGGTTTTTAATTTTGAGAAACATGTTGTGATTTTCCAAGCAGCAGTATTTCTGAAGCTAAAAGTCAAACTTTATGTTTGAACATAGAGCAAAATTGTTCAGCATTATTATTATGGTAGCTATACCTGAGGGGCAAATAGGCTCAAAAGATCATCTCAGCAAGATTTAATCAAAGGCTATAGATGAATACACTAGTTACACTTTATGATTCAAGTGCAGATGGCAAACAACTCAAATTCATCTAGTATACAGAAACATACCCAACAGATCTAATGGATATATAACTAGCTGCAGATGGAGGACTCTATGTGTGACAATAGCATGGGAGTATTTAAAATCCCCAGGCATGTACATTTCTCTTAACTATAGCTAATTAGTAAATGAGAGTGGAGAACTATTTTGAAGAGACTTTGACTGTAAGAAGAATAAAATAAATACGCATCACATGGCTAGAGGGTCTGTTCTGCACCAGCAGAAGTAAAGGTCACATTCTTCACTTACTCTTTCTGAAAATGTTAAATAAATAGCTGAGCTGCCTTGACTGTTTTTGTAGTAACTTGGTTCCCATTCAGAATGTCGTTTATCCTGTTGGACTGTGAAACTCTTTAGAGGAGAGATTCTGTTAGTTCTTCAGTTTTTCTTTTCTCGTTGCATATTTAATAGCTAACCAAATATAAATAACTCTAAAATTCAGGGTTACAGGGCAATTATTTTAATGCTTTGGGGTGCTTATGTATCTTTGGTTCTGGCATTTAGCAAAATGAATGACATGTTCTTCTATCAGACTGGTCTAAAATAAATGGCCTTCCTTACTTTAATCTGTATGAGTTTTGTGTGTAAAGAAAAATCACAGGCTGTAGACTAAGCAACCATGGAAACTGAAATCCTTTGACTATGAAATTGCTTGGGTATTGCCTACACCGGCTTTAACACAAATAGGTTGTCAACATACCTACTTATTCCCTGGCCTCTAGGTTGCAAGAAGTAAATTAGATTTCCAGCAGTGTAATCACCATTCATTCTGATCTACCTCCCTGCTATCCCACTTCATTCATAGAGCATACCTGTCCATTAAAGCTTTTGATTTGGCAAGTCATAAATCTGCTTACTCTTGTAGAATGATATTTTCTTCTTTGAATTGGTAACATAAGGTTCAACACCATTTCTTTTGGGTTTCCTAAATTCAGTCCTTGGACATAGCCAAGTTGGTAGTCATCCTTTTGACAAGAGTGAAGGATTTCCTTGTTTTCTTAGCAGCATAGGAGAATACAGGGATTAAATTGCCATTACAACACACTACAGTGATAACTAATGATGTGTAGACCTCCACAATTTTAAATAGAAGATATTCAGTGACTGCTTCTCTTCTCTGTTATTGTATTTGAAGTTATGCTCTTTTTTTCTGACATTTTCAAAAGGCTTTAGAAGATTGTGTAAATCCTTCTGCAAATCCTCCCTCCTCCTTTTTTTTTTCTTCAACATATTTCAGTGTGTATCTTTAATCCAAAAAAATCTTTTGATTTTTAAACTGCATTTTCTCTTTTCCCTCTTTTCCCAGGCATTTGGGTGGTTTATATGTGTGTGCAACACTAAAAAGTGAAGAACAAAAAGACTGATAGAACAGGTAGCATAATACCCTTCCACTAGAGATCTTTTAGGCTGAAGAACTCTAACATCTGGAGTCAGAGTGCATCTCTAATTCCTGCTTCTGCTTCTCAGCCTCTGATTACAAGGCATTTTCAAAAAAAAAAAAACCCAAACCCTAAACAATTTTAAACTTTTCTGTAACAATGTTATGCTTCATGCTAGCAAAAATTCACTGGAGTAAAGAGTAGAATTGAAGCCCTCAGTTTTGGAGAATTTCTTATGTCTTTGGGAATACTTTTTAATTTTACAGATAGGGGCAAATTCACCTGGAAACATGGCCAACATCTCATGTACAGAACGTTCTTGGTCTCATGTTAGGATGCTCACTTGAAGGTTAGAACTCAGACCTCAAATTCAGACTTAGCCTGAGAAAGACACAGACATTTAAAACTCATCTCAAAGAGGCTTTACAACTGGATAACAGTTTCTGTTCAACCCCTGTCTCACTGCCAATATTTCTGCAGCCTATTGCTGGGGGCAGCAGGTTGGCCACAAATATTTGTGTCAGTCCTCATGGCCCCAGGAAGCAGGGAAAGAAAAAGGAAGAAGTTTCAAACAGTATCTTATTTGGCATTATGGCCTCCAGGCTGGATGAAGTTGGGAAACTATTCAAGCCAGCTGCAATGAAGAAAAAGAGAACCTCGGACAAAAAACATTCTCAGAGTACCATTTCATAGGGTTGTGCAGGCAGCCTTCTGGCAGGGGAGTTTATATTCAGATTCTTGGTAGGTAGTCACTGAGTCTGGACAGGCAGCAGGTGTCTCACATAGGGATTTGGGAAAGAATGAACACTTGTTCTGGGATTTTTTTCTACTAAATAGAAAATTTTTGGTACTTTTTTTTTCTTATAATGCTTCAGCTTGTAACAAACTACATTATTTGTAGATTATTTAAAATACTGTTGATCCTTATGTACACAGGATCCTAACATTCTATCTCTTCCCATCTGCCCGTTTCTAAGCCCCTAGACTGATATCTGAGTTTATGTACAACCTACTGCATGTGTACTGAGTTAAGTGCACAGCTGCAGTAAAAAGGCAATTTAATTAATGCTTCAGAGAAAAAGCTGAGGATGTGCACATGAATCATCACAGCGAACAAAACTCATCATGAAACTAATCCCTTACAGTCAGCTGAGGAGACCTTTTTGTACTTGTGTATATGGAAAAGTGTATGTCTCATGTGAAGACAAGAAAGTATAAAGTGAGAAACAGAAATCATAGACTGACTCCTGAATTTATTGCTGAACCGGTGTCCAGATGTCAATCTGACTGTTTGTGTGATCTTTTCAGTTAGGAGATGAACAGGAGACATGTTGTTTCTCCAGTGTGTCTGGAAAGACCCACTTTGGACAGTTGCTTTGGAGTTTTATAACTGTCATTACTAAAATCCACCAGAACACTGGGACAAGCTGTTTGAAGCCTGTCTGGTGAGGTAAGACAGTTATAACTTTCTTTGGAACAAGAGCCAGAAGAAACATCTGTAACAAAGAATAACGCAATTTAGTAAGCAGTTACTGCACTATATTCATCAACAAGTAAAATTAATATGAAAGGACTGAGCTCTTCAATAATTTTGTTTCTTTTCTGGGCGTGTAATAGTGTGGCGAAATAGAAAGGAAGGTCTGAAACTGAAACGAAATCCTTGTATGACTGTATTTCACAAGTGGGGTACTTAGGCCCCCATACCTACTGTGTAAGGACAATATATATGTTTAAGAACTGAGACCACCCACACAAGAGCAAAAGAGATGATAAGTAATAGGTTGTAATGCAATCATTCCTGCTTTATCCACGATGCCAAGACTATGAACAGCTTGCTGGTGGGACAGCACACCAGAAGCAAAAGTAAAAGGTATTTTTCTTCTCTGATTATAATCCAGAATGATATGTATAGATGTTAAGAGCAAGGTAAAATTTCATTTTGAAAGAAGTAACAGCAACACCGTTATTTTCTGTTGAATTGGGTGCAGGTGGCCAGGCACTGGAGAGGGGCTGCAGGGTGGCCTCTGTGAGGACAGGCCCAGGCTGTCCCAGCCCAGACACAGCTGGTTCCAGCCAGCTCCAACCCACACACTCCTGGGCAGGGCTGTGTCCAGCTGCCAAGGTGGTGATGCCTCTGTGGGAAGTTCGTATTTAAGAAAGGGCACAACTCTGCATGGCTGTGTCCAGAGTGAAAGACAAAAGTATGAGAAACAGCCTTCGAGACAGGCAAGGGAGGAAGGAAAGAATGGGGGTAGGGAAGGAAAGAAAGAAAGGAAGGAAGGTGAGGCGAGGCTCAAGATTCCCCTGCAGCCACAGGGAGGATTATGTTGGAGCAGATATCTGCACTACAGCCCACAGAAGACACAAGCTGGAGCAAGGCGAAAGCCTGGGGAAGAAGGAGAAGCCAAAAAGAGCTGTTATGAACTGACCAAGCTCAACATGTGCTAGCAGTGTGTGCTAGCAGCTTAGGTGGCCAGCTATGTCCTGGGCTGCATCAAGAACAGCATGGCCAGCAGGTTGAGGGACATGATTCTGCCCCTCTACTGTGCTCTTGTGAGACTCCACCTGGAGTACTGCATCCAGCTCTGGGGTCCCCAGTACAAGAAAGGCATGGAGATGTTGGAGCAGATCCTGAGGAGGGCCACAAAGATGATCAGAGGGTTGGAGCACCTCTCCGATGAAGACAGGCTGAGAAAGTTGGGCTTGTTCAGCCTGGAGAAGAAAAGGCTCTGGGGAGACCTAATTACGGCCTACCAATACTTAAAGAAGTCCTACAGGAAAGTGGGAGAGGGACTGTTCACCAGGGAGTGCAGTGATAGTACAAGGGGCAATGGCTTCAAGCTGAAAGAGGGTAGGTTTAGATTAGACATTAGGAAGAAATTCTTTACTATGAGGGTGTTGAGGCACTGGCACAGGTTACCCAAAGAGGTTGTGGAAGCCCCATCCCTGCAAGTGTTTAAGGCCAGGTTAGATGGGATTTTGGGCAACCTGGCCTAGTGAAGGTGTCCCTGCCCATGGCAAGGGGGCTTGAACCAGATGATCTTTGAGGTACCTTCCAAGACAAAGCATCCTATGATTCTATGACCACAGCCTCACATTCCCTCCTTGAGCTGCTCAGTATGGGGAGGTGGAAGAGTTGGGAGTGAAGGAGTGAAGCTGAGCCTAGGGGTGGTGGTGTTGTTTTAATCTTTCTGTATTTTTTTCATACTCCCCATCTGTAATCTTGTTGGCAGTAAATGAAACTATTTTCCCCAAATCAAATCTATTTGCCTGTGACAATAACTGGTAAATTATCTCCTTGTCTTTACTTCAGTCAATGAGATTTTTCATTCTATTATTTCCCCATGTTCTTTTGAGGAGGGGGAATGAGAAAGCATCTGACTGCTCACCAAGGCAGTACACCACATCTCTGCTAATTACAACCCCCATTGTTTACAATGATGTCTGTCCTTCAAGAGACAAAATTTGATGTACTTTTCCTGAGCTATAACAAACAAAAGGTCAGAATTGGGCCCAAGGTGACATTAAATTGGATAAGAGTGATTCCTAGAAACTGTTGTTTTGATCTTGTCTTAGAAAGCTTCTAAGAGTATAACTCCTTGTTAAATTTTTTAATTTTTCATTGAAAATTACTCAGTTTAAAAGGTGGGTGGAAATAAATAGGCCATTTTAGCTTATGAGTAGAAGCATTTCACGGATATTAAAAAATGTCATTAACTTCTTAAATTGTCCTCAATTAGTTATTTTTCATAATGCATCCTGGAAATAGCAAACTCTGTAGCTGTTATTAAGACAAAGATTTCTAGGTCTCTGATGATCCATTTACAGGGAAGTAAAAATTTGAGATACAGCTATGTCTTTTAACTGATACAAGACAATTTATCATTCCAGGAATATCAAACAGTGATCCTTTGACAAGGTGGGTTGATTTGCTAATTTCAAATTCACCTGCTCTGCCCTGAACATAAATTGTATGTTAATTCTTAAATTAATTCTGAGTTTGATGCTATACAAGAAGATTGAGAATAAAATTTTAAGCTGTAGTTGCATCAGGAACTGTACTAGGGCCATACTGGGCATAACAGAGTACGTCTTGTACCTATATCATTGATGTACTGCACCAAAGTCCCAACAATTGCCAGTTGCTAAGTGTTTGGGACAGGAACATTTGTTCACACAGCATGGAATGAAAAACTGCCTTTTGAAGTGTTGAAACAAAGCGCTGCTATTCTTCAGAACAATGCCTGATGAAATGCAGTTCTTCAAATTTGGGTCTGAATGTAGTCATGAAGTCACCATCAAGCCTATTTAATGAGTATCATGATCTGTATCTGACCTGCAACGGCTTCCCTCTCTAAGAAAAAATAAATTATAATGAATTAAGGCAGCAAAAGATTCCTCTCAAAATTGGAATAAGATATTTTCAGTTTGTGAGGAGGCTGATGGTGGTTATGCAGTTGGTTTTCTTACAACAGTTATATAGTATCTGAGAAACCTACTGAGAGCAAAAACCTATTGGCTTTGATCACAGTTAAATCCATTTGCTTATCTTTCTAGATTTAGAATATTACCCTAAAAGAAGTTAAGTGAATGCTGTGATATTGTTTTGCAACTTCTGATTCAGTCTTAATGTATTCCTGTGTTACAAAGATTCAATTCAGAAACCAAATTCAGATGTTGCTTCATAATATGTTTTATAGTATATCCTCATCTATTTCTGCTTTTTGAATTACTGTTATTTTTGGAAAGCTAGTCTAACAACATTAATGTATCAAAACAAAACAAAAAATTCCTCTTCTGTTAAAGGTGTTTCATAAATTTTAAATGGTCCTTTGCATAACTCTTTTGCAATATCTTCTAATACCTGTTTCAGTATTCTAATTCCACATCTTATTCTTTTCCGTACTTGGGCTAAGCATGCCGGTGTCAGTAACATTATCTGCAAAAGGTGTGTAAGTAAGAGTCACAAGGAATTCAATATTAAGCCTCTGTTTCAGATACCCAAAGTCTTAGGAAAATTCATGCATGGAAATTCTATGTGGAACAAGAATTCAAAATGTAATGTATATTTTAAAAGTCTAGAAAGGGTTTTATACTTTTCAATAATTTAGTTGTGCTTGTCTAGGGAATAGGAAATGCTAAACAGATATGTGGGAACAAGGTAGGTTATACAGTACCACATTATTTCAGTGCACAAAACCTAGCCAAATAAACTCTTACCCCCCCCCCCCCCCCCCCCTTCCTTATTCATACCACATAGATTGAAGGAAACTAGAATCAGTCATGTGAATGTAAACAAATTAGAGAGGCTTCTCAAAAGCAAACATGAGATTTTCTAAGAGAACTAACTCAGCATGTTGCCTACCTAAAGCAACTGATACCACCTGCATCCATTTGGGATTCAGGAATAAATTTTGTTCTTGAATCTATGCCTAAGTCAGGTTAATTGCCCTTCTCAAGTGCAATACGAGAAAGCTCCTGACATTAATTACAGATAAGTCCTCTAACCTCTGGGATATAAAGTGAAAGACTTGGGCTCAAATTCTCTCTTAAGCAAATCAAACCCTTATTTATTAAGAACATAATCTTAGTGACAAGGCTATAGAGAATTTTTGGAATAGATTTCTCTTTCTTATCTTGCAAAGGTGGGTTGGTATTGTTTGGGGTTTTTTTGTTGGGTTTTGTGTTTTTTTTTTTTTTTTAAGTGAGTGGAATATCTTTAATTACTGCTCAACTAGACAGTTGTCTATGTGTCTTACTAGTTTTCTTTTTCATGTGGATGCTATAGCCAGCAAATGACAGCCTCTCTTACTGTAGCCAAATGAATATTGCATTCTTCCATGAAAAATGAAAGAATTTTATCAGAGGAAAAAGAAAAGTTAGAATAATTTATATCTGGTACTAGACCTGCTTTAAGTTTCTTCACATAAATGAAAGTCTTAAAAATCCTGTTTTCTACAGGCCAGGTGACTGTTGTCAAGTCAAATTTGATGGCCTACTCTTTGCTTTTTCACTTGAGCTAAAACTAGTTTTATCACGTACTCTCAGTTGCCCTTAACTTAAGATAAGAAGGAGAATAGTTATTTCATGGCTAGCATTGAAAATTGCCTAGAAGATAAAAATAAGTGTGATTCATTTAAGCCTCAGTGTGGCAAAAACTTCTGGGAGACTTTGCTAGCAGAAACAAAGGTTTCATGCATAGACATCTGCAAAAAAGGGGCGTAGATGATAACAAAGCTCCTGAAGTAAATTTTAGGTAGATGTGACGAGAAAATAGGGTAGATGGATAGGAAGCTAGTAAGAGTGTACAGGAAGAAATACCTCACATGAGATGAATATGATTTATTGGATACATTTTAAAACATTTTTTGGTAAACAATAATTTAAAAATACACAGAGCTTGGAGAAGTAACTACCATTTCCTGCATTGATAATGTAGCCTTATTTTCTTTATATAATTATGCTTTCTTTTCCACAAGAGAATGTTTGCTTTTTCTTAAAAATGTTTGTGGAAGTAATTTTTGCTCTTAATTAGTGAAATGAAAACACTGGGCTATGTAGACAGGCTTCAAGGCCCTTTTTATGTTTGAATAGATTTAGTGCCTGGGCAAACATTTCTCATAAGATTCCCCCTGCCCCATGACTAGAGATAGGTCGGGTTGTTTGTTGGTTTTGGGTTTTTTTTTTAAAGTAGGAAAAGAAAAGAAAGAAACTGTTTTGTTGGGCGTTTTCTTCTTTTTGAATTCAAAGTACACTATAAAGCTATTGGCTGTGAATTCCAATTTTGTCTTAAAGCTCATCTAGGTCATAAGCTTCAAGGCTCTTGTGCTCTCTGAACTCAAGCAGGCAGACCACAGAAATTGAGGTTAAGTGAAAATGATGATGTGGTACTGCCAATTAATTGAGAAATGTTTGAAAGCTAGGGCTACATAGAAAGCACAGACTTTGAATGGAAAAATACTTGGTGCTTTTTCTGTCCTGATTTTCTGCATCACCAATGATCCTTTAACAAAACTGAAACTCTAAACCAGCTGGGGTAGTCTTCTTCAGTTATGTACATTAAAAACAGGGCAGATTTACAACTTAATTTGGCTTAAAACGCAGGAGTTGCATTCCAGCCTTCTCTGAATGAAAGGTCAGACTGCAGGCAAGCAGTTCTGTTTTCTGCCTTTTCCCATTATTCGGGTAGCTGGAGGCTAGCTGGTGGATGGTTCTGGAAAATGCCTTGTCTAATCATAGTACTTAGAAGCATTTAGTTCAGACTGCTTAAAGGGAAAATGAACAACTACCTCTATTCTAACACCTTTGTAATGAACTATTTACCAAATCATACTTTCTGGGGACTTTAAAAAGTTTTATTCGTTATCACAGCCAGCTTGTGCTGATTTACTAATATACACACATACACACACACACACACACACACACACAAGTATATGTATTTGATAAACTGTTAATTTGTGCCAGGAAGAATCAGAACAGGAATTACAGGGGAAGTGGGGTAACCAGAGTTAGAAGGGGAGTCCCTGGATATCAATGCAGTCTTATACCTGCATGTGGCAGCATCAGAACACCAAATAAACATCAGTAAAGTATAAACATAAGCAAAAGTAAGAACTGAATGGGCACATGGTTCATTTGTCTACTTTGCACTGGCAGCCTCAAGAGTGAACATTCTGCCATGGATCATCTGTTCATGATCTCTGCAGACAGCTCTCCCATCGTTACAGAGCATTTGAGAGAGCTCTGTTAAGCACAGCACCAATAGTACATCATCTGGGACTGCAGCTGGTATCCAGAGAGAAGTCAGAAAGGAAGATGAAGGGAGGGGAGGAATAAATCAGAAGCAGCCTGCTCTTGGCACTTATCACATCGTGCTCATTTCTCCTTTCTGCAAATTTTAGCATTGATGGGAATGCAGAGGATTATCCTAAATACAAACATTCCTTATAGATGTTACCACGGGGACATACTAGTGTGTTCTGACTCTCTAATTTCAGTCATTTCATTCAGTCCGTGTGTCCATGTTACAGCTGACAGTGCAATGCTTATAGGATCAATAAAAAACTCTTTGGTTTAGCATGTGGAAACATTTATCAAGATACACTAGGCAAAGAGAATGATTCTACTCTAATGCAGAGAAATTCCATTCTTTCTGTTTTCTCCATCTGACAGGAATGCTGATGCTTACAGGAAAGGAACATATTGCCTCTCTATCTGCACTGAAACTGTGAAATGCAGCAAAGATTCACTTGGATGTGGACACAGATGCAATTCAGATGGGCTGGTTGAATGACTTCCTTTAGAAACTGCCGAGGTAGATCTCAGAGGCAAAATTACTGACAAAGCTTTGATACAGTGGTCTTTAAAACATTTTGAGAGTGCACGAGTAGGGTAAATACTCTGCAGAACTTTCTAAAATATTGTTGTCTATGTTCATTCTGTCACTGAAAAATTCCTGGGCTGTGTTCAGCAGACTGTGATAGACAGTCACACTTCTAACTCCCCAGAAAAGTCTCGGGTAGGAGTTGATGGGTACCCACATATAAACTGAATGTTAAGCCCTGTGAAACCACAGTTGAAGTACTTTCTTGCAGTAGCTGCTCTTTAAGCCACCATTTATGATGTCCAACATACAGTCATAGAACTATCTAGGCTGGAAAGGACCTCTAGAGGTTATCTAGTGCAACCTCCTGCTCAGCTAGAGAAGGTTAGTCAGTGCCTTGTACAAACTTCGGTATCTTCATGAATGGGGATTCTTTGATCCCTCCAAGCAGACTGTTCCTGCGTTTGACCAACTTCATTATCTTCTTTTTTTTTTTTTTTTAAAACTTTTTTTCCTATATCTAGTTGGAATTCCAAATGTTATCTTCCATCTGTTGCCTCTTGTCCTTATGCTCTGCACCTCTCAGGACAGCCTGGCTCCATCTCCTCTGCATCTTTCCATTAGGCAGTGGTCTGCAGAAATAATATCTGCCCCCAGAAACCTGGTTCTCTCAGCTTCTTGTTGTAGGCCAAGCACACTGCTGACTCATATTTATATTAGAAAAAATACAACACTATGAACATTGACATCTATCAAAACCACAAATTCCTGTGGGTATCTTCCATTTGGCTGAGCTATTTAAAATAGAAGGCTCTCTTCTATAGGCCAGGTTTGCTCAGGAAAACTCCTCCAGCATCAAGAGAAGCCCTGTGTACAGAAAACAGATTGAATATATTAAATTTTTAAAAATATTTTTTAACTCATCTTATTTAGTACTTGACATATGATTCTTTGTCAAAATTAAACACATTTTAGGATGAGAAATGCAATAAAATCCACCTACCTAATTATAGACTTGGAACAGCACTAAATATCTCAGAGGAAGTGGTAAGACCCCCTTTAATCAAGTGATCACAGGATGATTCACTGAAAGTCACACTTATCTCTGTAGCATGTTAAGTAGTACCTCATCAAATGCAGTATTCATAATTTCTTCAATATACTTCTTAGGGTACTTTGGCTGCAAGTTGGAAAATCCAGGTTTTATAATCAATTTTCCTTTAACTCCCTTGATACAATAACATGAGTCAGGTGAAGTCTTTGCCAGGGTGTAACTAATGTATCTAGCCATTTCATGGGTAGCTGCAGGTCTCTGACAGTCTGAGATTCCCAAGACTGTTATTATCAGCCATTTACTGTAGAGAATAAGTTTAAATGGTTGAAATCATATGATCAGCTGACTAATAGTGATAGAGGATATTGCTGCAAACAGCTAGATATTAGCAAGATGCAGTTTAGTTATACAGTGCTATAATTACTTCCTATTCAAGGCAGGGTGGGCTTGGAGACATGCTGCTTGGAAGTACGTATTTAGAGACTGTGAAGCATCTCTACCTGAAATGTCCTTTGATAAAACAATGTTCATTAAATATACAAAAATATATAATTTTAAATAGGTTCCATTATCTCTAGGAAGTTTGAAGAAGCTGTTTCAGTTCTTCCAATATGAGAAAAGATATAAAGGGGCAAAGCTGTATGTTAATTATATGGAAACTATTACATTATAGGTGTTCATGCCCGTGAATTCAATGACCATGCTGTCATACTGGTATTGTGTGAAATTTCTGGGGTTTATGATAGGAAAATAATATAAATCCTTTCTTTTTTGTTTCAAAAATGTAAATCACTGTAAGCCAGAGGAAAGGAACATGTATCTCAAATTACTTTGCTGTCTTTTCTATAAATGCCCATTTGGAAACATGTTATAAGCAGGGAAACTGCCTCCAGTTCATTGGGATTTTTGGGTTTGTTCAGGAAAAAGAAGATTTTGTGCACTATTTAAGGGACATAGAGCTGTTTCAGAGAAGTCTGACACCATCACTGACTTCTCCTTGGTAACAGAAACAATCAGCTTGCCTATAAATTTTGGCTAAGAGCCTAGGTTAGAAAAGGGAAGCTTTATTTTATTTGGTGCTCCTAAAGAAGAAATATGAGCTTCAAGGCACACCTTGGAGGCATAACAAACTTGTGCTCTAGTGGATTATTGTTGAAAGTGAGTTCTAAATTCATTGAAGCATCCCAACACTGCCAAGAGCACTGTTGTGTTTAGGCTGAGTGATCTCTGACTTAGGTATCTCTCATGATCATAACTGTGCCATGAATTTGTAAGCCAAAGAGGCAATGATTCTCCCTAATATTCAGATGACAAAGTGACTTGTGCTTTATTGATGGAAAATACCAGTTTGCTTTTCACCTCTAAGTATATAAAGCAGATTCATAAAGGTTAGATTGCTTGTTTATTCAATTTTGGAAGGGGAAGACCCCAAAATTTAAAGAAACAAATACTCATGTAAATTCTATCTGTTTCACTCCACTGGATGGTATTTTATTTAATATAACTGGAAACAAAGAAAGGAAAAACACTTCAGTTTATAACATTAGAACTGAACCAAATCTACTCAAGTTGAAGGCAGTAAACTGCACAGACATGACTGCATTTTCTTCCAGTTCTACTCTGAATTGTATTTTTGAAGTAGGAAAAGCAGTGTAAAAGGACACAATCATGCAGAACAGGCACCCTGGCATTTTCAAAGTATTAAGAATCACTAGAACTGTGATTTACAGAACTGTCTTTTCATCATAATTTCTCTTTCTCAGCTACAGATAGTTGAACAATTTAATAAACACTGTGTTCAAGGGATGGATATATGCCTTCTCATCTTGGCTACATCAAGGGCAGGTTTATATGTTTTTGAAGGAGGTGATATCTGTCTGGCAAACTGGGTCTCCAATCATTTACTGTTGGAAGCTATGGAAAGTAATGTTAATCCAGGTTAACAGAAGTGTGACAGAAATAACAGCTTCCTTAGTCTTTGTTGCTCCTACTGTATAATTAAAGCAGGAAGTGGGCATACTGCTGCTCCTGTACAATCACAACAAAAGAGGGGAGGAACTACTCACAGCAATTACTAAATAATCCGCGTGGTTTTGCTGTTACTGCATGTCAGCTGCTTGCATGTTTTTGCACAGCTGTGTGTCAGCTTTCATTTTCACTCTTAGATAAACAGAAAGGGTTTTTTTTTTTAAGGTGTGATCCTTGTATAATGGTTCTTTAATTAGGTTCCAATGCAAATTCTTCATTGAGTCCATGTGTTACCCTCCCTTGTCCCCAAGCTAATTCAGCTCTTTCAAGTTCTTTTAATTGATTGAGTGTTGTCAGTGTGATTGACACTACAGAAACACTCTTCATTTCCTTACAACTTAATTTAGAAGTGCTGACCACTTCAATTTAAAGGCAATGGGAATTGTCCCATCTAATATCCATTATAACTCTAAAATTACTGATTACTAACTTGGATTAAGCAACCTAAAATGTTCTGTATAGTATTTCTTGTTGAGCAGGATGCTTCTGTTAAGTTTTGTGGAGGGAGGAAAAGCAATGTTTGATGTGGAGATCCTCTATAAAAGTATTGTAATTATGTCATTGGTGTGGTTCATGATCTATATTCAAGAGACAAGTAGCTGCATTAAGTTTAGTTATGGCAATGAATTTGTCTTGTAAGTTTTTATTACGTTCTGTAAATAAATCTTTTCTCAATGGACTGTATGTTACATTTAATTAACTTAGCAGGAATTTGCTGGATCTCCTCTTGTGAGGTTTGTCACGGATAAAACAGGACTGGGCTGCATGTATAGGATGGGTTCTGGAATAAAATAAGGAATCTTGCAAGTAGCACAATGGTGTGGTCAAAATGTATGAATGAGAATTTAAAGAACAAAGGTAGCATGTCTTATCTCTCATGATACAAGTATGAATTGCAGCATCAAACTTCAAAGTGAAGTGATGATTAAAAAAAATAGTTAACAAGATGTCAGTGTAAATACTGAAAGAATAGTGATTAGCATGGAGACAAGCAGAGGTGTGATTCATAGAACCTTAGATATGGGAAAGACAAGGTGGAAACTGCCTAAAAGCTACACACAAGAAGTTTAAGTATTACCAGAAGTGATGTAAGTAGTTGTAGAAGTAAGGTAGAAAAAAAAACATTACACTGAAGTTAACTTGAATGAAGAAATAATGGATAGTAGATTTGGCCACAAAACAGAATATGGTCTGTCACCATTTAAAGCTTTAATATATGCATATCTTATATATTAAATTAAAAAAAAGAACCCTCTCTATTTTATGCCAGTCTACTACTGTATTCCATAGCTTGTAACTAAGAAATTGCAGAGGAAAACACTGCTGAATCAATAAATGAGAAAAGTGTACCTGATTGAAGGTCACACATTTTCCCGCCAGCAGAAGCGTTGTTTGTTACCACTTCAATGCCATTTTGTAAAGTATTTGGCTGTCAATTTTGGAAATTTATAAATATTTTAATATCTGAACTTACCCTCTTTGCATTTTGTAGTTGTGATTTGCTGGAGAAAACAAGGCCTCAGTAGCCATAGCACTTTGTTCTGAAGGGGTGGTTGACAGCTTCTATGAAATGAAGTCAAAACAAGGTCTGAAGTCTGCATCATAACCTTGTTGACATTCTGAAACTAATTTAAATGTTCAGCATTTGCCACACAAAGAGATTTAGTGGGGGTTGAGAAGAAAGGTTAGGTCTCTTACAGTTCAGGAACAGAATTCTGCAATTGAATTTCATAAGGCTGCTGTAAGTCACTGTGTGCACAGTTGAACTTTCTGTGATTAGCTATTGTATGTTTGCTAGAGTCAAATAGAGAAAAAAAAAATATTTTCTCATATGAGAGGTGATATTTCGAAGAATTTTTATGCTTGGATACTTAGTGTGTTACAATTATTTTCCTTAATCTTAAAATATTAATATAAGGAAACTTAAAGTCTACTGAGAGTGTGGTTTTTTGGTTGTAAAATTAAGTGCAGTCATTTAGAATAACTGAACTTCTGAGTTCACTTCTAAGCCAAGATTCTTCTTAAGTAGAAGCATTATACTCAATTTCAAAATGAAGTTCACATTCAAGTTCTGGAATAAAATATTTAAATTGTATTTCAAGTAGAGCAGTTGAAGAATTTTCTTTGTTAAATCCTGTAATAGCTTAAGATTTTTTGACATTTTTTAATGCAAATTAAGACAAGTTCAGCATGTCAACATTTTGTGCATTAAAAACTCAGTTTTGCACACTGAATCAATTGTACTAGTAGATATTAAATACTCCTAAATATGTTTTCCAAAGTTTGTTAAAATGAAGATTCATTAATTCAAACACAGTTCAATTCTCATGGGTTTTGCCTGTTTTTTCCAGATTACCTTTTAAAACATTTTTTAATTTTAAAAAACATATTATTGCTTTGCATTTCTCTAGTTGTAATTCCTTGCACTGAAATACAAAACCTGTTACTCTATTACTACTTATCTATTAGTTCTGTTGCTAATCTATTCCTATTACATGCATAAACTAGTATGTGCTCTACCTAAAAGAATATGAAAAGGGGTTTGTCTCTCACCTAAATTTAGTTATCTACACAGGCATTTCAAGAAAAGCCCAGGAGCATGACTCAGACAATCAGTTTAGATATCTGCTTTACTGTAAAATAAGCCATAGCTCACCTTAAAACACTAATTCTTCCCATTTACTTTAAGGTTGGTTTTTTTTTTCTGGTGTATGATGTCTTAAGGACAGATGAGTGTTGCCATTTAAGTCTATCCATCTGACATGGATAATTTTTCTAAAATTCAGAGCATGCTCCTGAATCCTGAAATTGTGACAAAAATTGCTCAGCTGTGTTCTCTATCTGTAACACCTAAAAAGTATGAATTCAGTCAATTCCAATCCATTTTCACAGAAAGGCAAAAATGTGCTTTTTTTAAAATTTTGCGAGTATTGTCAGCTTAGTAGTTGAGTCTCAATTTGGGCCCCTCATTAATGCAAATGTAAGAAAAAATCAGCCATGATTTTTCTGAGCAGTAACCAAATATCAAGATTAGAATAGCCATAATACATGCTGTTTCCTGCCCATAGTGTGGTGGGCATAAGGGAAGACAAATGTGTCACAGAGCCTGAGTTTAGGAAATAAAAGGCACATATTTTAGGAAACTATTGTCATTAATTCTGCTACTCATAGGAAACTTCTTTATATTATAGATGAACAAAAGCCCCCAGTTTATGTAATTCAACAAGGAAAGTGCTTTTGTTGATATATATTGTTTTCATTGGATAATTACAAGGAACTCCTCGATCAGTAGAACCCTTTTGATGATACAGGCTTGATCTAGATGGGCATTTCTGTACTGTTATATCCATTTTTTGGATAAACTGGGTATCCTGGTTTCAGCTAGGATAGAGTTAATTTCTTTTTAGCAACCAGAGAATGCCATGTTTGGGAATTAGAATGAGAGCAGTGCTGATAACACACGAGGTTTCTAGTTGTTGCCAAGCAGTCAAGGATTTTTTAGTTGTTCATACTGCCATGCTACCGAGAAGGGAGGGGACACAGCCAGGACAGGTGACTGGAACTGGCCAAAAAGTGTATTCCATGCCAATTATGTCATGCTCAGCACAAAGAGGGGCTGGTGGGGGAAAGAGCACTCAGCGCCAGGACACGTGGTTTTGGGACAGCTCTGATCTGTACGGCCTGAGTTATGCAGTTTGGTGAGAAACTGCAATGTGCATCACCAGCCTCATACATTTTGCTATAAAGTCCTGTTATTATTATTATATCTATCTTTCTGCTACCCCAGTAAACTATCCTTATCCCAACCCATGAGGTTTTGGTTTCTTGGGTTTTCTTCTCCCTCCCTTTCCCACTCCCTCAGTTCTGTGCCTCCCCACCATCCCCTTAAAGAACAAGTGGCTGAGTGGTGCCCAGCTCTCAGCTGGGGCAAAACCACAACACTGGGATTGAAAAACTCTTTATTCAGTATTAGTCTCCTTCTACGTATCTTTTATTAGGTATTTGAGTCTTGACTGCATAATCTGATTTTACATTACATTACTTTGATATGTATTATCTATTTTAATAGACTGGATCAGTTTTAAACTTGAATTTTTTTTTTTGGAAGAAAATGAAAACTTGGTTCAAAATATAAATTTTTCAATATTACAATTTTGTATACTTGTGTTGGAAAGTTTCAAGCTGGTAGACTACTTGTGTGCACAGGTATGCATATATGCATACATATGTACAGACATACAGACATATGCAAGGTGTAGGGTTTTTTTTGCCTTGGCTGCTGTCTTGCTTTGTGACAGTAAATGGTGCCTTCATCAGCTTTTCTTTTCTGGCAAGGTGGTAGTCACCTGAAACCACACTTGCTGCCTAGTGTCTGAACTGTGGCAGTGCACTGCATTCATTTCACTGTCCTCATGCATCAGATAAGGCCTCATTTAATTTTTTCACATTTTTAACCTCTTTTATTCATTTCTGATTGGGTATAAACCCCAATGTTTAACTATTGCAAATTTCCCTTGGCATGCGAGTATCCAGGTTATTTGAAAGCGCTTAATTGTCCCTGGAATGTTTGATTTTTCTTCTTTGTCCCTATACTTGTATCCAAATAAGCTTTTAAAAAATATTGTATTTATTTTTTTATATCAGTTGTGTCTCAATCCAAAGTTTGCTTTTAAAAAAAAAAATGCCTGCAGTCCTACTGTCTTCTTGTGTTATTTGACTCCTTCCCAGAATGTGATCCCTGATTTTTAGAAGAGGATACTGAGTCATGCATACATAAAATCCCTTTCCTTGCTCCACAGACATATGATATCAAATCTCGGGTCAAATAGTCATCTAGCATTTGTGTGCTGATGAACCTCCTCGTTCCTGCACGTTTGTTTGGTAAGAGAAAGGCATTGTGCGACTGTGAGCAGTGCTCAGTGGGTCGTAGTGACAAAATGTGCTGTAAAGTTGGAACACAGAAATGGATCTTTCTGAAAAATCCTTTCCTGCTGCAGGACACTGGTCGGGTAACGGAGACAACAGTTCTGTTAAGTGACATGTCTTATGTGCTATACTGAATGCTGTTACTGTAAAGCTTTAATACAAGCTTCATGAGTTTGTAAGAGTGTAGGCATTAGGCGTTACACTTATTTATTAATATTCATATATGTCTTGTGTAGTGGGTTTATAGACATCTGGAACACTGTAGCCAGCTACATACCTTTTCAAGCAAGACAGATTTTGATCAACTGGAGAAGGTTCAGCAAAAGGTCACCGAGATAGTTGGAAGGTTGAGTGCTTACTCAAAAGGAGATGGAACCAGTCTCTTCTTGGTAGCATTCAATGAATGGAGAAGAAACAAACTGAAATACAAGAAAATCCCTTTAAACACAAGAAAACACTTTGTCTCTAAAAGCAATGAAACAGTGGAACAGATTGCTCAGAGAGGTGAAGTCTCCAGCCTTGGAGGTACTCAAACTGTGACCTGGAAGCCTACTCTGGCTGACACTGCTTTGACAAGCGAGTTGCACTAGACAGTCTCCAGAGCTGCTTTCTAATCTCAAATATTCTGTGACTCTCCAGCTGGGGTGAGCTGAGGAAATGACAGTTGTTGCAATGTGTACTGTGCAGCCAAGTCTGTTTTCATGCTGAGACTGATTCCACCCTCTATCCAGAGAAGCAGTCAACCAAGGAGAGGACCAGGCTGAGCTGGTAGAACTGTGATTGTGTTTCTGTAGTGTCAAAGTAACAACCGAGTGTTCGAAACTCAGCTGCCTCATTTCCATGGATCTCTGTGGCTAAAGTATTTTTTAAAGCTGACCCTATGCATCAGCAAAAGGTGACCTTTATCATGACTCTCACTTCCCTAATCTACTTACCCTTTTTTTGTCTGGAAGTGTTGGAAGTATGGCACACTATGTTCTACATTCCTCTCTCTGAAAACTTCACTTTACTTTGAGAGGAGATGAGTCATTTCTTCTTTTCTTTCATCTGCTAGCACCAGCATCCCTTTCTGTTTCTTTCATCCCTCAAAGTTGCCTTCTGCCTCTCATCCTACATGAAAAAACCCACCTACCTCATTCAGTTATTTTCTAATCTAGGGGCCCTTCCCTGCTTCCTATATCCACCCCTGTTTTGCCATGTACCTCATTAGTGAACTCAGGCTCCCTTGGCTTTCCCATCCACTCTGAAAACTGCTGTTAGAATTCTTTCTTATTGCAAAAAAAGATGGATACTATTCCTGTGCTGGGAAATGCTATAAAAGATGGATTTCCTTAGCAAAACTCTGGGAAATATATTCCACCTCTTTACCTCCCACACTGGGAAACTTTTGTTCTTGTGATTAGCAAGTAAAAATTTTAGGAAGAAATCATCTCAGCCTAAGCACACTGATGAAACCATGCTTTGCTCATACAAGTAAAATGTGATGTGTGTTTAAACTGTCTTGGTCACCGTCTTGCTACTGTGGTTGTTATTGATGATTTTAACAAGACTTGTATTAATTTTTCTGCCACGTTTTTTTTCCTGAGTCTCACTTTCTCCTAGTCCATTTGACAAAAGTAATACTCTTACCATTGTCTTAAAAAGCAATATGTGGCTTTATTGTATTCTTGCTGTAGGTGGTTGTTTCTTTAAATGAAACTATAAAATTGCCCCTGCAAGATGCAGTTCAGATATTTGGGTTACAATTTGTGTAAGCACATTATTTGAAGAATAAAACACCCTGGTTCAGTTTCAGAGGCGAGGTATAGAAGCTTTTTACTAAATTTGAGATAGGATTTAATCCTATGAGTGGTGCTCAACTGTTAGTGCCCAAAGCATACTTCTCCCAAGTGTGCTCTGCCTCACTTAATCCTGGAGGTTTGTAAATTCTGACGCTTAGAAGCTACCCCCTAATTGTGGCCATAACTACCTGGTTTCTACCAGCAGGCAGCTAGGTCACAAGGTACTAAGCAGACACCCATTCAGACGTAAACTGTTAGGCTCTTGCAAATATTCTTGAAGATACCTACTAGATCAGCTGCAGTTCAGCTCTGAACACTTCCTTTTGAAGTGTTACACTGGTCATAGAATTTGAATCATTCACCAGGATATAAGAAACCGAATGTCAGCCTTGTTTCCTACTGATGGAATACATAACTCATCTGCCACATATTCTTAAGGTATTCTGAGAAGGGCAGTTTTAAGTTCTTCGTCAGACTCCCCAAGTATAGTTATGTATTCATTTAAGGCCTCAGAGAAAGCAAGGAAACTTGGTTCTGTAGTTTGGTTTTTAGGGCAGTTGCCTGGGAGGGATGCATAGTCTGCTGAAGTAAGACAAGTTATGCAAGTTATATTAAAATACATAAATTGTGCATTGGGATAGTATAATTTCAAAGGTAAAAGTTTTGTTAAACACTACAGTCAGTCTCTGCAAATCTAAAGTTTCAATCACTTGTCTTGATTTTCTTCTAGATGCTGGAAAACAGTTTTACTGTTCTTCAGTAACATTTTAAAATATATCTTGAATTAAAAAGTGAAAATAGATATTACTTCCTTTTTTTCCCCCCCTTTTCCACTCCCCACCAAGTCTCAGTACCAAACCTAGTCTGTATTGACAGGTTTGAGCAGTAGTGTGAGAACTCCTTATGCCAGGGCAGTAGGGAATTCAGCTGTTCTTGACTAATTACAATTTCATTTTTTATCATTTCAAATTTCCAGTGGTTGTCCCGATGTCCTACACACACCATCTTCTTGGGGTGCTTAAGAAATTACAGGCTCTCTAGGGCTCATATAGCTGGCTGGGCAGTAAATAATATTTTATTCCTGACCTAAACGTTTTCTCTGTATGTCTTTGTTCTTCTAGAAAAAGTAAGAAGGATTTAAAATTAATGAAATGGACTAGAGATGCTTCTTTGAAGTATAGGAAAAATACGGGGAGGGGGGAAGACAGGTTTACAGTGATCTCTATCCACTTAGGGAATCATAGCTGTGATACACTGGACCTGGAAATCAAGGTCTTATGTTCTGATTGGATAAATTGTTTGAAACCTAGTGTAATTACTGAACTAATTTTGTTTCTAATATATTTTGATATCACTTTTGAAAATGCTGAGGTGTTTTTTTTATGTTTCTGAATATTTTTAATCAACAAAAAAGCAAGATTATCATTTGAGAAGAGGCTGGTCACTCATTGGTGTGCAAAGGAAAGTGTTAGTTTTTCTAGAATTTGTTTCTAATGCTTGCTCTTTTAAAAAGATAAAGCCAAATCCTTCCAGCCATATCATTTAATAAAACCATTCCACTTGAATTGTGTCTGTTGAGCAGCCACAGGAGCTTGTTGATTCTTTACAGTGAAAGGATAGCTATCTGTTTAAAAAGAATCTACATAATTATTTACAAAAGAGGAAAATTACAATAAACTGCTTCATGCAACTTGTTAAAATAATCTCATTAGGAAGAATTTGTATAGACATGGAAGGAAAAGAGAGGGAAATTACAGAAATGAAGATGCACATCTAAATGTATTGCATTTTGAAACATTTCAATTTGCATGCAAATTTAATATTGAATTAAAAAGCTTTAAAAGAGAATTAAAGCATGCACTACTTTATAAATTAGGATAATACCCAGAAAGCTGAAACATATTTCGTACATTTCTCTGCTATTCCCCTTGGTATATACATTGTGATCTCTACTACCACTCTTCTATTAAAGCAGTGTAAAAGAATTTAGATTTTATTTCAAGAGGACATACGCTGCAGTACATCACAGTATTATTGCAAGACAGTTATTAGCATTAATCATTATGTATATATTCTCCTTGATTTATTAACCACGAAGATGAAAGGAAGAAAATTCATTTGAGGAATATGGTCAAATAAAATAAAATCTGTTTTGGAAAAAAAGGCTGCATAAATATTAATTGCATTTAGTTTTAAATGTGTCTGCAAATTACAGTAGATAAAATACATTGCCACTGGAAATTACATAATGAGAGCTGTTATGCAAGGGAATGCCTGTATTAATACTGTATTTGGAATGATACTGCACTTTGCCTGCATTTATCTGTCTAACATTAAAATTTATGTCTATTGGCCAAGTCATTCTTCATGACAATATGTCTTATTTTTGGATGAATTAGCAATTTGTTATCACAAAATTCACTCTGTTCAGTCTATTGGAAATTCCTGCTTACAGGTACTGGAAAATAATTGAACATGAAAATTAATAATCCTTTCCATAGGAAAAAAAAATAATTTTTAACATTTCTCCATCAAAATGCTTATTTGTTTACAGCTTTATGTCAGGTTATCCTATTCATATCAAGAGGAGGCATGCATGGGAGAAGGAAAAACGGGCTTGTAGTTGATTGGCAAGGTTACATGATGGATTTTTTTTTTTAGGTTTATTGGACTAGCAAATTACCTGAAAGTATAAATTAATTTAACATGTACAAATATTTGTTTCATTTTTTGTAGAAACAATATGGCTATCCTAATATGGTCATCATGGTTTATACAAATATCTAAGCATTTAGGTCTTCAGTCTTTTGTGTATTTGCTTTAATTAAACTGAACTGCTCTTTTGCAGTCTTTATTATAACTGCAATAAAAAGAAATATGCTTATGTTGTTAAGTAAAGGGAAGAGGCAAGTGGAAAAAACTCACATAGCTTTTATGGAAACAGCTCCCATCTTCAAAAGCGTAGTTAACACTGATGTTACAACAAAACACAGGAGAATTCCAAACACACAGGGTAAATTGTTTTTGTTGTTGGATATTTGAAGGTTACCAACCAATATGTGCTGCCTGGCAGTTTGTTTAGCACAGGGTGTGGAGCACAGACTCTTACCAAGTAGCCTCCATAGTAGTAGCTGCATCTTATTTTGCAGAATCACAGCAACTTAGATTTATGAAACAGCAGGAGAATGCTCTTGTATAATGCTAGGAAAAGCAAATTCCCAAGGCAAAGGAGTGAAATTCCTGAGGTTTCCTGTAGTAAATGTGAAATAAGGAACTAGCAAGGAAGATCCCAAGAAAAAATGGTCAAAGAGATCTTAAAAATAAACGTTACTGAAAACTACATGTGGATTATCACTTCAATAGTTCTCTGCAGTTTCTTCTTGGTGTTACATTTTCCATAACACGAAACAGTAATAGAGTGACTGCTTATAAAAACACTTCATACCTGCATATGTACTATGTACTGTATGTACTATGTAGTTCTCATGAAAAGCTTTGCACTTTTAACTAGAATTCTGACACAAGCAACCTGTTTTTCTATGCAGAAACAAGACTCGCTGCTAGCATTGCTTGAATACAAATGAATAGCAACTAAAATGCTTCTGTACTGAAAATATACTATAAGGAAGGAGAAAGCATAAGCCCAAACTATTTGCTGAATATAACTTCAGATAAAGGAAGAGCTATCTATTATTTAAGTATATGGCGATACATATTTCTGAATTCCATTAACTACTTTCTAATACTCTTAACTTGAAATTCCCGTAACGATGATCATCTTTTTTTATGTATTAGTGATTGTAATAAAAGATCTTTAAATACAAACATAAGCTATAAGAGCAGTGACTACTTAGTAATTACTATAATATCTTATAGTCTTATGTGGAGTAGGAAAGCATTTTTGACACCCCAGCAAGATAAGCATCTGTTTGCTAAGCAGTACAGTTGCCATAACTTTCCTTGTCTTGAAGTTACTTTCTGTGTTATTAAATCAGTTTCCTGAATAGAATAGTAACGGTACAAAGCAAATTGATTGGTTCAATGTCAAGATAATGAATGCACTACGTATTTCTGCAGCATGCCAGCAAAAGTAGTGTAGAATACAGCTTGACATTTGATATTTTCTACCTATTTGTGTTGGTGGCATTTTTTAAAAAGTTACACCTTTCAACAAAATATGCAATAAATGCCTTTAGCTCTCCTAGCTTGAAATGCATTTGGAAGCTGTCTATTAGGAAGATTTTTTGAGAGTTTCATTGGACTCTGAAGTCTACTTCTTATGACTCTTAGCACTAAGGGAAATCAGGAGAAGTTAGGAAAAGCCATTACCTTAGTGGAACTAGCCCAAGGTTGTCTCTCATCCGTACCCACCCATATCTTCACCATATGGAGAAAATCCATATAGACTCACAAGTCTTGTTGTACTGCCTCTGAGATCAATCTGTCTTAAAAATAATACACATCTATCTTGAAAATAATATACTGTAAGCAATGGCTATTAAACACACAAGTCCCTCCTGTATTTCAAGTATACTGAACAAGCCTGCCTTCTGTGTTATGTCAGAATTGTTAATTCTTGATAAATAATCGGAAAATATGCCATATTTTTTCAACAGGAGTTATGGTCTGTTATTTTTATGTATTTATTAAAATAAATTCAGAAAAACACCAAGGGGAGAATAGATTGTGAACCCTTTAGGGAACATTCTTTGTTTGTATTTTTATGCCTCACTATGCGGCTAAAATCCTAAATGCTATTAAAATACAAGAGTGTAATCATAGTTTTTAATACTTTCATTGGTATCTAGATGTTCTAAAATGTGTAATCTTGCACTTTTGTTTTACCTTTAGAGAAGAAAAGTAAGCAGCAAAATAAAATGGTAAGCATTGTATATGTATCACAATTGTCTGCATTTAATAAATAGATAACATGTATAAATATTCTGTAGGGGAAAAAAACAAGAAGCAATACATAACTTTTCTCTGGAACATTTTGGTGTGAACTTAGTCATAGTAAGGTATTAAAAGTGTCTTTGAGTCTAAAAAGAATTTTTTTCTTTAAAATTTAACAGAATTAATTGATAATAGAATCGAAAATTTTGAAGATTGTATTTTTGAGTGACAACAAGTGAGAAAAACAAATTCTCAGGTGTAAGTATGCTGTTTTGTGTTACAGGAAACAAGTAGTTCTGTATAATTTTGTAAGGATGATTTAATCCTGGTATCAATCCATATGTGACAAGGTGTACCTTTGCCTTTAAACATGTCACAGCTCTTGTTCATTCACACTCATTTATTTTCTTCTCCGTCATGCCTAGCAACAGGCATCACCTCAGCATTTTGGGAAGAAGTTCAACTCTGCATGAAATAAATGTTGTCATCTGCTCTTTCTTTATTAGAAAGCTACATTATTGGGGTTTTTTTTCATGTTAGAATATATTAAAATATCTCTCTCTGTATATTGAAATCTCCAAAATGTGAATTGAGCTATAGAGTCTGTGCCGGTTTGTTGTTTTGGGTTGGTTTTGGTGGGGTGTTTTTTTGGTAATTTTTGTAAAAGCAAGGATTCTATGTTCTAGTGCTCCTTCAGAGAGTTATTTCTAGACCACCAGTCATAGATACTAATCCTCCATCTTTACATCATACAACTTTTACCATATTTATTAGTTGCGAGCATGCTTCAAGCTCCTCGGTCTCCTTCTACTTTATAGCTGAAAAAACCCCAACTCTCAGTTGCTGAATCTCAAATGCCTAATCAAAAAGCAGTTTAGGTTTCAAACTAAAAAATGCTTGGACAAAGACTGCTTGATTCACAGTTCTCTATTTCAAAGATTTCATTTCATTTGTTCTTCACAAGGAATGTAAAGTTGTATCAGCTTAAGGTGACTCTCACAATTTTTTCTTTAATGCTTTCTCAAGTTCCAATGGTTTCTTATTTGATTAGTTATTTAATCAGTCTTCATTGTCCTTTGTTCCCTCTGATTTTTCTTAACTATATTCTTTTTATCAAGCTACAACTACTAGTTCAACGTTTTCTGTTTCTTTCCAGATCGTTTTCATCTTGCATTGTATGAGGCCAGCCTGTAGATGGGGATAGACAGGGACAGATACTCCCTGACCCATGATTACTGTGGGGAAGCGGATGGTCCATTGTCTGACAGTTACTTCTGGTTTGTTGCCTAGACTTGTGGTGTAGAATGTTGGTATCTTTGAAGACGCAGCACTTATTCAACAGACCCACCTGCAAGTTAGGTATAGTGGCAGATTATGTTGCAGGAGAGACCTATTGTACCCTAGGGTACCACAGATTCAATTTTTTTTCCTTCTTATGTGTTTTGTGTCATTTCATTTATTGCATTATCTTCACTATTTCCTCATAGCAAAGTGTACACAGAATGCCAAAATTCTGTGCACCTCAATTATGGTGAATAGGGAGCCTGGCCTAGCACTGTGCCATGGAGGTTTCAACTTCTGTGACAAATGATAATTAATTGCAGGAATAATATCAGGATTTTGGAGGAAGAAGAGAGTCATTACTGCACAACTATATTTCAAAGACAGCAGGATCTTCTGTGCATCAGCCTATTTATTGAACAGTACACATCATTAAAATGGGTTCACACATCAACCTGAATCCTAGCATTTCTTCCTAGAGCATTCCATTAAAGTTTAAAAAAGATACTATTCAGTGGAAAAAAGCACCATTTTATACCATTCTGATAAAATTTAGAAATTCTATATTAATTCATTACTTGCAGATGATTGCAAGTTGTCTTTGTCAGATCTGTTTAATTACAAAGATAGATTCAAACAATATTTGATTACCTGTTATCAGGAGAGTTATAAAATCCTTCTCCCTTTTTCCATCATGGTAACTATCTGCCTTAGGTCTTAGTCTTAACTTCTCCCTAATTACATTTGCCCTTAGTTTCAGTCTCTGTCACTCCTTTACTCCTCCTCTCCTGCAGTGCCACTTCCCCTATACAGAGTAGGATCTGAGGATCTCTGTCATTCTTACTACTGCTTCTCCTCTCTATTTCTCACATCAGACTGTTCCAACTAATTGTCTCGTCTGTTTTAGATTCATCAGGCACTCAAGAAAGAGTTTTATTGGCATTTAAAGAAGACTAGAAGTCTCTTTCTCCCTCCATCCCCTTCACAGCTGTCAGGATTCAGTTTTAAAAAGTTCCATGAAGAAGGGACTTCAATGAAATTAATATCATTGAACTCTTCATGCTAAAATAACAATGGTGCTGCCCTTTTTTCTCTTAAGTAGTCTTTTTTTGCCTGTTAACATTCAAAAGCACTGCAGAAATACTTTCAAGAGCACCACAGTTACTTTTGACCTACGTCTGACTCCTTGGTAGCAGTCAAGTATTTAAGTCAGTCAGATGAATTAAAGGATTTTTTTTTTTCTGGTAAGGCACTGTGAAGTTTAAAACAAAAATATATAGCTTGACACTTCCACTGGTTCTATGACATAAGAAAGAAAAAGACTGCATTTCTGTAACACATTTGTTTTTTAGTATTTCTTGGTTTTGGTGAAGGTTTTTTGTCTGGTTTGTGGGGGGGAGGTACTGATTGATACTCTTTTTTCCAAACCATCTGTTTTGTTTTAATATTTTGGATCCTTGGAAACTTTTTAGCTAGGTAAATAATGGACTGTACCCCTTCATATTCTTAATTGGAGCTTTGCAACTGTCTTATCTATATATTTTCTATGCCAACTGGTAAAGTCTGTGTAGATGCTATTTTCTTGTGTAATGGTTGCTCTAGCTGCTCTGAGTTCATGGTCTAATCACTATGTTATGATCTAAATAGCTAGTCCTGTACAGAATATTAAGTCATATGTGCTAGTGTTTTAATCTCTCAAGATATAGTCATGTGATCACCCTCTCAAGAGTAAATTTAATGTGTTTTAGTAAAAGCCTAGAAAAACAGGGTTGTAAACACACATCTATAACTCCAGAAATGCAACAAATTTTCTATTGCCAAACTCTTTAAGATCAAGGTAGATTATACATTTAAAAGAGATGTAAGAGTTCTTTTCTATTTATTATTTGGCTTGATACTGGAATTATCAGGAGGGCACTCTGTCTCTAGATCATACAGAAAGCCAACACAATTGATTATTGTAGTTCTCCTGACCTTAGAAAAAAGAAATATATGTGAATTTCCTCAAAGATCTTCTTAGCTTAATCCTGACTGGCTTTGTCAGACTTTTCTCCATTTTAAATTTAGGGTGCAGTTTTTTTATGGCACCTTGTAGTTAGTTTTCTGACAGCATATGAGCAAGTGTCATGCCTTTTCTTGGACTCCCACTCTGCACTGTCATTTCTGATTGTTGTTGTGGGATGTATAACTGGTGTGAATACTCATGAAACATTTTTTGTGTCATTCAATTTTTTCTGTAGGGATCCTTTATTGTCACCTCATTACAAGATTATAGTCCAAACTCAGGATTTATCTTAGAAATCAGATTTTAGGACTTTCCTGGTACTCTTAACATTTTCTTAAGAAATTCCTTTATTTTTTCTTTTTGCCTTTTCAGATATTTTCTAGTAAAGTACTAGTATTTATTTGGCCTGCTGAAATCCATGTGTCTCTTGAAGCAAGGGCTGAAGACCTTGCGCTTACTCTAGCATACCCCTGTGATTTTAAATAGTGGTGTGCTAGATATTGAAGCCCAAGGAAATTGTCATGTCACCTACTGGAACCTTCTGACAGTTTTTTGAGCTATGGCAAATTCTAATCTATAAATTCAATAGTGAGAAGAGTTACTCTAAGTATCTCTACTGGTAGAGGCCTATGCAATTTTTTCCCCCTCCAAACATACCCATAGGAAATGGCAATTGCTTTGTCTGGATAATGATGTGTGTTGCTGTTACACAAAAATCAAATTCCTAAAGCATATTTGCCTAGAGTCTTCTGGTAGTTACCTATTTTAAAAGCTTATATATGATCTATACAACCTGATTCTGTGTAAGTAGAAATGTACTGTAATGGCCATCTGAAGGTGCACATGCTGCAAAATTCTATGCCTGTATGACCGATACCCAGAATGGTTTTCTGAATTTAAAAGTAAGAGTTCATATATTCATTCTCTGAGAGGTAAAAACAAGTCCATGAGGCCACTCATAATGCATAAGGGTGCTGGTTTTTTTCTTAACTGACTTGCAGGACAAAAAAAAAAAATAAATTGAAGGATTGTTTTTCCAGCTCAGTTTAAGTGAAGAACAAACTGCTGATATAAACCAAGCAGAAAATTATATATTTTATTTGCAGATTCAGTTGTTCTTAAAATAATTTCTGCGCAATTTAGTTAGATCTTTATGAAAAAGGCTCATTCCCCCGATTGTTTTTTCCCATTTCCTATTAGAAATTTCCCATTTTCCCATTTCACAGCCATTTTTACAAATATCCACATCTAAGAAGCAGATGCAAATAAAGCTTTATAATTTCCTTCTTCTGTTATAGTTCTCTCTTTGAATAAGCAGGAAATACATTCCCATTGTCTTTAGATATTCTCATCCTTTTTTTCCTCCCAGTAAGGAGAAAACCCATATACATGGAGAATCTCATTATCCTGAAGTAAGAATATTATCTCTAGAAGAAAATTCCTTAGATTAGATTCTAATAGTATTTATAAGGAAAAGTTTGTTTCATAATGCAGTTTCACTTTACCATTTTTCCCAATTCCTTAAGTGCATTTAGGTCTTTAACAGAATTTACCCTACAGTGTCCTATCATATGTCACTGATCATGGAAATATATACAACCACATTCTCTCTAGTACCATTTTATCCCTTCTTTTTTTGTGCCTCTGTTTATCTTGGGAACTGCATAATAGTTTAGGAGCTGATTCTGCAACTTGAATTTCATAAGGAGGCTGCTCTTACTTCACCATGAATTATGCAGTTAGGTGTAAAATACATTGGCATTCTGTCTACAAAATAAGATGAAAGAGCTTTGTAATGGGAACTAATGCTCAGAGAAACCTGGAATGCACCTACCTGTCTAGCAACTGAAACAAATTTACTGCTGATGGTGTTGCACAGGGCAAGAGTAAAGAACATTTTCTTTCCTAATTCTAAAAAATTCAAGTAATGTTTATGTTACAATTGATCAGATTCAAGCTCATCTACAGTAGCATAACATCTTCTTTTATTTATTTATTCTTCCCTTGCAAGTAATTTTTCAGGTTTCACTGTAAATCATGATTTATGAGGCCTAATTTTAAGAAAAGACTGTTTGAAAGTTGTTAATCCAGTTGCTGGGGATAAACAACCACCGTTAGAAGCAGCATCTCACAGGACCCATACAGATTACACAAAATTTTGGGAAGAGGTCACTGAGATACTCCTCATGTCTCAGAGGAACAAAAGCAATGACTCTCATAATACATTTATTTTAGCTACTATTCATTTGATTCCCAAGCATTAGGTCAAAGGTCAGGTGAGGTGTCTGATTAAGCTAAAGCTCACAGACAACTTCAGAAAGATGCAGAGGAAAGAACACAGAATTTTAGAAATAGAAAGCCCTCATACTAGTAAGGGTGTGCTTATTTGGGAGGGAAGCTAAAAAGCTAACCTTAAATCAAGATCAAAGGAGATGTTCACTAACATGGTGGTCTTAACCATTTCTCTTAACCCAGGGTGCTGGTTTTCCCTCCTTTACCCTACAGCAAATTTACAAGCTACATTTTGAGACTTCTCTTGTGGCACACTTGTCCTGGTTGTGCCCCAGGCAGCAGCGGCTGCGTCCCACCCCGCGTACCTGTCCCCCGAGCACAAACAGCCCCTTAGCCCATGGGCTGGGATGGGGACAGATGCTGACACAGCGCCGGGAAGGGGGAGCAACAGCTCAGCCCGGGCCAGGAAACACACGCACGGGGGGGACGCGGGGTACTCACCGGCCCGGCGAGCAAGGACACCGAGCACTAACCGAGCAGACAGATTCCCCGACTCCCACTCGGACCGTCCCAGAGCCACCCCTCCCCTCCCAGCCCCGTTTACGGGGGCGTGACGTCACGTGGTGTGGGAACCAGCCCGGGCTTACTCAGCAAACCTGCACTGACTCAGCTCACCTGTGCTGGCTGCTTGGGGAGGTTAGCTCTGGCCTGGCTGGGATCAGGACAATACTTTATAGTTCCAAATAATTTTACCATATTTTAACAGAATTTGGAGCTTAATGCTTTGGTGTTCTCTTCAGTAGTAAGTAAAAAGAAAACAAAATTAATGCATAAACGTCATCATTTTGTCTCAAGGCCATCTGCTACATCATTTCTGTTGAACCTTCTTGCTGTCGTTTCATTCAAAGCTGTACAGCAGATGGTGTGGGAACCATCTCGTAAAGTATCTTAGTTTTCTTTTGCTTATAGGTATTGTAAAAAAATCTGTCTATAGATCATTGTTAACTAGCTACTCTGTAGGAAATCAATAAAGTTAGGTGAGTAGAATTAACAATTAATGATACACATCCTGATGTCTTCACTTATTTTGAATTACAGTCTTTAACAGAAGGGAATCCTCCCTGAAACATTACCAGAGTATGGAATGACTAAAACTGCTATTAAAGTTTCAGATTTTCTCTAAAAAACTATTATTACATTCACTTCCAGCTTGTGCTGTGTAAAACAAATAGTGTTTTAGAAAACAACAGCATTCTTTGGTGAATTTGAGTTTTATGCAGGTCTACATATCTCCTGCTACCTGTATGTAAAAGGATCTGCAAATGAATGCAGTGCCAGGAATGGCTGCTGGAGGAAGGAGTTGTGAAAGACAATATAGAATATCGATTGCAAGTTCTCCTTCAGACTTTGTCCTCTCATGTTTTAATGAGAAAGTTATTCTGAAGTGTGAATGCTACATAGCCTTTGGCACTTAACTTAAATGGCCTACTTAGGACACTAGGATCAATTAGGAGAGTGGGAGAAAACAAATTATGTCACAGAGAGATTCAGAGGTGCAAAATTAGTCCCTGGTCTTACCCCTTTTTTCCAGGAGGAGCTCATCTTTCTTAATACAGGGTGATCTTCAAAAGACAAACCAACTAGTGTCAGTGGATGAAGGTGAGTATCATCAATCCTGTGGAAGGATTTCTGTTGGAGCAAGGCAGAACTTGAAACAATGTTGTATGTTGATTGCACTTAGGCAAATCAGGGTTTTTTTATCATTTATGTAATGCAATTGTGCATGCCTAATAGGTAAGGCAAGAATTACAGGAGTTATGTATTTTAATACTGTTAAATTACAAATGTACAAAAGCAGGAAATAACAGCTGAACTAAATACAGGAATTATGGACCAAGAAGCAAGTTCATCCCACTATTCTGTTTTACTTAAATGTGAGTAGTAACAACAGATGTGGTGAAGTTAGATTTTTTTTTCCCCAGTTAAAAATATCTGTATGACTTTGTTATTAAGGACAGGCCTTAGAATGTGTTCTAAGGAGAAAGGTTTAGACATGTTTGTGGAGAAAAAGATCCAATGCTAGTAGGTAATTTAAGCTATAAGATTGAACACACTAATAAATTCTACCAAAAAGTTGTACACAACCTCATTTGTATTAATGTGCCATGTGGAAATGTGACCCTTGAGAAAAAATGTCCACAGTACGTTTTTGGACCTGCATACTCTGAGGTTAATGTGTTTGGGAGTTTAAAATGTATTACAATATGTTTTTAAAGGTGTGATTCAGGGTTTTTATTGGGGGTTTCTTTTTAGAAACTAACAAATAAAACTGGATTTTTAAAAGCTCTCTATTAGACTGTGAATATGAAAATGAAATGGTGAATTCAGACTTTGTAGCTTTTGTGTGAACATTGGTCTTATGTACAAAATTTTCTGATAATTTACTCCATGTTGACATTAATGAAAACAATGCCATCAAAGACACAATGGAGAAAATGTCCTGCCAAAAACCCATGATGTGGGCATAAACCTTAAAGGCAGGACTTCTATTAAGTGTGCATTACTTTGCTTTCTTAAGTGTAGCAAGCTGAGAAATAAAATACAAACTTTAGTAGCTATAAAGTGATAGGTTGGTGTCATCATGCAAGCTCAACTTGCAAGTCAGTGGGAATTTTTCTGTTAATTTCAAGTGCAGAAAGAATCTACTCTTCTTGTTTATGAAGCAGAGATCAAAAATTAAGGAGTGTTTTAAGGAAATGAGTCAAGTGAAATCTAAGATAATGATAATGTCAAAAGGACCAGGAAAATTGTCAGATTAATTTAAAGGAATTTAAACCTGTTATATAGAGTCTATATATATGTCCATGTTTTCCTTTAGGAAAATAATTTGGATCTAGTAAGAAAGTCGATCTGCAGGATTGTGCTAGGAAAAAAAAAAATCTCATTTGTCTCATTCATACCTAAAATCTGAGTCAAATACATGAAAATTACTTTATTGTTGAAAGATCAGTTGTCCAGCAATTGCTTTGAGAACACTGATAGTTACCTGTTTAGCAGATTTCTAATGGTAAAGACATTTTTTTGTCATACAGCTTGTTACTGAAACACTCCTTCCACATGTTCGTTTTCTTTTGTCCTCATGTGGCCTTTCTTTCTTTTATTTACCCTTTCTACTTGTCATTCTGCTGTTCATTTGCTTCTGCCGTGCCCAATTTTAGAGACAGATGATTAAGACTCTGATTCTTATACAGGCAGAATTCCTATACTCCACACACAAGACAGATAGAAACTGCATTTGATGACTAATGGTATGTCTATATAATCTTGTTATTTTGGAATGCATTCCAGCACCCTGTTATAGAAAAGGTAATGAAATCAACTGAGTAGAACGGGTTCTGTTAAAATAAACAAAAATGCCAGTAGGGAATTTCTGTCCTATTTTAAGGCCAGATTGTGTAAAGAATTCTGCTGTTCTCACTTTTAAATAACTTCAATAAGAACTAAATTAATTAGGAGTTTGATTCCTGCATGCATTAGTACCACTCTCAAGTACTTCAGGAAATCCTTATACATAGGCTTTTAAGCACAGTATATAAATGGTGGTGCTGTTAGGCAGAAACGTTGAGTGCTGCCTAGTTTTTATCACTTCAGACTTTCCTTTTCTTGTAAATGTGTGACAAAGTGTTATAAAACACTCCCTTCAAAGTGATAGCGCTTGCTATGCTAATCAGTCCCAAGCGTTCAGACTGACCACACTGCACTGTTTGAATACAGAGAAGATAATAATGATCTATGAATATTATCATCAGTTCTATTAAAGACCAAAATATCCTCAAGATACCATGTATTCACGACTAAATTACTTTACATTTGTAGGTAATACGAAACTTGTTCCTGAAATGCAATTTCTAACCAGTAGGTAGTTCTGGGTATCAGAAAGAAATAGTCCACTGATATGAGTTCTGCTTTTCTGTGACTCATGCATTATTTTTAATGTATACCTTTGCCTCTGGAAAGCCTTCTCCTCGGTTGACTCATCTGACTACAAATTGGCCAAAAAATGTCCACTGAATAAAACACAGAGATCTTTCCTACAATCATTTCCAAACTCAAAGGTTAGGCGTGTGAAGATAACACCTGTCCTGGTTTCAGCAGGGATAGAGTTAATTTTCTTTCTGTCAGCTGATGTAGTGCTGAGTTTTGGATTCAGGATGAGAATCATGTTGATAACACACTGAGGTTTTTAGTTGTTTCCAAGTAGTCAAGGTCTTTTCAGCTTCTCATATTGCCCTGCCAATATGAAGAAAGTGGGAGGGGACACAGCCAAAGCAGCTGTCCAAACCGATCAAAGAGATATTCCATACCATATAGCATCATATTCCTTTTACAGCTGGGAGGTGGGCTGAGAGGCTGGACAGCTTGGGGTCTTGCACAGTATTGACTTCAGGTGGCGAGAAATTGTCCTGTTCATCACTTGCTTTATATCATCATCATCATGTTATTTTCCTTTTTTTTTGTTTGTCTGATTAAACTTTTTTTTATTTCAACCCACAAGTTTTCTCAATTTCAGTCTTCTGATTATCTCCCCCATCCTGCCAGGGAGGAGTGAGTGAGTAGCTGCGTGGTGCTTAGCTGCCAGCTGAGGCTAAAACCCTGACAATATCATAATACATTCATTTTTGGTAAATGTATTTAAAAGACTTCTTTGGTGATGCACACTGCCTCCAATGTGTAGGTGGAAGATGATGAAATCACTAAGTATAGAAAAGGTCTTAAAAATGCTGAGAATGGACCAAATTCCTTATCTCTTTTACTAGTACTGTTTATAGTTTTCATAATTAGTTGTTAGGGATATATGTCAAGTACTTATCTACCTGTTTAAACCAGACTATGTTAATTCTGAACTTCATGAGTCCTGCATTAAGAGTTAATGCATTGCAAGAAGCGAACACAGAATCTGGTTAGAATTAAGTTTTCTCCCCCGACTTCCATTCTCTTTTCTTCCCTTTTGCTCCACAGGAAAAAATGTCAACGAATTCTTACCTGTCATGGATTGTTTGTGGTTGGTTTGGGGTTTTTTTTAAATTGAGTCCTGCAGTTAAAAGTCATCTCCATCCCACTGTCTGTCTGCCTGCTGTTATGTCTGTCTGCCCAGGATGAGTGATAGACCTGCGGAAAATGTTATCCCTTTGCATGCTACGGGTACAGATAACAAGTGAGGGTAGATACAGGAACTTACTCTTTTACAGGCACCCAGAAAGTGCTGTAATTTAACTGAAACATTCTAAATATATTTTAGAAACTTCTCCGTTGATTATTCCATCAATCTGCCAGAGCTGTACAAAAGCAGAACATAATTTTAATGCAAAAACTGCTATTGTTTTAGAAAAATAAGTGCAACTGCTGACTGTCATTTCTTCATGAAATGTCAAAGTAATTACTGCTTATGAGGAAAGAAAAGAATTTTACCACACATATTTTTCTGGCTCCCCTCTTAAGCCAAAATGTTCTCCTTTTGCTGTTTACTTTTAATAGAGTCCCACTCTGATTACACAAGTCAGCTAGTGTAAGAAATTACATTAGGGTTTGATTTTTTGTGATAGTATTTCCTCATTGTATTATCCTGATAGATTCTACTGTTGTCAGACTAACCCCCTTTGAATTTTCTCCATTAGAACACATCAGTTCAGCCTTGGAGAAAAGCATGTGGTCAGAACCTGCCTTTTGGGGGACAAAGCAGGTAATTTGAAGTACAAATATTCAGATTTACACTTGCCATTTACTACATAAATTCCAGTTAGTAGTACAAATTGTGTGAGTTCAAATTGTTTCTGTTAAGAGGAATCATCAAGAAGTAGGTCTCAAGTATGAAAAAAGCTTCTGACTCTTTTCCTTGTGAGATCTTCACTTTAGTCTGTTATACTTGGACTAGAATCAGCATTATCATAGATTAATCATTTACTCCTCTTATTATGAGCTAAGAGGCCCTACTATAAATTTCCCTCCGAAAAGCTGATATTTAAAAAGCGAAATGATAACATGGAACCACAATATGTTTTGATTCCTTAGCCTTTCCAGCAAAATCTATTCTGCACTACAAAAGAGAGTGTTTCCTTTTGGTAAATTATTTCAACTGAAAGTTAATCATAGAAAACAAACTTAGAGTGTAGAACTACTTGTAAAGGGTTTAATATTCTATGATTATTTTTACTCAGGCAATTGATCATTAGATATGCTAGGAGACTGGTGGAAAAGGGGGACTGCTTTTGTGAACTGGATTACGGCTTCATTTTTTGCCTACTCCTACCTTCATTCCCATCATAAAGCAAATGCAAAGATATATTCCTAGTATAAATATCGCTAGTATTTTTATTTGGAGTATACTACAGAGACTTATTCCTAGCATATGCCTTCAATTCGAAATACTGTGTTTTGAGAGTGTAAAATATTCATTGTGCCTATATAGGCGTTCCAGTGCTTCCTTTTCTGCCATGTATAAAAAGTACTTAAATATGACAAACTTATATGTGTTCTGGCAGTGCTGGTATACCGTGTAGTCTTTTATGATTCATTTAAGTGTTGATCGATTCCATTTAAAATCATAGGAATAAACACACTGTCATGTTCCCTCTTCGAGAGAGTGAGAAGTAGAGACGAAAACACCCCCAAAGCAGCTTTTTCCACATGAAGAGGAATAGATACACTAAAGACAGGAGGGTGTAAACATATGAGGCTCTTTCAAAGAAATATCTGTCTCCACCTGGTAGTTACAATGAGTCTTACAACCCCATTTGGAAAAATAATTACCCTGCATTAACTGTGTAGTTGTGATACTAGCATAGATTTGATTTGAAGTGGCCATGCAGAGGCTAGTTTAGTGCCTCTTGAGACTTTAGTCCTCTTGTCAGTTCAGTTCTTTGGGGTGATCTCCAAACTCAGGCTCACCTGAGATTTCTGGCCAGTTGTTTTGGTCGTCAACTCAAGATCTTTGATGTCAGTAGAAAACATACTCTTCCGGAAAAGTTAACTTGTCAATTCTAGCACAGAGAATATGCTTATTGAAGTTTTTTAATGCAGAGTAGTCTTCCAAAGAAGTGCAGATGACTTGAGCCTTTTTTAATTTCAGCTACGTGATTTTTGCTAGCATCTTACTTTCTGAATCAGGGTAAACAGCAGAGACAGCAACTTGCTTACCATTTGTGAAGCCTGGCCATGGATACTAGAGAAGATAAAACATTGCAGAGAAGATTTCAGGTAAAAAACTTAGGTGGTATGATTCTATTTTTTTTTAAATGGATTAATATTAATATCTTCTTGTATATGGATGCACCACAGTACAGAACATTTAGCGAAACATGCTCACTTCCTTGAGCAGCTGTTTCATGCAAGAGAAGGAACAGAATAGATTGAAGAAGTTTAGAAATTATTATTACAGAGATAATAACACTCCTTGAATTCCAATTCACCTAAACCCAAATTTTCCAATGCATAACATTATGACTCAGAAAAGCTTACCTGAAATCATCTTCTTGTATTAATATAGAAATTACTTATCAATTAATATTTTGCTATTAATGATAATTATCTTTCATTTTAAAGGCTTTTTTCTTGGGAATCAGATAACATTGAGAGTTTAGGAATGACAGTGCAAAGTCTCTTCTGTGTGATACTGCCTTTCATACATTTCAAAAACAAACAAACATGGCATTTATTAGTGAAGTCTTAAGTCATTTTGACAGCAGGTACATTTCAAAGTAATTTGGGAACTGGGGGATTGTTAGGCAGAATAGGTGATCACAGGGGAAAAGAAGAAAGTAACAGTGACAGATACGTGTTGTATGTTACCAGAAATAAGTGTTCTGACTTGAATAATTGCCAGGACAATGGTTGCAATGAAGCGCCATTCACAGGGAATATATGAGAGGAGGAGACTGATTACTTACCTCTTAAAACCTTTAAGTTAAAAAACCAATCAACAGCTATAAACAAGTTTTGGATTACATCTATTAACTGGTTCCAGTTTACAAATCAAGCAGCAATGTAATTTTGATCCTAGCAGACATATTACACATTATCCAAGCAACAAAACATGCATGATATTGCCTCAATAGAAATCTCACTTCAAGCACAAATGCATGGCTGCATACAAAGCAGCCTGATTATGTATAAGGAGGATAAAATAGTAAGTATTATAATCACATCTGCAGGAAATTGAAATACATTTTGAGGGGTGAACTATGCAAAGTGCAGAGAACAGCACATCTTTGGAGTCTCTGTACATATTTGTTTTAATAGCATGATCAGTGTTCAACTAGTGGAATATTGTACATTGAGAATGATCAAATTTGTGTATAAATGCTCCTAAGTGTTGTCTGCAGGGATATTATGAGGTGAGTATGTAAAACTTCTACTGAACGTTATTTTTTCATACTTATGTTTCCATCTCACTGTTGAAATTGAGCAGATAATAAAGGAATTATGGGTATGTTGTGCATGTTAGCATCCTGTTATTGTCAAAGAAACCACTGAGACATCCAGCTTTTTCATCATCATGAATGAATTGCTTCCAAACATTCTCAAGTATCCTGCTGATCTGTTCCCTTTTCTGAAGTATTGATAACAGTGGTGCCCTAGTTCGTAGAAACACTGCTAATCAGGATGGAATTACAGTGTCCTTAAAAATGATCCCTATTTATGGGACTCAATTGTATGTCAGAATCTTTGAAAGATCCTAGTGAAACATCATTCCCCCCAAGTCTGAAACTAAGCAACATTAACACTTGTATAGGGAGTGAAAGTATATGTGAATCAGAGAATCTTCGGAGTTTGTATGAATTAATTTGTAACTAGGTTTAGATTTTTCATGGCTTTGGAATTGCTCAAAACTTATATAAATTATTAATACATTTTAGAAAGATATATATTTTCCAAGATGGTTTGGTGTATTCATTTGCATTTATGCACAACAGAAAATTCATCCCTGAAATTCATGAAAAAATGTCGGTTAAATCAATGTAGCCTACGGCTCTTAAAGCTTCTGGAATGATGACTCAGAGAAGGTAAAAGTGCATTTTTTTGGGACATGACGTGTCTGTTAAAGATTTCCTAGGCACAGAAGAAGCAAATCCTCAGCCCACTCTTTATAATTTGGTCAATATCCTGGGTGTTTTATGCCTCAAGAAAGTGTAGAACAGATTTTTTATGTCAGCCCTGTAGATTTGTCTGCATTGCATCAGGAATGTGCTTCAGAAACAAAGCTCCTGATATCAATTTTCAAAGCAGACTTTGCTTTGATTTGTGTGAGCATGGTATGGGAGTGCACAAACTGGATTTCATTTGGACAAAACTCATCTGGAAGCTACATTCCTGCTATTAGTGGGTGCTCAGTTCTTTAGCTTTGGACTAGTCCAGTGCTAGTCTTTAGCAGAAAGATTTGAAGTATGTTTAATGTGGTTATATTCCCAGCACATCTGTTTCATTTTTCAGACATGGTCCTGGCCAGTACTTATCCATGCAGACGCAGCCATATGATGCCTGGTTTTGTACTTCTATAAAGTGCCTCATTTGTCCGTAATATATTTAAGCTTGACCTGAATTCAGGAGCCCAATCCTTGTATCTAGAAAGTCTTAAATGTCTTACAGAGCTATTTCATGTAAAAAAATCCTGGAATGTGATGATATAATGTCAAAGGGCACAAAATACGAGGATAGGGAAGGAGTGATATGTCCAATAGGTTGCCAGATCTACTAGTATTTTACCTCAAAATGCCCTAATTCAGTTGCAACATTGGCCATTTAATGTTATGGAAAACTTGACTGAACTCCACTCTGCAATTATAATCTAACTGTGTGGCTAGAAACATTCATTGTAGGTCGACCTAGCCTTTATTGATTTAGGTACTTTAACAAGAAAATGATAGGCACCACCTGCCTTAACAGCTTTTTGTTTTAATTACCTGTCAATCCAAATAGTTTAATAATTCCCCTTCTGTCTTTTTCCTCTGGGAAGACAAAAGACTAGAAAATCACGTTATTAAGATGTGCCAAACAAAACCAAGTGTTGTTAGCAAGTGAAAAAGCCCAAGATGCATAGTACGTACAAATAGCACCCAAAGATCCACCCAGATAATGAAGTTTAAACATCTAACATCTACATGAAGTTGAAAAACAATATTCTGTTTTCTTTAAATCTACATTCTATGTAACTGCTTTGTTTTGCCTGTCATAAATAATGAAATTGTTTGCAGCTGTCCTCAGGTTCCACCACGCTTCCAGTTACTCAGCTACAAATTCAATCAAGATTGTAAGACCTTTCATAGTAGCTCTTTTTGTAGTTTTCTTAATGTTGTGGTTCTGCCCCCAACCAGAAGCTGAGCACCACGCAGCTGTTCACTCTGGAGAGGGGTAAAAGGCTTAGGAGAAAGGAAAAAATCAAAGGTGAACCTTGTGGGTTGGAATAAGGATAGTTTACTGGGACAGCAGAGAGAGAAATAATAATAATAGAACTGTATAGCAAAAATATATGAAACTGGTGACACACAATACAGTTTTTTCATCGAACTGCACAGCTCAGAGCTGTCCCGAAACCAGACCGTCCCCAAAAACTGCGTGTCCTGGAGATGTGCATGCTTTCCCCCACAAACCCCACTTTATGCTGAGCATGATGTAATTGGCATGGAATACCCCTTTTGGCCAGTTTGGGTCACCTGTCCTGGCTGTGTGTCCCCCAGCTTCCTGTATGTTCCCTGTCATCTGCTTTCTCGTGAGCAGGGCAATATGAACAACTGAAAAGTCCCTGACTGCTTGGAAACAACTAAAACATCAATGTGTTATCAGCACTGCTCTCATCCTGACTCCCAAACACCATTACACCAACTGCTAGAAAGAAATTAACTCTATCCCAGCTGAAACCAGGACACTTAAGCTAGAACTATTAATACGTTGTTAGATATGCTTCTTCTATAAAAAGGTTTGCTTTTGCCAGTGAGATATGCTTCTTTTCTTCTGTTTATATTAAAAATCAAACATACAAAAAACCCCCACAACACAAAAACCCCCGCAAATCAACCCAACCACAGAAAAAAGAAAGAGAAGTATACCCAAGAGATGCAGGAAACCTGGTATTTACATGCTATGTGAAACAAGCCAGTGTGAAAAGGGGCTCAATAGTGTAACTTTTAGGATGAAGCCAATAGACAAGGAAGTACAAGAATGGTTTGTAAACTTTCTTGAGTGTGAATCAAATATTTGGAGAAAGATTATCCTATGAATCATTACTTTGACACGTATTGATTCACTAATCACACTAAATTTGTTCAGAGCTCTTTACTTATGAATAATTCTAGCACCCTTTCACTGTTTTTAAAGTGTCACTTAAGTTTGATTTGCAGTTAAAAGGAGTAATTTAAGAAGTAGAAAACAAAGCTAAAATGATTGAAGCTAATAATGGGAAATGTAACTTTTAGTAATAAAAAATCACTGCATTCTGATTTTCATAAATTGACCTGAATGCACTGTAATTACAATTAAAACTATTGAACAAAAATTAAGCTTTCTCATATTGAAGGAAAAAAACCCACCCAATACCAACCAACCAACCAACCAATGAACCAACCTACAAACCCAAACCAAACCAACAAAAAATCCCAACAAATAAAACCCCCACACCAAACCACCCCAGGCATTATAGAAGTCCCATGCATGAAGATATGGAATGATATGGAATGGACACAGAAAACATGGCAATTTCTGTGGGATTACTCAAGCTCCCAGCCAAGATGACAGAAATACTCAGGTGCTTTGACCTATGACTCAGAGCCCTGAAATCTCTTTTGTCTGTCCTAGCTTCTCCCAATGTTTACCATCCTGAGTTTTACACCCTCTGAATCTTAGCTTTCTAATAAACCTAGTGGAGAATAAAATTTTCATCAGAAATCAAAATATTGTGTGAGAATAAAATAATCATGTACTGAAATGCTGTCTTGGCCCATTTCTTCACTATTACAGGAGTTCTCTGGTCTCATGGGAGGTTTATTGCAAGTAGTTACCAGAGTTGCTAAGCCAAATGTAGTAATTTCTTTAATTACAATCCAGAGAAGTGAAGTGCTGTCTTTTAGTTTCTTTAGTTTCCAAATGGCTGCTCTCATTCTTGCACTGATACCACCCTACTATGGAATAGTGCTGACTGTGTTCTCTTAGCAAAGCATATGTTCATATTTTACATAGATTTGCAAATCTTCAGCATCATGTGTTATGTTACCTTCTCCTTCGTCTAGTAAATTTTGACAATATAAGTTTTAATACTTCCATTTAATCTCTACATTTTTTGATACTGATTTATTTCTATTTAGATTTTAATACAAGTTGAATTTATGTTTCAAGTGATTTACATTACTTCTACTCATATGTTAAAGTAATTCAGCTTTAAAATAACTTAAATGGCCTATAAAGAAAGTATTCTTTGTTTTAGCAGTCTTACAAAAAGTAATTCTGTATTTCTGAGCTTAGCAATAGGGTTTTCTAAACAACTGTCAGATGCTTAATACGTTTTTCAATTGTTATAAACATCCTGAATTCACTTGGCTATCTGTGTTACTGTAGAGTTGTAATAAGGTCATTCAATTCCACATCCGTTCATAAAACAGCTCACTACTCATGTAGAAATAACATCATTATATTAGAATTTTGTATATAGACTTAAAATGCAAACCAAACCCATCACAAAAAAGGGTTTATACCCTACTAATCGTGTAGGAATAAATAGCATGATTTACAAACCCATCAGTTATTTGAAATACAGTAATCCATTGAGACATTTAATGGTGAGAATAGTTTGCTCATCCAAATGTTTAGAACCAGATTGTGTGAAGTATTTCAGAAAAAAAATAAATCCAAACCACTTTACTCTCTAGAGCTTTGGGCATGCTGGTAACCTATTCCTGAAATAGAGCCACAGCCCAGGAGAAAAGGAACACAGGTTTTTACTGCCATACAGAATCCTGCACTCCTTCTGATACAAGCTTTTCCTTCTCTGGAAAAAATCTGAACCCGTGCATAGAATGTTGCATGGGTTTGGCTCATATTTTCATAATTACTCCTTGGTAAGTATTAGCTTCTCTCTTCCCCTTCCTATCTAGTTGCTCTTTTCTGTTTATTTGTCTGTAACCTTATTCTAAAATAACCCCTTCTGTTACAGGAATATTTTTTCAACCTCCCTTGGATAAGAAGGTTTTCCTTTAATTTATGTAGATGTTGTTCAGACATTCATATAGACCATGAAAGAAATTCCATTTAAATTGTACTGGTTAGTACTGAGTGACTGAATGAATGCCACTCAGTACTAGCCAGCACAACTTAAATGAACCCCATAGAAGTGACCCACGCTGGCGCAGCTGGTGAAGAGCTGAAGCCCCGTGGGAAAGGTCTCATATTGGAGAGGTGGAGGACTGTCTCCCATGGGTGGGACCCCACAGTGCGGAAGAGGACGAGTGTGAGGGATACCTCTTTCCCCCCAAGAAGGAAAACAACTGAACAAGACCCTCATTCCCCCATTCCCTGCCCGTGCCACAATGGGGCTGGGAAAGAAGGGAGTGAAATCATGACTAAAGTGAAGTCTGCTAAGAAGGAAGGGGTGAGGGCAGATATTTTAAGATCTGGTCACAATTCTTATTATCCGACTCTAGTGTCACTGTGTGTGTAGTGTAGTGTAGTAAATCAGATAGTTTTCTCTCCTTTCTTCTGTGTTGAGTCTGTTTTGCCCATGACACTAATTGTGAAATGATCTCTCCCTGTCCTTATGTCAACTCCTAAATCTCTCAATATATATTTTCTCCCTGTCCAGCTGAAAAGGGGAATGACAGAGCAGCTTTTGTGAGCATCTGGCCTCCAGCCAGGGTCAAGCCACCACATATTGCTTTCTATATTTTTATTGGTGCACCTCAAAATGCTGTCAGCCATTGAGAAAGTTAAGTACAAAGCTTGCAAGGAATGAGCATGAGGAACATCATGCCACACACTCTCTAGTTTATTTGGCTCCCGCTTATGTAGAACAGAGAGAAAAATTCACTAATTCCACGGTGGCTGCTGTTTTGGCTAACATACAGGTGAGCAAACTAGGAACTGCCTGAGGTAAATCACAGGTCTGTTGCCAAAAGAAAAAAAGCAGGCTTTCATTTTGTGTTCAAGCACTGATACAACAGCAGTAAATGAGTGTTGGCCTGTGCTTTGCCATTAACACTCGCTGATGAAATAACTGGTATGAAGCCTGCTGTAGAATGGATTCTGGAGATCTTTATGCTGCCATTATGGATGCTCACAGATTCAGACTGTTTGTGGAGAAGGCACACTAGAAACACAGAGGATACACACAAGCTGACAAGTTGTTCGTATGTATCATCTGAAAAGAGAACGCCCTTAATGCACCAAGGGGCAAAATACTTAAATTTTGGGCAAATTTTCAGTAGCACAAGTCATCACTGAGGAATAACCTGAAGAATAGGTCAATTTAACTTTAATTAAGACCCTATGATTCCACTATAGGGGTCATGTCAGTTTTCTCTATGTAGAGATTTGGAACCCATGATAGGTAGATTACACTGGTAATAACATCTAATATCATTTACCTTGTATTTTCCACGCATTTCCTCATGTTTACCAAGTATTTTCCTGAGTCAGAAGGTTGAGTCAGTCACAGAAAGTGAGATGAGTAAGACTACCTAGAAAACTAAGCAGCTTGTTTAATATAGCACAAATCAAGTCTGGGGTGTTTTGGTTTGTTACCTGCAGAGATAATCATGTGGAAAATAGCAAAATCATTTCACTAAAAGGAAGACCTTGAGATATGGTCAACATTTAATCAAATGGACATTATTATGTTTAGCTTAGAAATAAGAAAGTAAAGTACACTAAGGTTACAGGATAACCTTCCAATGGGAAAAACACAGGGTAAACAACCTAAATCATTGGAAGATAAAATCTGATGAATCTGTGACCAAGTTGCATGTGAACAAGGCTACAAGACATGTACCACGAGGTTCTTTTCTAGTTGAGTGTACCAAAGAGAATAGCTTTTCTCTTATTCTTAGTTCCAGGAGCTGGGCTTCTGACTTAGCTTAGTGCTGTTGCTACTGGTTTCAAGTGTATTGCTCTTAGGTTATGCTTTCAAAGCAACCATTGGCTTCTTGTGGTATCTTTTTTGCAAAAAAGGTAATTAGAATTTAATCAGACCAAAGGAAAAAAAAAAATGTAAAAGAAAAAGAGAAATAGGGAGAGCTGATCAGAACTTGCAATAAGCAACTAGGAAACTTGAAAAGTAATATAACAACAGTGGAAAAATTAAACCCCTTAGTCTTGGCATACACTCACAAAATTTCAATAAATTTAAGCAGAAAAGATCAAAACATTTGGATTTCTTTTAAAAGTGTGGTACATCAGTATACCTGCAAGCTATTTTGAATTGCTGACAGGAATATTATCATTCATTATCTTCCAGTTATAATCGAAGAACTAAATGGGTATGCTACACTAACCTGAGAGAGAATACATTGATTGTGGAGATTTAGGACAATTACAAGGTGTTTAAAACATTAGAAACATCAAAGCTTTTGTTGTTGGAGCAGAATTGTGATGAGATATGCCAGCTCACAGCTACAAAATTACTTTTTAATGTAAAGTAGTGTTAAACAGATTCTATTTACAAGAGAAGAGCCTGAGGAAAGAAAACAATTTAGTAATAGAAGGCTGCGTCTTATTTCTTATTTCTCAATATATGCTAAGAATTTAGAATATCCTAAAGACCTGGGGCCAATAAACTAGCTTTACATCTGTTGAAGACATATTCAGAAATAAAATCTAATTGAAAATGGTGTTCAATGCTTTTATAAAATAGTTGTATGAGTTACTTTCTGTTGTAATTTGTTTGCAATCTGGCCTGTGCTTTATGGGCCAGTTGTGTGGACTTTTTCACCAGACTACAAGAGTGGTGCTGCTGTTTTTCAGTGAGATAAAATAGAGTTCAGGCAGTTCACTGGCAGGATGAAGTAATGAATTACTAAGTGATTGTTTTCCATATAAAACATTCAGACTAGGTTCTGTCTAGTTCAGTAGGCACTGTGTAGAAGATCTGCACATGGAATTATTTTCTATTAGTTGCATTCTCTCTGAATTATGCATGAGGTCATACACTCAAAGTAAAAGCACAAAACAAAGAAAAAGCTGTCTTTTCTCTCACTGATAACACTGTGGACTAAATACTTGACTCAGCACTGGCTTCACACTACAGCTTTGTGTTTTTGTGCCAAAAAACCCTATTTTCTAGGAGTCCAGAAAACAATTTGTGTTTTCCATGCAACATTCAGCAGGTCTTATGAAGACTGATGTTCTCCAGAAATTAACCCAGGGGGATAAAAAGATCTGCAGAGAGAAGTAAAAAATGGGAAAGGCCAGAAATTTTGTCCCATATTGAAGGATATTGACAGAAATGGGAGAACTTTGTTTACGTGCAGCTTTCTTGGAAGGACCTTGGAAGAAAAGCAGATTTGTCACTTGAAAGAGATGATGGCCATACAGATGAGTCAGAACAGTGGACAACTACAGCAATTGCAAGTATTTATTTTATTTTTTTAATAAATCATATCTTAAACTTAGGATAGGGAAATTTAACTGTAGTGAATATATTCTATAAATATATTCAGAGGAAAAGTTTAATAGGGAAGATAGAGACGAGAAATACCCCTGAAAGAAGTAATAGCTACTTATTTTTAGTACAGCCTGGTGAGCTGTTTGCAAATGTCATGTGTCCCAAAATGACATAACAATAAACAACACTGTCAAATGACTCAGCAAGTGCTCTGAAGTGCAATCATTTTTTTTGTACATGTTTAAACAGGAAGGTTCAAAACAATTGAACAGCAAACATTTTAATTTATAACCTGTATCACAAAAAAAAAATGGCCTGAGTTTTTTGGATTAGATCGATCAGAGGAATGCCATGAAACACTGTTTGGAATAACATACTTATGATGCATACACTCTGTCCTTAATGTCTATTTAAAGAAACCATTATATTTTAACACAACAGTTTAAAATATGTGCTGTACACATAAATGCAATCATGTTTGAAATATAATTCAATAAAGCCAGATTTGGTTCTGTGCAAAGTACACTACTGAGAAACCAAATGCTTATCATTTTCTTTATGTAAAAATCTTTACTGTGACATTTCTGTCCATCAGGAGCCATAATGGATTGGAATACTCAGGTTGGGCTATAACTCTCTGGCTGAGTCCTCTGTCTGTACAGTTGTGTATGCCTGTATCTGGCTTACGTCAATTCAGACATTAGCCAGACCAAATCACCTCCATTTCCTCATGTTTCATTACAATAAATGTATTGCAGCCTTCATCCACACTGTGGCTTCTGTACTGTAAGAATATGAGATCTGGATTTTGAGGACTGCTTCTGATTTCTTATTTTCACAGCAGGTTATGTCTTTTTGGAAACAGTATTATGCTCATTGTTCAATAACTTGCCCATCTTTTATGATTAATGACAGTATTGTAGAAGCTGTGACGGGATTCTCCTGTATCTGCAAGTACTACCTTCTATCTCTTCACACTAACTAACTGGGACATGATTTTGTTAGATAAGCCTGTCCTGACCGTAGGCCATTTGTTTGTGCTGGGTATTGAAGTTTTGTTGGGTTTTTTTGCCTTCTGCTACATGGAAAACTAGTGAGTTCGAGAACCGATAAATCTAAAATACATTCTGTAGATGGGATAGAGGCTATAAGTGCTGCTAAGACATAATCACAGTCACGTAGATTTAGTTCTTCATGATAAAACTGTATTGTTTGTAGAAATTTTGGGGTACACAGCTATAATAGGAAATCCTAAACCGCTCTTATTGAAACAAATCAGAGCTTTGAGCAGTTGAATCTGAGGAAATAAATATCAATTGCCAGTGAAACTTGTGCACATTCTGAAGACTAACAACAATGTAAAAATATCTCTAAAATCACTGAGGGTAAAATAGGTGCATTCACAGTAATTTGGCTTACCTGAAAGCACATAAGAAATCAGAGGCAAGTGTTTCACAGAGTGTTCTCAGGTTTTCTAAGTAACATACATCAACAGTAATAAAAGCTAAAAGGAGATAAATTATTATTAAATCATATGTGCATTCATCTTGAAAATGGAAAATAATGTGATTGGTGACAGTCAACATGGCTTCGCTAAGGACCAATCACATCTAACAACATTGACATTCTATAATGGGGTTAGAACATTGATGGATAAGGGAAGAATGACAGATGTCATCCAAATGGACTTGTGCAAACCACCTGACACTGTCCCAATATGATATTCTTAACTCTGAATTGAAGAGATGTGGATTTGACAGATGGGCCACTTGGTCCGTCTATAAGGACCAAAGATAAGGAATTGGATGGATGGTCACACTCAAAGAGTTGTGGTCAATGCCTCAATGTCCAAATTAAGACCAGTGACACGTGGCATTCTGCAGGGGTCAGTACTGGGACTTTGCTGTGTGGTGATGAGGTTTGGCAGTTGTTAGGGTGATTGAGAGAGAAGAAAGAGAGGATGGTATGGTTAAGAAAGAGAGAAAAGTACAGTGCTGTTAGCAATTGTTTAGGCATGTCTCTAGTCCCTTACAGCTTGTTCAGCCTGAAGAAGAGAAGGCTCCAGGGAAACCTTATGGCAGCCTGCCAGTACTTAAAGCAGACCTACAGGAAAGATGAACAATTCTTTATCAGGGAATGTAGTGATAGGACAAGATGTAATCGGTTTGAACTAAAAGAAAGCAGATTTATACTGGATATTATGAAGAAGTTCTTCCCTGTGAGGGTGGTGAGGCTCTGGCACAGGTTACCCAGAGAAACTGTGGCTGCCCCCTCCCTGGCAGTGTTCAAGGACAGGTTGGATGGGGCTTTGGGCAACCTGGTCTAGTGGAAGGTCTCCCTGCCCACGGCAAGGGGTTGGAACTAGATGATCTTTAAGGTCCCTTCCCACCCAAACCAGTCTGTGATTCTGTGTTTTCAGCTATGTAGGAGAACGTGAGGTAGTAACAAACTGCAAATGCTTGTGTTCCTTCCTGGATTATGCTTAATGATGGAACCAACTGTGATTCTGTGATTATTTTTTTTTTCTTTTGATACTTGGTATATTTAGTTAGGAAATAAGTAGAATTCTTGGGAAGACAGAATTGTTGCAGTTTTTATGAATATTCTTCCTGGTTTATACTCTATAAAGGATATAGATTTTTCTGATTTTTATGCTGTTTTGCTAGTCACAAATTTTAAGTGAGTATTTTTGCCTTTATGAGTCTTAACCTTTGGGAAGCTCAAAATTTAATCATTAAGTTGATTTGATCTTTTGATACTTTCATAAAACCTTCTTGCCCAAATGTCTATGGAATTCCATGCAAGAAATAATGACAGCAACCAGGACTACCTACAAAAATAGCAGCTGATTAAACTAACAAGTATCATAACAAAGCAGACATCGTGTATTCAGAAAAGCTGCACACTAACAATTGTTGCAGATTTTCATGCTTTTGTGGTTTTGTCCTTTTCAAATGTAATTGGAGACACCATCTGAAAAAGTTAAATAGAGGGATAAGCAGCTTCAATTCCTTAAAATAACCCTCAGTATAATCACACTGGCTGCCAGTGGTGCTTTGCTTTTTTCCCCTTCCCCTTCCGCTGGATGCATCACATGTTTTTCATGATTACTTTCCAGATGAACAGAACATATATGGCATGGTGACCATAGAAATAAAACCAGTTGCTTTTGAAATGGGCATTGTATTTCTGTTCAGAAGCAATTACAGAACTTGAATTTAGCTTGCTTTGCAATAGGTGGGCTGCAGTAGTTGGTTCTTACAGGTTCTTACAGGACAAGGGAGCCCCTAAAAAGAGTAGGAATAACAACTCTGCCTTACCATGATGCTTCAAACAATCAAGAGAATGACACAATGAACATGTGACTTTATTATCGAGAATAACAGTGTGTGTGTATATATATATATCTATCTCAAATTGGCTCTACATCTACTACAGAGAAGCAAAGCAGTGGTAATGAGAATTGTTCAGATTTTAGAGTGTTGCCACAGGAGTGTCTGAATTCTTATGGTGTTTCTTTTGCCCTTGTGTTCTTCAATTTTGTTAGATCAGGACTTCCTTTTCATTCAATTTTTCACTGCTCTCTATCCCCATAATTCACTTTTCTGAGGCTTATAGGTGCTCTGCAGAGCTCATTGAGTCAGAGGTTTTATCACCTCATTTTATCACATCTCCCGCAGACAGCCAACAGTCACTTGATGTTTCCTCCTACTTGGTGCAGACTTCAGACCATTTCAGTGTGGGTTTTTTTTTATTACTGCGGAATTGGATCAAATGTGAGTATCTATTTTTTCATTGCAATATCAACTTTTTTTGTTGGGTTGGGGTTTTTTATTATTTCTTTGGGTTTTTTTGGTGATTTTCCTGACTGGGTTTTGAGGGGATCTAAAATGAATAAAAATTCCTCCCACTGATTATGTAAAACAGATTACAACTGTTGATGTGTTGCAAAAAAATTTTGGAAAAACTATCTTCATTTTAGCCTTGTGGTACTGACGCATAAGGTCTTTGATCCATCTTAAGCACTGGAGGCTAGTTTGATGCCCAATCCAATGCATAGCTGATATAGTTCTTCATTCTCTAGATAAAATTATGGTGTGAGAACATCTCCTCCAGATGTTCCTCCCTCTAGCTGCTTGCTGTGAATATTTCTGTTACTTGACAGAGCAGGGGTTAGTTATATTTTCGGAGCTGAGGGCAGCACAGAGTGAAATGAACAGATAATATAAAATACTGTGCATTTTACAAACAGAATGGCTGGATGCCCACAGGAGCCTTGTAACCTCCAGCAGTATTTCAGAACAATCCACAGAATCATGAAGTTGTGAAAAAATGTAACCTGCAGAAATTCAATAAAGAAATACAAGGAAATACCAAACCACACATTCAGAAAAAGTCTATAATATCGATGCAGGAATAAATCCAGCAGAGGCCCATGAAGGTGATTAAGGGGCTGGGGTGTCTTTGTTATGAGGAAAAGCTGAGAGGGCTAGGACTCCTTAGCCTAGAGGAAAAAATGACTCAAGGGGAATCCCATCAATGTGTATAAATAACTGAAGAGATATTGCAAAGAACACGCAGCCAGACTCTTGTCAGTGGTGCCCAGTGACAAGACCAGAGGCAATAGGCACAAACTGAAAAACAGAAGGGTCCCCCTGAACAACACACTCTTTGACTGTGAGGGTGACCTAGCACTGGCACAGGTTTCCCAGAGAAATTGTGGAAGGTCTCCCCTTGGAGACATTCAGAAGTTGTCTCAACATGGCCCTGGAGAGGTGGTGCTAGGTGACACTTTCTCAACGGTATTGAATCATATGACTTCAAGACGTCCCTTCCAGCCTCCACAATTTCTGTATTTTTTGATTATACTTCTAAAATACTTTTTAATACATTGTCAATGTCTGTGAACTTCTGTTCTGCCTTTTGTTTGTGAATCTCAGCAGACAGATGACAGACATTGATTGACCTAGCTCACAATTCCTTTTAGGGTTTTTTAAGTACCCTGATAAAGAGCTGAAACACCAGAAAGTAGAAACTGAGAGACTTACACACCAGCATGTAGCATATTTGTTACATCTCAGTGCACATGCCCTGACCCTGTCTGTGCTGTAACCACAAAGGGATGATCTATTATCATGATTGCTTCTCCTTTCAAACTAACAGCATAAGAGGCTGACATTCTCTTTTTCAGTTCCCCTTCTGTCTTCAGTCTGGTGAACTTTATAATGTACAGACCAGTACAAATATTGCTATTTTATGAGCAGAGGTATTTTTAAACTACTAATTTGTTATGTCATTTTTTACAGTGTCAAGGTGGTACAGGGAGGCTACCACATTCTTCATTTCACATCTCCCGGTCTGGGAGATAGGGGAGATATAAATAGAACTTCTGACTTGTTTTCATGGCAGCTTCAGGCTCTATCTCTAAATTATCTTTTCTGTTATCCATTTGTTCATTGTTTCCCTCCCTCCCCTCTCCCCGTTACTTGAAAGGGAACCCCCAAACTTCTTTTATCTCCATATACATATGATGGGAGATGGAGTATTCTTATTTCAGACGGATGTTACTTTTCTGTCATTGCACCAAATTGCTCAAAAGCATTTACCTCCCAAAATCTGCTGACAAGAGCAGTGTTCTTAGCTAAGTGTCTATTTTCCATATCAGCTTTGGTAGCTACATGGTCTACAATGTGTTTGAAGTCATGGCCCTGACAGAAGAAACGATGATGTCATGGGGTGCATCTGATACAAAACACAGTTTTTGACATTTCCTTTCTGTCTCTATTTGACTGGTAGTATTTATAGGAGGCAAAGGCAGCCTCTGAAAGTAAGGCAGCAGTGATTGATGTTTATGTGGCCGCTGCTGAAGCTTCAGAGAATCTCCTCAAAAAACACATTAGTTTCTGATCATTCTGTATTCTTAGGGAAGATAATCTCTTCTGATGGAATGCAAATGTCTTTGACACACAAAGCTGAAGTTTTCTTTCTCACATTACTGCACTCATGTTTCTTCATTCCTCACAATGAACAAACTATGGACAGCTCTAGGGTCTTTCAGAATTTAGTAGTGTCTCTTGCTCTTTTTGCTAGGTCCTTTGTACGTATCACCAGCAGGAAAGAAAAAAAGTGCTACAAGTATCTACTGCCTTTTATCTGAGAGGCTTCATAGAACTTCCACAAAATGTTGGTACTCTCCAGGGACAGCTCTGACTTCTGGCAAAGTGACTATAGTGCAGTGTAGTGGCATTTGAACTCCACTGTACAGGTGTGAGGAAAATTAATGTGTAGTTTATAAAAGTAAGGCTGTACTTTATGTTTTCCCCTTTCCTTAGTTATTGGCCTTGTTCCTGAACTATAAGATGGAAAAATAAATCAAAGTATAAATTCATCTCAAGGAGAAATGTATGTTGCTGTTGCAGTTCAAGTTTTTGCCTTGTGCCAGCAAAAAAGTGTCATATAAATATAGATGTCAGTGTTAAAAAGGTGGTGTGATACCACTACAAAGATCTTTCTAATTTTTCATAAACAGAAGTTGAGGGATGCAAGCCAAACTAAAACTTTTGCGCAAGAAAAAAATTCAATTACTTGTATGAAAATACAAGTTGCAAACTGTTTTGATGTGTAAAAGTACATTTTGAGGAAAGTTATAAGAATTTTTGAGATGTAGAGTCTGCAGCATGCAGTCCAGGTCTTAGAAAATACATAGGCAGTGGAGTCATTTATATGCCAAGTCAGTTCAGAACACAATGCACACGAAAGCAGCAATACTTTCCAGTGCTACCAGAATCAGGAATATTTATTACACAGGGCAAGATAGATAGTTATCCTGTTTGCTATATGAGATGTGTATCTTGTTCAGGGTTAAATGTTCATCCATTGATGAACATAGATATTGCCATATTACAGCAGGATAACTTGGTGGTGGTTTTGCAGTTCCAGCCAGTAACAGTTCTATGGTCAAGAGATGAATTCACCTTCACTGCTTCTGGAGCTACACACTGGCACTACCTACCTACAGCTTTTGTTCCAGGGGAAGAGTTTTCTACAAGGTTTTAAATTTTTAAAATAATGCAGAGAATTAAGTGAAATTTTTAGATGACTCGAAGGAAATGAAAGCAGAGTAAAGACTAAAAGTACAAATTAAATAAATTAGCCACATGCCAGCAAAATTGAAAAATGAAGTTTTTGGAGAGACTTTGAAGATGGAAATTCAGACTTCTGCATTTACATTTTAAGAAACATTCTGTCAGACTGACTGTTAAATTCCTGTGAGTGAATAGAACCTGGAAAGAGTCTGCTCCATTGGCAGCCCGGCATTAGGACTGAGAGGCTGTGAAGTCTTACTCTAGCTGTTATATATGACCATAAATTATAAGTCATTCTATGCCTAGGGAGAGCACATAATCCTTCTATTAACTACCACAGCAAGTAAGTAGACTTGAAATTCTGCAAGATTGACAGAAAAGAATGTAAAGGAAATAAATTTGCATCTTAAGGCATCTTTTCCACCTCATATACTGGATTCACAGATAATTAATGTAATAGGAGAACTCCTGCTGTAAAATGGTAATACTGTAGTGAGAAACAACAGAAATTCAAATCAGGTTTTAAAACATTAATTTTTCATTCTGTTACTAGTATAATCTTTATGAAACTCGGTGTGAAGTTTCAATGTCAGGTCTTGTCCTGTTTTATACCACTTTTGCATACAGATCTGTCACGTTCTCTAACTGGTGCAAGAGCCACACGCTCTTTTCTCTCCAGGAGAGAGACCTTGCCCGATTCCCAGTTAGCAGCTGACTACCACTGTGCGAATTAAATTATTTTGTATCATCTCATTCAATAATCTCTCATTAAACATTTTTTGTTTCTAACTTTTTAAGTCACAGACTTTGTCTCTACTGCCACCCAAACTAAAGGTGGCATTTATCTGCTAAATTGCATCTGCTAATATGCATGTTAAGTGGAGAATAAGGCATAGTTCACACAACCTCTTTTAGATTACTGCTTTAGAATAAAATGAAGTGTCTTCTAGAAATACCAGGTTTTTTTCATTGACTCTAAGAAGATTATAGACATCCAGCTGGAATGTAGCTGCTGGAACTTAGGCAAGATGACTTCCATCTTTATTTCAAATATATGTTCACACACATATGTGAATGCATGTTGTTTTCCAAAAGGAAAGCAAAATTCCAGTTTGCCATCAAACCAGAAATTGAGCTTTTGCCTGCTCATAGAACTGAGCCCCATGTGCAAGTAATCATTAGTTATTTCTGTCTTTCCTTGTATCCAGTATGAAAATAATAGCCTTGGAGTTCAAGAATGAATGAGTCTGTGGTGGGCTAACCCTGGCTGGAGGCCAGATGCCCACCAAAGTTGCCCTATCACTCCCCTCCTTAGCCGGGCAGGGGAGAGAAGATAGAGGCTCACAGGTCGAAATAAGGACAGGGAGAGATCATTCAGCAATTACTGTCACAGGCAAAACAGACTCAATATGGAAAGAAATCATCTATTACCCAATGAAAACAGAGTAGGATAAAGAGAAATAAAACCAAATCTTAAAAGACCTCCCTCCACCCCTCCCTTCTTCCAGGCCTCAACTTTATGCCCAAATTCTCCCCCTTATCCTCCCAAGTGGACAGGGAATGGGGGTTGTGGTCAATTCATCTTGGCCGCTCCTTCCTCCTGGAGGGGAGGATGCCTCACACTCTTCTCCTGCTTCAGGATGGGATCCCTCTCATGGGAGTTAGTCTTCCATGAACTTCTCCAACATGAGTCTTTCCCACAGTGACTTCAGTTCTTCATGAACTGTCTCAGCGTGGCTTCCATGGGGTGCTGACCTTCAGAAACAGACTGCTCCTGTGTGGTCTCTCACAGAGTCATAAATTCCCCCAGTAAACCTGCTCCAGTGTGGGCTTCTCTCACCAAAGGCTGCAGGTCCTGCCAGGAGCTTGCTCCAGTGTGGGCTTCCCACCAGGTCACATCATCCTTCATGTGTCTGGAGCCTGCTCCAGCGTGGGATCCTCCATGGGCTGCAAGTAGGATCTCCAGTCCCCACCATCTTCCAAGGGCTGCAGGGGGACAGCCTGCTTCACCATGGTCTTCTCCATGGGCTGCAGGGAAATCTCTTCTCCTGTGCCTGGAGCACCTCCTCCCCCTCCTTATTTACTGACCTGTGAGTCTGCAAAGTTTCTTACATCTTCTCTCTCCCTTCTCTGGCTGCAAAAACTTCCACTCATTTCTTCCTTCTTAAATATGTTATTGCAGAGGTGCCAGCACTGTCACTGATTGGCTCAGTCCTGGTCAGCGGCGGGTCTGTCCTTGAGCCATCTGGTATCGGCTCTGTCAGACCTCGGGGAAGCTTCTAGCAGCCTCTTGCAGAATCACCACTGCAGCCACCTCACCACTACCAAACCCTTGCCACATAACCCAAAACAGAATGTTTTCTTTAATACATTCTCTTCATTCTAACATAATTTTCTTTGAGAACTGTAAGATGTAATTAAAAAAGATTTATGTGGTCATTGAACTTTCCAATATGGCAAAATTTCATATCAGAAGGAAAAACATGCTCTAACAGCCAAACATAATGAGGTGTTTCTGGGCTTGTTTATGCATTTTGAGCCCGGACATGAAGAGTTACTCTGTAGAACTTCTGGTTTGTTTTGTCTTTCATTCTTTTTGCAATGTCATTTGGCTTTAGTAGCTACCCTGGTGATTCTGCTCCTTGATTAATATTTTATTAATGCATATGGTACTGTGTTCATTTAATTTAACTTCTGATAGCCTTTTATACAATAAGGTTGCTGTTGTTTATACCCCAAACATCTCTATTGTCGTTAATGTCATTGATGTCTTTCCTAAGACATTTGCAAGAAGTTCATTACTTGAAAATATTCTGACAAGAATGTATCTATTTTAAAGGTGGAATTACTTCTAGTTTCTTACATCTTGCATCTTTCCACTGTTATAACTTGTATTCAGCATCCTTATTTGCCCATAGTAAAAACTCACATTTAAATCACTGCCATACAATGTATAAATATCTTATTCAGCATAACGTGATACCAATTTTTTGCTCTTAGGTATTCAGTTTTATATAAAAAAAATTCAAATTTCTATAAATTGTGTAAGAGAAAAGAAGATAATCCCTGCCATCTCATCAGAGGCTTGTCAGGTCTGGATCTTTCATTGTTTCTGAGATTTTAGTTTTCAACTATTCCATGTAAAACCTAACCTGTCAGTTTGAAAGCCTGGACAATTAAAATCCTTTTCACAAAAAGTCTGAAGTTTGATTCAACAAATTCATCATTAAACTCATAATATGCACATATATACTTCAAAAAAATCTGACATTTTTTTCATATCTATGTCATGGTACAAATGTTTGCAAAGATTTATCAATTTTTCAACATTAAAAAACTTTCTTTAGGTTTTATAAAGATTGGTAACTCTGGGTATATAATAGGAAATAAAGAGTATTCTGTAGGCAAAATTTCTGTACAGGGAACTGCTTAAGAATAACTCTTACTGGCAGTGCTGTGACACTTCTCTTTCATTTCTTTTTAAAACAGCACTCTTAACAGTCAACATAGAAATTTGCCTGCTATTCACCAATCTATAGTTTCCTAAACTGTTCTTCATGGCTGAATTAAGGAAGGATTAAGAAACAAGACCACAACTCTGATTATCAAATGGCCTCCTGTTTATACTTGTGTTATGTAATTAGCAAGGACATTGTCCATGGTTTGTTTTTTTCTAACCCCTCCTTGTTCAGCTACTGCTTCATATAGATATGTCCTGATTTCAGCTGAGATAGAGTAAATATTCTTTCAAGTAGCTGGTACAGTGCTGTGTTTTTGATTTAGTATGAGAATAATGTTGATGATAACACAGTGATGTTTTTAAGTTTTGCTAGGTAGTTGTTGTGTTTACACTAAGTCAGGGATTTTTCAGCTTCCCACCCCCTGCACAAGGATCTGGAAGAGCACAGACAGGACAGCTGACCCAGGCTGGCCAAAAAGAGATATTCCCTACCACACGATGTCATGCTTTGTATATAATAGGGAAAATTAGAAATGGGATTGGCATTTTCCTTCTGTATATGATGATCAATTGCGTTTGTCTGTCACTTGCATCATTATCATCATCATTATTACTGTTATTATTATCATTATTTTTTTTTATCCTACTAAACTCTCTTGATCAACCCACAAATTGGGTTTTTTTCCATTCTCCTTCCCATCCCCTTAATGGGGAGATGGCTGGGCAAGCGGCTACACCATGCTCAGTTACCATCTGGGGGTTAAACTACAACAACAACAACATGATTTGCTTGAATAGTGGTTAATTGGAAGAGTATCACTATGTGAATCAGAATACCTGTCTCATATGTCAGCTGACAAGAAACAGAAACTCTCTCCTCTATTCCACTCCTTGATTCTTTTTTTAACATAGCAATTTTTCTACCAACATGTAATACAAAATAATATTTCAGTTCAAATGTTCTAAGTGGTTTGTGTTCATATCTTTAGGAGAGGACTTGTAAACTGCCTTTTAGCTACCTATTTGTTGTCCATGGGAATTCTCCATCAAGAGTACTTTTTGATCCTTAGCATCCTTCATTCCTTGGTACTGGAAAGATGTGACAGTAAAGATGCTTCTATAGCCCTTAAATTCTTGGACTCTCCTATTTATTTTTCTTTGCTGTTTATGGCAAGCATTGTTGCAACAACTGATGGAAACCCTGAGAGCTTTGAGGCTGTAGCGGTGTTTTTTGTGCTGGATTTTTCTTAGCTGTGCTCATTTTTGACTCTGGGGCCATAAAAGTGCAACTTTGTTTCCCCAGTCATCACATGGCAAACTGCTTTCTCTCTGAAGAGAGTGAGTGGAGTAGTCTGGCTGTCTGAGCTGCGTGTGTGCTGTCTTCCCTAAGATGATGCTTTTTATGACCTACTATCTATTGCTTAGTTTTCTTTACACTGGGTCTGGAGGGATTTCCTGGTGGTTTATTTCTGACAGCATTTCTTAATCCTTGTGCTCCCTAGCCATTTCTTGTCAAAAGGATTGAATCTCCCTTTATCTCTCTCATAATCACTGTGAGATTGGAAGACAGTACTGTACATGAGCAGGCGGGGGGAACATAAGGAGCCCTCTCTTACTGACTGCCAAGCTTCGTTTTCCTCTTGACTTGGTGACTTGCATCCTTTATGAAATAATTCTTAAAGATGCTCCAGCTAGTGGGAAGCTCAGAAAAGACTAGTTTCTTTTTGACAATGCACAGCATTGGTTTTAATAGACTACTGATAAATTTGCAGGAGTAGTGATAGGGTAACTTCTTTTAGTTGCCATCTCATTACACCATGCAGTGTGCACTCTTGCTCTGTATCCATTGCAACTTTACACTTTCCCAAAGGGCCTAATTGACTTTATTTCCTAAATGGAAACATGTTCTATGTTTTGTCATGACTTCTAGAATTGCAGCATAGTCATGGAAGAGCAGTCAGAGTTCATATTTCCCTGATTATGCCAAAGCAATGCTTGCTTATTGAAAATGTAGCTTATTGTTAAACTTATAACTGTAATTGTTAGCTAATACCTTACCTATTTCTGGGGGTTTTTTTGGATCAGGGACCAAATTTAATTCTTCTGGAAAAATGTCCTTCCTTTTAAACAAAGCATCAGGCAGCTATTTGGGGACAAAAAAAAAATATATCAGAAATTCTCTATACTTTCCTCTTTCTGGGGACTTATACAGAGAATTGCTGGCTCCCATCACTCACCAGCTTTGGCTCATTTTCAGTAGGAAAAATAAACAAAGTTAATTAGCATGAAGTAAAGCAGAAAAAGCATTGTGGGTACCTGTAGCAACAAAGAATATACAGTTAGTCTCTTCCAGTTTTTGGTTACTAAGTGAGAAGATTGAGGGGCATCTTATCAATGCTTATAAATACTTGAGGGGCAGGTGTCAGAAGAATGGGGTCAGTCTTTTTTCAGTGGTTCCCAGTGACAGGACAAGAGGCAATGGGCACAAACTTGAATTAGGAAGTTCCACCTAAACATGAGGAGGAACTTCTTTATGCTAAGGGTGGCAGAGCACTGGAACAGGTTGCCCAGAGAGGTTGTGGAGTTTCCATCTCTGGAGACATTCCAAACCCACCTGGATGCTGTCTTATACAGCCTCCTTGAGGTGATCCTGATTTAGCAGGGGTGTTGATCTAGATAATCTTTCAAGGTCCCTTCCAACCCCTGCCCTTTAGTGATTCTAGATTAAATAGTACATGAAGTAATTCTAATAAATTTTTTTCAATTTTAATCTCAATTCTCTTCATCTAGCAGCAATAATGAGGTTCCATTGACATCAGTGGAGAAGTTGTATCACTCATGATATTATTTGTGTCAGTGTAAAGTCTCACTGTCTGGATTTTAGTTGTAATGGAGCTACCATAAATAACATATATTTCTTCCTTACAGTAAACTGATGATGTGGCCAATTAAAGCTGAACTTGTGTCAAATAATTAAGTGATTACTTATGGTCAGTAAAGCACTTGTTCTACTTAATTTATTATACAATTAGGAAGATACATTCTTCTCTAAATATCTTGTAACAGCTAGACAGTAGTTTAGGTCATCACCTGAGGCACAACGTAGTATGTGTTACAGAGGAAGTAAGAAGAAAACCATCACTGGGAAGTCTGGTATCTGAAATGTTCTGTTTCTCATATTGAATCCAGTTGAATCTCATATGTTGAATCCATTTTTTTGCAGTCATAACCAATCACCACCAACAACCCCCGCCCCCCCCCCCCCCCCCCCCCCCCAAGAACAGAGCACACTAGGAACACACAGTGAATTTAGAAAGCACTTTTAACTT